>CM055845.1:5992639-6592639 GCA_029490765.1 Euthynnus affinis
GGACCACATTATAACGACAAATAACTTCACATGCTGGCTTCCCTTGAAAGGAAGCAACAGGTACGTTTAGTGCATCCAGTTTCTCCAAGTACAACATCCATAAACCCTTTGATGTGACTCTAGTGTGAATTTAAGGGAATCCTCATATACATAACTGAAAGGATTGACTCATAGATCGATAATCTGCTGTCCGAGGGTTTATAAATGAATAATAAATGAAAATATGGGGCCTGTATTTCAGTTATTACAGATGCAAACACATCTACACATCACACAACAACACACACCTTCACCAAACCAGTACGAAGCGATCTACGAGTGCGGAGTTGAACTTCTAAGTGAAACCTGCAGGTTAAATGAAGACGTCCTCATCTGCATCAAGTTGCGTAACATATTTATCTTCCTGTAATATAAGCAAACTCGAGCACAGAGAAAGACAGAGTGAGAGAGAGAAAGAAAGAAAAAAGTACAATGAAGGAAACATACTCTCTCACCCCCACACGCCTGTTTGTGATTGGCTGCAGCACCATATGATGAATTCTACAGGGAACCAGAGAGAGCTGTTTAATAGCTCATGGCACGTGGATCATGGTTTGACCTCTCTGGATACACACACACATTAGCACACACACACACACACAGAGAGACGCTCAACATTTACTCAACAAAGCTCGTCAACCATGGAGACCAGCATGCCTGGTCTTTTACATCATCATCATCATCATACACAATCTGGTCCCCATTTGTTACAGCTGGGACTGTGGAGGGTGTGTGTGTGTGAGAGAGAGAGAGAGAGAGAGAGAGAGAGAGAATCTGAATGTGTGTGCATGTTTCTGAGCATGTCTTCTGAGATCATGTATGCCCATGTGTGTTTTTATGTGCATATGTGTGTGTGTGTGATGTGACTTGGCACCACACTGAGGACACGTAGCATGAGAAAGTAGAAACTCTGCAGAGTCTCACACACTCAAACATCCTCAACTATATTTGAAATCCGCCGGCTCGTTCCTTCACGCACTGCAAGTAAACTGCCTGAGAATTTCAACTCAAAATACACACTTCATTTCCACCATGACATAAATCCACACTGGAAAAACAAATAAAACTCTCTGGCTGGCTGAAGCGGAGGACTCGTACTGTAACTCTAACCCAACTTTTACACTGCAAGCAACACGATCAGCGAGGGAGAAGAAATCGGATTGTTTCCTTTTAGTCTGCGTGAACCCGAGGATCTGAGCCAAAGTTTGAACTATAAGCGGGACGCTTGGCCAAAAAAACTTGTTTCTTGACTTCTTTCCAATGTCATCTCTTGTCGTGAACAATGGTTATTGCCTGGTGAGAGCGAAATGGAAGGTGATCCTGGCCAACGAAAGCTCGAAATGGCAAAAAAGTAGAGAATAACAAGTGTGTCACCCCGCTCTGATCCAGATCAGTTTACAGCAGGGTTCTTGCTGTATTTATGCAGCTTAATTATCCTGCTACAGATATGTCAGCTCATTAAAAACCATCTAATGATATGTAATTCGATGAGCGTTGTGGTTGACAACGTTTTTTCCTCTATTACTTAAGGGCTTTGTGGTATTTTTATATTACTGTTTATCATCTTTCGTCCAGATCCTAGTGCAATATTATCGTGTCATTTCACAAACGTATGTTGTCCAAAGTAATTATTCAGAGAACTTTGTATTTAAAAGCTTATTTAATTAAAAAGTTAATACACTTTGGGTTTTTTTTTAAATCAAGATGAGTTTGGCCTGAAAGACAAAACATTATTTTAATGACTTCATTCCATAATATGATCTATACAGATAATTTGATTCTTTTAAACATTGTGATAATCATTTCAACTCTATCACCCTGGCCCAACAACAATATATATGAAATATGGCAAACACGCTATAAACATTATGCAGAGCAAACATACATACAAGACAAAAAACTTGAATTGTGCACTACAATCTGCTGTCTTGCTCATTTATTTGGACAACAGAGTTTTGTCAGGCAATAACATTATGATCGTATCGTCATAATATAATTGCTGAATGTCAATAAACAATCACACTGAATTATCGCTCAGGCCCGGAATAGCAAAACCTACGTTTTCAGGCTATTCAAATATTCAAATTTGTTTAAACACGTTAACTTTTTTCGGTGGGAATTCATCAAGTTGCGTGTTTTTTAACATCCAGCCTAAATGGATTAAAAGTATGTAAAAGTTATTCTTACTAAACGACATTCAGCTGGAGTTAATGACATGCGTATCTGGTTAATCTCACGTTTTATGATTTTCTTTTTGTTTTTTTCAGTTTGAAACATATAAACTGTGATAAGTTGCTTCATTTACAATCCTGCAACTCTCTCCTGCTAAACAGACCAAACCTCAGGGAAAAACTCTGCCAGGTCGCCGTGTGCACCATCTGACAGCTGGGAAGCACATGAAAAGTTTAAGGATTTTATAGACACACAGTTACAGTGCAACAGAAATGTTGGTGAGAGTAATAGGTGACTATGTGGCGACTCTTCCTGCTGCGGGTTGGATGTCAGATCCATGTTTTAGCTTAAAGGTTTTATCTTAAAAGTGCTAAATGAAAAAGAGGAGGCTCTAAAAAAAAAAAAAGGAGAGAAGCGGGAGGTCAGACTCTAAGATGTGTGTGTGTGTGTGTGTGTGCAGCGTAGATAAAGATGTGATGGATGTGTCTGTAATTAGAGGTAAATGACAAGAGTTTTTGATATAAACAGGAGTAGAATATATTTCCACTGCTCCCTCTCTCTCTCTTTCTTTCTCTCTCTCACTCTCAGTGTTTTGTGTAAGTAGGCAGAAGAAAGTGGCAATTAGCAATCAGCTAAAACACTAATTAGCTCTCTCTCTCCCTCTATCTATATGCCTCGCTCTCTACAAAGTGCCAGCGCGGCTGCGGGCGGCGTGTCTGCACGTCTGCGCGTGTGCACTGTGGCACGTACATATGGTCGTGCGTTCTGCTCTATACTGTACTGTCAATGTACTGTGCGAGAGAGTGTATGTCAGTGCGGAGGGTGGGGCCTGACTGGAAGTGTGACCTCATCTTTATTAATGACAACCATATGGAACATGATTGTATGATTTACAGCGCGATGTAGAAAACAACAGACGGCTGCAGGCTGGACGACGATGAAAGCAACGTTTTACAGAATATGGTTCAAGTTTATTGATGAGGTGACACACATGAAAGAATTGATAACTGCTGTGAAACAGTTACGAGGACTTTGAACAGAGGGGAGAAAAATGTGGCAAAGATGTTTACTTTAAGGGTAAATTGAGCAGAAAGAAAAGAGTGAGAGATGCTTTAGAGCACAATATCATCACTTGCCGTTATTATGTTTGCAGTTTGTAGCCTAATTATTTTGCTGTTTTATGGCAGCACTGTTCATTTTTCAAACTGTACGCCAACAAAGACTTTTTTGAATCGAATGAAAACCGAGACAGACTAAAGGAGAAAGCTAGAAAAAAAAGCAAAAAAAAGAAACAAAAGGAGGGAGAGAAATGTTGAAAGAAAGGAAGAAAAAGAGTCCGTCAGATGGTAGACAGAGTAAATATCAACCTGTCATCACCGCTGGGTCAAAGGTCATGAACCCCACCAGCCAATCGGCACCCCAGTCTGTGGGAATCATCGGTCATGTGACCAACATTGAGTCTTGACTGTCTGTCTGACGCACACACACACACACACACAAACACACACACAGCATCACATCTGTATAATACATCCAACCGCATGTAGTGTACTGGAGAGACCACACATATGCAGACACACACACACACACACACACACACGCAGTAATCAGGCTCAGAGCTTCATAATTAAAGTGAGAGTCCAGCCGGTGTGTTAGAGAGACGATACGACAGCTGACGCCTTTGTGGGACCTCAGACTGAGGTTGGGGGGGGGGGGGGATTAATCACAGGGGATGAAGGGGGTGACGGTGGTATTTGGGGGGTGTATATGTGTTGGAGGGGTGGAGGGGGGCGGGGCCTATGTGGGGGTGTGGGTGTTGGGGAAGGGGGTGAAATCAGGGGAGCTTTCACTGGGGGATTAAAAATAATGGAAGTGAGGGGGGGTGGGGGGGTTGGAGGACGTGGGGCAGCTGTGGAACCAGCTCTTTTGTGAGGGAGGTGTGTGTGTGTGTGTGTGAGAGAGAGAGGCAGAAGGGTTAAGGGGTCCTAGAGGGCTACCTTTGTCCCTTTGCCAGAGATTGGGGGATGCACAGATGAAAAAAAAATGCAATTTCACAACTGGTTCTCTCTCTCTCTCTCTCTCTCTCTCTCTCTCTCTCTCTCTCTCTTTCTCTTTCTCTTTCTCTCTCTCTCATCAATGAGGCTCTTTGTTTGCTGCACTCACCTTCCTCCTCCTTAAAGGGAATGCCACTCCTACACAAAGCAGGACCCTATAGTGAAGGAACCTGCTCCTTTAAGAGCATACACACACACACACACACACACACACACACACACACATCTGTGTTCGTGTGTGTGTGTGTGTGTGTGACAGAGAGAGAGAAAAAAAGAAAAGTACTCAGAGACATTAGCAGATTTAGACCCTTTAGATCTGACCCCTTTGTGCAACCAGAGGGATGCTGCCATGACTACCACCAACGCTAAGTGTCATTGTTGTGGAGGGCCAATCAGGACGGAGCACATATGTTGCTGTGTGTGCGTGTGTGTGAGAGACAGAGTGTGTTTGATCAGCACTGCATTTGATTTGACTTAAGAGTGTTTTACTTACAGATTAACATCTAAATCAAGTTTTAATCTCGTTTAACATCAAGCCATTAACTGTGCAGAACTGAAGCTCCGACATATTTTTGCATTTTGTGTTTTCGTCCTCTTTGATCCTCTGCTGTCTGATTTTTCGACTGTAATTTGCTGAAACAATGTCTTATGGTTCCCTGCGAGCGGCTCTTCCAGAATAGCTTTACTCAATATTCCCCTGCATACAGAATTTATGATGTTATTAAAAGCTGACACACAAATTACAGCCTCAACTTCCTACAAGCGCTGCTTATTTCAGCGAGTCTCAAGGACAGAAGGCGAGAGGATCTGGAAGCCGACCAAGACGGGAAGAAAGACATCTCTCTGTGTCCGTCTCGCTCGCTCTCTTACACCTGCTAGGGAGGAGAGAGGGGGAGAGAAGGAGTCGGATAGGAGAAGAGGAGGAGGAGGGGGGGACTCCTCCTTTAGGAGAGCTGTCACTTTGATTCTCATCACCAAGGCAACGGGTGTGCAGACCCACAATCCTCTGCTTTGTCCGATGGGGGTGGGTGTGAGTGTGTGTGTGTGAGTGGTAGCTGCTGTGCTGTACCTCTACAAACCTGCAGCTCAAACACACACAAATAGAGACACACACACATTCATGCACCACAGCCTGGCACTATCGTCATAGCAGGTCGTGAAAGCAGCAAATCGCCATGGTGACACAGAGACAAATCTAGCAATGTCTGCTATTTATGGGAAGAGAGAGAGAGAGAGAGAGAGAGAGAGTAGGCAATTTTCTGCAGCCAAACTAGCTGAAATTGCACTGTGTACGTGTGTGTGTGTGTGTGTGTGTGTGTGTGTGTGTGTGTGTGTGTGTGTGTGCCGTCACTGTACATGATAAAGATGTTTTATGAAGAGAGCAGAGCCACGTTGCTTAGCCAAGCTCCTCACAGAGAGGAGCTTTGTCATAAGAACTGACAGATACGAGTGGCTGGGTGACAGGAGAGAGAGAGAGAGAGAGAGAAAGAGAGGGAGAGAGAGAGATAGGGAGAGAGAGAGAGAGAGACATCCATCAGTTAAAGTCTGCTGACTTAGACTCAGCCTGAGGCATTGTTTTTCAAAGTCTGGGTTGCAAACCCACCAGAGGGTTGTGGAAGAGTTTGACGGGTCGCCAAGGGGTCACAATAAAAACTATATTAACCGACTGTTGTTAACCGACCGTAATGTGAGAGCTTATTTAAAGGAAGCGTCTTTATTGCTCTGTAAGCTTTGGTTTATGTAAAAAAAAAAAAAAAAAAAAAAAAAAAGGTGTCTCAGCATCTGTAAATGTTGAGTCACTGCTGCACGTCAGTCGTGGTGTCAGTATATGTTGAGCTGTTTTAGAATTAATTATTATACTTTAAATAATCTCGGGGTAGCCTGTATATGCCTTTGTGGATATTGTGGATATATTCTAAATTCGACACTTATATAATTATATAACTTAGAAAATGGGTCACCTGAAAACAAAACATTCTGTAAACCACTAGTCTGGAGGTTTGTTCAGACTGAATGCAAAATTGTGCATGTGGTGCGATGACAAAGTGAACGCAAAGGCATAAAGGGGCATGGACTCACTATGTGGTGCAAATGATGGAAAATATGCATTTACACAAACGGGCAGCAGAAAAATGAGTAATTGTTAACTTTGCTAAAAAAGCTGTTTGACTTCTCTCAGTTAATAAACACACAGAGATGATGACAAACTGGGGGAAAAGAAAATGAAGAACTGGTGTTCTGGTAAGTTTCAAAATCAGACAGAGGCTGAGATGCCATACAAACATACACTCCGCATTACATGATTACTGCAGGTTGCTAGCTAAATACAGCTGAATGTGGTGAAGGCTGTGAAAACACTCAGATAGTCAAATGAATAAATAAATCAAAGCAAACACTTATTTCCTGCACCTTTAAGAGATGCAACAGCAGCTCTGGTACTTGCACCACATACATATGATTAACACAGTTTTGCACACAGATTGTGAGCAGAGTACAGATGTACACACTCCCTCTCTCTTCTGAGGCAGATGGGGACACCCTCTCTCTCCCCGTCCTCCCCCCCTGCTAGCTTGACCGGGGTCAAAGAGCCTATTGTCATACAAAGCGCCTTGCCTCCATCTATTGTCTGTGACAGTTGGAAACTATCAGAGCTCATACAAACCTCTGCACATTCAACTGCTCCTCCTCCTCCTGCTGCTGCCCTCTCCTTTCTACTCTTTATTTCACTCTCTCTTTTCACTCGCTCCTTTCCCTTTCCTCCCCCCTTCCTCCTCCTCCTCCTCCCCCTCCTCCTCCTCCTCCCCCTCTTCTCTGTGTGCTGACTGGGCTCTTCAATCTGTCACACAAACACACACACACACACACACACTGACACAGCTGGACCCATGCATACACACACATACAGGAACGAATGACAAAACTCCAACTACTTCATCAGCAGTGCCTCACTTTGTTTACTCAGCCTCTCGGTCACTTCTCTAACATTTGTTTTCATATATTTCTATTGAACTGAACTGAACCTATGGCTTTTTATTGACATCACAGTCATCCAGTCAGATGATTAGATTAGATTACATGAATCATTAATGATCCTCGTGGGAAAACCGAGGTGTTACAATAAAAGATAGGATATAATAATGGCTGTGACAGATCTAAGGATGAATTAAACTGAAGGTGGAATATGTGATGAGCACAGGGATTACAACGAGCAGAACATACTAAGAGGAAGATGAAATCATGAGGATATTTAAGGATCTTTTCAGTGCTTTAGAAGTTCAATTTGTCTTTTTTTATTCATAAAATGTGTCCTGTTGTTTTGCTTGTAAACACAACATCCAGGTCACTATGTCTGGTGACCTTTGACTTGCACAGAAAGAAAGAAATAAGACATCAAGATTGAGCTGAAATCGGGTCAGTAGTAAAAAAAAAAGTATTGCGAAATCAGATTAAAACTGAAACAGTGAAAGCATGTGCGCTCTGCAGATTGGCTGTCACTACCCTTTTTTTTTTTTTTTTTGGTTGAAAATGACTTTTCCATGTCTTAAACTGACCTGGAAGTGGATCAAGTGCATCGCTGCAGAATGTATTTCACAGCCTCTAAACAGGAGTCCAGCTGCCTCCGGCGTGTGACTTATCGGGCCTGCAGGGGCTCGGCGCAGCCTGGGAGCAGCAGTGGCTCATTCACCGGGAGGGACGCGCCTCAGCTGGGCACCGCACAGACAGGAAGAGCCTTCACAATGACGCTGCAGTTTGACTGGCTGCAGGATGCCGTGATGCTGTGAGTGGCAGGTGGAATCTCTTTAACTGTCTCTCTCTCACACACACACACATAATGCTGGATTCTCACTTCAGTGCTGCTCGGGGGGAGGGGGGAGGGGGGGGGGGGGAAGCGACATGTCTCTTTTCCTACTTGTCCTCTACATAGGCACAAAATAAAAAAGCTGTCTGTGTCCTTTATTTTTCGACGGGACCCTCTTCAGTCTGCCATGATTGTTTTGTTTTTGTTTGAGTCTAAACCTCACAGATATTTCTGGTTCAGACCTGACCGAGATGAGATGGCTGCGAGCCGACATTTGCTTTCGTTGCAATACTAGGAAGAAAAAAAAACGCTGCTTTTGCTTTGCTCACTATACTGGTGATCTGGGAATTATTCGGTTTATCGTAGCCGCGGATACGAGCGGCTGCTAAACGCTTTAGATGTGACGATGTAAAAGAATAAATACACCAAATAAAATGTATATATATGGTTTTATTTCAATTCCTCTAGTGCAGAGAAAGAGGTGCTTTGTTTGTTTCACATGGACAAAATGAAAATCCACATTTTGGTCAGGTTTGTTCTTGTCATGAAGAAAAATAAATGGCTTCTCTTGTTTAGCTGAGAGCTGGTGGTCCGCCTGAGTATCTAATATTAAAGGATGAGGCTCATAGATGTGAATCCAAGTGAATCCCATTAATCACAAAAGCTCTCAGCCTGGGGGGGGGGGCAGCACAATGATTTATGGGAAGAGAAGAAAGTAAATAGATCCAACATAAATTTGCAAGGTTTGATATGATGATTATGTCATTTGAAAATAAAATAATTAACATTTCCAGGCTATTATCTTTCAATATTTACTCATAAAATAGCCCTATTTAGTGTATCTGACTTTTTTTTTAAAGAAATGTTAGCATGCCAATACAGTTTTCCTTTTCTGTTGGACACATTTGAGTTTCTGCAGGTGTTTCTTTGCCAGTCATGTCATCTTTGTTCAATCATCATCGTCATCATCATCAGTAACTACTCAGTTCTTCTTTTGTCAAACACATCATTTGCTGCGTGCCAGAGGATTTTTTATTTATTTATTTTTTTCCCAGGAAAGACCTACAGTATCAAACACTGAGCTCTTAACATAAAAGATTTGGTGAACAAAGTGGATCAGTCATCTTATGTAATGATATTATAGATGATTCCTTTTACAATCATAATAGTATAACAATCATTATCCAAGAACTTGATGAGGATTTTTAGTTCTACAACAACGTCTGATTTTTCCAGGTTTTCTTACGGACAAGATCGTCTCAGCAAGTAAACACACAGACACACTCGGATCTGCAGTGATCAATGGTGATTATCCCAAGGGTGTGTGTGTGTGTGCGTGTGTGCGTGTGTGTGTGTGTGTGTGTGTGTGTGTGTGTGTTTGTGAGAGTGAGTGTGTGTGTGTGCACTGTGGGAGTGATGAGAGGAAGTGAAAGTGTTTGAGGGGGTTTATGACAGTCATATTTCACTGGCAGACTACATTATCCCAACAATTCCCAAGGACACACACACACACACAGACACACACACACACACACACACACTCTATCTCTGTCTCTATCTCTCTCTCTGTCTCTTCTCTCTCTCTCTCGATCTATCTCTCTCACTCTGTATCTGTTTCTAGATAGAAAGATGAACAATCACGCACATACTCATAGAGTGGCAATTAACCAAGACTTGAGAATCGTGCACGCACACACACACTCACACACACACACACACACACACACACATTCACAGTGCAGCATTGATCTGCGGGCAGGCCGGCCATATTCCTGCTGTTCTATTTACGGCCGGCCTCGCTGGGACCCTCAACATCCCTTATTAAAAGTCTAAACACGAAGGCAGCGAATGGAGAAAGAGAGCACTGGGATGAAGGAAAACCAATATTGATCACCGGCTTCTTCAGTTTTAATTATCATTTGTGCTGTTTTGAATCCTTTAGGCCACCGTAGATAGATAGACAGTTACAGACAGCGTAGGAAGGGAAAAGAGAAAAAAAACAAGATAGGAGAAAGGGGAAGGAAACCTGAGAATGGAGGGTTATAAAAACAGAAATGGGAAATTCAGGCGCCATTAAATCAGGTGGGTGTATCCTTACGCCCTGTCTCAGCCGTCCATGTGGCAGATGCGGTGTAAAGATTGATTAGCCATGCTTGTCTGCAGACAGCAGGAGACTGACTGATGTGACCCAAGAGTTGCAGCGGCGGGGAGTCACTGGAAGGAGTTAGTTGACTCGGTTTTACAATCGCATATTGTAATCGGCAATCATTCCTTGAGTGGGGGAAGGCGTAAACACATCACTGGGGTCATGAGGTGGGTACCCTCCTTCCTCCTCCGTGTTTCGTTGCTAGGCTGCTAGGCAGCAACAGAACTTCAGGAGGATCGGTCGAGTCCGGATTCTGTCAGTGATTGAGTTTTGTTCATGCAGAGCGTAAATCATAACCAGCAGCAACGGAACTCCAAGGAGGATCAGTCAAATCCAGGTTCCTCCTGTCAATGATTCAGTCACGTAGGAAGGGGGTCCGAGGGGCCCGCAGTAACAATTACAGTACAAGCTTCACTACACCTGTCCTGTCTGGCATCAGTATGTTACTGAGTCATATGTAATGGTTGTAATATTCTGCCCATGAAATCAGATTTAACCCCCCGAGCCAAACATGGAAAGTGAGAGTGAAAGCCTCTCTGGGTCCGGACAGCGTGAAAGTTTGTTTCACAAATTGAAATGAACTCTATTGACATACTGTGTGTTTATATCAGAGACATGTAGAGACATAAATGAACTGTTTAAAATAAAAGAATGGTTCATAATAAGTAAGTTTTCATTTTTGGCTATCAATCCAAGCAGCTGTGATAAAATTATACTCAGCAAAGTAACGGCTGTGATCTTAATCTCACGATGAAAAGAACATTTACGGATTTTAATTTTTCACATTTAAATGAATTAATGAGGTTTTCATGTCTATACTATATGCTATCAGTAGCTTATTTGTTTTTTTTGTGTAGCTTCTTGTGAATCGAAGGTTGGTATTTTGAGTCCCCCGTATAGCCTGATGAGGAAAGTCCAGCACAGACACTGACAAGAGCCGTATGTCAGCGCGGTATTAACGCTGCTCGGACTGAGGGCTCTCATTCTGCATGAGTTCATGCTGGAAAACATCAGTAACCCTGCCAGGGTTCAAGGTTTCGCTCCCACTGGAGCCTCTGAACACAGAAACTCACTCAGGAAGGCACTTTACAGGCAAGCAACAAGCTTCCGCCACTTTTAATACAACCTTTTTCGGCTACTTTTCAGCTACTCTACGCCGAACTGTGTCTATCTGAGGGGAAAAAAAAAAAGTATTCATCATCTGTCGTTCCTGTCAATCAATATTTCTGATACGGCTAATAACACTGTATAGGATATAAAAGTGAATATTTCAAGATCTTGGTGACCTTCAGAGAAGCCAAGCAGCAGAAAAAAGCAACAAAACAAACAAAAAACATTTAATTAAGTGCAACCAATGTGCATAAAATGAGCAGGCGTTTTTACTTCTGTATGAAATTAAATATAATATGACAGAAAACAACCATACAGCCTGTTTGTTGCACCAGATAACACCATCAACTTAATGATTATTCTCTCATACAAGTGAGCTTAATATCTTAAAAAAAAAAAAGCTGCTGTCTTCCTTTCAAATATATCTCATTGTGGATCAACTTCCTCCTTAAAACACGCTGCTGTGCAAATCTGAATAACATTTCTGGCTGAACTAGAAGCCTGTGAGGATGATGGAAGCGTCGAAGCGGCAGTCAAACTCTGTGTGTGTGTGTGTGTGTGTGTGTGTGCGAGGATATGACGGTCTGTCCGTCAGTCTGTGTGGCACCGACTGGTGCCGAGGCATTGCTCAGCTCGTCTGCTGACGTCACTCATATAAAAACAAAAAAAAAAAACAACAAAAACTAAAGTGCTCGTCGAGGAGTTGTTGTTGTTGTCACTGCATCATCAGCTTCACTACGTTTTATGCACAGGATTGTATGAACCAAGCAGGAAGTTAAAGCCACAATTTGCTACTTTTGTCTGTTTTCTATTTTAAAAGGAAAGTCTTTGGGTTACGGACTATAAGTCGGACAAAACAAGACATTAGAGCATCTCTGTAGTAAATAATCTCATTACATTTAATATAATAATACTAAATTATATTCAAAAGCATCCTGGAGACCGAGGTGCGCTCCATGTAAACACCGTCACTTCTAACTCAGATATTGTTAATGACCTGATGACGCGCACACACCCGCACGCAAGCGAGACGTTTAAAAAAAATTTGACTGAGCTCTGATCAGCAACGACGCTCGAGCTCAAACAGCCTGCGAACACTTTAACTGGCGTCAATTTGCCGCCATAATTTGACAAATTCAGACAGAACCGAAGTAGGAATCTAATTTGGTGGGAATCATCTCGTTATAACTGATAAACAGCAGACATTTGTAATGAATAAGTCGCTTAATGAAGAGGGGAAATGGCTAACAAACAGGAAATTCATTACGGTTTTGTGTGTGTGTGTGTGTGTGTGTTTGTGTGTGGGAGCGCGTGCATGTATGTATGTGTGTGTGTGATATGTAATATTGCAGTTTTCCATCTCTCAGTCTGAGAGCTTAGTGCTGCATAAGAGGCTTACAGCTCTGAAATCAGTAATGTTGATAAAGTCTGGGAGCAGCGTGTGTGTGTGTGTGTGTCGTGTGTGTTCGAATCAGGTGTGTGTTAGTATGTGAGATCGTGTGGCCGTGTGTGACAGATGTGTGCGCGCGCGTGTGTGTGTGTGTGCAGACGGGATATTAAATACTCAAAACTGCAATCATGGCGTGGGATTAAAGACAAAGCTCTAAAATGGTGGCACGCTGTGACAGAGGACAGACAGAGGAGACAGAGAGTGAGAGAGACAAACTGTAAAGGAAAAGGAGAAAAAAAGAAAAATGAGAGAGAGAGAGAGAAAAAAAAGAGCAAAAGAGGTCGAATTGAACGGGTGATCAAGATAAAAGATTAAGCAATGCAGTCAGACGTGATCAGACAAAAATTCATTAAAAAAAAAGGTCAGTTTTGAGTTTAAAATCGATCGCTTGTTATGTGTTTTCTACGTTTTATGGCCCAAAATATGTGGACAACCGTAATAAAAAACATAATAATTGGTTGTCCACATACTTTTGACCATAGAGAATATGACTACCATCTGACTAACTAATTATCAACTGACATTTATAGTCTGACTTCTATTATTTGCACATGTGACTCAGTGGAGCTGCAGTGTTTTCTCGGCTACTAATGAGAAAATAATCCTCTCCGTCTTCTTCTACTGCTGCATGAACGTGAGTCAAATTAGAACATGTGGTCCTTGTCCTTCAGGGCGTCTCATTAACAATCAGATTCAGTTTAGATTTGGGCTCATTGAAGTGGGATATATATATATGGTGGTTCGGTCACTGCTGCAGGAATGCGTCCCTGCTCTGGGAGGGCTAAACGAGCACAAATAGATGATGATATTATTGTCCAGGACACAGACAACAAATAGACAACAGAGAGAGAGAGAGAGAGAGAGAGAGAGAGAGAGAGAGAGAGAGAGAGAGAGAGAGAGAGAGAGAGAGAGAGAAAGGCTTCTCATGATGAAATCTCCCTGGTTCAAAGTCAGTTTTCTTTCTTTTAAATTTTTACCTTAGTTATTTCATTCATTTATTTTGAAGTAAGGTTTACATCAGTTTCATGCTCTGTATTGGAACTATGTTAAATTGCATCATTCCTATCAAATAAAATAAAAAATAAATAAATTTTAACCTGTTTGTGTCTCATTTAATGCTGTTGGTAAGGTTTAGGCACAAAAAACACTTGGTTAATGTTAAAGAAAGATTATAGTTTGGGTTAAAACAGTAAAATGTGGCTAAAACGCCTGATGTGATGCTAAAAATCTCTCGTTAAAATGCCCAACCTGATGTTAAAGATGTCTTGAACAGTGCTCTCCTGCTGTTTTTGCAACGTTTTGCCAACAAATGATCTAGCCATCCACCCAACCTGCCTCCTCTTCATAAGAAAACAATAATAATCTTATAAAGTAAAAGAAAGTCACATTATATTGATGTCACTTCACTGGGAAGGACCGGCGTATTACCTGCATGCAAAATTGTACTATTGGTGCATGGGCTGCATACAAGTCATGTTATTTGTATGCAGATTGAAGGAACTGCACAGACCAATGAATTCACATTTCTCTCAGGTCTGAGATTTTAAGTCGCAGAACAAATGTAGCTCAGCATTACTGTTCTGCACTTTTAAAGTTTAAGTCCTGCCTGTCACTGTCAGCCATTTCTCAAACATCTATTTCTATATTATTCATTGTATAAAATCAGATCTTACTCTGCCTTCAAAAAAAAACAACATTGTTACTGGAACAAATAACAGTTCTAGGCTATCTGGAAACTTCCAAACCTGGACAAAAACACTGCAGAACATGCCTCCATCTCTGCTCTCCAAAAGCAGTCACAGTTTCTTAAAACTCTGTCAACACTCGCATCATCTTTTTAGCGTCTGTCTGCTGTAACACTCAGTCCCGAGACTCTAGAGCTGAGCTGTAGCCATAAAACTGCAACAGGACATGAGAAGGAAACTTTGACGGCATCAATACTAACTCATTTCCAGCTTTTAGTTTGTGTTTATGGCTTTGCCTTCGTGTCCAAGCGGAGGTCAATATCTCAGCGGAGAGGAGAAGAAGAGGAGGGAAGCAGGTCGATTCTAATTATAAAACAGGTGTCATGAATGAATATTTTATGTGGAATGACAGCGGCTGTATTTGTTCCCTGCGCAAACTGATGAACCGATGGATGTAGCCGGTAGAGAATTTTCATCTTTACTGGCTGCCTGCTGAGTGAGTGCCGCTCTTCTTCTCGAATCTGAATGAACTCTTTTTTTGTTGTTGTTGGTAATAGGGGGAGTGAGAATTATAGATTTTTGTCCCCATAATTTACTTTTTAAGAGATGATTAGCAGCCGCCAGAGCTACATGTCGCCGCGATTCAAGAGCCATTTAATGCAAAATTGAAAAGATTTAAGATTTATTTTTGCTACAAAATAAAGTCTGGAAATATAAACAGTTAGTGGAATATATTTGTGCCTCTGGTGAGAAATATAACTTAAGTGCAGAGGGAGGAAAAAACAACATTTTTAAGACCTAAGACATGTGTGTGTGTGTGTGTGACCGTGATTTATATTTAGTGAGTGTTGCAGACCTCAGCTAAAGATATTTAAGCATAAAACACGTTGTAACGAGCTGCAAACACCTCCAACGATTAAAAAAATTTGGATATTACATCACTGGAAATGACAAAAGCATACGTTTAGCACATTTTTACACTTAATTCATGCTATTATTGTTGAACTAGTTGATGATTCAACTTCACCTGAGCTACTGAAACCTATTAAAGGACGTTTTGGGGAACACACACACACACACGAGGGTGATATTAATCTTTTCTAAGTGTGTGTTTTTTTCTGAAAATGTCAAACTTTCCTTTTTAAAAGCTTGTCGTGTGTCTTCAGAAATGACAGCACGGCTTTTCATTCGTCTGTACTTGTCACAGGAACATGTTTTGTTTTTTTTTTATGCATCACGGCAGCGTTATTCTCTCTCTCGCACAAACACACGGAGTTCAATGGTTTTTAATACCCTCAATATCTAAATGGAAATAATTTTTTTTTCGTTTGACGTTTTTTTCCGTACTGTCCTTTGCTGATTGCAGCTGTGCAGATGCAGCGTTGTCATAAAATACTGTTATGTCCTTCTGCATCCAGTTGGCCCACGGAGAGAAGGAGAGAGATAGAGAGAGTGAGAGACAAAAACAAATAGAAAGAGAGAACGAGACAGAGAGAAGCTATATTTGGAAGCGGCACTGCCTTGTACTGTATGGGTATGTAATAAATCTGTTGTGCCATAATAGTGAATGGTGGGTCGCACAGCTTTGTGTGTGTGTGTGTGTGTGTGTGTGTGTGTGTGTGTATGTGTGAGGATGAATGGTGGCCTGTCTCGTCCCCCCGTACTGCTGCTCCTTGCTAATTGGTTGTCGGCTTAAGTGCTGCTGCTGCTGCACTATTCTCCAGATAGATGGGATGGAAGGAGGAGAGAGAGGAGGGGGGAGGAGGGGGGAGAAATGATTGATGGGTAAGATGGAGCTGGACCGAAGGATGCATGAATAAAAAAGAAAGATCTGAGAGAAGGAGGGAGAGAAGGAGACAGAGGAAACGAGGGATGGAAGGAGAACAGTGTGATATATGGGTGGAGAGATGTGAGATGAGGAAAGGACAAGGTCGTGCGTTTGAATGTAGAGTTCCTACTAACTTTTCCTGCTTGGATTTGCTGGTTTGCGCATATTGATGAATAAAATCTAGAATCAATACACATAAGATGTATTCGTCGCCGTGATTGCTGTTCATTTAATACGCCTGCATGTGTTGGAAATGCCTGTCTGAACCACAGTTGTTTACATCCTGTTATGTTGATTTTATTGTCTCCGCTCTGCTCGTAGGATTTTCTATTTTTAACCTCATGTTGTGTTTTTCTCCTGCTTCTCCACGCCGTGTCCTCTCCTGCACATTAACTCTGACGCTGAAACGACTTAATTTCCCCCAGGGGACAATTATGGAGTTCATTTCAAAAATATATATATTTATATATTTGCTGTAAAAATCCAATTTAAGGGATTTTGTTTTTTTTATCTTAACTTCATCATTCAACAGCTCTAATCTGCAGCATCCAGCAACTTTCTGTATGTAAAATGTTGCCAAACACTGTTTGAGTTTTTGTGATAAAGAATCTGTACGCCAGAGCCAGAAGTGCTTCGTTTCATTTTAAAATGATGACCTCATGTTGGAACGTAACTCACATTTCTTAGCATTGAAGTATATTTTCGTGTTGCTGGATCACATCTTGTTTTGGCTCCATGCAACTTTCACTCTCTGGGACTTTGGAAAATGTGCGACACCACTTACACTGGGTTACTGATGTATTATTCCTTTAAAGGGGGCCTATTGTGCTTTTCCTTATCTTCAGTCATATATGTAATGTCACAATGTCAGACTGTTGAATGTGGCCATGTAGAAGTAATCTCTATGAGCAAAAAGCACCAGCCTCAGCCTTCTCTGAACGCTCGGTTCCTAATGTTTTTTTTCTACTTCCAGCCCGAACCAGCGTTGGCTCCTGATGGATTCCTTTATATGATCACCTGCTCCACACTCACTGCTCTGCACCGCTAACATTATGGTGTTTTTCTATTGTTTTGGGGGCATAGTCACCCCAAGCCGTGACTGGAGTCGACTGGAGTGTTTTTTCCATCACACAGCAGAGCAAATTAAAATAAATAGTTTACCTGTTGGAGGTGTGCTGGTTGTCTGCAACTCTTCGTCAAACATCATCATCACTATGGCTGTTTATGTTTGTACTATTCCTCCCTGCATTATGTCTAAGTGATCCACTGAACAAAGGGCTCCAAATTTCTACAAATTATGTTGTTGTCCCATTATTTAGTCATTTAAAAGCTTTTCATACGATGCAGTAAAGCAGGAAATGTTGGGTTTTCATCGGTGGTAACTTCACATGACTCTGATAAAGCTGCCCCTCAGCTGGCCAATCAGAACAGAGTGGACTTATAGGGAAGGGGGACTTAAAGAGACAGGAGCTTAGACTGCCTGTTAAAAGACAGAGGCTGAACTGAGGGGCTGCATAAACGGCCAATATGAGATAAATAAGGAGATTTTTGAACTGTGAGTCATGCAAAGCGACTCTAGTGGAGTCCCAGATAGAAAATATAGAGCTGGAATTGAGCATAATAGGCCTCTTTTAAAGTCTCCAGACAAGCATGACCATACACACTAGACTGCATGAACCAAAGCTTTGGGCATGTTTTATTTTGATAAGAGGAAGTTTCAAGCATGACAGTTTGCTGCAAAGACAAGTTTCAAACTTTCTTTTTATCAGTTTATTTGACATTTCTCAGGACAGTAATATAAAAATTCCCCAAATTTCAGTGACCTCTTCCTCTGCCAGGTTCTATATGACAGCTGGGATGGGAGTGTGTGTATGTGGGGGAGTAGAGGGAGAGGAGGGGGAGGAGGAGGGGGAGAAAGCAACTCATGTCTTTCAAGGAGTGAGAGGAGAGGAATGAGACGCTTTGGCCAAGACACAGCAGTAAGTCTCTATTCTCTGTTCATTAGACTGGCCCTGTTATTCCCAACACACACACACACACACACACACACACACACACACACACACACACATAAGCACACACACACACGTGCACGCAAACACGCACGTAGACAGGCTCTTGCAGCAGGTGGGCCTTTTGATTTGTCACCCAGGAAGAACCGTGTCTCATTTGCATACAGATGCCCCCTTCAGCGCAGAGGAAGGGTACACACACACACACACACATTAACACACACACATACAGACATGCACATATACACACACACACACACACACACACACACATACACACATAGCTCCTTCAGTCCTCCCCTCCAGACTGGGGCCCATACAACCCTCTCTTTCTTTCTTTTTTTCTTTCTTTTACTTGTCTCCCTTCCTCCCCTCTCTCTTTTCAGTTCTTCTCAGCTTTGCAGAGATTTTGGCAAACAAACCTCAGGAGAGAATGTGTGTGTATGTGTGAATATTTTTGTAGATGTATTTATATGGCTTTATGTGCTCCTATGATTTTTTTTATGTATATGTTTTTGCTTTTTGGTCAGTGTTCTAGTGCATTTACATGTGGTTATGTGTGTGTGTATGTGTGTGCGTGTTTGTGTGTGTGTCAGTGTGTGTGTTTGTGTGTGTGTGTGCATCTTGGAGGCTCTTGCACCTTGCATCTGTTCTAGCTGGCAGAGTTTTCAGGAGTCTCGTGTGCCGGTGTCAAACAACGGCGGCTTGTTTGCAGACCCCAACACTGAACTGATACACACACACACACATACACGCAAACACACACACACACACACACATGCTAAGACAACAAGAATGAGAACTGAAATTCAAACCAGATAAATACTTCAAGACTGTTTTGTAGTTTGAAGTAGAGAGGGAAAAAAACAAAAAAACGTAAATGCAGCTGAGCTGAACGG
This sequence comes from Euthynnus affinis, assembly GCA_029490765.1. Lineage (NCBI taxonomy): Eukaryota > Metazoa > Chordata > Actinopteri > Scombriformes > Scombridae > Euthynnus > Euthynnus affinis. The sequence continues at coordinate 6,011,834 of CM055845.1, forward strand.
AAGACAGGAGGATGTGAAATCACCCATCCGTCCTCAAAAGACGAAAATTCAGCTGGCAAAAACGACTTATAGCTATGTTTGAGTGACAGATGCCATCTGGTGGTTTTGGTAAATATGACCCGGAGAAGTGACGCAGTTCAGATGACGTCGACATAGGGTGACGAATCCATAATCGGGGTCGGCGGGTTGGGGGGGACGGCTAGGAAGATAGCGAAAAGTGGACCTAGCTGCAGGAGAAGCGCTGTTCGCTTCCAGCTTCCTTCTGCGAGTCGGGACAGATTTTTTAAAAACTGTAACTACGATTGTTTTGATTTTTTTACTGTTGCCACGACGACATGCGTTGCCTAACTTTAAAGAAACAGTGACTTTAACCCACACCACGTTTCAACTGATCTTAACCCAAATTTCCTAAAAACCTAACCAAGTGGCTTTTGTGCCTAAATCTAACCAGACCTTAACCACAGCGCTGACACACCATAAAACATCATTATTTTTTAACAGCGGTTTGTAATGGTTTTGGAAAGCCTTCTATTGCCGAATGAAATTAATGGAGAAGAATGAATGAACAGATTCATTTCATTGCCACATACAGAAACCTTTTTTTTTTTTTTTTATTTCCAACATGAATTCCAGGCTGAAACTCTGAAACATATTTAAGAGTGGCACACTGTGTGTCCGACAAGTTCCTAGCAGAGCCGGAGAAACCTCATGCTGTGATTGGCTCGGGGGCAGCGATTACATCAGAGACTCCGCAGGCGCTATGACAACACTGAGAAGTCTCGGGGAGTTTAACTGGAGGTGGGATTGTTCAGTACGATACAGACGAAAAACAAAACTGAGCGCTAGCACATTGTTTCAATGCGATTATGTGACAGTAACTTTACCTCTTGAGTGTTATTTTACTTGAGTAATTCTTACAGGAAGCCTGGAGATTGCGAATATTATCTCAGGAAGAAAAGTATGCAGCATAGTAATGGATTTGGGTCAGATAAATACGTTTCACCACACTGAATCACTCTGCCACCTGCCACTGGAGTTACACACAGCTGAAAGGGATGCATATGAAGGCACTTAGGTTTTAACACAGCCCTGCTTTTCCACATGCTTTGAGGTTGCACAAAGTGGAGGCAGAGCAAGTGTCAAACCACAGAAATACACATGAAAATGGGTGATATATTATATACTTTTGGATACGCTGTTTGTCCGGCTGTAGCCTAAACCGAACAACACATGGTCTCAGTGGCGCTCAGTGCCGCTCTGTAGAGTTAAAGTCCTGTGTTCTGTTTGTCTTTTCTTCTGTGCGGTACACAAATTTCATAACAATGTCCTTGCTTGGAAGAAATAAAAATGTTGCCAGTGAATGTAAATCATGCCTCATTGAAAACATATTTACCGCAGCAAAGGAATGCATTCATACATAAATGCATTTTATAGCGGACAGCATTACGTTTTGCAGAACTTTCACGTGTTTTTTTTAGAAACGACAAATTCAACAACAAACAAGTCAAACCTTCGACTCACAGCAGGACACACACATACACACACACTCACAGATCAGATCACAGCCTCTCCTCATCACTGCACCAGTCACATGTCACGTCAGGGCAGAATTAAGACTTTAGACAAATATATAATTTCACCTCTGATCCTGTAATCCTGATGTCTGGTAGACTAGTGTGTGTTTGTGTGTATGTGTGTGTTGGTGGAGAGGGGTGCAACGTGAGCCCAGTCAAGGCCCCTCTGTCCCTGAGGACTCATGACCTCAGACAACACAAACCTAGGGCCACACACACACACACACACACACACACACACACACACACACACACACACACACACACACACAGCATAAATCCCTAAATCTGTCCCACAGTGTTGAAACAAGGCTGAAGTTTTCAGCTGATTTGATCTGAAGGAAACTCACTCAGGAGACAACATTGATGTTTGTACATTATATCTGTGTGTGTGTGTTTGTGTGTGTGTGTGTGTGTGTGTGTGTGTGTGCATATATGTGTTTTTACATGATGAAAAAAATGATGGATGAAGACTCATCCATCATTTTTTATTATCATTTTTTATTATCATTAGTAATAATAGTAGCAGTCCTCTCTTGGACTGAATCCTGTAAATATTGTCATATGTAAAAGGGATTACAAAAACAATAAATATTAATTAAAACCACATATAACGTGTAAAAGTATCTAAGGATGAAGTTTTCCTTTACTTTCCCAACCCCACCATCCATCCATTCATTCATCCATCCATCTATCCATCAGCAGTATTGGTTGTCTTACCGGGGTAGAAGTCTTTGGATTTGGACAGTTTGATGGTGGCTCCGGTCTCTTTCTGCAGCTGGACGATGGTCTGACCTCCCTTCCCGATGATTGAACCCGCCGCATAGCTGGGAATCAAAACCTTCAGGAAGTACTCGCCTTCCTCTGCAGCAGGAAAAAGGAAACAGGAAGTCAGAGGGAGCTACTGCAGCTTAGGTTGTTTTCACTTTAAATAAAGCTGAAAAAGGAGAAATACTACAAAAAGCTACAGCATTCATTGGCGGTCTGTTTGTACCTTCGCCCTCGTGCTGGTCTTTCGTTTGTATATTTTTTCATGTCAATTTTCAACAGTTTCAGCACACACACACACACACACACACACAAAATTATTTCACATCCAAAGAATCCTTTTGTTTGAAGAAGTGTAAACTGTGAAGTGGAAGGAAAGTGTTTGTCAGTAATCACAGTCTGACAGAACAGATGCGAGCCAGTGCCGCATCACTACGCCAGAGCAGAACAATTTGTCTCTTTATCCATCTTTTGCTCCCTCTCCGTCGACTATCCGAGGCTTCCCAAAACTGCATAAATCCACCCAATCACATCAAACGATGACTGATATCCACGGCAACTAATTATTTCCATAATCTGATGATTCCCTGCCGGCGTTATCTCTCCCCTTTCTCTTCACGTCCACTTGCGCGAGCCTCTAAACACACTCTCCAGATTGGTCTGATCTAATTTCAGCGTCAGGCCTGAGGAATCTGGTCCTTGTCACCGCATTGGCACACAGGGAAGGAGCCGAGGAATATGCCGTTTGCCCGGTTTCGTTATTCAAGCTAATCACATTCAACCGATGCTTGTGGATGCAACGGCTCGCGAATGCATAACACCACATGACACGCACGACACACACACATGCTCACACGCACACGGATTCATTAAAATGTGCAGATACACTCGCATAAACAAACACGAAGCAGACGAGCGCACATTCAGATATTTTTATCCTGCTAGCACAGAGCAGCCACCTGCAATGTGAAATATAGTGTAAACTCTGGATATGAAAGGAAGACGCTTGTCTGTTTCATGTGGTCGACATATGGTCAGGTAACCTGTTCGTTGGACGGTTTCGGTAAATGTCGCCCTGCATCATCAGAGCTATATAGACCGAGAGAGGAAAATCAAATTCTGGTGACTGACATGCTATAATTTACTGCACCTCATCTATCCTCTTTGGTGTCACAAAGAGCTCATGAAGAAATATTTGGTTATGAGTGTTATTAGTTGAAACTGTAATTAGACCTCTTGTCCTAAATGCTGTGGAGCTTCTAAACCATCCAGGTTAGTAAATGTGAGTGTAACCTGTGCCTTTTACTGACGTCAGCTGAAGCCACTGCTTTCATATAAACTTCCAGAGTTCTCCAGTGGTTCTCTGATGTCAGAGAAGATGCATTTGCATTTGATTTTTTTAAAAAAAAACAACACAATTACAGGTGTGCAGACTGTTCTCAAAGTAAGGACAAGACGGCTTCAACATTTGTGCTTCAGACTGAAGCCAGGAGGTGAAACCGAAAGGTCAAAGCGGAGCGGGGACAGATTCAGCGGCTTCGCTCAGGGACACAGTGACCTCAGGCGACGCTGGGACTGAACCCGTGACCTTTTGGCTGTAGCCTGTTGCTCTTTTGACAAAACAAGCGTGTGAGAGAGAACAAGCCATTCTCTCTCTCTCTCTCTCTCTCTCTCTCTCTTAGTGTCTCTTTCAGGAAGATTTGATAGAATAACAGTAACAAAGACACGGAGGCGTCTTATGGAGGTGTACTGGTCAGCAGGGTATATGTGTAAGTATGTGGGGGTTTGGGACTAGGTAGATAAGAGCAAATCCCTCCCATTCAAAAACAGACGCGCCTTTGTTTCCATGGCGATGGTATCAACATGCTGTAGGTCAACTAAAGCGAAGCACCACCTCACATTTGTTTCCTCATTCCTTCCTCTTTAAAGGGCTCTCACCCAAATACTTTAGTTTAATAGGAGACACTAATGTACAAATTCTGCTTTTCTCGTCTGTCCGTCCACAAACTGCGGATTATAAAAGTCCCCAAGCTACTATAAATCAATCTATATCTCAATAAAATGTCATCATACAGTAGTTCATTTGGCATAAATCTACATTTTGGAACATGATAATGAGCCTTCTCCTCATGGTAAAATCTGTCAAACATCAACGTATATAGACAAACAAACTATAAGACAGGACAATATTAAAGAAGCATTCAACACAAAGTGCACTAAAAAAAAATCCTCAGTGGAAAGATGTTTCAAGGAAAACTGTATCTGTTTCAAATGTAATTTATCATAGCTTTGTGCAGCACAAACAAAATTCCTTTCACCTCAACTGTATTGGGGTAGAATCAGACATCTTAGAGGTCAATATTTCAAAACCCCAACTAATCTAACCATAAATATCCGTATGGTCAAACAAAGCTAGTGTTATTTTTGTTTGATTCTATTAATCTGACAATATGAAGCCTTAATTCTCAAACAAAAAAACATAATTTCTTTCATTATTTCATCACTAACTAAGTAGCTCTTTTGGGTAAAATACCCAGCAGTCTGTCACTCAGTTTTTAAAATCAGTGTATCAATAAATTAAAAAAATGAAATAAAATATAAATTGGCTGAGGATATTATGAGGATTCATACCCTTAATAGAAATCCATAATCTTTTCAGCCTACCTGTCAGCAAAAATTTGACAAGAATGTTATTTTTTCATTTTATTCCATGAATAAACTCTTCACTATGTACTTTTTGAGGTGGAGTATCCGTTCTGCACATAGTTTCTAACAAGGCGTTGCAGTGTTGTGTCCTTTTAAACTGCCACTGATTCAATATGTCTCAGCACTTCCCTCCCATGCAGCATTCTTCACATTTGATAATCCAGGACACATAACCTCAGGAGGCAGATTAAAATAGGATTATTATCACAGGGGCACACTTTATCACGAGGGCGAGGCACCTTGTAACACTGCCGTTCTCTGACTGCCACCCGGGCGAACAGCTGAACTGTAAAAATATACACGGAGTGAAAAGAATATTAGAATATCCCGCTGTTATTGTGAGATACACCAGATCCAGTCAGATGAAAGATTTATGATCCCATATAACTAAACCGAGGCTTATTAAATGCCTTTTAATAGCTATAACTCTGTATAAATATCTCTAACACTTCTGTTATAACAGAACAACAGTAGAACCGAGGTGTTTGTGACAACTTGCTATCAATTTATTGAATTAGCGAAAGGCCCTGAACGGTGTTTTCAGTTACTCTGGCTGATCAGGCCTCTGCTCAGGTCGATAAGTACAACTGGTGGGTAGAGAGATGCTGGGAGTTTGCTGAAGTCTAAAAGTCAGCACACAACAGTTTAAAATCATTAAGATGTTGTCCCACCCGAACAGAACTACCAAGAGAGATGCTCATCAAGCCAGACGGAAGGCGTCTAAACACACCAATAAGAGTCTTGACTGGAGATCTAATCAATCAAAATAAGTGAATGCACCTGTTTGGGTTGGGCATGGGTGTTGAAATATCTCTGTGGCTGGTCATGAGGCTCCGTTGAGACTTAAAGATTGAATTCCTATTTCCGACCACCAAACGGTGCCTCAAAATCCCCAAATTTCCTTCAAGTCTCACCAGAGATGTTGTGAAATCTCCATGTAAACCAATTGCTTGGAGGCCACCCATGTTCCACCAAACACAGGTGTTCGCTTATTTTGGATGATTAGACTTTTTCTCAAGATTGTAGGTGTCTACAGACAACTCAGTCCATTCACATTATATGGTAACGAGACTTATGAGTATATATTATAAACACATCTGAGTCTTATTCAACATCACGTTGGATATATTGGGGCTTTCAGTAATGTGGATGTTGACCTTAACATCACTTACAAATCAGAAACTGTTAATTATTCTAACTCTGATTTTATATGAATGGGACATAAATGGGAATAACCATATCTGTGTACCAATTCCATATATATATTGTAGCTCTAAGCTGGTTTAGAGTCTGTATGGTGTTCACAACAGAGAAGCCACGGAATAATAAACTGTCAACTCGACTAAGACCTTGAGAAACAGGAAAATGTGTGCAAAAGAAAAAAAAAGTCCTGCGTCTGATTTAATTCCTATGAAGCTGTTTTGTTGTGCTCCAAACTATCTACGTCTGTAGAGGAAGCGTAGTAGTAGCAGTACAGTGTTCAGTGTGTTACACTCTGGGTGGGCTCTGTTCTCATCTCTCAATGTTCAGCCAAGTCAAAGCATGAGCACACAGACAGGAAATCTGACACTCCCCTGCCTTTCCTCAGCTCTGCTAGTGATGAAATACAAACTACAGGGAGCTCAAACATGGATGAACCAAACCTCAGTTTACCCACTTTTTACTTTGGCCAACAGCCTCCTTTTGTTAAAAGCTTGTGTTTAATCTGAAGTCCCCGATGTGCATTAGTAAGCAGGTGTTTTCACTGAATTTACTTCTGATTTTGTGTTAAATTAAAGGCTCATCCCCTTGGACTACCTACCAGCTGGAGCTCTCACTTCATCCAACTTTTGTTCTGCAAAAAGATCGCTGGTTTTAATCGATGCATGAGGGTTTTTTTCTATAATAAAACCAATCTATAGGATCATAAATGACCCTCACTCCTCTTCCCTCTCTCTTCTATCATCTATCCACTTGCTCCTCTCCTTCATTTCCTGGTGTCCTTCCCATTCAGACTGAAGTTTTAGTTCTAGAAACGTTTCTCGGAAAGCAGAGCTGCTTGATAAGTATTAATGATCTGAATGGCTAATTAACCCTGCGTAGGCGCTGAGCCACAAGCAGTCAGTAGCAGTCTTTCAAAGCACACACAAGCTAATTAGCAAAAGACGTAAGTAAGTTAGGTCAAGAAACCAAAACAAGTCATATTTTGGTAGCGATTTCGAGGATGTTGAACGTGCTGCACCTATTTTTTCAGTTATTTTCTGCTGTTTTATTTGCTTCTCTTGTCTTGGATATATTACGGTATATTATGAGCGCCGCTCTGGACGCTTCAAGTTGAACTGAAGCTGCACTGCGGCTCTTCAGAAGCCTCTTATGGTCTCTAGATGACAAACAATTATGCTCCAGCTTCATCCTCCATTTCACAACTGACTCATTGTGCTTGTTTTCATGCGCAAGCCTGGTGAGGAACTTGTTCATCTTTAGTTTTTCAAAATATTAACAGGAACCTGGGAACCTTGGGCAAGCTGGCTATTGCTAATTAGCTGCAAGAAGCAACGAGACATGGTGTAATGTTTACTGTACCTAGTTTTTTTTTCTCTCTCTCTGATATTAACAATGCTCACAGCAGTGATTTGTTTTTAAGCTTGAAACATCTGTCACGCGGCTATAATAGCCTAAAACTGTCTGTCTTCTCCTCCTTACCTTTGTCTCCTACATACCTCCTCCTGTTTCCTTCACTGTTCCCTTCTCACTTCCTCATTTCCTTTCCTTTTTTTTCTCCCTTTCCTATCCTCCACTTGTTTTTGTTCCTCTCCTCTCCTCTCGGTGCTGCAGTGACCCAATTTGAGTACGAAGCCTTGGACTGACCTGCTTTAGATAGAGGCTAGCTAATTATAACCAGCCTGTATTAATAAGGCAGGGGAATTGGTAAATATGACACACACACACACACACACACTCACACACTCACACACACATGCATGCACACACAAACACAAAAGCAACACAAAACAGATACTACCACACACACACACACACACACAAACACCTCCTCCACAAACAGACCGTTTCTGACGTCTAATAAACAAGCCTACACACCTTGGCAACATGATTCATCATGTATATAAGAGGATGTAATGAGTGACTCATGTTCATCACTTGCATCTGTTGCATGGTAACACTTGTACATGTTACCATGGCAAGCATTAAAAATGTATTTATATATGCACCTTTTCAGTTACACTTCAGAAAAGCTATGACCGACGTAACCTATATTCTGTGTTCCTGCACATCCTATAAAAACGGCATCTTCTCCGTTTTAGATCCTGACCAACGATGATTTCTCATACAGAAAATATTGTGGGAACACATCAAAACCTTAAAAAAACACACATCCAGTGCAGACATTTATGCAACAACAAGCCTGTGATCTCCAATACCAAGCAGCAACAACATATCGTTAAACTCATCTGTATCACTAAACAGCACTGCAGAGCTCCAGTGTGGACTTTGTTAACAGGGTTATGTAACACAGATTGAATTACACTTTGAAAATAAGCTTTTAGCAGGTTTGATAACTACCATGACTCAATTTTCAAAAAATATGAAAAAAAAACTTCCAGACATTAAAAAAAAAAAAAGAAAAAAAAACTTGAAAATGGTGCTGCACTATCTGCCTCTTCCTCCCACACTGAATCATGCTGAATGACTGTTTACAGCAAAGTTTTATCAACATTCCTCAACTTTCATTATGTCTCTATGGACTTTTTTTTTTTTTTTTTTTAGAAAAGCCTCTGACATATAATAGTTCGCAAAAGCCTGAAAAATGAAATGATGCATCTTATTGTGTGACATTAAAGAGCCTCTAGACGCAATATCAGACCCCAAGAAACTCTGCTATGCACTTATAGATGTCATGGTTTTTCCTCTTTATAAAACATTCTTGTCAACCTGACAACAAAAATGCTCCACCAAAAAGATTTTATATCTTTCATAAAATGTAGATTTTAACGATAGAATTCTTTGACCAAAGCTGAAAGCACAAAATAACCAAACTAATCATGCTTGGCTGCTTATTTTTTTTAACTGCTTTGTGAGTCTGGGAGAGATTATAACCATGTCTTTAATATATATATATATATATATTTAGCATGAATATATAGTATATACGGTTTGGAGCTGCTTACTTATTATGTTTTACCTCAGTTTACTTCAGTTTGAATCCCAACAAACTATCACTGTGGAAAACACAAAGGTAAATCCTAATTTTGTGACATTATCCCGCCACTCACGTCATCTCGGTCCAGTGTGAACATCTCCCGCAAAGCGCACAATTTGGATATATATATATTTTTTTTTTACCACAGTTTCGGAAAAGTAAAACCCCATTTATTAACCTGTCACAGTCGCAAATTCTAACTACTTGTAATTATACCCTACGCTCCCTCCATCGTGTCATCCCACATCCCAGGGGTGCAGGTGATACTCATGCTCGCAGATCTAACCGAGCATAATCAGCAGCCAGAGGCTCTTCTAACCACGTCTGACCCATCAGTGTCAGCGCTAAGCTCGAAATCTGATAGAGGTCACGCAACACTAACCCACGCGTTATTCCCTCTCACAGCTCAGCAAATAAAAAAAACGATGGTAGGAAAGTTCTCCACTCGTGGGTGTTTAGACAAAATGTCTCAAGATGACTAATTTATTCTGTGGATAAGAATATGAACAGAAAAAAAAAAGTTTTAATAATGCTTTTTCAGAAAAGTAAAGCCCGGCTTCAAAGCAGCCCGGCTAAATTCTCCACGGTTCACTCACATCCTTGTGCTTTGGAAATTTCAAAATGTATTTAAAAAAGGAGTCCTCGCGGTGGAGTTATGAAAGAGCTCAATAACCCGACAACCGCGGACGCCAACACACACACGCAGCCATCTTTTTTAACATTCGTGGCTATTTAAAATAACACAGATACCACACTGCTGTTCTGGAGCATTGTGTTGAGAGAAGCCGATGTCTAAGCAAGATGTCAAACTCATTGTTCTCCGCTACTATTTTCTGCACTTGTTGATATGAAGCATCATCAAAGATCCAACGTCTCAGCTCCCTGTGTGCAGCGACTCTTTCATGCTGACAACATAATGAGCATGTAAACTTTCAGTCCAAATAAGAACAAGAAAAACACCATAATTACAGCTGTGGTGATTGTTACCGATTAGTTCGTAATGTTTTTAGTGAAGGGGAGGGTTGCAGGGTTCCTAAACAGATGCAGGAGCTTAATGTAGGATTCGACGATAACCTTGATGTTAATGTAAAGAGCAGCAGCAGATTATTTCACAAGCAGAGACCTCAAACAAAGCTTGTCAGATCAGGTAACAGTAAAAATCAAGGCGGGCTGCTTCCCCCCAGTTTCTGTAACTTTCTGAAACAATCATACCAGTTTCATGCAGGTGTGCAGAGGTATGCAATTAGGGAGGGTCGGAACTACTTTTTGTCACTTTTTGAGCGAACAACTGAGTGCAACACCGTGAATAATGATGTCTGAAAGTGTGTCTCCTGATTATCATTTGTATAGCACGTAACGTTGAAACTGACACACTGAAATCTTGGAGTGAGATTCGTGAAGCAGTGGGACGCAGCAGGCTTTTGCTTCGCTTTGCAACCATTCATAACTGGTATAAAAACTTTTTCCTTTTCCAGACTTGTCACATTCATACAAACTGGCCTCTTTTGAAGCACAGAGAAGCCTTTGGGCTACGGCTTTTGGACCGTACAAGTTCGTTACAAAGCATGGTTTAGACATCACTTAAAATAAACACCTCTCCCAAGCAGATGTAAAACATTCCTTATTAGCCGTTACAATGGCAGAACCATTAGAAAGATAGAAGAGACTAATGATAAAGCTGGAGGAGGTGTTTACTTTTATATTTACACAGGGTTCTCATAGTCCATCAATCTCTGCAACAGTGTTTTAGTTATGATTGACTTAATTAAACTATAGCATAAGCAGCCACAAAGCATCAACTAGTTCCAGTGCGGTACTTAAGGCTGACTTCATGTCGAGCTCCCCCTTTTCAGACACAGACATGTCATCTGACATCATGCAGCTACCTATAAATATCTTTTATAGCCTGAACTTATTTCAAAATCCGAAGTTCATAAAATCAAAAAGGCAGAAACTCAATTCCCAGCGACACCGGAGCCAACTAATCATTTCTTTTTAAGACAGACAAATCCTACTTTCAGACCCCACAATAAGATGCTCGCAGCACACCGCACAGTAGCCCCAGAGCTGATGACCTTCAGTATGGCAGCCAAAGGCGGCGTTATGTCATCAAAGACCTTAACCTAGTTTGTAACAACATGTAGGCCTGCATGTGCTCTGTTTTAACACTGCACCCAGCAGTCACATCCATGTATGTAGGTCCACAACGGGCCTCAACAGGGACATAATACCAGCCTTTGTACTTTACATCTAAGGTGCAGTCCCAGTGCAAGATGCGAATCAAACGCGCTCATCTAAAATAAATTAACGGAGGGAAAACTTTTCCTCTTTTAGTTTTCCCAGCTGATGCAAACTGGGAAAGCTTCCAGTCGTCTTATCGAACCTCCCACAACATAAGCCACAGACACACTCAGACTCACAGTCATAAAATAAATCATAAATTGAAAATATGAGCTAGAAAATCGAGGGTTTACAACTTCACTACTGCTACTACAGTACAAAACAGGCAGTGATGTGTGTGCGTGTGTGTGTGTGGATAATATGTGCATGCAGCTGAGTAACTACAGGGTTCCCTACTGGTTGCTGTGATGAGGGTCTTTGTTTTCACTCCACTGAGCAACAACACTCACAAAAGACACACACACACACACACACACATATACACAGACAAATCCCAGCAGTGACAACACACACTTTTCCTTTTACATGTCAAAAATATTTGGCAAGAAAACGTCCTGCCTCCTTTTCTGAGTATCTTTTTGTTTTGTAAAGGGTGTGATGTAATGAAAATGTGGCCAACACACCACTCCCAGAAGTTAGTCACGAAGGGAACTAAGCAGCATAGAGGAGGACCAGGCAGCGAGCACAGAGAGGATCCCACATGTGTCCCAGTGTAAACCGCTCTCCACACAGTAAGTTTATCAAACTGTGCTAAAACTGTATTATTATTTTTTTTACATGTTTCACGTTTAAGTCTCTCTGGGTCAAGAAGGGGAGGAGACACGGAGATGTAGAGGTCGTTGACAATAAATAATAAATCATCCTCCACCGCGACATATCTGGATGAGTAAACAGTCCAATCTGTTGCTAAGGCCCCTGCGGACCCGCCAGGCCCAGAATAGGCTCCCCATGCTGGGGGATTGAAGGCTCAAATCCTGGGATCTGGTGTCCACGGGCCTGCAGGGGTGGGGGTGGAGGGGTGGGGGGTGGAGGGGGGGGCCTGAAGATCACGATTCCTCTCTCATACTCTGTTTTCTCACACGCTTCACTCCGACAAACATACCTCCAGTCACCTCTTCGTAGCTCGGTAGAGTCACGATTTTTTTTAAATTGGTGAATTTTATAGTGTCTGTGGAGTGTTTGTGGTGGTTCCTTCTCTTTTCTTAGAGGAAACTGAGACTCTATGAACAGTGTGTGATGCTGCCTTGTACTCCGTGCCCCCGGAGTACGAGTCAACATCATGTTCACTTCACTTTAGACCAATCGATACGTTGTCCCTCCCTGACCACAGATAGGGAAATGCCTGGTATTGAACACCGTCTCCGCTCTGCTCATCCAGAATTCATACAGCTGTAGTTACATACGTAAAATTTTGCCTTCTTTAAGATTAAAGAACTTTGCTGTGGTAGGTTTCTGCCCTTGGTTGAGTTTTGTATTGACAGCAAATGTGAGCAGATTAACTGTACTCCCGGTTTAGAAATCTGTGCATACAGTTTATAAACCGTGCTCTTGGATTCGTAATCTGTGCCCTCGAATTATGATCCACGCCCACAGATTTTTTGTCAGTTTTGGATAGAAGAAGGCTACGTTACCCATGATCCTCAGCCACTGTTGCTATGGAGACGAGGCCAGTCCGCTTTGTGTTCCTGTTATAAAACCGCAAGTGCATGCTCATGGACTCCCCCCCCACCCCCTCCCCACCATCCACAACATAGACACACACAAAACATTGGAGTGGTTTATTGGATGACGAGGTAGACTATGTTTTAAGGAATGATGATTTCATATTAAATGTCCTCCACCACATATTTTTGGAAATACGAAATGAAATGAGCGACTTCCCATTTTACAATCAATTGCGTTTGAGCACACATGGATTGCAAATCCGAGGTCACGGTTTACAAATCCACGGGCACGGATTCGTAATTCAAGGGCACAGATTATGAATGCGAGACCATGGTTTGTAAATCGTGCGCACAGATTTATACATGGATCTTTTTTTTATAATACTTTTTAAATGAAGATCAGTCTCTTATTATGAAAAAAGATCTTTTCATATTTTGTTTAGTTTGTTTTGATCATTTGATATTGACTGATTTCATTTCAAATGTTTGGTACAAGTCACACATAAACGACATGCTTTAAAATAGTTCTGATTTAGGAGCGTCACTTTTTGATATCACGTATCATTGTAACAGGTTTCCAACATTTCTAGCTGGCACTGGTCTATAGTAGATTTTGATTGGACTGTCTCACTGTTCAGTCTAAATCTCTCTTTAGACACATTTTCAACCTGATAAGGCTAAAAATCCGAGGCACCCTGCAAACTCCAACATCAGAAATCAGCTCCAAATATGAACAATTAGCAGTTTTATTCTAAAAATATCACGATCTGCCCTCACAAACTAATATGGGTCAAATGTACCCATGTGGTCCAGACCAGAAATGTGTGCAGCTTGAGTCCCATATGAGGGAAAAGTCTGAAGTGTAGCAGTGTGAACACAGGCTCAGCTGAGGAAGGGGGGCTCTGGTATGGAGGCTCTGAGCTCTGGGGACTTGGAAAATATTCATCTCCCCTAAGCAGGGAGAGTTAAGGGGGGCAAGCTTTGTCTAACACACCCCCTCCAGTCTCTCTGCTCTTTTGTTGGGAGGGAGCACACACACACATACACACACATACACACACCCACACACACACAAACATGTAAAGCTCTCCAGCAGTGGGGCTCTGACCAGCTGTCTTCGGTCTGAAAGATGGCCGCCGTCACTCATAAACACTAAGAGCTAGCACTGGAAGGTGAGCAGGAGGAAATCTCTCTTTATCTCTCTATCTTTATCGCTCTCATCTAAATCTTCCACTTTTCTCACGTCATTCGTTCAATTTAGATTTGACATTTTGGGTGGTGACAGTCGACAAGCAGGGGGGGGGGGACGGCGGTGACTCTTAATAATCAAATATTTGAAGAAGCGAGAGAGAGAGAGAGAGAGTTTCATAAAGTCTAATTTATCGATACAATAACCTGCTGGGTGTGACTCAGTTATCGTGCTGCCGAGGGATTTCAGGCTTCATATCATACATTTTGAAAGTGGCTTCCGTGTGAAATCAGTATCAACAAACCACAGATGAACGTGTCCTTAAAAACAAAGGTGTCAAAGGTACCGAGATGATTCATAACACCAGCAGCGTCTGATACTGTCTGTGGCGTTCTTCCCGTGCCAGAAATCATCTTCTTTGGGAAGCTGTCTGTTTTTAAAATGGAGGACAATTTGTTTTGAAAAATGATGCTCGACCATTTGTTAGCGGCACCTGTTCTTTGAAAACATTTTGCAGGAAAAAAATGGAATAAATGATTGAATTCCAACTAAAATAATAATAATAATAATAATAATAATAATAAAGCAAAAGAATAGAGCAGAACAGAGATGTGAAGTCCAGGTCAGTAACAGACGAGGGAATAGCTTCATCTCTCTATCATAAATAAAGTCGTCTGTTAGAAGAACGACGTCCTGCTTGAGAAACTCCGTTCGAATCGAGCTTTAGGGAGAGCCAATGAAATGCCTCGATACTGAAACGATCGCCGTCTCCTGGGCGTCCGCGTCCAAATCGAAGCTGACACGGCGGCTACGCTAACAAAGATAACTGAAACAGCCGCCTCCTGTCTCTCCCTTCAGCGTGTCTGTGTGTGTGTGTGTGTCTGTTTGTGTGAAAACTGGTGTGTATTGTTCACGGACCAAGGCTATTTCAGAGGAGGGGGGCCCTTCCAGTAGTCCTCGCTGCATCGGCCCTTTTATCGCTGCCTCATCCATATTCATCGCCGCCCCGCTCTCCTCACCTATCAGCGACCAACTAGCTGTGACCAGCGTCTCGCTCCACCAATCGCACGCCTCCCTTTGTGGGAATATTTCCACCTCTCGGCTCCTTCACCCCACCCTGTACAATGGCTTTTTTTTTTTTTTTACTTTGACGCAGTGGCTTGAAAAAAAAAAAAAAAAAAAAAAAGAGGATGAGGAGAGGGTGGAGGAGGAGAAAGAAGGTCGCAGCTACAGCCGGCAGTGTCCTGCCGACGGTGGCTGCGAATCGATCGACAGCCTCGGAAACGGTTGCCGAGCGAATGTCGTTAATGGCAGCCAGCGATTGATGAAGGGGGTGGGTGGAGGGCGAAATGATGGGAGGATGAGGGTGAAGGAGGACAGGAGGAGGAGGAGGAGGAGGAGGAGGAGGAGGAGGGTGCAGTCATGATGGTCTGAAGTAGAGCATGATTAGTATGGATGAGGAGGAGAGGAAGATGGAGAGAATGAAAGAGGGGAGCGAGGCGAGAGGGTGCAGCCGAGAAACGCTGGGGCTCGCGAGTGAACAAAACAGGCGTGTCGCGGAGGAGAACGTCATGTTCTGCGAGCTACCACGGCTAAAGGACGAGTGTGAGATGCAAAAACACATTTTGTTTTTTTATAAAAATGTCGCTCGACAATCAACACTAAGCGTCTGGAAAAAAAAAAACTGAATGTTTTGTCTCAGCAGTTCACAGAACTCATTATTTCATTTTAAAATCTGCTTATTTCCATCTATTTTGGCTAAAACTGTTGGCTCTTTCAGCCTAATTTCCCACCGAACCCCCCTCTGCCTAGTGTCTATTTTCGAGTTTTCAAAGGCGATCGCGGGGCTTCTTCCTCCTCAGCCCGGGTCGGCCGATCAATGAGAGGAAGGCAGCTCTCCTTTGTACGGACGTCCCAAAAAAAGATGCTACGCTCAGCTCCGGGAGCAACAGAAATCAATAGCAGAAATCAAAAGCACCAAATAGCATCAAAGGCCCCGTCTCATACGGCCAAAGCTCAATACATAGCATGCATGTGTCTGCGTATGCGGAGGCGCGCGTGTATGTGCATCCATACGCAGTGCAATACAACATTTATGCAGCGTTTCATCTCTTTCTCTCTCAACTTTATCTCTGCTTTTTTTGCAACTAATTTCACACACACGCAGACACACACAGAAATCTTCCAGCGGTATTGCTAGTCCCGTAAAGTCACTTGGCAAGGCCATTCTGAAAGCCCCCCCCGCCCCCTTACTTCCAAACACCAGCCTGCCAGTCCATCCATTTACTAAATGAATGTATTATATCTTACAGACAGGAGAGGAGAGGAGAGGAGAGAGAAAAGGAGAGCAGAGAAGACAAGTGAAGAAATGAAAAGTGTGTGATACACTGTGATCGAAGGACTGAAAGGTTTGTGCATCCAGGTCAGCAAACTTCTCCCTGACTGTTAAACCTGTAGGCGTCTCACTCGCATGTTCATTTTCTGACCACCTACATGAAAATCGAAAAAAAAAAAGAATCCAATCCAATTTATTTTGTTTGTGCTTACATAAGACTTCTTAGTGGCTTATACAAGCAGTTTTTCCCTGAAAGCTGTGTTCTGAATGGACAGAACCGGAGTGATTTCTATTAGAGTGAGAGGCTGCTGTTGGATATTGGAGTAGCGGCATTGGTTATATACAGTATTGGTTATTGGCTACTTCTACTTCTGATATGACAGAGGCTCCTCTCCCTTGGGTCATTCTGACTAAGAGCTTTCAACCTGAACAGAAAATCATCAGTCAGCGTTTCAGTGGAGATTTTTTTAGTCTCCCAGGATGGTCTGGATGATGTTTGCAGGTTTTTCCATTGTTCAGAGGCAAGTAGTTTTTTTTTTTTTTTCAGAAATTCTTCTCCTTCTTTTTAAAAGGCTAAAATTTAAACATACTGTAAATACAAAACGTTGCAAAACACAAAGAAGAGTCAAAACGTGACTTGTATTGAAAATATCTCTACACTGTGCAGACTTTGCACTGTGCATCAGTGTTGAAAGCACCTGTGCTCTACACTTAAAAAAAAAAGAAGAAAGAAAGAGTGTTTTTCTCCACATAAATTATCATAAGGAAGCTGCTGCAAAAAGTTACACGCGCGACATAAATACTGTAACTGTATGTAAACTGTGCATGCATCTCTTCATTGAAGCCGCTAGAGTCATCTTCTTGGCGAATACAGTGATGTAGTAACTCAATTAAGGTGATTTAGTGCTTTATTTTTGAACTGATGTTCAGTAGCCTTGTATATTCTCATATCCTAAATCATTCTGACCACCTAATACTGTAAAAGCAGTAGTTGTTGCCAACTCTCCTGACTCATTAATATCCACCTTCTCTTACTGTGTTGTGCTACTTTGCAGGGAAAAATGTGTGTTTTCTCCAAATAAATGCAGTCTTTATTTATTATTATTATTACTATTTATTTTTAAGTCGCATGACGACGGCCGTTACTCTACTCCTTAAATTACCGAAAGATTATTACTCATTTAGCCAATCAGGATCATTTGCAAAGGATCTTAGTTTAATAACCTCTGAAAGAAAATCAAATATTTACAATAAGCTCATCAAACATCTCTGATCATATATGTACATGATTAGAGAGAAATCTGAATTCCTTTAATGTCGGGGGGGAACCCTGCTGAGCCTGGGTGAGAGGCTGCAGAGATAAGAATGGGTTTGGGGTGGTGGATTAAGGGGGCGATGGGGGCGGGGGGGGGGGAGCTGTGAACAGCAGCTACTGCAGCAGCTCACTGATCTTTTTCGTTCTTTAAGACCTTCAGCTCTTTATGAGACGTACGTCGCGGTGATTTATGACCCGCAGGGTTATAGCTGTCCCGTGTCGTCCCGTATCTGCTGTCTGACAGCTGACCAGCTCTCGCTCTATAATGTCGCTTCCCATTTTCCTCCCACACACACACACGCACACACACACACACGTTGAACAAACCCTGGACACAAACGTCAGGAATCTCAGTGGAAAAATCCAGAAAGTCCAACTTTTCTTGTCTTCTTTTGATTAATTATCTACTCTCACTTCTCATTCACAAAGCAAATTTGAATAACATGAATGTAAAAAACACTTTGGCCTGGCGTTACTTCTTACATCTGGATATCCCTTGTTCTTTTTCTAACGAAGCTGCAGTTGTTGGGTAAAAACAACGTGACTGGAAAAGAATCACAATTTTACGCTCACATCGGGAGAAACCTTTCTGATTTCTTTAGTTTTTGACATAAGATTTCGTCTGAACTCTGAAAAGGAAAAACATTAAAATTGCAGTCATGTGACTTTTAACCCAACAGCAGCACAGTGCGTGTTAGAGCCATCATACATCACACTTTAAAGCACAATGAACAGTGAGTGAACATTTCAACAAATACATCAGCAGTCATGAACCCAAATGCTTTGATGATATGGCTAGCGTGAGGTCAGAGGTCAAAGGACTCATCTGTGCAGTAATGTTAGGTATCATGAAAAAAAAAGAAACATTGAATTCGTATAGAAAAGCATGGAAATGGATGTTATGGAATTGATCACATACAATATAAACAATATCAGCATGCATTAACCTGGATCATGAGTAGAATATGAGAGTGTTACATGTTACTTTAAATCCTATTTAAATGTCAGGCCCTGCAGCAGTCAGAGCACCTCATTAAAAAAAAAGCCCTCAAATTTAGATTTCTTTCTGCAGAATTTAGCCTTCAAGAACACAACGTGTGCATGTTGTCACTGCTGCATCAGCCCTGCATTGAAGAAGGTAACAGTAAAGATTATATATATATAAAAAAAAACAAGTAGAAGATCAAAATCAAAGTCTCTCTTACCATGAGTCTCAGTTTCTTGGTGAGGGAATACAAGGCCTTCAGTTTCAAATAGGGGCTGCAGGAAGGCCACTACAGAGAGAGGAAGCACAGGGGTGGGGAAGTGTGTGGCGTAAACTAATCATTCAGAGAAACAACCAGTATTATGATCTCTTATCAGCACTTTGACTTCTATATCTTTAAAACTGTAGCCTGGATGCAGTTAAGTTCTTTAAAAAAAAAAGGCAAATACAGCAACATATTCTCATATTAAATGTATTCTCCCAGAGATATACAGTCTGATACACCAGCTTTAAAGTTTCTGCTTCTTATGATCAGTAAAATAAAGACAATTGAGACAAGTCTCATCTGTGTCATTTGATTAATTCAAGCTGTAAATATATGTCATATTAGAGATCACCAAGACCAAATTATTAAAGAATTGGAACAAAAACACATTTTTAAAAAAGCAGAATTGAATAAATTGTCAAAAACAATCTTTATTTTTAAATTTTTTTTTTTTTGGAAAGAACCGCAACCAAGCTCTGATTCCTCTTTGTGTTGTTTATCTCAAGGGGCTGTCGTAAAGTAAAGTGTGTGTGTGTGTGTGTGTGTGTGGGCGACTTGTTCATTTTAAACCAAATGTCATCTGGTCATCGGCCTGATGCTGCCGGCTGAGGGAGTGCTGACCTGGCTGCACTGCGGCTGTCCTCTCTGCCTGAGTAAAAGCCTGGTCAGCCGTGCTCATCATCATCATCTCAACCTTTTCATTTGTCTAAATGGATGAGCTGCCTGACTGTTACACAGGCAGGAGGATGGTCCCCCGGGGGGGAATCCTTGGTTTTTTACATACAGCGAGGAGCTGCATTGATCTGCGCCGTTAAAACAACGCTGGCCTAACGTGTGGGCCCACCCCTCCTCGACTAGACTCTACATCTAATTATGACTCCTGAGCACAGCTGTCAAGTTTCCTGGTGGGAGTTGAAGAAAGTGTTAGAAATGACCATCTTGCTCTTTTCTGTCATTTCTGAAAAGGCCAGGTCGCTCAGAAATCTACAAACAGATAAAAATGCATTGATCTTCAGGGCTCTCCATGGGTTGCACTAAAGATTTTTTCAACAGTATGTCCTGTCATTGGCCACTGGAAGGGGCAGGTCAGAGAGATAAAATTGGTCTATTGAGATTTTATGTTCTTGAACATTACAGCAACCATCACACTAAATTATTAGATCATCCAAAATGTAGAGCTCTGTCAGGGAAATCTCGTGGCCATCATGCTTTTCATTGTGACCTGACTAATAAATCAGGCCAGTCGTAAAACCTGAGTATCACATCCCGTCCAGTCATGACGTTACTTTCTAATCACAGCTGCAGGAAAGAACAGCAGTGAGATCAGATTTTCTTTTTCACATTCTATCCATTGATTGACTTGTTGGAATTAAAACAGTCCATCAATCTGTGTTTCGGTGAGTTTCGGAGACTTTTTCGTGTCCCGTTGGAGTCGAAACACGGACTCCTCTGTCCTGTTCTGTCTGTGAGGGGTAAAATCTGAGAAGAAACATGGAATATTTTTGACATAAAAGCTGCTTGCAACTTCATTTGAAGAATATTAAGACTAATTTGTGTGTGCATTAAAGTTGCAAGTCACTTAAAATCCAAGGAGTTTCTTTGCCAAATCTCAATGGCTTTCATTTTCCCAATTTGACTTTAAATCTGCCACTGTATTGGACTCTTAACAACTATCATATTTCTATTTGTTTCCTGGAGGGACAGGTGTCTAAAATATTATAAAAATTCATATTTCAGTCTTCACTAAAAGGTTCAGTGACCTTAAATCTACAGAATCTAGTCAGTCTATTCATTTCTTCCCAATCAAGACTATGAAAGGGGAGTCTTGTTCACTTCAAACTCTGCATTATAATCTCTTAAATGTCTCCACTGAGTGCGCACGCACTCGTGGTGTTCCGTAAATAACACATTTAAAGGTGTATTGTATGTCCAAATGTCCATGATGGGGTGCATGGCCAGGATAGGCTACTGATGGTTGTAATGCCGGTGATGGGAATGCTTGGCGCATGACAGCATGTAAACAAAAACCAAATATGGTGATCGCCATGGTGACATATCCATATTTCATCCAACCAGAGAATAATGAAGAAACATGATTGGACAATTTAGAGGAAAAAAAATAAAGATACCTCCTTCCCAGCTGCAGGTTATTAAAATCAGGACAGCAAAGCATGATAAAAAAAATATACAGGCACTGACATACTGCAATAAGACAGAGACACTGTCGCATTCTGAGCTGCTCTGGATCCCCCCCTTGTTCTCTCTGGCTCGCCACAGGCCTGCTGTTAATATGAGTCCGCTTGTTTATCCGCTTGTGTAATTGTACACAAAGCGGCGATGGTGGCTGATGTGTGAGATTATCACAAGGTCATCCGTCGACGGGATGAGAGCCTGCTTTCACGCACCAGCTTGATCTGGCTTTCACTTGTTTACATCCCTATTTGGGCTCCAGCATGGCCGCTGTGGTTGCGCGTAAATCTTAAGACGCAATGATAATAATAATAATAATAAAAAAAGAAACACCCAATTCGGCTGATATGAAGACGCTAAAAACAGCCAGGATGTGCGCGAGGGAACCGGCGGCTTCCCTCCAAATCCCCCCTCAGTCCCTCTCATTGTTTCCCTTCCATCATGGCAAAAAGCGGCGGCCCGTGATTATTTTAATGCTGCTGGAAAATGACTGTCGCTCATGGTTAAAGCGGATATATTAAAAAAATAATCGTGCTCTCTATCATTTTTTATCACTGCGTAATGAAGCACGAATATATATGAATCTGGGGGGGCTGTAGCATGCTACTATGTACGTCAAGAATCAGATCAACCTGCTATCCTTTCTCTCTGCCTGCCTCAGGACGAAGCAACATTCACCGAAACCCGAACAGCTTCCCCCGCATCCCCATCGCTCCTCTTACCTCCCGTGTTTGTGCGTTTGGTGCTGCTGGCCTCCGTCGGGGTCTCCAGGGGTCTTTTACGCGAGTCCGGGGGATCGGACTCCATGTGTGGCTGTTGATTGTGATGGTGAGGATTTGAAAAAATCCCGTTTTGCTGTACTGCTCCGCCGGCCATCATTTTCGATCTTGCTCTTGGATGCTTGGGCTGCGTTTGCGTTTAAATCCCCTCTTTTCCGTTTCTTTTCTCTCTCTCTCTCTCGCTCTCTCTCTTTTTTTACGCAGCGTAGCCGTGCAGATGAGTCCTTGGAGAAGGCGAACGCGATTTAGGAATTGGAAAATACGCCTGTTTCTTGCGGACGGGGGAGGTTATGCTGCGTGTTTCTCCGTGGTGCGCCGTGCGTACAGAGAGATGCTGCGCAGGGACAGAAAGAAAGAAACGCTGGAGCGGCGGATGATCAAGCTCAGAGAGAGAGAAAAATTCCGAAACCTCTGCAGATGGAGTGTGATCTAGGCTACTAAAAACGTGCAAACGGAGCGTCAATCTTCCATCAACCTTCTGATATGCGGGCTAGGATATGTGTGTCATTCCGCTGCAACCGGATAAAAGAGCGTACTCATGTCAGACAGTGCAGGATGGTGGCGCTCCTCTGCAACAGCCAGCGAAACGGAACAATAAATAAAACAAAAACAAAAACAAAAAAACACAACCGAAAGACAAAGAGGGCGAAATCAGCCGAGGAAAGAAGAAAAGAAAGAAAGGGGTCGTTGAAGCAACAATCATACAAAAAAGAAAAAAATCCCGATGCGTAATTCGTAGGCTAGTATAAATATAGGCCTATTTCTTCTTATCCTGTCCTGGCTCCGATCATGAAGACACCCAGGGGTGACGGGGTGGGTGAGGAAGAGTCCGGAGACGCGGAGCTGGAGGAACACACAGAGAAAGAGACGTTTTTTCCTGCTCGTTCTCTCGGTGAAGATGCTGCAGTCTTGCGTTCAGAGCATCCCTTCTCTGACTGGCTGCTGGAGGGAGCGCAGGGGAGCGGCTGACGTCACAAGGCCTGGCGATGCCTTCTAGGACTTCCCGTGAACCCCGACTTCCCAAATTTCAAATGTTTGGGAGTGCGACTTTTGTCGGTGTGTTTACGTGCTTTCTTGTCGAGAAATGAAGCCGGAAGTGGTGACTTTGGGATGTTTGTTTTTTGTTGATGTTTATTTTTTTTTGTTTAGATCTGTGCTGTGGTGCAGGAAAAAACAAAAAAAGGAATGTCACTGGATTAGATTAACCTACGTTACATCAAATCAATGGGTTTTTAACCATCTCATGACTTCAGACTGCAGGTTTTCAAAATGCATGCAGAAGAAGAAAGTCCAAACCAAAGTACAATAGGACTAAAAGAAAAAAGGTCCAGTACGCTGAGCAGCTTACAAACTCACCACCAGATAAATGTTGGACTCCTGTGAGCTCAAGTCTCACTGAAAAGCCCAGCTTTACCATGTTGTAGTCGCTCACATGTGCAGCAATCCCGCTGGCTCCTTTATTTTTGGACGACACGTGAAGGCATCACCGGAGATCAAGCTAGAAAACGAGAGGGAGAGAGCGACGCCTCCGTCGAGACGCGATTGGCCGGAGCTGCATTATTTCTCAGGCAAAACGAAAAGGACAGTTATATTCGCTCGGCGGAGTCACATGATGGAGAGGAAAGGATGCGGCGGCGGGGTTTTACTCCGTTACAGCCGTGGAAAATGCAATTATGGCTGAACGGGAGTTTGAAGGTCCCGCTGCGGCTGTTGGAAGATCTGTAGCCTGCCTGTCAACAGGCCGAAGGAGCCCTAAAACACACCTGGAGATCTGCAGCAGGAGAGTTCACCACAGTTCTGTGGCTTCAATTTCAATATGAGAAATCAGCAAGTGGATTTTTAAGTGATGGACATTTAAGTAGGATGTATTTTCACAAAAGTGGGAAAGGCACAAATTAGTAGAATTTCTAAAAAAAAAAAAAAAAAATTGATTTTTTTTGTTGTTTATTTGAGGTTGTTTGCCTCATGATGATCCCCCCCAAAATCTAAGATTTTTTGTTTCAAAAGCACCTGATTCACTCTAATGACCCTCAGGCCAGACTGCAGGCCTCGCTTGCCTCCACCTGCACCCAAACCCCACAAAAATCTGACACGCTTGGTAGTTTTGCATGACCGTGGAGCAGTCCTAACACTGAAAAACAGCCCTGTAACAGAGGAAGAATGTAACCTGAGCATCTGGCCCGTCTCACCTGTCCCCTCAGCTGCTGTGTGACCCACCTGTGTGTGCCGCGCCTGACATCTCTGCGTCGCTCTGTCTGGATCTGAAGAGGGATCCTCCAGCACTGTGAGCTGTCTGAGAGAGCTATACCCGCCTCAGTCTTTCTCTCCCTCTCTCTCACACACACACACAAACACTCACACATTTGGCATATTCTCACACACACTCCGAGACACACGCAAATACCTTCTACTCCCTCTCTCCTCCTCTTGTCCAGTGCTGTATACAGATGCGGTGCACCCTCATTGCCTCTTGTAGATTGTAGTCAAGGTGACATTGCGCTGCCTGTGCACACAGACACACGCGCACGCACGCACGCACACACACACACACACACAAACACGCGCACACATGCACGTACGCACTCATGCACGGAGTCGCACAGAGTCACACAGAGCAGCTCTCTCACACTATTTCACATCGCCATGAGAAACGCACCGGTGAGCCAGTCTCCTGCTCTGAAAATACGTGGCAAATCCGAGGCAGATGGATCCCAAGCTGCAGTCTGAAACAGATTCTGCACCACAAAACGTCAGGCGCTGCTCATAGGGACAAAAGGCCTGGACACCAGCATGTATTTGTAAGAGCTACTCTGCATAGTCTGTAGACTGTAGCACAGTTTCAGCTGGACACATGCATTTATACATTTGGAGCCAAGACAAAATCTCTTGGAAGCTTTACTGTGAGGGTCCCAAACTGCCAGACTGTCCACGCTGCTGCTGCTGCTGCAGCATATGGAAAAAGTGAAGTAGCCCCATAAGCAGTAAAGCACACAGACTAGCAGCATTCTTGAGTTTTTATTAGGCTGGGGCTATGAGCAGATGTTAGTGAGATTGTTTTCAGAGATTTAGTTCTGCAAACCCCTGTTAGGTTTTGGACAATGACCCCCAAACACTCCGAGCAACTTTCAGAGTTGCCACAACTTATGCTGGGCAACACGACATCCAGTTTGGAAGAGGCAATGTTACAGTAACTCAGTTTTTCCCACTATGTCATATTTTGAAAACCTCAGTTTACCCAACACTAAATGTTATTCAGAGTTCCACATAAGTTTTACTCTCATGGAATCGGTTAGGAAGAGCAGATTTTCCAGGGGTGGATTTTTCATTTTGGAACCGAAAGTCTGGAATTCCCAGTGATGTGACTAAAATGTTTGGTTGTGACTCAAAAGCGAAAGGGAAGAAGACCCGAAACACGAGCCAGCTAAGTGTGTCAAATCTCAGATCTCAGAGATAGTAAAAAAAAAAAAAAGCTCTTTGGTTTGACCCGCGGCACAAAATGATCAGTGAAATATGCCTTTAAGTGAACATTTCCATCCCACCAGGCTATCATTGGCCTTGTAATTAAAAGAGCATTCGTTGGAGTCCATTTACAAGGCGATAATTCAAATAAAGACCGCATGAAATCTTGTGAAATGAGAACAAGGTCATCCTCATCAGGTGTGACCCGTGCACACCTGTTTTCCCTGCAGAGTCTGTACATACAGTATTCAGCGTGTTTCTCTGACTCGAGGCTGACTGCAGCGAAATGGATATTCAGGATGTAAAATCAGCTGTGTTGCTAACAGATGTTGGGCCTCTGACTCCACCTGCTGGTAGCCTGCCGGAAGAGCGGCACATACCCTGTAGTCATTTACTGTACTGTTGTAGTTATGTGTTTTCCTCAGTGTTGCAACTGACACTTATTTTCTTTTTTTTTTTTTACTTCATCATTCATCCAAAGACAAATAAATCATTGTTCCATGCACAAAACATTGCTATACGTTAAAGGGGACGTCTTATGCACAAGTCTATATTGTTATTCTGGGACTCTACAGGAATATCTTTACATGATTTACCATTTTAAAAAAACTCCTACGTAACAGATGGATGTTTGTGGGCATATGCAAACAATCTGACATCATCGTGAGGAGGAAGGAAGGAAGGAGAGGTAACACCGTGAACAAAGTGCTCAGAGCAGGTTGAAGCCCTGGCTTGTGACTTGCAGGGAGCATTTTTGCACATACCTTCAAGTTTTGGGCCTTTGATCATGTTTAACATAGACAGCCAACATCATAACAGAATAAAAATAACTAAAGAATCACAAAAAGCATGACATGTTCCCTATAATGATTTCTAGGTTGCATTTCTATGTATATTTTACAGAGCTAAAATGCAATATACTGTATTTTGTTGTAAGTACAGTATGTTTTTTGGGGTCTTTGCCCCCCAAAAACAGTTTTTTTAAGTAATTGTTAAAAATGAATATCAGTCAACTATATGGTTATTGGAAAAAAAAGACATTTGACACTATAACTTTCACCTCGGTTAGACTTTCAGTTCTTAAATGTATTACGCCACGTAACAAAAGCTGTTACTTGAAGGTCTCTGTACAGTTTCCACCAATGACAGTGTAAGTGAAGGTGTTTTCTCCCTGAAGCCCAGTCTGTCCCCTCCCCGTGTCCACATTTGCATAATTGTCCGTCCACCCTGCACTCGGTTTTATCCCAAAAAATCAATAGAAAAGTCGATGCAGAGGAGGAGGTTGGACCACTCTGTGAGATTGAAAGGAGACGGATGTGATGTGTCCTCTGTATTTTTTGCAGTCGCTGACCTCACTCATACCATCGCACACTGAAGATTTATGACTAAAACCGACGTGACCTGGCTGCATCACAACAAACTGGATTATATGTTATTCATAAGGACTTTATCACTATTCCAAATCGCTGCGTGTCTTTTCAAAAACTATCAAAGCAAAGTGTGCCAGCGCTCTTCAGAAGAATACTCTCCTCACTCTCTGCTCCACACATTTTTCAAGAAGAAAGGGGTGCAATTGTGAGAAAGACACCCTTTCAAAAGTCATAAATCCATTGAAGTGGAAAAGAAAA
This sequence comes from Euthynnus affinis, assembly GCA_029490765.1. Taxonomy (NCBI): domain Eukaryota; kingdom Metazoa; phylum Chordata; class Actinopteri; order Scombriformes; family Scombridae; genus Euthynnus; species Euthynnus affinis. The sequence goes on from CM055845.1 coordinate 6,039,070, forward strand.
CATTGCTCAGAATTCAATATGTAAAAAGTGTAAACTAGTCATGGTTAAAATAAGACCAAACCTTTTCTGAACAAAGTAGTCCAGCGATGTCTGTGAATGATTCAAAATGACAGGGATACTGTTTCTGGACACATGACACATAGCTCTTGAAGTTTGTAGTTTTTTCTTTTCTTTTCAAAGTGCGTGCGCTATGGTAATTTTGGACAGATGGTAGGGGGTCGTCTGGGTGAAGACCCATCATTCCATCGCTCTGGTGGCGGTTTACAAGCTTTCACATAAATCCGCACAGTTCTCTGCACTCCATCTTTAAGAGCCTGCTCTCTCTCTCTCTGTGTGTGTGTGTGTGTGCATATATTTGAAGTGGTTCTCCACTCTGTGTTTCTCTGCCATACATGATCAGGATCTCAAAGATCTCCACTTCGACCCTTTGCCTTAGCCTCCTAAACTGAAATGTTTTAATGGTTACTGAATGGAGGTTTTTCTGCCGTTGCACTCATTTTAAGCCACTCTGGATATGTGGCAGCTAATTATCTAAAACCTAACTGTCTTAAGTGTATGTGGGCGTGAAAGAGAAAGACAGATAGTAGGGTGCATAAAACAGGGAGAAAGAGGAATAAATAGGATTCTGCTTCTAAATCATTTGAGCTTTCAACCCCCAAAGATGAATTTCTTCCTCCTTGTGACAGAAAGCATGAATTGTGACAACCAGGGATTTGGTTTTGTTTCAGTTGATTAAGTATGGTAGGGAGCCAAAAGGCAGGAAAACAGACAATATTTCAAAATAATATAGGAAAGAATAGAACATCTTTTCATATTCAGAAAATGACTTTTCCAATCTCCCCACCTGAGAGCAGTTGATGCAGAGGGGAAGACGCCACAGCCGTCATTATTCTTGTGTAGCAGACTGATGTGCGTGGACTGACACACATCTGGTCAAGAGTGCTTTTACTGTGTTTCTAATATTATTTCCTTTTGTTCAGTGACACTGAAATTAGGCCTGTTACATTTAGGTTGTGATATTAGGGTTGCTTTCAGGATCCGATTTGTATAGAAGCTTTACAGTTACATCACAAATCTCTCAGCAACCACAGCTGTGCAGCATCTTGGAAATCCATTAGGTAAAATGGGTCTATGGACAAAATCATGAATGTCTTTAGCGATGGGGGCCAAAATCCACAGTGTGTCCATACAGTCATTTAGTGCAACAGTGTATTTAAAAGTTGATGTGAAGCTTATATGAGGCGTCAGCAGTATGAGTTAGTTATATTAAGTGGGTGTCTGACACATTTACAGTCTTTTTAGCATCAAATTCCCCTCTTTGTGTCTCCCTGTTGAGCTGCAGGGGTAGTAACAAAAAGAGGGACTTTGGCACTAAAATTGCTGTAATGTTGAAAGATATCTATTTAACTCATCTGGACGCTGAAGCTTCATATTAGCTTCAGATAAACGAAATACATTTTTGCACAGAGAGAGGACTGTTGACCTGTTTCTTTTTTCATTTGGACATCTGATTGTTTTAAGACAGGTTTGGTAAAATGCAAACCTTTAAATGGCCACAGAAACAGAATATATATGCATATACTTAAGTAAGGAGTTTTCAGAAGTTCCTTTTGTTACTATCTAGTGGATCTGTTATATGGAAGTAGTAGTAATATTTTATAAACATTGCACATCACCTTTTATATAACACCAATTTATCTGGAATATTGTATTTTAAATATGAACTCCAATATACAAGAACAGAGCTGATACTGCTCACTAAACTGACACTATAGTAACACTGCAATACAGGTGTTGATGCTCCAATCGCAACCTCAAGCACAAAGTCAAGCAGTATACTCCTGCTTAAAACTGTCTGATGAAACTGAGTTTGACTGGAATTGAATCCAAGCTGACTGAACATCTAGTGGTCATTGTGCTGTATACACACTGGATGGTGCTCTTGTTCAAGTTTCAGTATGTAATGCATCCAACTGCACAACTGTGTGTTTCATATTGAAAGCCTGCTTTATTCGCTAGTGTTTAATATGTATCAGTTAAGAAGGGTACCCAACAAATAAAGGTGCTGGTGGTTTATTCCAGTAGTTTAAATATGTTCCTAGACTGAACCTGACTTCCAACAGAACTCATTACTTATCCCCCTTAATTTGCATCACATAAAATACATGATAATGTAATTAGAGCTGCAACATTTAGTCAGTTAATTGACTAGCAAATCGACAGAGATCAACAACTCATGATAGAGTAATCATTTAAGCCATTTTTTTAAAAACAAAAATATAAAATATTTGCTTATTCCAGCTTCATAAATGTGATGATTTAATGGTTTTCTGTGTCATATATGAGAGTAAGTCTTTGGGTTTTGTAAGTGTTGATCTGACAGGACATCATTTTGGAAAAATCATTTTTCACTAGTATCCAACATTTTATAGATCACATGATTAACTGAGGAAATAATCAGCAGATTAATTGATAATGAAGATAATTGTTGTTAAGGTTGCAGCCCTAACAGAAAGATAAGAAATGCACCTGATGAAACTGTATAATAATATTTGAATAGGTAAACAAATTTGATTTTTTATTAAAAGTAATTAAACTCCAAAGTCAGTGTTTTATAGACATGATCTGTGTTAATACAGTATATAACTCTCTCTGTTGTGTTTAGGGATGCACTTGTATTCAGCAGCAGTGCAGTTGGGTTAACGCTAATTCAGAAAAAATAATCTGATGTTCTTTGTCATTTTGAGTAACTGCATATTTTTGAATCAATCAATCACTATGTGTTCCAAACATAATTTGAGCCTGATTGATCACCTTTTTAAGATGTTCAAATGGAACTTTTCTCATCTTGTTCAATCACATCTGTAATCTGATACAATAATCAGATTACAATCTGTTGTAATTTGACTCCTGCGATGGCCCTTACACAAATAATGTCCATGCAGTACAGTAACACAGCTAGACTGTTATCTGATACAATAATCAGATTACAATCTGTTGTAATTTGACCTCCTGCGATGGCCTTACACAATAATGTCCATGCAGTACAGTAACACAGCTAGTCGGCCATGTTGCGGAGGGAAGGTAAACACGACTGGTCACGTCTATGATATTCTTTTACCACACCAGTTTGTTTGTTCAGCATCGGTCCAGTCTGGGTACCGTGAGAAAGTTCCTTCTTACTGGTTCTAAACAGAAACAAATACAAAACACATATTTATACTATATGGAGCTGAGAGTCTCCTGCCTCCGCTCAGAGGCTAAAAGTAGAATCAAGAGGATCCTTTATTGTAAATTACGTTATATTATATACAGTGTGTAATGTTGTTGAACAATTTATGTATTTCTTTGATTAATAAAACCTCATTTCTTGGCCTTTTTGTATTGTTGTCCATGATTTACAGATATTTTTTTACTTCTACTGATGACAAATTTGAATCAGCACTTCTACCTTGATAAGATAGTGTGGTACTATTTCCACTCATACAAATCACAGTCGATGAATAAATAAATTATTTTATTTTATTCAAAAATGCGGTACACCTGTTTTGGGAAGTAAAATGTCAAACTGAACCATTTAACCACCCCAGTAATCAATTAATCCCCCCTTACAAATCCCGCTAGTTGAAAACGAAGAATACTGACTGGAAGTAAAGAGCCAAAGTCTTCATATTCAGAAACATGAGACAGCAATACAAGACAAACAGAATTATATCACTAGCTGAAAATAAGCCTGGTTATTGGTTTAGTGATTAGATAATTCTGAATAGAAAATAAACCAAAAGTAGAATCACTGATCAGCAAACAGCGTGAGCCCTGGCTCAACAGAAATAGAAGGAGAAAAGTGAAATTCTGTTAATAAACAGTGAATGGGATGAGATTTTTTGCCTGTCTCTCTTGCAGATGATTGAGACTGTTTGTTTTCTCGAGGCGATGCAGTTTACTTTGGACGTTCTCCTCCGTGCCTACTGGTTTACACTGTTCCAGTCTGAATACATTCCTGCTGAACTCCCTGCTCATAAACAAAGATCGCAGCTCTGCAGAGGTAAAAAGATCCAGTCCTGCCCTGGAAATATCACAGGTTCAAATCCCAACAGCAGAAATGGCTGCTTGGAGGCAGAGGTCTTAACAAGTCTACTCTGCTTATAGTGAGACCTGGATTCGATCTGAACTAAGTCCGACTGGGTAGGTTTTTAATGTGTCAGATCAGAGCTCTGATTCGGTGTGTGAGTACTCCTTTGTTTTTTGAATCCACCACCTACCCCACTGAGGTTTTGTGGATGGGCCTTGAGCTGGGTTTTAAAACTGTCTGGTTAAACAAACAAGAAATATTGTGATGATTAATGAACTTCAGAGGTGTTGTTAGGCATGTTTTTGATATCTGTATTCTGATCTCACTCTTGAAAAAAGCAAATGAACCTTTTTTTGTACCATTCCTTTATGGGATTTGAACCAGTGGCCTTCATGTAAACTCCCAGCTTGAGGTCTTCACAGGTCCAGAATTTTAAACCTAAACCTGATATGCATCAATCAATTTTTTTTTTTAAAGAGGCCCAATCTGTATAGGGCCCCAAGGTCAGACTTGATCCATGGACTCAAGGAAAATGAGACCCTGACAGAACGTCGTCACTGTGCCCCGAGGGTTTTACCCCATTTACACCGTCATGAGTCTTGTGCATATTGGATAGATATCCATTATCAAAAAAGCTAAGCGTAAATGCATCCGATAAGCATCCAAGATGGACTGAACGCTTCAAGATGTTTCGAAGCACCTCTGGAGGTGGACTGGAATTGTATGTAGTCGGGGAAAAACCAAGATGGATTGCAATTAGATTTGTAACCTGACCAAATGGAGACGCACATACAGTATATGGCTCAGTGTAAATGATGGTGTTTGAAATCTTATCTGGATCTTATTCAGATGTGCAGCCCTAATTTGAAACTAGGTTAACCACATCCTGACCCCAGCTTTGTAATGCATACACACAAGACTGATAACAATCTTCTTATCTCAATCTTGGATAGAAAATAAAGGACATTTCCCTAAATGTTGTACTATCTCTTTACCTGGATGAGAAAGCGAGCATCACGAGGAAATGTAACACCTGATAATGTAATTCATTAATTCATGTTTTTCTCCAAGTCAGCCAGTGTTTAGTGGAAGTGACTAAACCCGACACCAGTATGTTGTTTGGTCAAAGAATAAATCCACAATGAAACTCAATATGCTGCCAATAGGAAGGGTGGATTCTCTCATGAAAATCATGCATAACTCAGTTAAAACATACTTCATATTTCCCGTCTTATCCTCTGCTTTGGGAAAATGGCCATATAGCTCAGGCTGTTTCTGGGGAAATCCCTACATTAGCTCTGAGACTGCCATAATCAATAGCAGCATTTTTAATGGCTCAACAGCTACGGCTTCATTATACTTTCCCCAGAACTGTATTAACCATCGATCTGAAGTTAAACCTTAAATCGACACTCAATCACTTCATCAGGAGTTGGCTTGAAAATATATTGTGCATCTATAAAGTCAGAGGTTCAGTCCGCAGCTGCTTCTGATTCTGTAGCCCTGTTGCACTGTCCTTTAGTGAGACACTATTATATATGTCTATTAGAGTGTTTCAAGTTTGTATTAATTAATTTTTAGATGTAGATTCTGTGCATGTACATTGAATATTTTGCCTTTGCTGGTTCTTATATCTTCTGAGTCTCCGGACTCATTACCAGTCGAGTCCTAGACCGAGTCCTCAGTGCTTGCTCCTTCTCCAGTGTCCAATCTCAGGCCCCCCCTCTTACAAAATTCACGGACCTTACATTGACACAGCTGGACTCTGCTCTGTCACCACCACAGGGACTATCTGTTAACAGGAAGTAGGCTGGCTTTACGCCTCAGGGCTCATTTTCTTATTTCCTCTTTGGGCCAGCCAATCAGAAGAGGATTCACACACAGGAACAGACCACCAGCAGACAGTCGGGGAACATCTGCAGGGGTTACCAAGTGTGTCGGACACATTTTAAGTAAATCAAGATAAATGAAGCTGCTCGGTCGCGCCTGAGACGGACTGCTAATAGTTTGTCCTGCCAGCGGAAGAGGAACACTTATACAACAATTTCTAGAAAAATGGCTGAACTTTGAACTTTATGAGTTCTTTGTAAGTTAGTAAATTGCGTTGGTTTACATCATATATATCAACAAAACTTAATATGATGTTGTTTTTGTTAACATTTGGCCCCATTTTGTGTGTGTTGCAATTGTGATAGATGACTGATGACTAAATAAACACAGGTTGTAGTTTGATGTTTATTCTTATAATATCAACTAAATGAGGTGTGACAAACAAATGATACATAACAGGATTTGTTTGAATGACAGAGAAGATGATTTGGAATGTTGTTGAAAAAAAAAACATTGCAGTTGTTTGACTTTTAATGTTTTTTTAACCCCAAAGTTAATGGATGACATGACGTGAATAATTAAAAAGAAGCAAACATACGGGTCAAACTGCGAAATATGACTTAAGTTTTTATAAACTGGACTTATCCAGTCAGTAAGCAAACCCTAGAAGTAACTGACTGAGTTCATGGACTCATCCAAAAATAGCTAGTAACCAGCATAAAGTAAAATGACCTGAATTTCGTGAAGTATACACTCAAGAAACAGCCAGCACACACACACATATTTGCTGTCTGCATAGTTAACGAACAGCTCAACTTGACTCATCAGAGCTTTTTGCATTACTGTTTACAGTTTTCTGTTTGTGACACTTCTTGAAAATCTTCCATAAATAGTCTTCTGCTTTATCCAAATATGTGTTAATATATACCAATGATTCGTACCAATTTTCAGTGTGTACAGGAAATATCACAAATATGGAGATAAGCTCAGCTACTTGTGCATTTCACACAACCAAGTAAACCATCATTAAACCAGACTGACCGATTTGGTGCTACAGAGTCACCTCATATACTTGCACCGAAACATGTGGATGGATATATATATATATATATATATATATATATATATATATATATATATATATATATATATATATATATATATATATACATATATATATATATATATATATATATATATATATATATATATATATGTGTGTGTGTGTGTGTGTGTATATATAGTTATATATATATATATGTGGCTCTGTATGATGTGAAGACCATGGTAGGTAGGAAGCTAGCAGGACAGTTATCACAACTGGTTTGGAGGCCCATCCTGGTCCAGTATTTAACTTACGCCAGTATGATGTGGAAACCTGAAGCCTTCAGTACTCAAATAATGAGTATGGACTTTGAAGTGAAGTAGGAGAAATTTTCTGTGTAGCTGTTAAACTTCTGAAATGAAATATATTCGCATATTCAAAGATTCAGGAGTTTTTTAATGAGTGAGAAGCAGCAGATGCCATTTAATGGATTTTAATAAGATAATTAAACTTTTTAATATATATATAACAGATACATTATCCAAGAGGAGTATTTTTATATGTCTTAATACATTCTGGAGAGGGAATCTTTAAACTGGTACAATATCACAATTTTACCATAGATAAATAAAACCAGTGTCAAATGAGCTATGAGCAATCTGTTATTGTTTTAATATATCATTAAAAGCAACATTTAACCTTCATTTGTACCATGAATCTTTTTTAAATTAAACTTTTCCAGTTCATGTGGTTTTACGTTGAAGTATAGCTCTTCAGTTCACGTCGGTGTATTTAAGCTTTTTTTAAGTACCATTAGGAAGGAGGTACTTCTGAGAAATAAACACAATAGAGAATCCAATCTAACATTGTTTCCCTGCAGCTAACAGATAATAACTCATTGTATCAGCTGTGAAAATTGCTTCATTCAAACTGGCGCTGGTGAATGGTGTCCAGCTGTCCGCTTATGAAACAATCCAGATCAGTGAAATGCCAAATTGTTTAAAATGTTCCCCTGTAATTTATGTGGGACATGTAATGTATGTTCTTTGACTTAATTGCACTACTGCGACACCAGCTTGGTGACTTCCTGGACGTACATCCTTCTTCATGAAGCAGTGATTCTCATTCTCACATTTAAGAGAGAAACTTGTGGTATTTTGCAGAATCATGTGAGAACTAGGTCACAGGATTGTGAGATAATGTAATAATAATGTCACGAGAAACCACAACACAAACTTTGAGAAACAAGTAATCCATTCTCACTCACACTTTTTTTTTTCTTTCACCAGAAATTTAAAGCACAATGTGAGAACAGACAAAACCTTTGTTTTTGTGGAGGAGGTTGATTTATGACTCGTTTCTCGGGTAGGATTTGTATTTTTCCTTACACTTACTTTAGTCACTTAGAAACACAATGACACTAGTAGAATGAGGACACGTTTTGGTATTAGACAAAGGTATCACAGCATGGTCAGGATATGTAGTCATTTTGAGTCAGAGGGTTACGTGAATGTTTTATATGGCCAGAGAAAAGGCTCACTTCTCGTCAGCAGGTTGGTGTCTCCAAAGGTCGTATATCAGGTCACTTAAAACATGTTCCGGTCAACGATTTGACCGCCGTTCTAAATCAAGTGCAGTGCAGTGCAAAAAGGTGAAAACGCAGAAAAAAAAATATGTGCACAAGTGCAGACATTAAAAGGCACAAAGAACACAAAAACTCCAATGACTACACATCAAAAATATTTAGCCGTATACTCCCACTGAATCAGAACTTGCTGGGTTAGACACTCTACAACGACTATTTAAAAAGAGATTCTGCTTTGAATGCAGCTTCTCTAGAAGACAGTGAGGTATTTTGATATGGGAAATAATGGGCTTCTTGTTGCTCTTTGCTTTCCTCTTGTCCATTAGTTTATCATTTTCTCTAAACCCAGTAACATTATAACACAGAGACGTGCCCAAAAACTTGTTTAACAAACATCTTTCTTCGTCAGAATTCTTCATCTCTTTGTCTGCGTCACTTTTTTTCTGTTTTTGTTTTAGCTTAAAATGGGAAGAAAATATTTTTCCAATCCTAAAACAGAAGCGCCGTACATAAGTGTTTATGCTTTTCTATTCTCGGCGGTGCACAAGTGCGTATCTTGATTCCTCGCCCTCTCTCTTTCTTCTAGTTTCATTGTTACAGAGGCAGCGAAGCGGTTGAGGAGATGATGACTGAGGTTCAACACCAGACGTAACTCAGGCTAAAGAAAATCATGACTTCATGAAGCTTAAGCAGAAACAGCCATTGTTTCATTTCCCTTCACCTCTTATCTTATCAAATAACAAAATGTCACACACAATAAGCAGTAAGGACACGTAAACATGCATGTGTGCGTATGTTTCTGAACATTCAAGATGCGTGCGTATATGCACAATCACAACTAAACTAACACTGCCTGATGGGTCGTATTTTAGACAGACGCACTTTTATGGTCCTCATTTTTTGCACATTTTCATGCATGTGTGTATTTTTAATTAGCCTTAATAATATAGTATAACAAAAGTAACTCTTCTGTATGTTTTTATTCCAAGAAGTCCTCCAAATTGAACGACTACACCGGATGTATGTGCCTGACCTCTAGAATGACCCGAAAAACCCGTTAAAAAATAATTATGCTTTATGGTGTGACACCGCTTTGGTTAAGGTCTCGTTAGCTTTATGCGCAAAAAAAAACTTGCTTAGGGTTAAAGGAAAGATGCTGGTTTGGGTTAAAATCACTTGAAAGGTGGTTTCTACTTCCTTACAGTTAAGCAACCTTCGTTGTCATGGCAACAGAGGACCCCAAGTTATGTTTTTTTTCTTCTTTTTTTTAATTTCCTGTTTGCGGTTTAAAACATGTTACTCACGGTTGGACACGAGAAGCGAACAGTCTCTTGCAGATCAGTCCACTTTTTGCCTTTTTACCATCCATCCATGGAAATTAAAACAAGTTATCTAATTAATATGGTTTTAGAACAATGACCCATCTAAAAAAGTTAGTCTTATGGCACAACTTACCCCAAGGTCGGTGTAAAATGAGCATGGGATTGCGGTAAATTGAGCGCTCCATGGGTAAATAGTGTTACCATTAAATACTGATATAAAAAATACACAAAATCAAACAAATTTGAGATAATTTTGAACTTTATTAATGCCATTAACTTAACAAAGGCAAAGACCTAAGTAAGATTATATTATTATATTATTGTTCAACATATGACCTAAACATTTTCAGTGAAGATTTATCTTTGATCTTTTGTGTATACAGGCTGGACCCCCACACTGAGGAGATCTGGTGTCTCTGTTATGCTTTGAGAGGCATTTTGCTGGTATGGTTTGGGTCCACTTGTCCCCTTAGAGGGAGGGATCACTGAAAATCAATACAAAGTTGTTCTGAGCGATCGCCTTTATTCTATAATGAAATATTTCTACCTTGATGGCAGTTGTTTTTTTCCAGGATGACTGTAGTGGAAATTTTAAGATGAATTCCACCTATAGTTCAAACCTTAACCCTAACACCAAGTCTTAACTCTCTTAAGAAGTGAGAACTGGACTGAATTATGAAGTGAGGACATGTTGTCCTCATAAATAAATTCAGACTCTTGTTCCTCACAAAGATTGGACTATAAACACACACACACACATATACAGAGGATATTTTCTCCACTTCCCATGAGTCTTTGAGATATTAGCTGCTTGGTGACTCACCGCTCAATACTGGCAGGGAAAACTGCAAATCACTGAGGCAATTTCACCTTAACATGGACACGGTTCTGTTTATAGCTGCAATCAGCAAGAATATTTTGTGGCTTTGAACTTTTCTGTTGAACCATCCACTCTTTTAAAGTAGCTGTGGCCATTTCTGCAGATACAGGACTATTTTGTTGTTAGTATCATCTGGGTGCTGTTGCCTCAAACAGCTGCTCTTTGATTTAATCCTCACTGGTTTTGTGATGTAGTAATAGGGCAGTTTGACAGAAAAGGTATTTACAACATGAAATTAACGTTTAAGCGGGTAATTGTCAAGGCTAAGAATATCTGTTGCTCTGGGTAGGTGTGTTAAACACATTTTGAATGAACTAGCTGAATGTTAAATAAACACACAGCCTCATTAAGACACTAAGTGCACTTTCAACTCCCACATCCAGTAAGCCATTTGAGTGGGGATGAAAGGAGATGCCATCGCCCTGTGACTAAAATGACCAAAATGCAATCTACCTCGTTAACATGCCATCCCTTCTCTCCATTCCCTGGCAGCAGAGGAGAGAGTGCAGGGGCAGAGGGACTGTTTGCTGTAGTGAATAGTCTAGTCTCCTTTATCTGACTGAGATTTGTGTAAAGTTACACCATGGCTCTGAAATATAAGCAGCCCGACTGTGCTGTGTATTGATAAATCCATGGTGCTGTCTGTGGTGCTGAGAGCAGACAGATTTGTAGTTGTTTTTCTCTGAGTCCTGCCCTTCTGTCAGTGGTGCCTTGGATCAATAATATTCTTTAAGCTATATACTACAACTGCTATAGCATTATATTATAGCCTATATGCTCTACAGAGTAGTGTCACCTTCATGATCAAAGTGACAATGTGTAGTTGTGGAAGAGCGAGAGGATCATAGAGACACACTGCTAATATTAATATAATATTCCTGTGATCATTCAGAAGCATCTGTGCTGCTGAAAATATACCCCTAGACCACCTCTGTGACAAAATATCTTAGGAGAGACGCTGAAAAATTAATCTGCACTGACCGCACCGTGCTCAGTTGTTACAGTTACATAATTTGAAGTAAAGTTTTTATCATCAAAACTAAGGTATGTTTTGAAAAATAAGCACTATTAAAATGCTTAGAGTCCATTATTCAGCCTACTAGCAGTTCTATTAATTCAAAATTATAATGATGATATCAAGAATTAGGCTAGGACTAGAGGGTTAGGGTTTGGCCCATCCCTGCAAAAATGAACGAATCACCTGCTCACATCCATGCAAATGTCTCGATTCCAGCTAGGTTGCAGAGCACGTGAATCCTGGATGATTATTTGCATTCTCTCTCTGACCTCTTTCCACTTACCATGAATCCCAACCCCTAACCCTAAAGGCTCTGTGTGTGACTCAGGCGCCATGAATTTGGATTTCAAATGAGCAGTGTCTCAGGATTTTAATAATGAGGCTTTGTGTTATTTGAATAAATACAGTGCAGTTTATTGAAAGGTCCTGGGTGACTTTGCAGAAACTCATCTGTACAGACAGGGCCACCTTGCCTGGTTCAATATATGAATTTTTCATTTCCATGTGTTTTTTCACTGTATGTTTTTGACAACAATAAACCTAGAAATCACTGCTTTAATCACCAAATAACCCTGCAAAATATTGTGGTATTGTTCGTGTGTGTACAGCAGATTAAGGTAAAAAACTAAAATCGACACATGGTCTACAAGTCGCAGAAATACTGATGATAGCCAAAAACAAAAACAACTGCATCAAATCAAGGTTATGTAGAAAATTTAATCTACAATCAGTTATTGAAAAACCCATGGACACATACATGCATACACAACAATAAAACACAAAGACAGTAAGACAATAAAGATATTAAAAGCTCTGGTACTACTACAAGCAATACAGAATATAATTGAAGGTTTATATGATAAAAGCAAAAATGCCACCAACAGTAATAACAGGGATAAAACTGAAAACTGAAAGCTTAAAGCGTCTTTCACCTCATTTCAGCTTGTCAAAAATTGGCATTTAGTTAAAAGCAAAACTACTCCAGAAGGTTTCTTCTCAGTGTAACTAAGATGTAATGTAATGTAAGATCTCTTTCTAATATTGAAACCTGAACTTTCCAAATGTTACAGATATTAGAAAGTTTCAAGTCTTTTCAGATATAGATTTAGACATTTATATGAACTCCACAGCTTATACCTGTTGTCCTATAAAACTTTATAAATCTAATTATCAACTGAGGGTCTTTCTTATAGCTGAAAAAAAATCAATGACGCTTCAAGAACCACAAAGGCCTCACCACGCATGTGATGACATTTAAAAACCTACGCACTTGTCAGTCTGAAATGACAGCGTTTTGTTCTAGACTCCCGCACAGTTCACGATACATGGATTTCATCCAAAAGCAGGATGAGCCTATTTTTATTGCATTGTACATCAGGAGCTGGTGACCTGCCTCCTCCGCCAGGGTGGAAATACGACTGAATGAGTTACTAATTAGATTAAAACATGCATCTTAAAAATGGATTCTGGGTCACATTGGTCACAGTTGTAGGAGGAATAAACAGCTCACCGAGTGCTCCACGAGGTTATCATAAAACACAAACTGAATTCATTTTGCAGGGATGAAGAATTTATGTACATTGAGGTACTTAAATGAGTAAGTCTTCTTGGTACATCTTATTTTTTTTTTACCTTTTATTGCAAACTCAAGTAGGCTGAATCAGATTCTTTCAGTTTATCAACCTGATTTTTAGCAGGCAAGCAGATGTTTTGGTTTTCTTTATTTGCCACTCTGGCAAATATTGGGATATGTTGGGTGCATTTTTATGCAAATAAACAAACTTACATTAAATCTAAACTTGTGGTTATATTTTTTTAAACAGAGATGGGGAAGAGGAGCTATACACAAAGATAAAAAGACCATTGTGTGCTCGGGTCAAATACCCTTCATAATAACATTATGCAACTAGCCAACATAGAGAAGAGTTTCAACGGTCAGAAACAGCATTCCTGAGATTCCTTGGATACAACAGTAGTACAACTATGACCTTTTAAACCCTAAACATCTGTCACAGGGTCCGTTTTTTTATGGTATTGTCCAATTTTATAATTTAAAGAGTAGACAGAAACCCTTATATTTCCTTGATGGTACGAAACTAAAATAAAGAGTTACTGATGTCGCAGTTGCTGAACCACAGTTAAGTAATTGATGCATTTCAGTTTCTTTTTTTTTTAACTTGATGTTTTGATTGTTAATTTGCTGGTTAAAACAGCAAATAAAAGTGGAAAATGATCCAATTCAGTTGGTTTCACTTATCAATGGCTAACTGTAGCTTCATTTCATGCTACCACTGGAAGCATCTTTTCCTGACTGCAGGTCTGTGTGGAAAAACCTCCATCAACTTTGGCAGGAACTTTTTACAGAAACCGTTAATACATCGACTGTATCGCTAAAAAGTCAGTCATCACAGTCATTATTGGGTCATTATTAAGTTATTGTACAGATATTTCAAAGCTGTGCATACGTTAACTGAATGAGTAGCTTCCTCATTTCCAAATTAAATTTTAACTACTGCATTAAATTTAATTATCTGTGACTCACTGTAACTCATATCCAGTTGCTCTTAGCCTTACAGAGCCAAACTGTACGCTCCTGTTTTTTTTACCTCTGGTGCTTAACTGCACTGCAACCATCCTTCATGTCTCTGAGGTGTTTCTGTATCCTTACCTGATAATAAATCACTCTCATAATCAGGTGAGCTGTTGGTAATGACAGTGTGGCCTCTGGTGAGCGGCTATATTTAGACCAATAGCAGAGGTGACCAGTGAAGCATAGAGGGCGAGAGACAATGTTCCCTCAGAGAGAGAGAGAGAGAGAGAGAGAGAGAGAAGAGAGAGAGAGAGAGAGAGAGAGAGAGAGGGAGAAGAGAGTTATGTCCTTTCTCTCCTCTCAAGAACATAAGGGGGTGTGTCAGCTCTTTTTCCTCCACACATGCTGTGAAACCTCCGGAGAACAGGTCATAAATATAAGGTTCCCTCTGATGATGGTGGAAAGGACACACACACACACACACACACACACACACACACACACACACACAGACACACAGACACACCGACACACCACATTGTCAAAGATAAACACACAAGCACATACAGTACGCTTCTTGTAAGTAGATACTTACATGCACACATGGACACACATGTACAGATCATACAGTGTGTCCTACATGTTATTCATTATCTGTGCAGTCTATAGGAGTCCAGAAGAGGGCAAAGTGAAGAGGGTGACTTTGTGTTGGCAGCATCCCAGACCTGCAGATCTGCTCTGTCTGTAGAGTACATGGGTATCAGAGGATAGCTGCAGTGTTGCAGGAATTAGTTCTTGCTCAAAGGTTTGTGATTGGTGGCCGTGTCACTTCTGTATCTGTGCACATAAACTACACATGAGTGTTTTCTGATCTGTCACCCCATAGATAAAGGCGCATTTAAAGGGATAGCTCAGATTTTTTTGGAAGTGGGGTTGAATGAGGTAGTTATCCATAGTCAGTGTATTACCTGCAGTAGATTTGGATTGACGGGCTCTCAGTTTGGAGAAGCAGACAGGAGTACCAACACGGAAGCTGAGCAATGTACTGATGTGGACAAGGCTAGGAGCAAAATGTATTTTAGCCACTTCAATCAACATCAGTTTAAGTGTACACTATATTTAGAATATTTTCATCGCTTTTACCTTGACGTCAGACAGCCCTTTCCTTTGGCACTACATTTTCTCAACTGTAGAACTTCTGTATTCCTACGCATGCTGCACACTGCATTACTTTGCAGATCAGCTGTTGGGGTCAGAAAGTGCTGCTTCTGCATAATACAGTGTGTGGTATGCACAGCAATATGGACGTCCTAGGGCAAAAGAATTTATACCACAAGTATACCAATTTATTCTAAAATCCTGCACTCAAAGGCGTGACGAGCGAGATGTGATGAATTGAATATTCTCTTCTCAAAGTCAATCATGGCGTTGCATTCAGTTGTACACAGTTGTAAGTGATGAAAGTAGTAGTTGGGTCAAGAATGAAAAGAAAGCTTGAGAGAGAAGTTCAAACCATGTTTACTTTCACATCTCTGACCATCAGGCCAGTTGCTTCATAAAGTGTCAGTAATTATCCCTCTTTGTGAGCACAGTAGTTCTGTAGTTAGTTAGTTAGTAGGTTGGACAGGGATGTTAGTCTATAATTTTGATGGATGTTTAAAACGGACTGTTTTGTTAATAATTTCACCATTTACCTTGGTTTTCTCTTCTATGTTGTGTGATCATCTGATCAGTTGTGTTTCTTCTTAGTGATGTCACTGCATTTTCTTCAGTTATGTCACTACTTTTTTTCAGTTTTACCGTCAAACAAACAAAACAAAAAAAAAAAAAACACAGGTGGATGCAAGATTTCATATATCATTTATTTCTCACTGACACTGTCGATGAACGAATACACATTATGAAGCCTGGTACCTCCATTCTCAAAGTAACAGATGCCAAACAAAAGCAACTGTGCAAAGAGCAGCCTTTAGGACAACACTGACAGAGTGCCTTCACATCATTGCACCATACACAGGATGCCAAAGCAACACTTTCCAAAACATCCGTCATCCTTAAAACAAAACGGTTGACCAGTCGAGCTGCGACATAGAAACGTGCTATATATCTCCATGAAGTCACGGGGTCGGACTGGAGTTATCTGAGCCGTAATACTGCACACAAGGAAAGTCAGTATGTCATTGGTATATTTCTAAACATACTAGAAGAACATTCTATAATGTAAACAGACAAATTATGGTTGATAAAAGCACAGCAGAGAAAAGTGACGGCTACAAAGGTGAATTAAAAAGTCAAGATCTGCTCTGAGAGCTGTGTTCAGTTTGCATTGTTTTAAAGCCACACCTAAACTTTCCTTATGTACAGTATTTAAATGCTTTGTTGTAGCTGCCACATTTTGTTAGGATCCAAACTGTCATGAATGCTACAAACACTATGACTGGTCACTTTTGGACTTACTCTTAAAAACAAGCTGCCAACTAGGAAAAGCAAGACTGACTGACTTGTGTCACTTCATGCACAGGATACGAACATATTTCAAGATTTCTTTTATTTTTGCAGATATCGTACGCTGTGACTTGACTTTATGACTTCAGAAAGTAGGCAATATGTGACAAAATATGGCAGCTATCCAGTGTTGGCGGATGATTCAAATGATCAGTTATATTTACATAAGAAGAAGCAGCTTAACGTACAAAAAGAGAGACATGCCTGCTGTAAATTTCTAATGGCTGATTTTTTAAATATATCCATAAAGACAATCGCTGCTGGGTTTGGGTTTGCAAACTTGTTTCCCTAATGTAACTAACAATGGTATCAGCTAGTGTGTGCTGAGGAAACATAACGGAAAATAAAAATGGCAACGTACTTTATATCATTTGAGAATTTTGGGAAAGATTAATTAGGTCAACTATGGGAGGCCTTTATGAAAGCCAAAGCATGTAGTTTGGATTTGTGGAAGTTGAGATGGTTACCAACACAGTTTCAGTAAAGGCTGTTTATACCTCTGGCATGTACATTATGTTACACTACTTAAATGATTACTGCCAACTACTGCATGCACTCACCTTTTGCAAAATAATAACTTTATCTGTTTTGCTGTATTATGATACTGTTTTCCACTCTACTATACTCTCAACATAATGCAGCTGAAATAAGTGATATATTTGTCGTTTGGTTTTGGATTTTCTCTGTTATCTCAGTGGAGTTCTGATTATTTCGCTCTGTGTGGTAAAGATGAAAGAAAAAGAAAAAAAAAAACATGGCTCACATTACATAAGAAAGACACTTCTGCTTTAAGCCTTCTTGCTATCACTGTTTTTGAGCTGAGGTACTTCATTAGGCTTCATTATTTTCTTCAAAAAACTAATGAAAGACATTTCCAACAAGCATTACAAATGTTTTGACCAGTAATCTACAATTATTTTTTTTTATTACCGTTCTGTTCTTCACTCATATTCCACAGTGGTGCAGTTGGGTGTCGAACCCCAGTCTCTTCCAGCAGCCCTTAACCAGCTGGGTCTCCATACAGTCTTAATGCAAAGATGCTTATAACAATACTCAGCCACACAGAGTGTGGTCTGTTTAAATAATTTCATTTAAATATTCAAGAATGTCTTGCTATGCATTGTAAATGACTCCTGGTACAGTGGGAAAATGTCCAAATATCCAAGTTGTCAAGTTGTATTTGATGAGATCCTTATTAGCCGCACTAGCGATATGAATCCTTGTCAGCTGGTCCATCGATCTGTTGGTCCAGACTGAAATATCTCAACATCTACTGAACGGATTGGCATTAAAATTTGTTAAAGACATTCACAGTCCACAGACACTGAATCCTAATGACTTTGGCAATCTCCTGACTTTTCATGCAGAATCACCAGCAAGTCAGAATTTCCTCAGGTCCAACACTTCACTTCATCGGATGACCGAATCCTTGTCAGCCTCGCTGCACTCTGGGATTAATATTAACATATCATGTTAGCATGCTGTGCAGAGGCTGACAAAACTGCAGCTTCAAGTGATGAAAGTTGAATAAAATCAGAAACATAGAATCGAGCCTGACAAGTCGTCACTCTGAGTTGTCCTGAATTGGCCACCATACAGAGGATAAAACCTTTTGATTTGCGACATTTTTGCCCCATGAGTGATAAGGATCTAACAACAGCAAAGAAGCATCTCCATTTTTCATTCACCTAACATTTTTTTTTTCTGGTGTGTAGACATTAAAACCTCACGAGGACCACTACTGCGGCTACAGACTATATGTCTTGTTCATATCATCAACCTCAGTCCCATTCTGACTGGGTACTGTGATGTGCCCTTTAGTGGAAGTTTTTACCCCAATCATCTACAGCCACATGAATGCGTCTGGTTTCAGCCTGTCAGGCCAGATAGAATGAGCCCTTGTAGTGTTGGGACCTTCCTCCATCCACTGAGCTGATCAGTTTGGACCTGTTACTGTGTGTACCAGGAAGGAGTCACTTCCTAACACTGAGGATTGTCATCTGTAGACACTCCTCCTTCAGAGCCACCAGTTCTGTTTTGTAACTGCTCGTTTTGCCTCCATCGACATAAACACATGGCTGTTTCTTTGATGACAGTGGAGTTTCCATGGTCACTGAGCCAGCGTTCAGTATGTCGCCATGCGATGGTGAGGGAGAAGAGCCCCTGTGGCATGCTACAGACAATAACGTTGAGAGAGCTCGGCCAACATCGTGCCTAGCCCCCTCGTTGACGAAACAGTACAAAATGGGATCAGCAACACAGTTGAGGCTGGTCAGCGCCAATGAGACATGGTACGCTGCGAACAAGCTCTCCTCTGATCCACAGTCACATGGTTTCCTTAGAAACATGATACTCCGCACCAGGAGCAGGACGTGGTATGGTCCAAAGCAGAGCAAAACAATCAGGATCAGACTCAATGCCAACCGCTGAATTTTGGCCTTTTCCTCGCGCTCCGTTGAGACGTTGCAGCGCACTGCTGCTAGGATCCCACGGTAGGCGACCAGCATCGCTGTCCATGGAGCGAGGAAGCCCAGAAATGTCCTGTAGAGATTCATCCCAGCCACCCAGTCCTGCATGGGGTACTTTTCAAAGCAGAAAGTGTGGTTCAACTTATCCGTGAAGAGCTCTTCGTGGAAGAGAGGAGCAGAATTGGCTATGATCTCGATGACCCAAACTATGGCGCTGACCAGGATAGCTAGAAGTTCAGGACAGGAGAGGAATGAAGAAGAGAGAGAGAGAGAGAAAAAACTTTACATTAATTTCCATCCTTCTATCTTGTGTGAATACTGTACTATATTTTCAGCCAATACAGAGTCATCAACCTTTGATTGATCAATTGATTATCATCCACCCAAGTAACCCTTTATTTCATCTAACCGTAGGCATGAACACCATCTGTTTTTGACACAAATAAAACTTTGGCAGACTTCCTCAATTAAGTGGTTGTTTATAAAAACTACTTTTGAAATGAACTTATATCCACACCATCTGAATTTCCTGTCAAGTCAGGGCCAGACAGATATGAAGACACACATCTCTTCAGGGCTCGGCAGTTCAGTTTTGGGAAATGCAATTTCTTGATTCTATGAAAACAGGATGTGATACAGTATGTGTCACATATAAAAGCACTGACTGTTGCATTTTTAGATAGTCTGGTAGTTACTTTTTCCCCCAAAGAATGTTTTATTTCAGATTGATTCATCATAGATGCTAAGACACAATCACACCTCTTTAAGCAAACCTATCACGTGTTTGCTATCTTTTATGGGGCAACCTAATAATGCTGTGAGCAATGATCTTAAGATTACATTTAAGTATAAATCAATTTTTATAAATGCACCTGGTCTTAAGGGCACTAACATTTAAAAGTACCATCATTTGTTTTTGTGTGGATTTGTTTGTGTTTTATATCAGAGAAAAGTTACCATCCATAACGACATACCTGTTTTAATTCGTCGAACCTTAGCAAAGCGCAGAGGATACGCCACAGCCAGATACCTGTCCAGCGATATACAGCAGAGGAAAGCGATGCTGACGTAGATGTTAGTGTAGAAGATGAAGCCGAACAGCTTGCAGCTCCCCGAACCGTGGATCCAGACATCATGATGCAGGAAGTAGTCAATCCAGAGAGGAAGAGTGGTGATGTACAGGAGGTCCGCCACCGACAGGTTGATCAGGTAGATGCCGAGTTCGTTGCGTTGGCGTACCTGGATATTCACAAAGGACAAAGGTCTTATTTTATCAAACAGTCACTAAAAAAAGAGTCAAACAGAGTCTATGTTTCCCTTTAATGCAAACATTTAAAATATGATGGATAATAAAATACCAATGAGGGGAGTATTTGCATCAGCTGCAAATATATTGGTTTCCTCAACACATGGAACAAATGCAAAGTGTCTGGAGAACTGGTTAGGTCTTGTCAAACCTATTATTATTATTTAGTGTCTGATACTGATGGACATTTGCTCAAGAATGAAGAAGTGCCCTTGTTTTTGTGGCACTTTCAGGATTTGCATCCACAGCAGTGGCTTGTAAATGGAGATATTTTGAAGTCAGCAGCTCAACGTGTTCACTGTATAGGTTCCGTTAAAATTGTCCGATTTAATTTATCAGCACTTTGACTGAAATCAAGCTACTATGAAGACCGCTCTTTATCCTGTGCAGTAATTATTGTTTTTTACAATATTAATACTTTGGTAGAGTCAAGTGTGTTCATGTTTTGGATTCAGATCAGGTGTTGTCTTTAATTAAGCTGGTGGCTCTCAGAAAGGCACTTAATGCTACCACTCACTGAAAGGGTGTTTGTGAACTACAATAACCATAATCTGACACAGCGCACCTGTTCCTGGGTCACCGTGTGTCTATGCTGGCACAAACCGAAAGTATAAAATTGAAAATGTGGTCCTGATGCTGATATGAAAGCAAAATAATAAACTAATATTGAAATGTGACTCATTTTTAATGATGTTTGTGTCTGAAAAATATATGAGTTAGTGAACTCACATGAAGGAAAAGTCAATAACAATCCCTTCTACTGGTGCCAAAGCAAACTGACAGTCTGTGGGAAACACTGGAAATGTTTCAGTGCTGTATGGGAAAATATCCCCACTGCTCTGATGACTGTACAGTATAGCAGGCAGTGCTGGACTTGTTACTTGGAAAAGGTAATAAGTGACACATCTCTTGTTGCACAATGAAAGCGAAATTCCTTACTCGTGTAGTATTATCTTATTAATAATTACTTTGCAGTTGCCAGTAAGTGTTAACTGTCTCCTCAGAGTGAAGAGGCTTGACACACATAATTACTAACAAATTGTGAATCACTTCGCTTGCATTTTGCTCAGTACGAAGATTCATTGACTATTCAGCTCTTTTGTTTTTTAAGCTAAGCAGACGCCTCGCCATTCATAAAATGATGACATTATTGTGCTACTTGTGGAGGCCGCGATGAGCTCAGTCTTGGCTTCTAAACCACAACATAAATTGCTCCAGAGAGCAAATAAATGTCATTGATCTGCAGTTTTTTGCTGCAGAGTTGACAGATTAAACAGAATATTTAGGTCAGTATGTTATCTTGATACTTCATTGTGGGTTGATACATGTCTTGAAGAGCTGCGCAAGTATTTTACGTGCATTATACACCACTGGTGCGTGTTTCCGTTTCAAAAGGTCAATCTATTGCTGAACTGTTTGATTGAAGAAGGCCTGCACTGTTTACAAGGTTATATTCAGAAACCACATGTCTGCACTATGTCACATCCTGTGTTGAATCTGAATTTAGGTTTAGCTTTTTAACGTTGTGAAAACCATAAATAACCAGAGAGCTGAAACTAAAAAGACATATAGATAAAGAAAATGTCACATTTGTTAAGAGATTAATTCTAAGCTTTACAAATCCAGGTATTTTATTGACTTTTACTGAAACCAACTATCAGAACTCACGGCCCCTCAGTGGGGTCCTCACCCCTAAGTTAGAGATTTTAGAGATGTTAATGGCCAATGCTGATGGAAAGGTGAGTCTGTGTATGTACTGTACATATGTGTGTGTGTCCTCACCTGCATGTAGGCAGCCC
Source organism: Euthynnus affinis (assembly GCA_029490765.1). Classification (NCBI taxonomy): domain Eukaryota; kingdom Metazoa; phylum Chordata; class Actinopteri; order Scombriformes; family Scombridae; genus Euthynnus; species Euthynnus affinis. The sequence goes on from CM055845.1 coordinate 6,061,430, forward strand.
ACAGGGCCATGCAGTTAGTGGGAAGCCCCAGAACAATGACTATGATGTAGAGCGTGGGCTGGAAGAATTGATCCACCTGACTTTCCACTTTACAGGAGATGTTGTTGCACATTGTCCTTTGTGAAACACTGAGTGTGAGTGTTTGTGTGTGTGTGTGTGCGTGTGTGCAGGAATGTGATGTGTGGTAAGCTAGTCTCAGCTCTGCGTGTCCCTCTGTAGTTCCACTATATTCCAGATCCAGCAGTTTGACAGTGACATGCTGACTCCAGCATCCTCCTCGGCTACCACGCGGCTGTCCAACATGTCATTTCTGGGGCATTTCATGGTTCCTTTTCCTTAAAACACTGTCCTCCTCACCCGGGGGCCTTGGTGTGTCATAATCCTCTCTCAAGCTTCAAAGCGAACCCCCACATCCCTCAGTACGGAGGAGTAGAGGAGAAGAAAGGAAGGAGCGAGGGATAAAATGTGGTGAAATGAAAGCTGCCTTATCGACGCCGTGCCAGGCCTCCTGCGCCTGGACAGGACCTCATCAATCTTTTAGAGATTAGAGGTCTGTCAGGTCTACTGTGAGATGGAGAGGCTGAACATCTGTGTGTGTGTGTGTGTGTGTGTGTGTGTGTGCGTGTGTGGGTGTGTATCAAGGTCTTGATGACACACAAAACTCCTCGGGGATGCTCCCACTAAAACACAGGAATGACTTTACTGAGCTTGAGCACTCTGACACCGACAGGCTGTCCAGTCACTGACTCTTGAACATCTGCAAGAGAAAGAAAGAGAAAGAGAAGAGAGAGAGAGAGAGAGAGACGTTCAGGGTCATTTCCTGTATTTATTTGGTATGCTCTACATTTAGTTCATACACTTCTGATGCACGACAGTTTCATGTCGAACTGCGGATTTTAGGCATTCGGTTTGGTTATTTGAAATGAACCGGGGAAAACAAACTGCTCCAAACTGCCCGGAATGCGCACACCCTCAATACATACAGTCGAACCCCATTTCTTCTGATATATTGAACTCTGTGGCCTGAAAATTCAGAGAAAAGTGTGAAAGAAATGGACTGACGTAGAAGTGGGATGAAGAGGACGAAGAGAGGAAGGCTTTTTTTTTTTTTTTTTTTTTTCAGCGAGTCCAGTGCAGAAGCAGTGGAGTTTATCTGGGTGACATTTGTAGGGAGACTTTCAAACAACTCTTATGATAACACTAAATATGTTGACACACAATCCAGGGACAAAAAGACCTTGAAATGGGGTGCAAACAGAGAGTCAAGGACATAATGATAAGCAGTATGTAAGCCTTCCTATAAACATGACCTGAATATGCATACAGTATATCAGAGAGAGAGTGATAGATAGAGAGCTGGATGTGAGCTCAGTTTCTTTTTCACTCCTCAACTTCTCACTTTCCACCCCGAGCTCGGCTTCTGTTTATACATCTTGGACTGCCTTGGCATTTTTTGCATATGGCTTATGTGAGTTCACATGTGCTTTCAATCAGTTCACTTACTGTAAATATGTTCTTAAGTCCCGCGAACAGTCTTCTTCCAGAGTTTATGTATATTGCTGCTTATTTTCATTCTTCTTAGAGCAACAGTTTCAGAAACAAGTGTGAAGAGCCAACTGGATGTTGCAGCTTTTACACATTTCAGTGAAATGTTTATGGTGGAAACACTTGAATTTGATAAATAAATATAATATAAATATAAATAATAAAAAAAAATATATAAATATAATAAAATCATATCAACATTAACAAATGTAAGTGCTGTAGGGACTTAGCATAAGTTGGCTAATGGCCACCATGGTTGAAATAAAGACTCACAAATATTACAACATCCCACAAACATGATACAAATCTGCAGCTTGTAATGTAATAATGCCACTAATGTAATACATTTCCCACAAACGTAGAAGCAGTTGCCAAACAAAAACGTAATATGTCATAACTATTACGTTAGGGGTTTGTTAAGTTAACAGGGAGGTGAAAATCTTCAGCTTTCAAAAATTGTAACTTCCCCACTTATATAATCAAAATCTGCAGCTTATACAAGTTGCTAACTGTGAATTTCTTCAACAGCCAATGACATTTATGCCAGGTTTTATCACCAAGCAAATTGTTAACAAGCGATCTTACTTAACCCTATACAAAAGTTACAGTACAAACTCACCTGCTATACAATTGAACTACCCACAAGTTAACAATATAAAGCACTGATTGTCAGTAACAGCTGGATATTATTTATCCTCATTAAAGGGATACTCCACCCAGAACATGATTCTACCTCATTTTCATTCCTGTTTGGTGCCAGTAAACTCATTTCTAAAAAATTGTTTTTTCTGTATAAAGATAGGTTTAACTTTTACATCCCGACATGGAGAAACAGGCACTAGTATTCCTTAAGTAATGACAGACGGTCCATTTTGTGTAACGGGAAATTTGTGGTGGAGAAGTCTGCTCTCCCAGAACTTGTCAAGAGAGGATTTGATGCCGCTAAAGGTTCTAATGCACGAAAAGTAAACATCAGACTGAGAGAGAGGCACTCTGGGATGAGTGAGAGCTGTTCAACAAGCACTGGATTTATCCAGACAGTGCCAGTTGCTGAGAGCAAAATTTCCAAACAGACCACCTTTGAAGCCAATTGCAACTAAACAGGTTCAGGAAAGACACCAAATAGACCTACTTGACGTGACAAGATGGAAAGTTACAGAGCCATTTACAAAGCCTTTAATTTTCAGTTACTACAATTTTAAAAGCTTCAAGATTTTCACTTTCCCACAAACGTAATAGTTATTATGTAATCGTTATTACGTTTGTGGGAAACTTATTACGTTAGTGGGATTATTACATTAAAAGCTGCAGATGTGTATTGCGCTTGTGGTTTATTACATTTGTGGGATTTTGTTATGTTTGCGTGTCTAACAAGCTATAAACAATAAAATGAGGAGAAAGATGCCACAGTTCCAGCCACACTGTTTAACCGACTGGGAATCACTGGAAAGTGGACAGTTAGATAGAGAGTCATTAAAAAGAAAATAAAGCGCTTTACTATGTCCGTTTTAATATGCTACAAGACTGAACGTTTTTATTTCTCCCCAGCAACCCCAAGAGGCTGTGATGTTCATCGTATTGAACGATACACGTTGCATCATGGAATCAGGATTCCTCCTCAGAGGGGCATGAAAGTGCACCACAACACCATGAAAATCAAATTAATATTTTTCTTCATGTCAGCCTGACCAGTAGTTGTTTTGTGTACAAAGTTAATAATCTGATCTAGATAAAGCTGATAAAGTTCATGCAGTGTCCAAAATGAAGAGAGTTCATCCTTATGGGAGCATGAATGTGCTCTATAAATTTAATGGCAACATTTTACTTTGAAATGATGGCCTGATGGTTGTTCTAGAGGAAGGGTTGGGCAGGAAACCAAAAACATTAGAAAACATCCTCTGGGGACCATCAATATATAGAGAAAATTCTCTAGCCAGTCTCTACCCCATAGGTGTTGAAACTGCCTGGGGAAAATCATAAAAAACTCCATAAAATCAGAGATAATAATGTTCAGATTACATCATAGTTTTGTCTTCCAATGTGGTCCAGACATACGTTGGACAGCTGACCAATTATTGCATGCCATTTTGCCAACATGACTTCATGATTCCCATCATTGACAGTACATAAATACGGACGTCTCCACTTCCTGCCGCTATGCTAAACCGAAGCCAAAATATCTTGTTTCCAGAAGCTGCCATCTTGCTTGTGTGACATCATTTGGAGCAAGAGTCTGCGCCGTAATCATGATGTCGCACCCACTTTTCATATCATCAAATAACTTATTAAAAACAGATTTATCAGATAAACGAACACTTGGACAAACATCAGCATGATGAGAACTACCTACAATGACAGAAACCATCTTTGGGAGTCATTTATTTCACGTGTACTTTGATTTTTTTAGTTTGGCTCACGTCCCATCCACTAACATGGAGGGTGTGGGATTAATGACTTATATTACGGTCAGCTGCCAAGGGACAATCGAAATGTTTTGGCTTCACTTTTGGGGAGCTGTCATGGCGTCCATATTTATATACAGTCAATGGTTCCCACTGACAACAACAACAAGGAATGTTTATGTTATAATGTAATTTGTTAATTTGGTATAATGTTCCTTGACCCATAAATGACAGCACGCATGATGAATGCGTTACAGATCCTACGTTGATTGTCTTCCACTCCGACACACTACATTTAATTCCTGGCACCGGACATGTGGGGTGGAGTCGTTATCGGGAACAGAATGGAGCAGTGACAGAGTTGACCTGGTCAAACGCACAAGCTTGTAAGCAAACACACACACACACACACACGTGACAGCTAAGTGAGGTTATTTCTATGGTGACCTTGTAAATAACTCTTTGTTGGGGGAAACACCCACGTTGATACGCTGACCCACAACTGGGTCACAACTCTGCTAATCTGTTATGACACACCGAGACAAAGCAGACATTTGACTGTTCGGGGTTTATTTAGTCTTTACCAAAAATGTCTCACTTGGAGGTTGAAGTTACTGTATCAACTTACATTTCCCTAAAAAGACTTGTTTGTCTTGTTAGCATCCACATGTTATGCCTGTGTCCTTGGTTTCACTGGGAGAGATGTCAAGTCGGAGGTTAAGTGTCTTATTTTTCCTTCGAATCTCCTAAAATGTTTGCATTGTTAGAATTAACTCATCAAAACAAAGCGAACAGTGGCTCAACTGGCTTAGTTTCACTGAGGAATGCTAGCAAGACTAAAAAGGCTTTTTGTTTTTACCCTTTAAGAGAAAGAGCTCGGAGTTAAACTACTGTCTTGCTTCTGGGAAATTCAGCTGTTATGAAGCTGTGTGTGGCATTTTATGGAAGTTCAGAGTTACAAATACAGACATGGAATCATTTAATCCAACTGATGTGTCATTTACCACCAAATTAAATAAAGAAATCTAATTTTCAGCTTGAAATTACATTAAAATTAATATAGTAGAAAAATATCATTGCAAGTAAAAGTCCTGCATTAACTGATTTTGCGAATCATTCAATAATACATTCAGGCATCAGAAGTACTTATGGTGAAGAATTAACATTCACTGCGGTGAAAGTTTTCTGCCACCAGTTTGAGGGATTTTCATCCTTTTATAGAAGGAAGGGCAGAATAAAGGATGGAGAAAATGAATGAAGCAAAGATATAGAGAGAAGGAGAGAATAAAACAAAGAGAAAGAAGGCAGGTAAGAATGAAAAGACTTCTTGTCCTGTACAAGTTGGGCAAAGTCTGTGAAACTCTTTAAATAACTCTTATGACGGGTTGGGGCTTGATAACAAATCAGTGAATCCAAATCCAATCTTATCAAATCTGAGTCCTTATCCGATCAAATTAGGTTCGGCTTTCAAGTTTTAAATGATTAAAACTCAATGATGTGTAAACACATGGCGTCTGCAGTTTTATTGCTGACCTAAACATTACTCACAGCCAGCAGATACGACTCGAAAACGATATGAGCAGATAAACAGATGAACTGTTCGATTAAATGTATCTTGACTTTTGCTTGCAGAGAGCAATTAACCGGAAAACAACTCAAAGTTGCATTTTAGCTGTTACAGAATTTATGTTTACAGCTGATATAATCTGCTGCTGGTGAAGTAATGGTCTAAGCCAGCTGCTTTAATATTTTCTCACGAGAGATTTGTTAGCATCGAGGCTTGATGAATTCTTGTATTTTGCTAATCAGGAACCACAGCCCTCCCCTTAAGTGTTCTTCAGGACATTTGAATTCATGTATTGAATGACTTGCCTCTTCTGACACAAGAGCGACTTTCCGAGAACGTAGTACAACATTAAACACACGTCAGACACTAATCCAAGTGTACAAAACAAAATTCAGTGTCTCCTCACTTCACCCAGCAGTCATGATGTTCCGCTGTCAAAGACTCGAGGTCTGTCACCACTGAGCAACGGAGCGACCTTACTTCCTCATTAGATAACACGGCGGAGCTGCATGCCAGTGACAAAACCACTGCCGCTCGATCATATCACTTAAATTCTGCTCTCAGCATGTGTCAAAGGCATTATGTGATTCTGACTTGTGTATACCGTTCACACACATGGAAGCTGGCCACTAGAACTACACTCCATCCAGCAGCTGAAGTGGAGGACTCTGATGTGCGATGTCTTGCTCAGAGGCACATTGTCAGTTACCTAAGCAATATGAACAACACGGAGTGATGCACATTTGTTTCACTCACGCTGTCTTTACCCACCCTGCCACCAGAAATGTGGTTTGTTTTGTCATTTACAGATGTTTATCGCACAGAGTCACATGAAACTCTCTGTTGGTGTTGCAGTTTGCGAGCTTGTCTTTGTCTTCCTGGGTGGTTGGTTATGTTATCAGATCAGTCAGCAGCTGCTGACAGGCTCCTCAGCGGGCAAACATTAAGCCTGTTTCTGACATGTAGGCTGTTTAACAGTAAGGAGGCTCCCATTACAATCACACGAGACTCTTACCCACCGTTACACACACCTACTGAGTGTGGTCACTGCACAGACTTGCACAGCTTTGCGAGTGCCCCCCTGGAATTAATAAATAAATATATTATAACTGTGTAGAGGTTAGGGCGTCACCCATGAAGCTCATGCCATTCCCCATCCTTCCCTCACCATCTCTCTACTGTTTGCTCTTAAATAAAAGCACATAACTATTTCTAGTTTTATCGTAACCGCTGCTGTTGTTTTACCTATTAATGCCAGGAAGCCTGCTAAGCTCCCATTTAACAAGAAATGATGACACAGTGACTACTGCCTTTGCTTATGTATGATTAAGAGTACTTGTTACAGATTATTGAGTAACACTTTTGATTATGGCCTGAAAATTACGGTGTAAATGTTTTGTAATCGTGTATCTTAACGGCTCATTGCTACACTTGAATGCATGGATCATCGTCGCACTCTTCACAGCGACCGCACACAAAGTCCTTACCTCAGGACTCTGTGACACGTCACGCTTAAGTCAGTTTGAATCTCTATTGCATATCAGTCTTTCAATACCACTGGCTGTTTTTGTGCTTTGAAGGCGTTGTTCCTTCAGTAACTCCAAATTTCCATCGCGCCACTGTGTGTCTGATGTAAGTCGCCCAAATTTTGAATATCTTACTGTTTAATTGGATAATGAGCAGATTAGATGAAGCTCCACCATACTGTGTCTAGTTTTTCCAGTTCATCACTGTGGACTGAGGATGATACATGAAAGTCGAGACAAATGGGGAAGTTCATTTAAAAGGGGATGTCAGCAATTTTTTTTAAAAATGAGTCAGCACTGCTCAGACTAATTTCCATTTCAATTGACAGTCCTCCTGACATGATTTTCTGCTCTTGAAAGTATTGTTGTAATCATCTTAAGACTTCAGGCATTTCCTCTTTCTTTCTTTCTTTCTTTCTTCCTTTTTTTCTTTTCTGTCTTTTCGTCGGTCTCACTGTGCAGCTTCACATTTATGTATTAAAGAAAGTTTTATTTCTATGGAAAAAAAATGTGAAAATGGTTTGTACATAAAGTGCAGTGTTGCAGGCACACAGTGTAACTGAAGCTTTGAGGCCACAGTTCACAGCTGGAGAGAGGTTCAAGAGGTTTATTAGGAATTACAAGTGTGCGTGTGTGTGTGTGTGTGGGTGTGTGTGTGTGTGGGTGTGTGTGTGTGTGTGTGTGTGTGTGTGTACAATAGAGGCCTATATCAACCTGTTCTTTGCCGTCCGGTGTAACACAGCAGCGTCTGATCTGCTGCCAGAAGAGGTCAAGGCAGCTATGCAGACACACACACACACACACACACACACACACTCTCTCTCTCTCACACACACACACACACACACACTTTTTTCTCTTACATACCAAAAACACAGCTGTTCTCTCTCATATCCAAACACACATATACATCCTTTACACATAGCGTGTTGCAGTACACATCTCTAAATATACAAATACAAATACACACAAACACAAACACACAGACACACACACACACACACAGCATGGGACCAACCAAATGTGTCTCTCCCTGTCCTTTACTAGCAATGCTTTCTCTTCCCTCCTGCATTCCTTCCATTGCTCAAACGTTTTGCTTTCATGTCTCGATCCAGGTAACTGAACTCTGAATAACAGACCGCAGCAACTAGGAACAATAAACAACACAATATGAGATATGACGTGCAATCCGACACTTGAAAGGTGTTTTTTTATCGGTCTGAGCTGCATATCGAGTCAAAGTCGAGACATTTACGTCAGTGAATTTCAAGTCAAAGTCGTTGAATTTGCAGTTTGATAAGGAGTCTTGTCGTGAGAGGGTGTTAATAGTGAGCATGATCGTGTACCACAAACATTACTTCAATGTCAAACTGTTGCCTGCTTCAGTCAAGTGAGTCTTGATTCAGATTAAAATAATTCTGTGTTATATAATGATTATATAATATTTTATATGATGTACCTGTGTGTGGAACTTCGGTCTTAGCTCTCATGATAACAGGTGGTTGTGCAGCATATGGAGGGGAGATCATAAGTTATGCAATATATTGAGGTTTTTAACTTTCACTGGTTTTGTTTTGTGTTAGAATGTCCCTTTAATTGTTTTTTTTTCTGTAGACTAATCCGTGTTGGTGCAGAAACACACAGGAGGGAAGACGACATAAACAAGAGCCTGAGCTGTAGTTGACAAAAACGGAAACACCAGGGTCATTGATGAAATCATTTACCCTGTTAGGAAGACATAAAATGTGGCCTGTGTGTCCGTGTGTGTCATAACTGATGGCCAAAACAATGAAAATAAGATCTTATTTGAAATAAACTGTAATTATTCTTTAAAACTTGGTGTTAGGGATTAAACCCATAATTAGGTTTAAGTTAAACTTATGGTTAGAGGCTCGGGAATGCATAACATCATGAAAAGTATAGATGTACCAACCTGTTTGTGTGTGTGTGTGTGTGTGTGTGTGTGTGTGTGTGTGTGTGTGTGTGTGTTTTCATGCTCTAGCAGTGAGTACATGGCTGTTTGCCAAACATTCCTGTTGACAGTCAAACAGTGGAAGCAGGAAGACAGTAATGCTACACTACCAAGCATGTCAACACACCTCTTACACTTCACAAAACAACTCGATCATTTCCAGGACACACACACACACACACAGATGTGCACACACACACAGTTTTAATCCAGTAACCTCACTGCCCTCATTCAATCTCCGAACCATAATGAAAATGATCCAAACAGTAGCAGGCAGTGTTATAGACAGTTATCTGCTTACAAGGCCTGTTTAGATTGTTAGGACATATACAGTAGACACTGAAGCCACAAGAGAGCTTAAAGGAATGTTTCACTCATGAAAAGGCAGCACATCTGTTTTCCCATTACAAGTGCACCCATCATTACATAATGACCCTGAACAGTTCAGTTCGGGGGATCTTTGATATTTGAAAGCTGATAGCCAAATGATTGAGGTTATTTTTTGAAGCCTTGTGACCAGGGCTCATTAACAGTGTTAGTGACCCCCAGGGTATCATCACGCCTACACTTTATTTTCTTTGGCACAAACCACAGTGGAAAAATTTCCGTAACAGTCATTTTAGATTTGATTTGTTTAGATCTACACTGCGTGATTATAAGTAAATCAGACAAAATTCACATGGAGTCGCGACTAACTTCTTTAGGGGAGTTTTAACCTGTTAGGCGCCAGGTTCGAATGTTGGCAGCTAAATCAAAAAAAAAAGACAAATCCAACTCTAGTTACTGCAACTTTAATCAACATGTTGGACATTTATGTGCTTTTCTTAACACCCTTTGGCTGCTTGGTCTGACCTTAACAGTTGTATTAAAGGACCAGTATGTAAGATTTAGTGGCATGTCGCAGTGAGGTTTCAGATTGCAACCAACTTCCTTCCCTTCCAAGTGTGTAGGAAAACCTACAGTGGCTGCAAAACTTTTGCGTCCTTTTGCGAAAAATGCAAAAGGTCCTCTCTAGAGCCAATGTTTGCTTTGTTTATATTGTAGAAACTTGGTGGTGCAACATGGTGGCCTCCATGGAAGAGGACCTGCTCTCTATGTAGATATAAAGGGCTCATTCTAAGCGAGCAAAACACAACAATCTTTATTTTCAGGTGATTTTACACTAATCAAAACATATATATTTGTCTGTATAACATCTATATTTCTAACAATAGATCTCCCTACATCTTACACACTGCTCCTTTAAGTGGGAGCTCATGCTCTCTGTAAGAAACAATGAGAACAAGAAGTCAAACAGTCACTAGTTGACAGAACAGGTGACGTCAGCAGGTTCATTATGGAGCCTTATCACTCCTGTCTGGGTTGTCCTTCCGTGTTGCTGTGTTCCAAATTTCACGTAAAATGTCCTAATTTTTATAATATTAATATATTTTCAACAGCTGGTGCAGTCAATGAGTCTAACCGGCTGAAATTCACCAAGTTCTACATCATCTTGTTTCCTTTCAGCCCTCTAAGTCCGCCCTAGTGCCCTCAGGACTCAACCTTGAGTGTCACAAAAAGACACTTGTTGACCATGACTCCACTGTGACCTGCTTTCTGTCAACAATGTTTGTGGTGTAGGCAACCTGCCACAGTTTTCAGACTTTACAAACCACTCATACCTGGTAAAAAAAAGAAGACATTCTCCACAAGGCCAGACAATGATGTGTCTGTTCGTTGCACTGTGGGACAACTCTGGGGATTCCAAGGAAACCAGATTACCTCAAACTGTCTTTATGATGTCAAAAATGTTTCACAATAATACTTCCTCTGCAGCACTATGTGGAAAACACCAATGAGTTTTGGACAGTCTGAGTTTGGTGCATGAAATTCCCAGAACGCATTTTGTTTCATTTTTTTTTTTTTTACTTAATGATGGTGGGTTCTGACAGACCTTTTTTCCCACATCACTGGAAATGCAGGAATTCACTGAATATGAACATCAGTTGTTTCGCATGGCTTTCCAAGGACAGGGGTCACCAGAGTTCATACCGTTCACACCTGAACAACTACTGTAAACAAATTAAATACTCAAAGCAAATTGCTCGACAAACATACCTACTTTTTAATTGAACGTACTGCCTGCATTAATATGAGAGTATCTATTTTGAGCTTGAGTGGCTTTAGTGGAAAAGCATGCTTCAACCTCGCTGTCCTCCACTATTTAGCTAACCAGTGACATGTACTGTACTTGTTCACAAACAATGAGTTAATGGTTCTCATTCAGGTTCAGTTATGTTCCAGGTATGAGATTGACTCACTTTAACTCACTCAGCATGGGAACTAATTAAACATGACTTCATAGTACAGCAATTTTTCTTTTGTTTTCCAGTTATCAGGTCACCACAATCACTTCCCGAATTCAATGAATTAAGTGGCCAGACTGACCCGGACCCTGACGCTGACATACGCTGTGCAGGAGAGATCTAGACACTGCTCCTTTTCCACCAATGTTGGGATGTTTGACATCACAACAACCAGGATCCTCCACCATTCAAGATATGTCCTATTTGAATTAAAAGTTAAAATTGAAGGTATAGAGTCAGAAAGCAACATGCAGACACCAGAGAGACCTGTTTCAGCCCTTTCCTTTTTCTTTTCAAATTATTCTGATTTCATTTAAATGTTTTGAGCTTTTTAATTCAACATTTTAATTTGATTATTTCCATTATAAGTTGGTTTTTTTAGTGTGTGGGTCTTTATATGTCCACACACAACAGAAATGACACAGTTTGACACAGTGAGCATTTCCTGCCACAGTTAAACATAGATTTGTTATTTCAAGTTGGTAGTTGCATATTAAATTGGCTCTAAGTCAATAAGTATTGCTTCTCTGTATGATTTTGGGTTAATAATTCACATCTAGGTTACATCCACTATCTAAAGTACATCTACAGTAAGTTACACAGGTAAATTATTGGACCCTTTCTTTCAAGCCCATTTTTGTTCCTCTACTATTTATGTGATGTTGATTCTGATAAACACCGATCAGCCAAAATATTAAAACCACTGACAGGCGAAGTGAATAACGTCGATTATCTCTTTAAAATGCCACCTGTCAAAGGGTGGAATATATAAGTGAACAGTCAGTTCCTGAAATTGATATGTTACAAGCAGGAAAAATGGGCAAGTTTAAGGATCTGAGCAATTTTGACAAGGGCCAAATTGTGATGGCTAGATGACTGGGTCAGAGCATCTCCAAAACAGCGGGTCTTGTGGGGTCTTCCCAGTGTGCGGTGGTCAGAACCTACCAAAAACGGTCCAAGAAAGGACAACCAGTGAACCTGCGATAGGATCATGGGTGCCCAAGGCTAATTGATGCACATGGGAAGTGAAGGCTAGCCCATCTGGTCTGATCCCTCAGAAAAGCCACTGCAGCACAAATGGCTGAAAAAGTTAATGCTGACTATGATAGACACGTCAGAACACACATGCATTGCAGCTGCATATCCTTTGCAGACCAGTCAGAGTACTCATACTGACTGTCTACCCCCGAAAGCACCTACAACGGGCATATAAGTGTCAGAACTGAACCGGGTGCGTGTGCATCAATTTATTTGGGAAAGAGTCGTCCCCAGGATGCACTATGGGAGGAAGGTAAGCTGGCGGAGACAGTGTGATGCTCTGAGCAATGTTCTGCTGGGAAACCTTGAGTCCTGGCATTCATGTAGATGTTACTTTGACACGTACCACCTAGCTAAACATTGTTGCAGACCAAGAACAACCTTTCATGGCAACGACATTCCCTGATGGCAGTGGCCTCTATCAGCAGGATAATGCACCCTGCCACGCTGCAAAGAATGTTCAGGCATGGTTTGAAGAACATGGCAAAGAGTTCAAGGTGTTGGTCAAGGTCGAGGTCCTGCTCTTTTCTATGTACTTTATCAAATTATTCATTGCTTTGAGATGTTTATCGCCCTGGTAGGGATGGATGGTCAACCGCAACTGTTATCATAGAGCTTTCAGCTTATTGGTGTGCATGAGTTTTCCATTTTTACAAACATTCTGACCTTGCAAAGATCCAAGTAGGATCACAATGTGACGATTGGAGTAAATGTACAATTTGTGCAAAATGTGCAAATGTGCTTTGCCTTTTTTCATTGCTGGCCAAAATGTGCCAACACATAGCAACATAAAATTAGGCAATACTAAGCACCAGAAGTCATCAGTACAACAAGGACCTCACCCCTGTCTGATCTCCCATCCACATACACTTTGATTTGTAATTCAAGCAGGATTGTTAAAAATTTGTACTTTGAACCATGAGAAACTAATCTGCACCTTAGCTCAAATGCTTTAAGTCTACAGTGCATTGTGCCTGATACCTTAAATATGGGAAAAAAGTACTAAAAGTGTACTTTTCATCTACCTCATTTCATCACTTCACTTCATTTTTTTTTTTTTTACGTTTACATATAAATTGATTTTTCATGAATCAAAACCCTATGTCACAAAATCACTGACTGTTGTTTATTTCACCAATGTCATTCCATTCACCGACAATTTTCTGATGAAATCAAGTAAAAAAAAAAACTAATATTCCTGTGCAGGTGCTGCAGAACCACCAGAATGCCACAGAGGACATCTGATATTAAATTAGCTTTTGAGTAGGCAATATGCTGCTCTGTTCCTCATGGCCCAGAGGGACAGTCAGAGATAAGTTGGCAATGAACAACGGGGACAGTCTGGCTAACGGAGGAAAGAGGTGGATGTGGATGTTAGCTTCCACAGCCTGTCACTGACAGATACGGAAAGATGCAACCGCCTCCACAGTTCTCACTGAAAGCACGGATGGTTTTGGACCCTTCAGTGTTTGTTCTCTGTTTGTCATGGCTCATGTATACATAGTGAGGATGAAAAGTACTGGATGAGTTATTTTTTCCTACTGATTTTCATCATATTTAGCGGGCCAACATGTCATTTACCAGCATCGTTTAGCCTTTGAATAGAATCTGTTTATGCTGGCACTGCTTGGTGAAGTCACAAAAATAGCATTGAATAGATTTTTTGTTGCATACAGCAAAAAATCTATTCAATGATATTTTCTCTTCTTCCTCTTTTTGTACAGACAAAGCACTTGAACATAACACCCTGTCTACAGCGGATTGAATCACAGATGCTTCAAATTCAATCAATACTAGTCATGCACTGGCCCACATGCTTCACACATGTAACTGTAGCCAAAAGCACCTATTTTTGGCTGCATCTATTTTGATAAGTCTTACACTTGTAAATACTTTCATTGTGTATTGGACTCTTGTTAAAAATGCGTGTGAATGCACAGCAGTGTGTGGCTTAACAGATCCAGTTGGCTTGCCAGTGTCGTCGCTGATGGGGACTGCACCTGCTGCCGTTGTGCTGCAGGCAGTGTAGTCAAGGAGTTAGTCTTGTCCACATCTAATATATTTGAAATGGGTTGCCTTGCCAATTGTGTCAGTGTGGCCAACATTTTCTGTCACTAGTAACTGTAATCTGAACCCATTAGTTTTACAAACAGCTATTTCCACATGAGTTATTACCTTAATTAAATAAGGAATGATTGATGTTAAGTTTCTGCTTTCATCTGTTTTACTTTAAAAGCTTGCCTTTCTTTAATGCTCTCTCTCTCTCTTTCTCATTCTCATACTCTTCTTAAACAAAGATCTCATTCCTAATTGCAAGCAGATAGTAAATGTGTGCTAAAACACTGTGATAACAGGAATGTTGCAAGTTTCATGTCACACTACATGAGATGAGATAGATGAGATGTCTTAGTCAAGTCTGTATGACAGTGTGCAATTTCACTTTCATGACACAACATACAGCATCATGAATTCTTAATGTATTGTAGCGCTAAGATAGTAATAGAAAGACAAACATGCACAAAAGTGACACATCTTCTTGCACAACTGTCAAACGCAAAACAGGCTTTGGTCATTGCATTGTTGTTGCTGTTGTCATTATGTAAAAATGGCACTTGCGGCGTTGTGTCATCCAGTGTATTCTCCGTCATTTCATGCAGTATTCTGATTAGTTGGAAGCAATAGTCAAATTGATATCATTTAATCCACGCTGTCAAAAATTTGATGCATCTTGTCTCCATTGGCTGCCAAAGCTCTAAATTATGAAAACTCTAAAACAATCTCCATCAGGTGGGCGTTTTCTTCGAACCCAGCAAATCTATATTTAACCATTATTTCCACACAATCAGTTTCTTAATGGACCTCCCTGATGGCGCCAGACTTGTTTGTTATAAGATCTGTGCAAATACCGCAAAGCAGAAAACCAACAGATCACACAGTTACAGTAGCCGTTGTTCAGGGTAAATATCAGGATGGTTAGCTACATGTTTTCAACCATGTTTTAACCTGTATCGATAATGGTGCACTTAAAACCCAGCACTGGTCTCTCTTTCTGTATAATCCCAACTTTTCACTTTTACTGACAACCTCTATGGAAAAGAAAACATATCCATTTAACAGCTTTACGAACGACTTTCCTTTGTGGTTGAGCCTGATACAGTAGAAAAGTTAAAAGATGGGATTAGATCAGATAAAACATTGACGATTCCTGTGGGAATACTGAGCAGTTACTGTTATGATACAGTAATGAAAAAAAGCAAATTCTCTAATAACTGCTAGTTTATTAGGTTCACCTAGACCTACAGCCTACAGCCTACTACAACATCACTGCAGTGAATCACAGTGATTCAACATTAAGCTCATTTTGGAGGATATCGAGTTTTTCAGTTGTATAGCGTTATACTGAGAAGTGTTTCTAAATTATTTTTATATATCACAGAGGACTCTTTTCTACTTTGTGCCATGCTGCAGGACTACGCTTGCTCCTCTTTTCACCCAAACTGCGAAATGTGTTCGCTTGCACTTCAGGTTCGTGCTTCTGTTGAGTTTCAGGAAATTAGACCATATATTGTGAAACATTGATGATTGCCAACCGTGTCAGAGACGACAGTTGGGCTACATCTCTTGTCTTCATGGCTCCAAGTTTGAGACAGGCGTCCCTGAGGGGCCTGACTGTCATATTGAGTTGTAAACAGGAGGGAGGATGGCTCGGTGTCAGCTCCCATAAGTGTGGTGGGAAAAGCCCCGGCATCATCCTGCCGAACCCCAAAACAATAAACACAGCAGGAGGAGAGGAGAGGAGAGGAGAGGAGAGGAGAGGAGAGGAGAGGAGAGGAGAGGAGAGGAGAGGAGAGGAGGTTTGAGGGGAGAAAGTTGCTTAGCTCACTGACAGAAAGTGCAGACACAGTGACTGGATCAGCCTGAACTGAACGTTTATCCTGTGTGTGTGTGTGTGTGTGTGTGGTGTGTGCTCTTGTATTTCTATAATTGTGAGGAAAATTTTGAGTTTTTGATCCCCAGAGAGAGGACATTTGTGAGGACATTTTGGCTAGACATCACTTCTTCAAAGGACTGTTGGAGGGTTAAGTCTTGGTTTTGGGGGAAATACCCTTGTTCCTTCTGGGAAGGTCAATACCACTCATCGTGTTTGGGTTAGGGGCTGAAGAAGTACACATATGGAAGCACAGTAATAACAACAATAATCATTATGAATGATTAATAACAATCTCATACACATTAAATGAGGCAAAACATAAGCAACAATAGAAACAGGAAGAGACATTAAAGTGCTCTGATGCTGTGACGCTATAAAATGCTGTTATGTATGTCAATAAAGTCTTTTTTATTTCTGTGTGTAAGTGTTTTCTCTTGTATTTCTATATTTGTGAGGACCAGGTTTTAGACCTTAAAGAGTGAGGACATGTTGTGTGGTCCTCTGTTCTTCAAAGGGTTTTTTGAGGGTCAGGACTTGATTCTGGGGTTAAGAACAGATTACGTAACAGTTGGATTTAGGCATGTAGTGTGATGTTGAAGGTGAGAGTTAAGGGCCTGGAAACGCATTGTGTCAATGAGCGTCCTCATACTGTATGTTTTGAAATACAGATGTGCACAGTGGGAAGAAGGAGGGGAGAGAAAGCATTGTTAGTGAAGGAGAGACGCATTGGTTGAATCCACAAGTGTATATGTGTGTGTGTTTGTATTTGGGAATATGTACTGCAACACACTTTTGTGTAAAGGGTGTGTATGTGTGTTTGGATATGAGAGAGAATAGTTATGCGTGTGCTATGTAAGAGTGAAAAAAGTGTGTGTGTGTGTGTGTGTGTGTGTGTGTGTGTTGTAAACAAGGCCATATTAAGGGCATGGGATGACCACAGCAGGCCTTCTAATCACCGTCCTCTTCTTTCCACATTCCCTGATTGCTAATGGGAGGATGAACAGCGATCCGTCATTCAGCTGCAACACGTTACACCAGGAAAAACTACCAGGAAAGCTTTTACAGTATACTATTTACAACCTATAACCTCTAAAAATTCAAAGGCTGCAGTCTAGGGTTTCAGGATGAAAGCATTATGGTGAACTGTGCTCAATAAGTATGTCTGCACCGGAGCAAATGGAATGAAAGCTAAATAAACCACCACTGAAAATGTTAATGTGAGTTCAAGGAAACATTACTGAGAGGAACAGAGAGAAGAAACAGGTTAATGATAACTGCCGTAAAGAGAAAGAGAGGGACAAACAGGAAGTCAGCATAAAGCGTATTCATTAATCAGAGCAGAGGAGAGAAATGTGAGATGAGGGACTGACAGAGGAGGAAGAGGAGGAGGAGGAGGAAAAAGATGATTGAGGACTGAAGAAGCAGGCGTAAAAGAGACAAAGAATGATGAGGATTGCAAGTTGGAGCAGTCGTTTCAGGGTGGATAAGGGTGAGGATGAAGGCGGAGTTACTTTTTCTGTCAGCGAGGTCATCTAGGTTTACATTTGACAAGACACACAAAGGACAAGGAAATAAAGATATCGCAATCAAACAAGGAAATACTGGATTGGAAAGTCTATGTTTGTCACATAAAATGAGTCACATCTCAGTATTACATTTCAGAAATACATTGTTAAAAAGTCAGTCAGATGGAGCAGAGAACACCGGCACTCAGGTGATCAGACAGGATGCAAACACAAACTCTCTTGCAATCTAACTATTTGGAGGAGAGCTGAACAGTAAAATGATTCCCAAAACTGTCCAAAAATAGACACCACAGACTTCCTTGTTCAGTTTTTTTACTGTGTTCCTGAGCCATGATGGATTATTACTGACATGTGCAATCACTTTCAGTGTCACCACCAAAGGAAGTGGTTTAAATAACCTGGATAAACTGTTGGCTTGTTTACAACCTGATCATCTGACTCGTGTTTTTTTTTTTACTCTGTTAGATTCATTGCAGGGATGTAGCAGTGCTTCCAGATCAGAACTCAAAGTTTCCAAGAAGCCAATAGAAATGATGACCAAAAAAGCAACTGTCTAATGCACTACACTTTTGATGCAAGTCATTTTAATTGTTCATATGATCTGACCAATCAGGGCAAAGAATTAGGAGCTTATGAGATACTGTGAGTGAAACAAGCTTTCAGACTTCTCATCTGAAACAGTAGGTGCAATAAACTGAACTCTCTGTAATGCATGTAAGGTAATTTTCAGCTTGTTGCTCATGATATAACCTTCCTTTACGTATTTAAAACTTATAATTTAAAGTTTATTTACAAGATTTTTTTTTTCTCAAGTCAAGTTCCGCCTCATTTGGCGGAACGAAAAAAGCTACAGTTCGTTGATGCACAGCAGCCTCCAGATGGCTGATGCTTGTTGTTTGTATTTTATTTTCCTCAAGTGGGACTCATGGGACTGTGCAATGCCTCAACTGCAAACCTAAAACTGTAATTCCCCTGAGCATTTTTTACTGCAAAAATAAACTTAACACTCCAATAAACACCCACAGCTGAGCTCTTATGGAGATGCTAACCCAAACACTTATAATAATACCATCTAAACCTGGCACTGTAACAGTATTCTGTTGACCCTCCATCTGACTGTATTCCAGCTCATTTAAGAGACGTTATTTTTGTGCAGAATCTTCTCAAACCTTTTATATGACAATGATATGACTCAGTCTGTAGGAGAGGTGGATTCACAACAGGGAAGTCATCCATTTAAAATAGGTGTTATGTTGCAAATGTTTTATTTCATTGTTGAAATTTAAAAAAAAAACAACATTTTATTCCATCAAGACCCCCATTGTGCAACAAAAATTCCCCTTCCCTCTTTATAAGCTTCCTTCATGCTTCAAGATTAATGTCAGCTGATAAAACGGAATTTGTTAAGGGGCATGTTTATTTTAAACTCAACACCATCCATGAAATCACCAGCGTCTAACTGCGCTCTGCGGCCTCTCGCTGTCCAAACCAGGTTTCATGGATCATACCTTCCCAAACAGATCCTCCCATGAGTTCTGCGTCGGTGCTGTTTGTTGCCCTTCACAGGTGGCTCGCCTGGGGCCTGATGAGCAGATATTCCTGTGACAGTCGCAAACGTTAGCCCATTTGCTTTGCTTAGCGTAAACACAACATCTGTGGCGAGCTCAGACATATCTGCTGTGTCACATGGAAGCGGGCCAGCGGCTGTAACACCAGCGCTCATGTTACACAAACGACTGGATGGCGCGGGGCTGCAGCTGAAGAGGGTCGCTGCTGATGCCACTGGCTGCGCTCTCAAACCAGCCGTAAAAATCTGATTTAGACATGTCATACTTCTAATGAGATTATGTCAGTCATGCTATAGGAAAGGCTACGGCAACTGTAAGCAGTGAACTGTACTCTGAAAAGATACAGTAAAACACATGATGCTACCGCTGCCACCACATCGGTCTGATCCAGACTTTGAATACCGCTCTCAGTAATGTCTGTAACACTGTAATACTCCCTATATTAACATAACCTTGCCTTACTCATGCGTAGAAAAGCAAAACCCGAATTGTCTTTTCATCTGTATGAGAGGTGAGGCTGTTCACAGTAACTACACTTCCCCTCACTCATGCAGCTGTTCTGCAGCTGTATAACAGTAATCCATCCCGTGCATGGTTTCGCAGCCTTCATACACTCCGAATGCTGCTTTGCTGATGCATGTTGAAGAGATACTGTATATGCAAATATATACAATTATGTCATAATTAAATCATGCACCCTACCGAGCTGAATATTATGATATTAAGGTCCCTGTGGGATAAATTATGCTCCATAATCAAATCAAAACTACTATTGGGAAAAATGTTCAAATACCGTATAGTATGTATGGGTTCAGTTAGTTTTTAGACGTACCCATGAACTGACGTGAATTTTGACCTCCTGGTAGTGTTAGAAAAGTAAAGAGGTCATGACAGTCACTGATATTCACCAGCTGAGGACCAAGGGTGCAAAGTCTCCAATTCTCCTCCATTCTCGCATTACGTTGAAATTGATATATCACGCTGTCGGACTGCTACACTGCCTTGAAGTTCGGAGGACTCTATATTTTGATGGGGGTATACTCAGCCATGCATTACACCTGGATGGTTTTTGAAACAGGGAATTCTGTTTTAAATGACCACAATTACCAAAAATGGTCAAAGAGAATCTACCAAAACATTTATTACACATTGATATTCATGTAACCTTTAATAATGAAAGCAGTGTGAAAGTTATACATGGTGGTGGTGTAACACAGGCATGTGGTAAAGGGTTAAGGACGCTCCAGTTAGATTCATTCTGCTCAGATTAGAGAAAGGAGGTTTCTTGAAAGAGCCTGGAGCCTCAGGAGGCTTCTGTTTGTGGGGGTAACGAGAATTTTGGGACTGAAAATAGGTCAGAAAAGAGAAAAATTCCCTGCTGTCATTTAGAACAACCGACTTAATTATCTATGTGTGCTGATTATATAATGCGCTGCAGTTTCGACGATCCGCGCAGCACCTTCTTTAAACGCTCCGTTACAGGAAGTGCTGACAGATAGTTGTCACCAGCAGTGCGGCCGCAGCCCAGGGTCACAGTTATTACAATGATCCATCAAAGGCCTAATCCTTTTACAGGTGAGTCACAACAGACAGTGACTTCAGATGAGATTACAGTGGAGATGATTGGGTATATCTGGACCAAACAGCCAGACTCTACTATTAGAAAGGCTCAGTCTCCAGCAACGTAATCAGTTTTTTTTTAATATCTTTAGAGTAAAATGCACTACTATGGCATCTGACTTCAATGTCCCTGCAGAGTGTGAGTCAGCGCAGTGCCGCACCAAGTCTGTGTCGTCAGCTGAGACCAGAACACACAGTTTGTCACAGTCTCATATATGTGTTATATTTGTGCTGGGACCAGTGCAGTTCGATAACAGCGCTGGTCCCAGCAAGGTGACTGGGACATATCTGCTCTTTTCTTCTTATAGTATCTTAAGTATATTCATACTTACAATAACCTGACAATTGAGTTTATTCAAGTGTCTGTCTGTTATGTCTTAGACAATGAGTTCACACTGCAACCTTTAGGAATTCGATATTCACTTTATACTGATTATATTAGCTGAAATATGAGTGTTCTTTCATTTAATTACAAGAGCTTTTCTGTCAGTGTTTGACCTCACTGGTGCTCTGTTTTTGTCTTTGAAGGTTCTGCCTGGCCAAACATCATAATACACCATTTCAAAATCATCATTTGTAATATTTTATTATTATTTTTCAAGTGTTCTTTTGTCAATTAGTGCAAACTAGATTCCAACTATATCCAGGTCAATAAAGCTTTTGCATCTGCTGATCTAAAAAACTATTACGTGAGAGAAAAAGAAATGTTTTTTCCACAACAGGTCAGAAATGAGAAATAAAGCGTCACACAACTACAATATCTTTGAAAATAGTAATCAGGACAGGATGTGATGGCCGAACACGGCGTCTGTCACCACATTGCATGTCAGACAAAATGATGGTGATACCGAGGACTGAGAGAAGCGCAGAACAACAAGAGAGAGCAATTGCATGATAACAGCTTCGAGCCCATCATCAGCTGCTGAGCTGAGTCATGAGACTGAAGCCCGAAGGACCCACGCTGTCATCATGTGGCTGTCTCACCCCTCACACCTGTGTGTGTGTGTCTGTGTGTGTTTGAGAGAGAGAGAGAGAGAGAGAGAGAAGAGAAATAATGTCTATGCATGAATTACACAACCTCCTGCAAAAAGTAGAATCGAATGCAGCAAGAAAGAGAAACAAGTGAACAGAAAGAAACACAAACTACAGATGAACAGAAATAAAATAAGAAAGAAAATGAAACACACAGAAGGAAGAAATAAGAAATGCAAATAGACCGAAATGTAAACAAAGACAGGAGGAAAGTGAAAGTACAGCATGTTTGCATCTTCCTGAGCACAGAGTATCTGCTGAAAGCTGAGATGTAAAAAAAAAAAAAAAAAAACATTTCCCAAAACTGAAAGCAGACAAAATCTAATTTGTCAGAGATGATGTGAGAGTCAGATGAAGATGAAGGAGAGGTGGATGAGAGATTCTCCTGAACCAAGCAGGTTCTGTGTCATGACAGAGAAAAAGACAACATGCCTGCTACATTCACATTCTTTTTTCTGCTATTAACCTTGAGAACCTTTAGCACCTTTATTCAACTATTCCTCTGTACTGAGCTGTCGAAGTGTTTTCAGCACACACAGCCGTGATGCCAGAGATTATTCCCATGAGGAGACGTATCACTCGCTATCTCTTCCTTTGTTTCATCACGCGTAAGCACTCTTCAGCACATAGTACGTACAAACAAACTTCTTGTGTGGCCGTTTTGTGAGTGATGCTTCTTTCTCAGGGCCACCAACTATGTTGAAACTCCATCTGAATCGAATTTGATGTATATTTCCCCCCAAGATGCTGAGTCCAAGTTTTACTAACAACATTTACATAAAGATATGTGACGGTTTTTTCTGCGATTTATAGCTTTTTTACACACTTGCTCTCTTTCTGCATCATAACTGTAGAGTTATATCTCTTTTATGGTGATGTTTTTATGGTATTGTACCGCTGCATTGCATTTTATTTCGGTTTCCTAAAAGACACATTATTGTTGCATGATATACACAAGCGACACCATGACAGAGAGATCAGTTTTTTGGTGAATATTGCAGGAAAATGTTAACATTGTAATGTAATGTTACATTTTTCAAGTCAGGCTGAATGCAAAGACAATTTCAGAGACAACAAGATGGAATTTAAATTGAAAAATGTGCCAATAAACACAAACACACACAGCTGCTTGATTAAATTGAGGCAAAGACTCAAAAATGTTTTGATGTGAGCGAAAAAGAAAAAAAACTGAGCATAATGCAAAGATTAATCAACACTATTTTGATAATCTAATAATCATTTCAGTAATTTTTCAAGCAAAAATGCCAAAAATTTCCTGGTTCCAGCTTCTCAAATGTGAAGATTTGCTGTTTTTCTTTGGCATGTTTAACTGCAAATATCTGTCTGTCTGTTTTGGATCGTTAGTCAAACAAAACAAGCAAACTGAGGACATCACCAGGGCCTTTCACTATTTTTAAAATGGTGAATGGACTGCACGTATATAGCACCTTTCTAGTCTTCCCACCAATCAAAGCGCTTTACACAGCATGCCGACATTCACCATTCATACACTGATGGCGCAGCCTTCCAGTTCATATCTTGCCCAAGGACACTTCAACATGCAGGCTGGAGGAGGAGCTAGGAATCGAACCGCCAATCATCGGGTTGGTGGATGACTCGCTCTTACCTCTGAGTCACACCGTTTGATAGACTATATGCTATATCAATTAATTGAGAAATAAATCAGCAGATTAGTTGATAATGAAAATAATCATTAGTTGCAGCCATATTTGATTCTACGGTACAGAACCAGAGGCTGATCTTCAGTACTGACACATATGCAGACACACTTCACATCCTCCGGGTTGCAGCTTCTCTAAGCTGATTTGTAGTAAATGAATACAAAGCAACTGACTGAACTTTCAGACTTTCCCAGTGGCACATGAATGAAGCAGAACAGTTATGAAAGACGATAAAAAGTACAATAACATAACTCCATTTCCTTCCTAAACCCTCTTGGTGTATCTAAGTTCACTGCTGATTTCAATTTCCCAAACTTTTCATGATTTATAACTGACCTTGTTCACAGCCTAAAAATGTTCTTCCTTCCTGCTCTGTCACATAAATCACTGTGGCAAACATTTCAAGAATTTCAGGTAACAGACTGCAGGCTTCGTGTCACTTCACCGTACACACTCAGATGTAAGCCCCTCGTCCATGTGTCTTACTTCCTGTTTCTATATTAAGCTACAGGAAGCCTAAACTCAATCAACAAGCTCCATTTACTTCTGCAGCCCCTGAGCAGCAGTCTGTTTACAGTGTGAGCAACACAAAGCCATAAAATGAAACAAAGAGAGGCTGATAAGTAGTAGGAAATTTATCGAAGGTATACTGCACACAATAACACGAGCTTTGATCTTTTGTGTAACTGTTCACCAGGAATCATTATAAGAACAACAGCTGTATTGATTCATTAGAGCACTTTTCCTTTGCTATCTTTCCTCTTATTCACTGGCATATAGTCTTATTTCTGAGGATTTTCACCTTTCTGAATAAGAATTACTGCTCCAAATATAATATACTAGATAGCAGCACGGTTCTTTCAACTGCTTTCTCGACGATGTTTTGTTTTGTTGATTCACAAAGTTGAGATTATTAGAGCATAAAATAAATACAAACCAGAGACTGGAACCTTTTCTGCGTTTGCACTTTTACAAGGCAAACACTGAAAGTGAATGCTTGAAGTGCGAAGATAACCAAAATGTTTCGGTTGGTTTAGATTGAATCTGATGCAAATATCGGTGGACCACAAATGTAAAACTCTCTTGATGTGTCAGGATGTTTTGTTGACCAAAGAAGGGATCAAATGTCTCGACTCATGCGAGTTTGATAGGCAGAGTGGGTCGGTAGTTTTCATATACAAACACACACTCACATGCATACATACAAACGCTCATGCTTTGAGCTATTATCACCACACAAACTGGGAGATCTACAAGAATTCAAGGTTTGTGGTGGTTTTTTAGATGCTGTTATAACCTGATCTACTTTCTGCACCATTATCACCTCATCACTCTGACCATACCTGATGTTTCAGTGCAGTGACTCCGCTGCATTAAAACCACACATCTCTCAGTCATTTCCTTTCAGCCACGGCACCGCGACGCAGCCACGTTATCCGTATGATTATGACTCTATCTTGACTGTTTGTTAATTAGTATGAAATCTCAAGCACCCCCCCCAAAAAAAAAACAACTCCCACTCGTGTTGTTACTGAAACAGAACATTCTGTTTCTTAGATTATGCACCACATTAACACATTTGTCAGTGAGCGATGTTTCAGGTGAGTCGATGCTCCTGTGTCAGTGTGTTCTGTCTGTCGCTGTGGATTTCACCCACTGATATCATCACTGTGACAACGGATGGATGTGGTGTAGATTACCAGAATCTGCACCCACAAGTGCAGCACGCTGGTAAGAATTACACTGTGTTTTCAAAAAGCCAAAATGACTGGTACCAAATTAGAACTTACATTTTATATAGAAAAGCCAGCTTACTTATATTTTACATACATAATTAGATTTGGCCTCTCAAAAACAAAGCCTCCAACTATCATGCTTTCCGGTTTGTGTTATCTGCAGAATGTGACATTGGGGTAAGCAACATCATTGTTTTTGATGACATTATGCACGAGCATGGCACAAATCCACGATCATAAACACATCTGAGCAGTGCATTCTGGGACAGGTTTGGGCATTGAAAAGGTCAAAACTCCAGCAACACTAATATCATTAGGACAATGTTCCTGGTATTATTGGAGGGAGGAAAATCCTAAGCCTTAGTTTCTTTTTGTCACTGTCGACATTCACTACCTGTCGTAGGGAAAAACACAAGCAGCCTAAACTGACCAATCACAGCTTGTGAAGTCTCCATGTGGTATGACTGGTGCATAGTTACATTTCGAGGAGGTGCATGTCAGCTCCGGAGAAGCAGTCATAACTGGAATAGGCTCATTTGCTATGCCTTAACCTGTATAAGTCCATCTTTTCCTAACACTGTCTGAAACTCTGAGCATCTCGCACACTATGAAAGTCATCAGCATAAAAGAGGAAAAAGAAAAAAGATAGAAGTGTAGAGGAGGGAAAGATGCAGAACAACTGAACAGGGAAGACAAAAGCGGTCCTGGGCCTGAGGCAGAGGAGACAGAGGGGAAAGTCGAAGGCTGCAGGTAGTTAATCCCGGGTTGATCATTTCATGCTTGGGTGGCCGTGCAACCGCGCCGCGTTTCAAAGCCCTCACAAGCTCGACCCGACACCCTGCAGGGAAAATTAATGACTTCAATAAAAGTGCCACATTTTCCTGTGACGTTTCCCGCATCGAGCTTTATTGGACAAATCTTAATTTGGCTTTGATCAGATCACTAGAGCTTGTTACTGTATGTCTGGAGAGAAATGAATGAGGCACTGTGTGTGTGTACGTGTGTGTACGTGTGTGTACGTGTGTGTACGTGTGTGTGTGCTGATGACTAACTTCTTTCCTTTCTGCAGCAGCCAGTACACAGGACATGCTGTATGATGTTTGTGTCTTTTTCAGCTCTGCACCTGTGTAGTTGTAGCGTACCTGAACAGGCGGTGGAGATCACAGGGCATGTTTTCTTGTTTTCCAGAGGGTCTTTTTTTGCCCACGTTTCTGCCCTCTTCATTTGATTGTTAGTGTTGGCATTTGGGATTTTTTTTTTTTTTGTCCCTCTGTCACCGAAGTATGAAGTAAAACATTTGCTTTTCACACTGGCAAACACAAACTTAATTTGTACCACCAAGTTTTGTTTGAACTTCTTTTCCCCACAGATGGAACAAGAGCAGACTGTCATTTTCCCTCTAATGTCCCCCATCCAGTCCGTTTTCAACCGCTAAATTCTGACCATGTGTTGTTTTGGGCGTTGCGTGTAGTGTTTTGTTTTTGATTAAGTGGTTTATGTGGGTTTGGCATTTTCTTTCGTGTTGCTGTTTTTGGTTTCAAATGGCATTTCGAATTTGTTTTCTTATCAAAAACAGCTGATCATTGATTTCTACCAATAAGTCCTGGCTGGTCGTGACAAGCGGCATTCGCATGCATATGTGGATATTTTAAACTTCAATGAATGAAATGCAATCAGGGTTTCATCAACAGGCCGTGTCTGCCAAACATTTTAAACCTCTGTAGTGTTTAATGTTTGTCTTTAGCCCACAGTGTTTCCTGTCTCTGCCTGATTGAAGTTAAGAAGATCACAGATTAAAATGTTTATTGCATAACTCATTGAACTTACTTAATGTTTGATCATATTCACATATAACTACTTTCACTACACCACAACTTCCTGTAGGCTTTCAGACTTACCGTTGAAGTGCATGAAGTGTTTTGTACAATGTCAATGCGACACATTCCTTGTTCACACCTAGAGCACTGCTGCAGCATGCAGCCCGGACCACCTCAAACTGCGGTCTCAACGGGCTGATCTCACTGGGTCCACAATGCGTCTCGCATACCTTCACACCTGTACATAGAGCTGTTGACTTGTGATCGGATCACCCAAGATGCATTTCAATGCCAGGTGTGAACAGGGCCAGTGGTTTGTATGCTGTGTCCTTGGCTGCTCACTGCACCTCAGACAAATGATATTCCAGTGGAGGTTTGGATGTGGAGGTGTCAGCAGTTTTAATGACGGGTTGCGGAAAACCTCCACTCATTTCTGAGGCACTGCTTGCCAAACTAATCCCAACGGTGTGTGTGTGTGTGTGTCTGTGTGTGTAAGTGTGAAAGAGAGCGAGAAGAGGGAGGGAATATGCTCATGATTGTCTGAATTTCTGTCGAGTTGAGAGTACGTGTGGGTGTGTGTGGATGGTGTGTGAGACTATGTGCATTGACAGATAGGACTTCACTGGAAGGGCCGCCCGACAGTGTGAACGCACACGCATGAAACCAAATGGAAACTTGAGAAGGGCCTTGAATGAGCCACACCCAAAATAAAGGGATGAATAAGAAATGTGAAACAGATGGTTGCAGTTTTGTTTTTTTTTGTTTTTTTTAAAACAAAAGTCCACAATTTTTATGCGTTATATATTTATTTGCAATAACCAGAAGAAGAAGAAGAAGAAGAACTGGGCATAGCTAGCATGAGCAGTGTTTAAAATCCTTCCTAAAATATATGTAAAAAAAACCAATAAGAATAATCTCATCCACATTAAATGAGGCGCTCATATGTAAAAACATGACCACCAGCTAGGTGTGTCAGCATATGATCAACTTTAATCATAAAATAGAAATAGGAAAAGACATTAAAGAGGTGGTGTGATGCTGGGAACCACTACAGAAAATGTTTTATTGATCCATTAAATTTTTTTATGTATGTTAATAAAGTCTCTTTATTTCTGTGTGTAAATGATTTCTCTTTTATTCCTATATTTGTGAGGACCAGGTTTTAGACCGAGAGAGTGAGGACATGTTGTGTGGTCCTCTGTTCATCAAAGGGTTGTTTGAGGGTCAGGGACTTGATTCTGGGGTTAAGAACAGATTAAGTAACAGTTGGATTTAGGCATGTAGTGTGATGTTGAAGGTGAGAGTTAAGGGCCTGGAAACGCATTGTGTCAATGAGCGTCCACATACTGTACGTTTTGAAGTACAAATCTGTGTGTGTGTGTGTGTGTGTGTGCGTACACGCATGTGTGTGCATATGGGTGCCAACCCTGATCTGTTACCAGAATGTGGCTGTTTCCTGCGCAACTTCCTGTTTTGGCTCCTTTTTTCTGATTGGTTAGTTCTATTCTGGTTAGTCGTCGAGTGACATGTGGGCACAGCGAGTCCAACTCTTAAAATCCTTTTTCCTCTTTGATATCCTGCTGAAGTGGGCTACAAATATCTGATGAATAAAATCCACTAAACTGCTGGCTGACACACTTGAAGATAAAAATACAGCATCAATTACATATTATACCGAGTGCTCAATCTGACTGCTAAATGTAGAAAATCAGGTCAAAAGCTCTGAGAACACTGCATCATGTGTGTCATGAGTAAACTAAACTGTAATCAAGAGTTGAAAACATTTACGATGAACGGAGTCGACCGATTGGAGCCAACTGTTATAATTTAACCATGTGATCAAACAAAAACTGTATCAACAGAGCAAACTGCCTTTATCTTCATAAATTAATGTACCGTAAGTGCAAACAATCAAAAATAATGTGACCAAATACAGAACATCCGCTGTATGCAAAATTAAACACAATCTAATTTTTGTATTGAGGTTATTGATCCGGTCTGAAACCAACCATCACAAATGTTTTGGTCAACAGTTTAGTTCCTGGAAGTGTATGTATCAAGGATGTCCTTGTATGATGATGATGATTTTGGCATTTTTTTCTTCATATCTTGGCTCCTGCACTGCTACTGCAGAGTACAGTATTTTAATGGGACATGAATAAATCCATCTACTTGACATAGTGTTTATGCATTCTAGTTAGTCACACCATCAAGAGCACTAAAATTCAGGCACGGATCAAGTACAGTAAGTAAAAGTCAAATTCTCTTCTAAGAATAGCCCTCTGTAAACCATAATGCGTCTCTGTATGATTTAGTGTATTTTGAATTTCATTAAAAACAAACAGTCTTCCCGGTCAGCTTGGTTGAGGTAATAGCTGGCAGTCGGTCGGTCTCGGAGCAGCAAGGTTAAATCATAAAGTGCTCACAAATCATCCTTCTGCCATCATGGAAAATACAAGTTGCATTAAATTAAAACTGACTTGTTGAGACATTCAGTGAACATGGATGATGTTTTGGAGAGTTGATTAAGGGGGGGGGGGGGTATGTACTTTTTTCATTATCATCCATTATCAGCACTTTTCCCTTATTAATATGTTTTGTTTTCTAGCATCTGTAGATCAAAAGGGGGGGATGGAGGATTAAGGAGCCCAGCATTTTTTCCCCCAAAGGCCTGTTAGCAGGTTATCTGGCCATGCTGTTAGTAGTGTGCATGGTTACTTTACATGAATGACCCTTTGCTGTATGTATCAATCCATTAGACTCTTGTAATGTGTGATTAATCCAGATACAATGAGTCAGTTTGTTTAAATATAAGCGCGTCACCCTCTTAAGAGAACATCAACGCCTACTGTTCTCTGCCAGTGACAAATAACTAATAACACAACAGCTTTTGCTTGTGTCACTACTCCTACAGAAGTTCCTCCACTGTTCACCAAAACACTAGACCTGACGATATAATACCAAAAAGAAGAAGAGAACAGAAATGATCCTTTTAATTAGAAACAGGTACCTCCTCCACACACCCTCAGAAAGTCCTCTATTTGAATTTTCCTCCGCTGAGACGCTTGTTTGTGTTGAGGTTCCTCATATGGAGGTGAGCGTGCAGGATATGAAGCCTCAGGTCATAAAATGTAATATAAATTTCAACTCCAGTCAGGTTTTTCAACAGTAGAGCAACATGGAGCTTTACGATGTTTGGTAGTGGACTCGTCGACCTCTCACTGTGGCAGTCTGTGTTTACGTTTCATAATGTTAATCGCGATATTGTCTTTTAATATATTAGTTTGCTTTGGTTCTTTGGTTTAAAGCAGATGTGAAGTGTAGACATAGAACCAAAATAGAAATAACAATACATTAGCAAACTAAATTGCTCTATTGCCATTTTAGCCAGCATGTCCTCGAAATTAAACAACAAACAAACAAAACAAGTCTGTAACTGCTCTCCAGATTTTAAGCAAAAGATGTAATATTTCATGCACTCACATCATAATTGTTCAATTATATATATATATATATATATATATATATATATGCTGATAATGTGTAATATTTGTTTATCTTATGTTGCTTTTCTGTCTCTGCTGATAACAATAATAATAATATTTCTGATGCTTTGCACGACACTAATCGATACTTCTTGCACATTATTCATCCCTAAGTCTGCTCAATACTTCTGGCACACACATCCCTACACACACACGCACACACACACACTCAGACAGATCGTATTTCTTTGAGCTGCTCATTATAAGTTCATCTAATCATCTTCAATACTCCATTACTCAAACAATCGATAGCTGTAGACCCGCTGAGAGACTGTATGCAGAAACAAGATGAGATGGGAGAGAGACACTTTTAAATATTATTACATCGGACTGTCGATTTAATATTTCATCCAGATTCATTTTGTGCTTAAAACTCAACACCGTCAGTGCATCATCCCGATTCTACGGCGTCACCTCCGCTGCAGCAGTAACACAGTTAGTGCGGGTTAAGTGTAGTAGCTTAAATAATAAACTCTTTGTTCTCATGTTAGTGTGAAGAACAAGATACCTTTCATCTAATGTTGTACTAAAGCCTTTCTGTTCCAAAGCTCTTTGCCTGCGAAATTTGTTGAGAATTTGGAACACACAGTCGGTCGGTACAACCACAGAGTAATTCCACGTTCAGACAGAAATAGTTGAACCCGGCTCAAGTCAGGGGATTCAAACCAGCAACCAGAGAGAGGAAAGAGAGGGGGGGAAAAAAACAAAAAAGGCTGAAAATGGACAGACCTTGGCCTTGACTGTGAAAAGACCAAAGTCATAATTTTCCAGAAAGAGTCCACTTGAATCTCAAAGCCCCCTCTAACAGCGCACAGCCTGACCGAAGCCCACACCCACGTAATGTGCATCAAACGTCGGGCATCTACTGCACTGCACAGTAGACGTAAAAAGCCTTTTAGCGCGGACAATGGCGAGTGGCAGACTATTTCGGTGCTTGGAGCAGTAACATTAAGAAGAATATTATCGATCAAGGGAAAGTAAAGAGGGTGGGGGGGGGGGTTGAAAGGCACTGAAATGAGAGATAGAGAGAGAGAGAGAGAGAGAGAGAGACAAGTGGAAAAAAAATACAGAGACATTATGTGAGGGAGAGAAAAGGTTGGAGAGCCAAATAGATGGAGTAGGAGGAGGAGATGGTAATTTTAGATCCAGGTAAAAATAAAGAAAGAGAAATGAGGGGAAGGGAAAATGTGAGAGAGGAATGACAGATAACATGAAGAGGAACAAGTGGAGACAAGCAGAACAAAAAAAAAGTTGAAAGTGAGAGCAAGAGAGAAGAAGAAGAAGAGGAAGGAAAGAGATAGAGGTTTAATAGGCAAGAAAAAAGAAAGACACACACACAGAGGGAGTGAGCTGGTTATTGACCTATTGAAACTGAAACTGCTCTAATGCTGGTCACAGGTGTTGTTGTTTCCACATTGGAGACGTGTGTGTGTGTGTGTGTGTGTGTGTGTGTGTGTAACAGGGCTAACAGTGTTTACAGACAGACAGCGGTGACCTCATCACACCCTGGGTGCATTTAGATGCGGCGTCAGACTGTCAGCAGTTACACACACACACACACACACACACACACACACACACACACGCACAGAGAGTCACACACACTTCTGATCTCCGTGTCCCCCCTTTCTGTCTCTTTCCTCTGTCCTCTCTTTTTGTTTAATTCCTCCTCTCAGTCTGCAGGCCATCAGCCGTATCATTTCATCAGCACTCAGAGATGTGCTCCGATGCATTATGCTACTGAAACTCACACTGCAATGTTAGGTCTTGAGAGCTTGTTGATGCCAGGATCCCTTTTTTTTCCATTTGAAGAAATGCAACCATCAAACCACAATCAATTACACACTGTGTGACAAGAAGTCTGGTACCAGTTTGTTCTAGGGTACATCCAAACGAAGGTGGCTGTTGCTTTCGGTTTTGGCCTTTCTTCTTGTTCTCACCCAAAAAAACTGAGCTTTTCAGAAATGGTCACACTGGATAAATCTTTAAAACATCAGCCACTTGTTTTAGTGTAGACAAGGAAAAAGTGACAGCCCTAGCAACCAAGATGAATATCCGTGAGTTTGTCGGTCTTTCGGCTGACTTAAGCAACCGCGCTGCTTCTGAAATTCACCTCGTGTTCAATCTGAACACAACAGCTTTGCACAGCTCTGTCTTTACTGTTAGGCTTCAAGCACATTTACTGAGGAGAAACCTCAAGCATACGACAGTGAAGTTCAGTTTGGATTTATTAGTGTCTTAATTCTTGCCATTTGTCCTCCAGTATTCAGGGTGATGACAGACTGTTCGCCGGTATAATAAACTGCAGTGTGCAGTGTTAAGATCCCAAGAAATGAGGATTTGCACTTCTTAGAAATAAGTAAAACATTCTGCTACTGAAAAAAAAACCCAGTGCACTTTCATTCTGCACTAGTGGATGAAACTAAAAGATACAAGTAAAGCCATAATGCATATTTAAACAATCACACGTCTCTTCCTTTCCTGTCTAATCAAACTAATAGCCCATTGGTTACTCTTAAAGAGGACATATCATATTTCCAGGTCTATATTCACATTATGGGGCTCTACTGGAATATATTTGCAAGATTTAATAATAATAATAATAATAACTTAAGTTTATATAGTGCCTTTCAAGAGACCCAAAGATGCTTTACACAGTGAGGCAGACAAAACAAATAAAACAAGAACAGAAAATAATAACAGCAATGACTGCCAGGGATGACAGAGTTAACTAGACCTTGGTGAACAGGTGGGTTTCCAGGAGTTTTTTTTAAAAAAGTGTCCAAAGATGCAGCTTTTGCGGCTCTGCCAGGAGAGAGTTCCTGAGGGTGGAGGCTGCCACACTGAAGGCTCTGTCCCCAAAAAGTTTGCAAGCTGGTGCGGGAGGGTGGAGAGCAGACCTGGGGTGGGGTATAGGGGTGATGGAGGTCAGATGGGTACTGGAGGGGAAAGGGCATGGAGGGATTTGTAAGGAAAAGGAGGAGAGTTTTTGTAGGAGATGCTGGACTTGACAGGGAGCCAGTGAAGGTGGATGAAGGTAGGGGTGATGTGCTGCCAGGGCTTGGTGTGGGTGAGAACTCTGGCAGCTGAGTTCGGCACATACTGGAGCCTGTCCAGGGATTTTCTGGGCCCTGGACAGGACTCCTTTGCAGTAATCCAGATGGGAGGTGATGAAGGCATGGATGAGGAGTCTGAGAGTGACGGCCAGAGTCTCGAAATGTTTTTTAAGAGGTAGAAAATGGATATGGTGATGGATTTGATGTTTAACTGGAATGAGAGGCTGGAGTCCAGAATGACACCCAGGTTGCGGATCTCCAACCTTCCAGAGCAGCGCCTTGAGAGCCACAACCATGAGCTCTGTTTTGTTTAGCTCGAGTAGATTAGATGACATCCATGTTTTTATTTCGAGCTGGCAGTTGACAAGAGACTGTCGGGGGAGCTGAGTGGATGGTTTAGTGCTGTTCAGTACAGTCTTTTATGCAGCCCCTCAGTTCAGCCTCTGTCTGAGAGAGGCCACTTTAGCGCCTGTCTCTTTAAGGCCTCCCTCCTGATGAGCCAACTCTTGGAAACTGCCCCAGCGGCAGACTTCCGGCAGCTCCGGAGGCTATGTAAACAAACAATAGTAGTAAAAGATTTCACTTATTTTTCTCCTTCTTTACTCGAAATACAAAACTCCATGTTCAAGCCCGAATATGATCCAAAACATGCAAGTGGAAAATGCAAAACAACCTTAAAACAACAGAGGCGACTGAACGGCGGCCGTTTGCAGGCATGCGCCAACAATCTGACGTCAGTCCGTTGGACAAGTAGAGGTAACTCTGCAAACGCAGACTTGAGAGCAGGCTGAAGTCCTGGCTTTTGACTTGAAGGCGGTATTTTACATTCGTCCGCCTCAAGTTTCGGAGCTTTGACCAAGACATCCGACATTATAACAGTATATAAACGACAGACAATCACAAAAAGCATGTTATGTCCCCTTCAAGACTGATCCCTCGTTGTTCTGTTTTAACAACAGATACTTCAGTTTTAAGACATAATGATTCAATTACACCGTTTTACCTGCTGACTTTCAGTTCGACTCCTTCAAATCCATTTCATCTCAAGATCAGATTCACCGCTAATGTTGTTCTCAGTTTTAAACTTGAGGTATCAGCTAAAAGGCACCACTGTTCTCCACTGACTTCTGAAACTGAGATTCTCTGCCACTGACACACAGCTTGACACTCGCCTACATTAACTGTAGTTTCTGACCTGAAAATCTAATGAGCTAATGAGACTTATTAAAGACGTATTAATTCTTCACCCTTTCAATGTGATGAATTAGAAGCAGCCAATAATCTTCTTATCATGGATCACTTAATGAAATGATGGCACAGTAAATGTCACATCATTGACACCAGGCCAGCTAACTATAAAACCTCATTCAAGAGGAGAATAGGATCGAACTTAAAAAGAATAGAAGAGAACAAAATAGAGAACAAGAATGAGAACAGTGCGTTCAAAAACAGACGAGTTTCAAAGCGAGTTGAACAGAAAAGTTCATGGTGGCGTTTCTGTAGCAATGGGAAGAAACCAATTGGAAACGGAAACTTGTGGGAAAACAAATAATTGTTATATCGCCATGACAACAAACAAAGCAGAGGTTGGCAGGAGACATTGTTACTGATGCAAATGAGCTTTTGACTCTGGGAAAACAAAAGCGGAGTCGCCCACAATGAAGCACATCAGCATAAAAAAACCATCACTCTGCTCCAATTAAGCGTTGAGCTACACTTTACACTGGACTGTTCTGGATATGTGTGTGTGTGAGAGAGAGAGAGAGAGAGAGTGTGTGTGTGTGTAATTGGTTAGGGGTAACATGTGAATTAGGGTTAGGTTAAGGTTTGGCTTAGGCTGTCCACAATGAATGGAAGTCAACGCAATGTCCTATAACACGGATAGCTTTGCAAATGTATGTGCGTGTATGTGTGTGTATGTGGGTGAGTGGGTGGGTGTGGCTCAAACCACTGTCACCTTCACTCGTTTATAAGTCATCCCTCTAATTAAGAGACCAGAATCTTGACACCTGCCAGCATCTGCAGAGCAATTATCCAATTAGGCAAGCTGTGAGGCTGCAGGCCTACATTTCTCACTCCCAACTGGACAGAAAATATCTATTTGTCCATCCATTACTTAACTATGTGTGTGTGTGTGTGTGTGTGTGTGTGTGTGTGTGTCTGTGTGTGCCTGTTGGTCAGCTTGCCAGTTAACTATTGAGAATTTCCTTCATATATAATGTATTCCACTCTATATACTCTATACTCTATATCAACACTGTAACATTCACTTTACTGTACAGTTACAGCAGATTGACTGGTTAAGTGAACGTCATGCATCTCCATGTTGTCAACTTTTCTGGATTTAACATTATAATTATCAATATTAATGGTATTCTATAACTTAATATATGTGTAATTGTTTGAAGTGTTGCTGAGTTAACTGATAATTAACACCAACTTTGCTGCACTATGCAGCTTTTAGACTCTTTTAGCTCATTGTTTTTGTCCTCTAGCTACGCATAGACTGTATGGTTGAGTCTCGTGGCTCTCATCAACCCCTTCACATAAGACCTTTGCTTCTCATAAATACCTTCTCAACCTGATGAACGTCTAACTTTTTAAGGATTGGATATTTTTCTCAGGAGTTGGTGGAGAACAAACAGAAATAAAAGGAAAGTGAATACTGGACTTCAGGTGGACAGAGACATGAGTCCAAATTGATACTTTTGTTGCTATGTGTCCGCTGGCTGCATATTCAGACTATTGTTTGTTAATTTTATTCTGTATTGTCAACAAAAATGAAGAACTTCCCAGCTTGAGAACTTGTCAATTTGCTCCAAAAGTGACTCAAAACATGAAACAAAGTTATACAATACAGTCTGTCCTCTATCTTTAAATGAATTATTCAACCCGCACCTGTAAGGATCAGAAGAAATCTAGTCATTATGTCCAAAGTGTCATGTTATGTTACATATAATGTGATAATGTGGTGCAGAGGGTGTCAATCCTCCAGTCGTGCTAGCTGTTAGCATCATTCTCTATTGCTGCAACTGTTCTGGCCCTTAATCACAATGATTACTTAACCACAGAGGCTCTTAAGTGCTGCTTATCAGACCTCCTCTAGAGAGCAATTACACCATCACTGCTCTGTTTTTCCACATTCACCCTTGTTTTTTTTTATCCTCTTGCCCTTTCCCCTCTGTCCATCATTCACTGTCCTCCTGTCATTTCTCCTTTCCGCTGTTCTCCTTTACTATCAGATCTCCTCTCCTTCTCCAACCTTTTTGTATCCCTTATTATAGTTCAAAGTGCAGATCAAAGAACTTTTTTTTATGCTCCTGTCCTCTCTTCTCTCTCCATTCATCCATTTGTCTTTTTCTTCTTATCTTTTGCCCTTGAACATTCTCTCCTTTCCTGTCGTGCTTTACATAAAGTGATATATTATTAAAACAGAGAGGAATAACAGGACTCAGAGAAAAAGTCCTGAGCTGCCAGGTGGCAGCTTTCAGAGCCAGCCAGTACCCCAGCATGAGGGAAGGCTTTTTTCAAATCTGTGTTGTTTAGACTCTGGTTAGTTTTCCCCATCTGGTATGATTCCTTGTAGCAAACCTGAACAGAGCAATCATACTCAGGTTGTGGACCAAAACAGTCTCAAAGAGACCCATTGTGGGAAGAAGTCTCAGTCTGGTCCCGAGTTGTTCCTTTGTGGTGGGAACGTGATCCAACCTCGATCCAACCCAACTACTTAGCTACTCTGCGATTTTGAGCTAAATGTCACCCATAGGCAGGTGTGTTTTGCATAATGGGATACTGATGAGTGAAATCAGCAGTTGCAAGCAGCTAGCTGAAGAGAAAATCAAGGTCTGACCTGGAAGAGCAACGATATTTGGACAGATAAAATCCCAGAAACATCTCATCAATAAGCGGAGTGAACATCCACATGTGGCTTTCAGCGATGCATTTTGGTTCGTTTGGGTTCTTTCATGTGTGTGTGCGTAATTGTTTGAAGGTTGGTAAAAGGAAGCCGATAAGCAAAGCTGGGGCTCTTAGCTAACCACAGTCACCCTTCTCACTTCAAGGTCAGAGCTAAAACTGAACAGATTATCTTACCTACGAGGTAAGAGAGTTCAATACAAGGGGTCGAGGAGGTCAGAGAGCAGAGTATTGTAAATGATGCAGTACGGTGAATTCCAAACAGAAAGAGAGTCAGTAGCTTTTTTGTTTGCATTCAATTTTTTGCGGTCACCAGATTGCATTTTATTATAGATTTATTTTTATTTAATTGAGCAGGAAGCAAAAAGGAGATGGACAGAAAAAGAGGGGGAAAGATTAAACACCAAACTAACTCAACCACCTTCCTGTTGGGCTGAAAGATTGAAGGAGGGAGGAGAAAGGAGAGAAAGAGAGAGAGAGGGGGGAGTGCAGACATAGAGAAGAGAAAAAAAAGATTCAACTGCATTTTAATATTACAACTGTTGGAGTTGAAAGCAGGAATTCTGAAGGAGGAACAGAGGATTCATTGTGCTGACTGTTTACTAAAAAGACCATTAAGGTCTGTTGAAGCATTTCCCTGCAGCTCAATGAGGCACGATGCTTTCCCGGAGATCACTGTCTCTCTGCCTGAGGTGGCTCATTTGCTCGGCTGTTTAACAGCAATGTAGTACATGCACCCATTTGTGTAATACATGCGTCACAACAGGAGTTCTTCAAGGTTTATTTTTTAACCCTAGGAATGGTCAAATCAGAATAATAAGGCAAATACTTCCTGAATCTTTGCAGCATTTCTTCTAGTAGAAGCCATTGGCCAGTGGCCACCCTTCAGTCTTGTACAGCATGAAAATTAGTTTCCACAGGTCAAGTTAATCCATCACAGAAAGCATGAAACCATAATGGTCAAACTCCATTTATCCTCCTTAAAGTTGTGTGTTTTCATATCCGTGTTTCGCAGCCTAGTTTCACCAAATCGCTTATGAATGACATGTCATTTTTCCTGTTATCACTATGCATTTTTTTTGCTTTTCTCATGTCATTTCATGCTATTTTGGTCAAGAATTCCATTGACCAAGCGGGGAAGTGACGCATTTCAGATTACATCAATAAAGTGTGACAATCTTTTCTTTCATAATGTGATTTTAGCTTGTTGGGAGGAGGCAGGTTGAGTGAAAGGCTAGATAGTGAACTGGCAAAAGGCATAAAGTTACAAAAACAGCAGGAGAGAACTGTTCGAGACCGCCAACCAGACATTTTTACCGTGACGTGAGGACATTTTAACCTGACATTTTTACCGTTGTCTTGGGCATTTTACTGCCATTAAAGCAGACATTTTTACTGCAACATTTTTATTGTGTTATTCTGATCATTTCATCCCAAACCATGATCTTTCCTGACCCTAACCAAGTAGTTCTTGTGCCTATACCTAACCAATGGTATTAAATGACACGTGAAAGGCTTAAAATGCATAGACACGACACGAAATGTCCTTAAAGTGTTCATATGTTCGTCCTATGAGGTCACATTGCACTTGCATTACAAATTCCTGTTTCTTCTGACGTTAAGAAACTGAACTCTTGCTAGGAAATAATCCCTCAAAGACACAGACAGAGTATCTACTGTATGCCAGCCCAAAGAGCTTTGAATTTCAGACTGTGACACAAGATGAGTAATGGTGAAAAACCACATTACAAGGTGCCTAGATGAGCAGTTTAACACTTGACCAAACGGCAAACTTGCAGCTTCCTTATGCATTTATGTTTGTTTATCGTCTGTTTCTGGCAGAAAAAGACACATGAACATGAAGCACTGTCGCTCAACCTTCATCTAACTGTTCCACCAGAAAATGAATACAGCACAGGTGCTATGGCAAAAAAAAGTCTATTTAACCAATTAAAAGGCCATTTTTTTATTTCTGAGACTGACTGACAGACATACTGAGGTCTGAAAACTAAGATCTACAGACTGTATTTCAGTAGTAAAAGAGAAAGAACTGCAATCCCCTTTACAAAAACTCATTGGGGAACCCTTCCAGCTTGGTTTCATAAGCTACGGTGCATAACACCAAAGTCAGTTGTCTTGTGACTGAAAAGAATAATTTTCTGACCTTGCCTACACAGAGCGATACTGTATGTAGTCAAGGAGGTTCAGTGACAAGCAGCTGATATAGTTGTTCAGTCTCATGATTTATTAATTGTCTGCAGTCAAAACCCCTGGAGCTGTGGCAGACACACAAGCGCCCACTATACTGTAACGTCAACGCTGCCCAGCCTGTTTTTCCATTTACTAATGCAATTTGACTTGGTTTGTAACATGTTAATGGGCACAAAAAAAAAAAAAAAGCCAGCCTGCTGTGTGAAAAGTGGAAGTGATGTCAGACTGAATACAAGCTGAGTTCAAAGTCGGGGGAAAGAGCAGAGGAGACGTT
Organism: Euthynnus affinis; assembly: GCA_029490765.1. Classification (NCBI taxonomy): domain Eukaryota; kingdom Metazoa; phylum Chordata; class Actinopteri; order Scombriformes; family Scombridae; genus Euthynnus; species Euthynnus affinis. The sequence goes on from CM055845.1 coordinate 6,101,738, forward strand.
TCTGTATAGCATGTTCTGACTTCATTTCTTTCTTTGATGTCTTAAAACCCCCCTCCGACAGTTTATCATGTACAGTAAGAGCATTATGTTCACTTACTGTGGCGTGTTTAATCCAGATCATAAACACTGAAGCAATGTGTGACTGAATGTTATGGGATGTGAATATGCTGACATACTGACCTAATGAGCCGGGAATAATCCTAACAACCACAGAAAACCTACATAAAACATAGATAGATAGATAGATAGATAGATAGATAGATAGATAGATAGATAGATAGATAGATAGATAGATAGATAGCAGGTTTATAGTTTATGATGTATTTTGTCTGCTATGGTAGATATATTCCTATTTGTGTATCAGTGGTGCACAACTTTAAATTTAAAGAGCACACTGTATGGATGATTCACTGCTCTTATATGTGGCATTTGATGTATGTAAAAAAAAAAAATAGGCTGTAGGAATTATTCACATTATGATTACTACTCTAAAGATATTTTTCCTTCCACAGGCACATAAAGTACACAGGTGACAAAGCAATATATAAATACAGGTTTTGTATGGAACCTCTGAGCTCATTCATCCTACACAGTACACAGCTGAATTACAGCTTTTTGTAGCAGGTGACAGTATCTTCTCACTTCTTCCTCTACTGTCTGAAGACAGAAAACAGTCAAGAGAAAAGAGTGAAGAGAGGCAGAGAGCTGTTACTACTCACATTCAGGTTCCCGGATCCACCTTCAAAAAAAAAAAAAAAAACAGCTCGTATCCATCCAGAGAAAAAGGGTCATTTCATCTCAACCTCCACGAAGAAGAAAAAAAAACAAACAATACAAGTGATGATCCGGTGTAACAGCCAGCGCAGCGTAAAACAGTGTGAGCGGAGCGGCGGCAGCCGGCAGACTGAGGGACACGGAGGAAGAGAGAGAGAGAGAGACAGAGAGCCGGAGAGAGAGAGAGAGAGAGAGAGAGAGAGAGAGGGCGTAACAGTGTGTGTGTGTGTGTGTGTGTGTGTGTGTGTGTGTGTGTGTGTGTATGTGTGTGTGTGAAAGAGATATATAGATAAATAGATAGATAGATAGAGAGAGAGAGAGAGAGAGAGAGAGAGAGAGTACTGCGGAAAATAGTGTTAGTAGTTCTTCTATACTAATACTAGGAGCCTCCTTGAATAAATATGCTCAGTTACTTTCTACCAGTGTTTATTTTTGATTGTTGTGATGATCAGCTCTCACTCACTGAGCAAAATGGTTCATTTTTATTTTGCTCATCTTCAAAAGGTAAATTACAAATAAATATAGCAACAATAGATACCCTGCATGCCTGTGTGTGTGTGTGTGTGTGTGTGTGTGTGTGTGTGTGTGTGTGTGTGTATCTAGGATCACTAAGAGCTATTTATCTGAAGAGTCAAAGCAGAAATGAATACATGAATAATAAGGAAATAAGTAACTGGTATGTCAGTAATATTTGTCACCTCTGACAGTCAGTATCCTTTAATGTTATGTCCATGAAGATCAGGATCATTGATGTATAAAACGGGCTATTTTGCTGCAGATCTCTGTTTTGCCACCTGACAGACAGCCGAATATCATCACTGTCAGTTCCAGTAAAGTGTTAACTCAACAGCACATGGGAGCTCGCTGGCGACAAATCATTTCCTGGCTCGTCTGGAAACTGGCGTTGGGAGATGATGGTGTCATTTCTGTGGAGAATCAGAAACTGATGTCTTTGAAGGGGCTCAATGTGTTTTGAGTTTGGTGATCGCCCTCTGAAAACCTGGAGGAGGCATGCGGTGTGTGCAGCTTGACTTGTTCTGCAGTGTTTTCAGTCTGTTGAATGACTGTTGAGCGTGTTGTTGTCATGGGGTTACCCCATGCCTTCTTATAAGTAGGTTGCACACAACTCTCACATGCAGCCAAAGGACATAAAATTCTATTTTTAACTCCATCTTGCCAGCTGATAGGATTGTTACTTCTTGTGTTGTGCTACAGTAACACCATTGTTGCACTACCTCCCCAGGTTCAAGTATCATTGCCAGTCTAGCATTAGGAATCGCATTAGCATGGTATTAAGAGAGAGTTAGCTAATAGTTAAATCACCTCAGCTTACTTTGCAACACATATTAACAGTAATCACAACCAGTTGAAGAAACACACACAGTTATGGTCATTTATTGAAATATTCTTGGGTCACGAAGTGTTTGGTCTGTTTTCAGCCATCTGTTGTAACATTCATCCAGAGTTTCCTGGTCCAACTTTCAAACCGGAAGCAGTAGAGTTCAAAGTCATTAATTAGTAGAGGGGGGCCCAGAATGTACCATATGTAAACCAGTACAGAGGGGTGTTATATTAGTACTGTAGAAATGCTCTTTTAGGGGCCCTAAATAGGTATGTAATCATGATATTTCTGTGTTAGGATAGATTGAGAGAGGTGTCGATGTGCACAGAAATGTTTTTGTATGTAAATATTACATATATTGGTTGATTGATTTAAATTAACTGTGGTTTATCTTGTAGGACGGACTTCCAGTATAAAGCGAGAGGAGTGGAGGTGCCATTCAAGAGTGCAGCTTGGGCCTGGAAAGTTAGCAAGTACTAGAGCCCTAAATCAGGGGCTTAGTGTTGGACGTTTTTCTTCCGTTCGTTTGACATAAGTTTCCTCATAAAGAATTTTTCCTTTTTTGCATTTTTGTCTTTTTTTTTCTTTTTACAGTTCACATTTGTACACTGCACCTTGCACTTGACTGGTGAAAGCAATAAAATAAAGCACCAAAGTGAAGATTTTTGAGTCCATGTCTCTTTCTTCCACCACTGGGCCAATTCCTGCAGATAACTTTACATTTTTCTGCCAGGTTGGATCTTAAGGAAGAAGGCGAGAGGGGGGAGGGGTTCACGTCTTTCTGACCCTGTGGTGCAGCTAACAGATGTGATGAGGTGAGGTCTGCTGCTTCAGTGTGTTTATTATTAATGGTTGTGAGCTGCATTATGTAATATGATCTATGTGGTGAAAGAACCCTGTCGTGTTGTAAACGTTTTCGACTAACTGAGCCACCAATTTTCTGTTTAATTGGCTTTTGTCCTGCAAGGAGTTATGTGACCAGGCAGTAATACTCCTCCGTATTACTTACAAATCCTCAAGGTAAGGCAAGTTTATTTGTATAGTACATTTCAACAAGACAATTCCAAATGTTTTCCATAAAATATTAAAGGCATTAAGACAAAATGCAAAAGAAATACATTGTAAAACGCATTAAATATATATTAAAGAGTTAAAAATAGAAAAGAAAAATCATCTAAAATAGAACAAGACAAAAAAAAATACAAGAATAAAAGTTACAGTTCAGTGTAAGAAGTGAATCAAAAGCCTTGACTTTGATTAAATAAAATGCAGCGGTAAACAGAAAAGTCTTCAGCCTTGGTTTAAAAGAACTGAGAGTTGCAGCTGACCTGCAGTTTTCTGGGAGTTTGTTCCAGATATGCGGTGCACAAAAACTGAACGCTGCTCCTCCATGTTTAGTTTTGACTACGGGAACAGAAAGCAGACCTGTCTCAGATGACCTGACAGATTGATATTTTTGTCCTAAACCATCAGTGCTTTATAAACCAACAGTAGCATTTTGAAATCAATTCTTTGACAGACAGGAAGCCGGTGTAAAGATCTGAGAACTGGAGTCATATGATCCACTTTCTTGGTCTTACTGAGGACTCGGGCAGCAGTGTCCTGAATCAGCTGCAGCTGTGTGATCGATTTTTTTTAGAGAGACCTGTGAAGACACCGTTACAGTAGTCACATCCACTAAAGATAAATACATGGACAAGTTTTTCCAAATCCTTTAATTCTTGATATATTCTTTAGGTGATGGCAGGCTGACTTTGTAATTGTCTTAATGTGGCTGTAAATTCAGGCCTGAGTCCATGACTACACCAAGATTTCTGGCTTGTGGTTTTTAACATTATTGATTGAAGTTGAACACTTTCTTTTCATTGTTCTTCCTTTGCTCCAAATAAATTACTTCAGTTTTGTTTTTGTTAAATTGAAGAAGATTCAGACACATCCAGTCTGATTTGTTCAATGCACTTACTCAGCACTTGTATTGGACTATGGTCCCTTGGTGACATGGTTATCTAAATTTGTGTGTCGTCTGCATCAATATGGCAACATAGTTTGTTGTTTTCTCTAATCTTATCCAGTGGGAGTATGTAGATGTTGAACAGAAGAGGTCCCAGAATGGAGCCTTGGTGAACTCCACAGGACATTTTTGTTTGTTTAGATATGTAATTACCTGTAGACACAAAGTAGTCCCTCACCTTTAAGTAGCATTTAAACCTGTTTAGTACTGTCCCAGAAAGTCCCACCCAGCTTTCAAGTCACTGTAGTAGTAAGGTGTGTGAAAACACATACACACACATGCACACTGGGTTTAGGGTTACCCTAAATATATGTTGATAGATTCACATTCCCAAATCTGTGAATTTGCTGCTTTTCTGTCATGTTGAATAATCATAAATGATATATTTTGTTTTTTTCCTCACTCAGACAAAATAAGCAGGTTGAAAGAGTCACCTTGGACAGTTTTCTGAGTTTTCTGATATTTTTTAGACCAAATGAATTATTGTCAGATTAATCAATGATGATCATCTTTTGTTGCAGCTCTAATCAGGATGGGATTATATTAACAATTACACTTAGTTAGTTGTTCAAATATAGTTGATGAGAGCTATGAGAGTGAATCAAAACTGTAAAGTTGCCAGATCCAAAACAACGAACGCGCGCGCGTGTGTGTGTGTGTGCGCATGTGTGTGTGCGTGTTAAGTAAAAGCTACTATCAGCTTGCCGGTGTAAAACATCTCCCAGCAATGAACTCATTATGTCCCATTAAGACACATTAAAACACCATCCAGCTCATTTACTCTGTTTTTATGGGAACTGAGCAGATCAGAGGCACTGAGTGATTTAGAAAACACTGCAGAGAATCAAGCTCTCAAGGCTTTATTTTATATCTGTTTATTTATGTGGCGGAGCCTACTGCTTTTGCTCTGCTTGATCTGTGCCCATAAACGTTTCAAGATGCTGCCAAACCTTTAAATGATCTTGTTTTATTGACAACTGTGTGGGCATTTGTTAATCCATAAAGGCATAATTAGACTTTAACTACTCTACAGATGTCACAGTAACATGATGGGAATATTGTAGCAACACCACAAGAGAGAAAACAAATTTGGAAAATTGGAGTGAGGACAGTCACCACAAAGTACAACAGACCATTCGAGATTTAAAAAAAAAAATACTACATTAAAGACACTCGTCAATAACAATAAGACAAGTAAAATTGACTTTCAAAAGTGTGTAATAATGTAAAAAGTGTGCAATATCAGAAATAAACACAAATGGGTCTATATATCATATGCTATCATCCCTTATATGTTTCAACAGCACTACTGAGTAAATATTTTTGATGGTTGATGCAAATAAACGTAATAAATCATATCGATTATATCATGGTGAGCATTACTCATCTTCCTGCACAGCTGTTCCTTCTTCAATCATTAGCCCCCAACTATAAATGGAGGACTGTTCATCCACCTTGTTTGCCAGATCATTAATTATTGCTACAAGCCATTGTGTTCCTGCTGTTTCTACCTGCATCCAGTCTGGTCCAGTATGCAAGCTCATCATCTCTCAGCTCTGTAAACTGCTTTAAAGAAACATGTTCCTACTTTGCCTGTTCGCTACTGCAGCCTGCCACGATCAATCATATCAAAAGCCCTTTCAGTGGCCTGGAAACTTTTTAGGGAAATGTTTTTGACAGTCCTGGTCTACATAAATACAAGATCAATGACAGCGTAATTCAACAGTGGTTGAAACCGTTTCTCTAAAAACATCTATAATTATTCATACTAAAATCTCAGTTATTTCATAACTATGCCAGCACTGATTCATTTGCAGCTGCTGTGCTTGGACATTAATGTTTCAACAGAACTTTATTGAAATTGTCGTTAAAAAAGAACACAATTACAACACAATAATAATAAATTAAGCTTCTCCAAAATATAAAAAAAACTGAACCATTTGGTCTCCAGATTATCTAAGGTATCATAATACCATTGTGTTAAATAGCTTTCTCACTTCAGCATGTGTCTATCCACATGTATCACACCCATCACCCTGCACCGGCTCTGTTGAGACAGGTGGAGCCTGCCAAGCACTGGGTGGATCCCAACCAATATAAAAACACACAGAGAATCAGCACCACTGGGCTACAAAGGATTTTTCAGGACAACCATATGGACTGTCAGTGAGGTGTGATAATTTGAAATGCAGCCGAGCCTTCTGCATCCCCGCACTACAGGTTTCCAGGTGGCTGTGATCTAGAGTTGGACGCCATGTGACACGGTCCTGCACGGATATGCAGAACTTCTCAGTCACAGGTTCGCTTATAAAAATCTGTCTTGAGAAAGATGTTGAAAATGTTGACAAAACAATATCAGGATGAACAGAAATATGATTTATTTATGTTGAAATTTGTTTTTTTGTTTGATTTTCCTTCTAAAAACTACGTAATATCTACGTTCATGTGACAAAGCATTGTATCGAGCATGGTATTTATGACTCTTGTACGTTGGGAGTAAATGATAAAAACTGGTTGACAGAGGGAGGAAGTCAGGGTGGATGAGCAGGTCAACAAAACGTTGGACTTTGTCATGAGATATTGATGTTTATTTCTCATGTTCAACCAACAGATAACTATTTATTTTAAGCTTGCTGTCAGATCACAATTAGTTTTATTTTCCAGTGATTTGTAATGGGTTTGAAGGGTTCAAAGTGAAAGTAAAAACACTTACACCGGTCACTTGGTCGGTCTTGAGGGCCGTCACAAACAATTTATTTTGTTGATTATTTTGAAGGACTGGAATGACATCAGCGCTGACCGGCTCCAGTGTTCCCATTGGTGGGTTGGGAAGATATATTTGAGATTTCTGTCCTTGTCATTAAGACTATGACTCCGTGTGACACTGTTTGAAGATACGTGAATGCAAACAGTTTATCAGAGAAATTTACTTTGTTGAACTTTTGCATTTAGTTTGTTTAGGCTCACACTGCTCCAGTTCAAGGAGGTCTGACCTCCTGGAAGTCATTACACAGAAAGTGCAGCCTCATCTAGAACATTACATCATGTTGAAAAGCATGTGTTTTGCAGCTGAGATCCTCGGAGTAATTTAAGGCACCTGTGTATTTGCGGTTTTGTTTGCACATGGGAAACTGGAAAAATTCTGAACTTTTTTTCTGCACATTTGTGAGCGATTTCAGTCCAAAATCACAAACATTAACAGAACGCCCTAATTTTAAATGCTGCAAATGTGATCCGTACCTCCATCCATTTCTACAGCTATACCGACGCTTACATAGCAGCAACACTTGAAGACAAGTGCTCCGACACTGTTGTGTTTGTGTAACAGCAGCCAGTGTAAACCTACTGATTCCTATGTAGGATTTTTCCTCTCTGCAGGACAACCAGCAGACAAACCGCTGTTATTCAGTAACGCCCCATACATCAACACGTTGCTCAACGGGACGTTGGCAACAGCTCAGACACCCTGGTGCTACAGAGAATAGCCTGTAGGACACAATCTGCATTCTTGACCCTCTCCCTGAGCTCCCTCTCTCCTCCACTCCCTCTTTTGGACTTGTTATCTCACTCTGTCCTCAGTTTTCCCCATCTTTATATCTGTTTTCTTTCTATCTGCTCTCTCTGTGGTAACCTTTAACATGTTTAATCTCAAAATAGTACCACGTATCCTCACAGCATTAGAGTTTGTACTTTAAGCAGTACAGAAGAAAAAAACATACAGTGTGTCCCCATAGATAGGTTGGAGCATACAACCAGCTAAGCTATGAAGAGCTTTCTGACCTGCATCATCTCTCATAATCAGAATAATGAGGGGAAAATCATCTCTACAGTGAAAGTGAAGAAGTTTCTCTCCACATTCCTCCTTCCATGTGCTCTTCGTTTCCTCTCTGGTTTCACAAGTTGTCAAATTGGTGTGAACAATGTCTGGTTTCAAATATCAACCAAGCCAACATGACTAAAAAAAAATACATAAAACACTGAAACACACCAAAGAACAAATGTAGATGCAAACATGCCGATCAGCTGGCGGGCTGTTCCGTACTTTGAGAGCACTGAACTCTGTCTGCTCCAGATTTTTTTTTATTTATTTAGTCCTGAGATGATGGATGGCTACTTTGGTGATGCCACTGATAAGTGAGTAGTTAGATTTAAAGTCAGCATCAATTATAACTCTAAACAGTATGATTTATTTTCTCTGTTCGGCTACGGGAAATGTTGTGACATCCAGAGATTGATATCTTTCTAGCAGGTGGATCCGACGTGCTAATGTTATCAGGCAACAGTAAAATGCAAAGTTATGTATCATCATAATTGCTTTTATGTTTGCTGATGATGGAGCGCAAGCATATACAGATTAAACAGTCCATACATGCATGTCAGTGTCAATATTGAACCACAGGCTTGGACTCAGTATCAGTTCGAAATCAGTCCTTTTAATCAGAGCGAGGTCGGCACGCAGGTGACCAGTCAGCGAAGCAACAGCGTCCAAATCAGCAGACAAAAAGGCAAAAAAATAGGTCAGGTGACTATCAGGCTCTCAGAAAGTCACACAAGGAAAAAGGCTGGCACAGAAGGAAGGGAACAACTAAGAGGAGGAGGAGGAGGAGGAGGGGTGACAGTGAGACACATGCACAACACATTAGGGCAGGGCAGGTAATCACACAGGCGGGAAACGCAGGAGGACAGGAAATGAATGACCTGAAATAAGACAATAGGTGAATATCAAAATAAAACAGGAAGTACAAGACAAAGGACACTGGGAGAGGAAAAAAAAAAAGGTGAGTTTACTATCCAGATGGGACGTGACAGTCTAATCTGCTAGAGATGGAAAAAAACCCCAATGAAAGCCCCAATGGTAATTTAGATCAGTATTATGATACGAGTGCTTTGGAAGTAAATAAAATGCAAAGTTTCAATACATTAAAGGATATGTACAAGTGCCTCAAGTGTTTCCCATATCACACAACTTCAGTGTGCTACTTTAGCATAGATAAAATAGTATGTTAAATATAGTATATAATAGTTAATATTGCAATATACTTCTTTAAATTAGTGTTTTATTAACTCTCTCTCTCTGGCTCTCTCTCTCTCTCTCTCTCTCTGTCTCTTAATCTGTGGCTTTTATTGTTATGAAACTGTGTCTGGAATATTAATTGATGTTTGCATTACACCAAACACAACATCTTGGCAGACGCTTGTTGTGTATTAACTAAACTGCAACACATATACAGATGATAAACTCGTGCGTGCTGCAGAGGTTCAGTGTCTGAATTGTTAATAAACCCCCCACAGAGCAGGATATAAAGATCTGCCTCTTGGAATTGCATGAGAAAAGTTATTGTACAAGAGCTTGATTAACAACAAACTTCAACATCTGTCTTAAAACGAAAAGGGATCTGTGTCGGAATCGTTAAATGGAAACACTTTTGTTGATATAAAATCTTTTCCCGCTTATTATACCCTTTAAAGGAAAAGATTTTTCATCCCCAGACTCATCAGACACAGTCATCAGGTGGCTTCCGTCATTTCAAAAATGGGTCAACACGTAGAAGCTTCAAATCGACGAAATGTGTGTCACAGAGTTTGCCTGGCAGCGCGAGGGGGAGAGGATGTAGAAATCTTCACAGGAAGTGAACCCAGTGCTCACGAGTAGACTGCATGCTTATCTGCACTCAGAACAATTAATGTGCAAACATTCTTTATCTAATGTACAGTGTGTCATGTTTACTGAGAAAATGGCTGAGCCTTTTCGGAAAATGAACTAACAGTGAGCGAACGAGACGGGAGTCGTCGTGGGGGTTTTTGGAAGCTGATGATGAAGATGATGATCACCGGTGTAGAAACCAGTGTTTTGTTCTGCCTTACCAGATGAGTAGCAAGTGTTGTACTCTTCCCACTGATACCATTTTCAAATGACATAGAAGTTCTGTTTTTTTTTTTTTTTTAAATTAAAGAGATGTTAATCCTGTAAATTGCCTCACGACTTCTATAGCTGCCTCCACTCCTGTCGCCGTTTCCTTTTTCCATTCTATGTAGCCATTGTACTGGTTTTGGCACAGGAAGATGGCATTCCCGTTCTTAATTCCCTCTATTCCCAGTGAGTGCTACACCAGAACTATTAGTCATTACTAATCACTATTAGTCACTTCTGCTGCAGCCATCGAGACGACAACAACCGAGACATATATAGATTTCTATTTTTTTTTTAATGGTGGCTTCAATAAGTGATACCTCAACTGAATCTGCTGGAGCATCACCTAAACGCTTAACAGGTGTGTGTACAGTATGTGCGTATGATGTTAGTGTGAAGTGAAACCTGTACAGAGCAGCAGTTATCACAGTCGGAAGCATTTGCAGCATGTGTCCCTTCATAGCATCAGTCCCAGGATAATAAAGCGTATGCGTGCATGTGTGTGTATTTGTGTGTGTGTGTGTGTGTGTGTGTGTGTGTGTGTGTGTGTGTATGTGTGTCAGCCCCCCGGGTTGTACATTTTGTGGTTGAGACCTCAGACTGTCAGATTCTTCCATCCTGTCTAGTATGTCTGAGAACAGCTCGGATTGTTTTGTGTTCTCACGACTTGAAAACACAAAACTGCAGCTTTCGTCATGTTTGTATTCGCTCTCTCGAAAACCACATGGGAGCAGAAACTGTGGAAGCTTCACCTACACAAGAACGAGTCTTTTTTGTTACGAACAGTCACTACATTAAAGCAGCAACACTGACATTTATTCATCTCACATTTGTTTTCGGATCGATACGCTGTGAAATGATTGAAGATTTTTTCGTGTCTGCTGCTCTGTCTCCCCATCAGTCTGCCACTTTCTCTCCGCTGAGCAGTTTTATACCAAATATATTATTACTCCTGTTGGTCCCAGCAGAGAGGGAATTACAGTATGACTGCATTAATCTCCTCTAATGTGCAGCCTTACTCCATCTTCGTTCGGATTCAGTGAAGAAAATGGCAAACATCATTCAATGAAAAATCAATAAATCACAGTCCGTGCCTTGTATTGCAATCCACTCCACTGCTGTGCCAAGCCGAGGTCCCCTTCTCCTTTAGTGTTTGGCACAAAACTCCTCTTTCATTTACTATTAAATTGCAACTACACCACGACATTATCACCCTCTACATTACCATCAAAGACAAAGAGACCTTGCTCCAGTTGGCAGCCTTCATCTTCCACAGTGGCTGGAATGATCAGTTGATTTAGTGGATCAGTTAAAAAAAACATACCAATGAAACATGTTAAGCATTATCTCTCTCATCTTGATGTATACACTTCAAAATATATGAAAATATTCAATCTCCCCTTAATATGAACCATTACTAGGTGACAAACAAACAGAAGCATTTTTCTTTGTTTTCTAACTTCATGTCCGAAGAAGCGACTAATTCAGTGTTTTGAAGCATCTTCTGGGAAAATGACAGTGTCCAGATCATAAATTCTGATAAGCTCTCTTCTGTATATTTTCAGACACCAACCAGTCTGATCGTCTGCATCACGACTGGCTGCAGGCTTAGAACCGGTTCTCCATGATGTTTTTGTGTCCAGTAGCGTAGCTCTTTGGTACATGAAGGGACTGTGGATGAAACGTGTTTGCAAAAATGATCATTTGTATGAAAGCTGAGGGGAAATATGACTGTGGAATGTGCTGCAGCTGCAGTGTTAGCTGGTTGTGCACTATTAAACCAAAGGTTGTTGGTTCAATCGGATGAGATGAAGTGAAACTGTAAAACCCCCACTGGGACATAAAGGAAACCAAAGTGACCTTATGCAAAGGCCTTGAAGTTCAGCTTGTATCCATGCTGACGAACTTACTAAGAAGGGCCTGAAGTCAGCGTTTGATTGGGAAGGGATGCTCCTCTGGCTCTATTCTGACTCTTTTCTGCCAGCTGTTTCTGTGTTTGTATGCTTTGACATTTTGTTATCTCTGGGTTTTGCTGAACTTTCCCCTCAGTGTGAGTTTTTTGCACTTAGTATTTAAAGAAAAGGCAACACTGAAGCACAGGCCCTTTGTGTTCAGCCTTCTCCAAACCTAATAGGCCTGTGACTTTAAATGTGCTGCGTCCTTGAAATCAGTAGTGGAAGAAGTAGGCCCTATCCACATCCTGTACTTAAACTCAAAAATGTGTTTTTCCTCTTGTTCTTTCAGTTTGATGTTTGAGAATGATGTATGCTCAGGGTTGGACACGAGAAGGCTGTTTTTGCATTCATGCGTTGGAAGTGGAAAGTTTCTCTGTGTTCACCTTCGATCAGATTTTAAGATTTGTGATGATTTGTTGTCATCAAAACCAGTTTGGAGCCAATGGTCGTCCAGTACTCTACCATGATGTGGAAACTTGAAACCTCCGTTGCGCACACACTGGGAATGAGGCTTTTCAGCGAAGTAGGAGGAAAGAACATACAACAAGAACTTATGAAAATAACAATATTTGTTTATTTATAGATTCAGTTTTGTAATGAGGGAGGAGCAGAAGATTTTAGCGAGGTAAGTGAACCTTTTTTATGGAAAAAAACATATAAGACACACATCATTACATATAAATTATATATATTTAGTAGTACAGTATTTTATCTTAAAACATGTAGAAGTCAGATAAGGTTAGATGTACGGAAATATGACCTAAGCACTCAGAATGACCATATGTTTAACATGTAAAATGAAGTCAGTAACTACTATAGTAATGGTAAATACATTTTCACTGGATGAGCGTGTGAAGGTGTGTTCGGACTCTGGCTGAGTAAACTTACAGTAGATTCAGGTTCAGGTAATTGTAGTGTGGAGAAGTGTGTGTGTGGGGTTTATCCAGGGACTCAGCTGCTGACCCCATAATTCCAAGTTACCACCTGCCCTGTTTGTGACCCTGCCCTTTAGGAGAGCTATAAGACAAACTACAATTACCTTCTAAACGTCAAAACACTGATAATATAATTATCCTCCACCTTTGAAAGGAGTTCATGTCCTCCTCCTAAGAAACCCATGTGCTGCCTCTTCCTCCTCCATGTCCTCCGTCTCACCCTCGGCCTAAAAGGTCGATGTTTATTGTGTTAAAGATTCGGGTATCGTATGTCTTGCGTTCTTCCTTTTGCACTGTATGGGAAGTCCTTTCGTCCTTGTGATGTCCATGTTGTCGTTTACGTGTTGTTAAACTCACAAAAGCTACCAAGACAAATTCCTGTTTATATCTTGCTATATAATGAATAAAGCTTTTCTGGCTCTGAATGAAGAGGGAAATGCAAAAGCTGAAACTATGGAAGTCAATAATGGACAATATTAAGTAGGGAAGACGACATAAAATAAAAACACAATGAAAATTACACAAAACATACAAATGAACTGATGGTTTTTGAAATAATCTATGATAGGAAACTTAAAATGATTTCGCTAGTATGAAATGTTTATTAAAGTTCATTTTATTTTATTACACCACAGTGATTATTACTTCAAAATGTCTTTTATTTCATACAAGCTTTTTTTTTTTCTCTGTGTCACTATTTCACTTCTCAAGAGTTTCATGCAAATGTTTTGGCTCCAATTAAAACTTTTCCAGCTCATGTGGATGCATGTTTACTGCAACTCACAATGAAGAAAGCGAATCTGTTTGTGTCCATTTGCATCTTTCTAGTGAATTTGACTGCAGTTTCCTCTAAAAATTTGCGTCACATTCTGCACATTCATTCCCAAACCTAGACTACACTAAACCTCTATTTGTTTAATTGATGTGTACAGCTGGCTAAGAGTTGCATTCATTTTCAGTACAGCTGTAGATATTGCAACACAACACCACAAACACAAAAACGTCTGAAGTCGCCCTTTTTAAAAATCCTATTTAGTCTGTACTACCATAAAGGAATCCTCCTGACCACTTTGACGTACATGTTTTTGTTTATTATGAGGAGGTTTAGGGTGCTCCCTCCTCCTCCTCCAGGTCACCATCCTGACGTGAAAGGTGTTGACAGACAACAGGCCATCGTGACCACAACACTAACATGACCCGACCCTGCTCACTCGATAAACACCACCATTGTCCTCCTTGGCTTTGACCCCTTCTCCTGTCAAAGAAAAGATACACCTTTAGACGCCTTAGGTCCACTTTCAGTCCATGATCACGTATGTTTCCCAGAATTCCTTTCAACCATCCCCGGAGAATGTGCCTGAACCTGTTGAATTCAACTTGAGTTGCATAAGTAGGCAGAGAACGCGATAAAGATCAAGTAGCTGATGTTGGTGCGATGCACTCTGACCTACAGGTGTATGTATGTGTTATTCCTTGTAGTTTTGCATTTATATGATAGCGACACAATCGATTTGTTAACAGGATAATTATTTGCAGTATGTAGAGATCAGAAAAACAGTTGAAAAGTCAGTGGGGTGAAGGTTCAGAGAGAAACAACTTGAAGACAACAAGGCGTGCAAAAAATAAAATTATCTGTAGAAGCATCTCGTGCACACAGATCAGTGTGCAACAAGTGCAGGATCACTCAACACACCACCTGTCAACATGAGCTAATAAAGCCACTTGGTATGTTCAGCTTTAGACTTCTTTGTACGTTTGATTTGTGCACATCAGAGGCTTCAGTAGTAAAATACCTCTGTCTGCAGAAAACAACTTCTTCATGCTCATTAGAAAACAAAAGTTAGGATTTTCAGATATCAGATTCAAAGAGTTCCAATAGGAGGTGCAACACAAATTTAACAAAGGCAAGAAATACTTCAAGAAAGCACATAAATTTTGAGTAATTTCCACTTTAATTCATATTTAACTAGTCTAGTTAACCAAGTCAAGCCGCTTATTTATGGGAACAGAAGGGGAGTGTAACACCTGGCATCTTCATGGAGCAACACCCGGCCCTCTTCTGCTGGTCACAAGGTGTTTCCACTGGAAGGAAAGTGAATTAAGGAGGGTCAGAGAAAGTTTTGTTTACAATCCACTCATCCAGATTACCTTGATTGACCAGCAACCTTTGACTAAACTGCCTCAACCATAACCACACACATGTTGACTGTCAATAGATTAACAGTCATCACAACATGCCAAAAAAAAAAAAAAGCTCCCTCCTCAGTTCATCATAATCTGACGCTGTTTTCACTTTTAATTCATCACCCACAATATTTCTAGCAGTTTTAGAATAAATCATTTTTTATCTTACAGTTTTTCTCGATTGCTAAGACACATTTCGTCTTCACTCACAAACTTCAAACTTCCATAGCGACACCAAACTCTCCACTCAAAACCATGTTATCTTACATCTAAACACAACTTTTATTGTTAAAACTGTTATTGCAATGAATAATGGCGCTTATGATTTTCCCCCAGAACTTCTTTACATGATAAACACAATATAAAGACACATGTATAGATATTTAAAATGTTAAATTTCTCAATGTACTGTAGTAAATTAGTGAGTGAAAAAAGTAAATGCACTGTAAAGACATGCAACTTTTAAAGGATGTAGAATACAGTAAATTCATTTCTGTGTATTTACCAGTGTAAACCAATGGGAAAAAAACATGAAGAAAGTTTGTACCTAAAGAAAGAAATCACATTTATTCATCTTCAGGTGTTTGTGGATTGATTATTCGAAAACAAGTAAACTGACCCGGCACCCTTTTATCTATCCCGAGGTTCTGATTGGTGCGCGAACAGTTTCGACTCTTAGTGTTTCCACAAGGAGAATTGGGTGTTAATTAGGTTCCAGCTGCGAAGACTTAAGTTAATAATATTGAATGCCAGTAGTTTCTAAATGAGCACATGAGTGAGAACAGGGGAATGGTGTTTATAGTTTTGGGAAATGGGTGTGTGTTTTGGTAGATGGCGTCATGGTTTGGGATGTTTAGTTTAAAAAAAAAAGGGCAGAAAACATAAAAATCTTCTTACAATACATCTTTAACTTCTATTTTACTTCAGCAGTCTCTTGAGATCAGAATTTCTCTTTTTCTGCAAATTCATAGGGAGAAAAAAAAAACCTCCACTCAGCAGTACTTGGGTAAAAACTTTATTAACAAACCAGAAGAAGGCAAAGCACAGCTCAAGCTCACTTCTACAGCACAGTAGCCAACATCACCCTTCTGTCAATCGCTAAAAGTGCCACAAGAATAATAACAACAACATCCATCATTGTTACAGTTTAATATTAAAATAACACAGCCACTCGGATATACTGCATAATATATATATTTACTCTATAGACCTTTGCGACATTAACATCATCTACAGGAGGAGGGCAGCCTCGCTCATGCTCATTCTCTTGCACTGTAGCGCCATCCAGTGCCTTTTCAGCACAGTTACAGTAGTAATACAATCATAAAAACACAGCAGCCCGGGAAGGGAGGAGGTGAAATGAGAAACTTGGGACCAAAAAAAAAAGAAAGAAAGAAAGAAAAAAAAAAAAAAAGACACTTTGTACCGTTTACAATCTCCCAACAGCAATCTGTAATACTTACAATCTGCACCTTTAGAGTTTGGAAATCAGGCTGAGGGATGGAAAAGTGTCAGAAGGCAGTGGGATTTTAGTGAAGATTTTTAAAGGGAAATTCCACCCATTTTAGGAGTTCTCATGTGGTTGTCCATTGCCCCAGGACAAGTCAGTTAGTTCTCACAAACATGCATCACTCTATGTGAAAGCTAGACGCTGAAAGACTGGAACACTGATGTTTTTTTTAAATGTCACATCTAGATGAGGTTACATTCGGGTTTTTTTTTTGGACATGCCTGCACAAGTTGGAGGTTAGCTTCTGTGTTTTTCTTGCTTCAGGAAAGAGCTGTCTCATGTTGTTCGAGAATCGTGTTTGCAAGGAACTTGTTTTTATCTCAAATCATGCATACTTTACGTCTCAGTTCATCATTTTGCAAACTAAGTTACAGATAAGTGGAAGTATTTCCTCCTCAGTGCCAGGACTCCATGGGTTTCCGTGCATTCGGTACTGCATGAAACTCTATTGTAAAATAATTTAGCTGTGAACATCAATTCTGCATTATTTTATGTCAATATAACATTCTTGTTGAGTAGTAGTGCAGTTATATGGCAGGTTGATCTGATTACCCACCTAAAGCAAGGTTCAAATGTCTTTCATACTGTACAGAAATGAATGGAAACCAATAGCTGCCTGTTATGGTAGGAAAAATACCCTAATATTAAACCCTAAAATATAAATATAGCTCTAACCATAACTGTGCACAATGCATTCAAAAATGTAAAGTATACATGATTTTAGGAGCTGAGACACCTGTCTTTTAAAATAGGTGGAATTCCCATTAAAGGGGATTAAGATAAATACAGTTTAGGCACGGTTAGTACTAATGCTAAAATCACAGGTTTACTGTGTAGACACCAGCAGCAGCATCCAGCCGGTGCAGTAGTTAATTATTATTATTATTATTTTTTGTTTTTGTTTCGGGAACAGTTAGGATTCACTTCCTGTGTGGCAACAAGTGCTCTTCTCTACATTCTATAACAAACAGCAGGACACTAAATAATCCATTTACAACAATGATACAACACTCTCATCATTTCATCTGGCGTGACATCTGTGGGTCTGTCGAGTTGCATGTGTTGTTGTTTTCTTTTTCCAATTTCCAGTAGGCACAGAGGAGGTGCTGCCCCCTGGTGGGCAGGAGACTAGAACAGTGAGGAGGTGATAGGGGTCAGACAGGATGCTGGTCCCCGCCTGTGGGGATTAGCAATGTTGATGTATGGTGTTGCCTAAGCAACCACCCACTGCAGGATGCTGGTGTCTTTCCCGCCAGTGGAGATCAAGTGACTATCGTCGTGCAGGAAGGCAACATTGGTCACGTGACTGCTGTGGCCACCGTACTCGTGGCTCGGAGCCTGAAAGAGTGGGCAGGAAGTGGCATGTTAAAGTGAGGTGTATTAGTCAGATGCTACACAACAACAGGATCAACTGTTAAGCTGCTGTACTTGGTATATGAGGCGCTTCACCTAAATGTTGTCAATGTCTTTTAGTCAATATAATTAAAAAAAACTACTTGAGACTGTTTATCTGTCTATCTGTTCCTAATCCTTTGGACTTGTGAGCACTTAATATGAAGCTTTGTCTACATGCAGAGGTTGCACATGTTTATGAACTGCTTGACCAAAGAGTGACACGTCTTTTTCAGATTAATTTCATCTCGCAACCATTCAAATTCATTTTACGAGAAACACCGATCGTGACAATGAACCTTTTTGAACATTGGTACATCAGTATCAGTTTTTCACAACAGCAACTCTGTTTTAGTTTTAGGCTCAAAATATGTGTCAAACTGTGTTTAAAACAATACGAGCATGTTGTAACTATTTGCAGCTCCTGAGTTTGTGTGCTAATGGGAGCCAGCTTGTCTGAATGGACAATAAAGTTCGCAGCTTTGGTTTAAACAGCTTCAGCTGAAAACAGGACTTGAGCTTGTTAAGAAAAAGCTAACAGTCTAGACTTGTTTGTGAGCACAAAATAAACACTTGGTAGAAAAAAAGAAGTGATCCCACACTGAAAGCTTGTAGCTGCGTGTTTAGTCATTTCTGCTGAGCTTTCACTGCGTTTCAATGTGCATTAACACCTAATCAGAAGAACAGTGCGGCTGTTCACTTCTGAAAGTGTGAAAAGACAAACTGTTGGACGGCTTCAGGTCATTAGTGTGTCAATACAAAAACCATGTGTGCATAAAACTACATTAACAGTGAGTAACTGTAAGTGAACCTGACTGACCCTTGGTTGAGAGGAGGGGAAGGAGAACAAGTGCACTTTGCCAAAGTCATCGGCAGAAGCCAGCAGGGATCCGTCATGTGACCGGCACACGGCGTTGATGTCTGTGCCGTCTGCTCCATCTGGCCATATTCCTGAGAGAAACAGAGAGAAAAGGAGAGAGTGGGGAAGAGATGGAGAGTAAAGAGAGTCAGTAAAAAAGGGGTGAGTAATACAGTTAAACATTAAAATTTGCCGTAGCAAAATGCCAAATCCTTAAAATTTAAAACAGAAGACAAAACTGTCTCCTAAACATCAGTGAGTGGATGTTCCATCCAGAAAAAAGTGCCCTTTTCACTCCCTCTCATCCCTTTGGTCTCTTTTCTTATAAAGAATAACAGTTTGGCTGCAGTGGTAAACATATATCTGTTGCCATTTGGAGCAGGCAATTTTCTTCTATATGCATTCACTGCTAATTGCTATGAGCTATCATCTAATTAAGCCTAAAATGTAAAACTACATGATTGTGATCATTCGCAGCTTGTTGACCTCACAAGCACAGATGCATAAACCAGCATCGAGATTCTTGAATGAACATAACGGAGTGTGTTTTTAAAGACCTACCGAAGGTGTTGAAGCTCAAAGTGCAGGTGGAAGTGGCCCACTCCAGATTGCGCATAGTGTCCATGTTGGTGACATGTTTACCACTGGATGCCTCCCCTGCAGAAGACAAAAAAAACAATGCCATGCTCTGTGTGCTGTGCAACAAGTCAAAATGTTGATCACCACCTGTATAGATGTATAACTGTAGGAAGCTTCAGAAGACTTACAGAAGAGGATCTCGTAGTCTCCTGAGTTGGTGACAAGGTACTGGCTGTCGCTTGACCAGTCCAAGTGAGTGACGAAGCTTGAGTGGCCCTGTGGGAAGAGGGAGGAATTCATGTCGATCACAAAGGGTTTCACACTGTCTTTTTGGCAGAAAATGCGACTGAATTTCAACAAAAATCAACATACAATAACAAAAAAGCTGTTCAACATTAGTTATATAATAGAGTTGTACCTAAAGGGCCCCCAAGTGGCCAAAAATGCTGCTACAGCTTCAAATAAATGTATATATATTTTAAAAATTCTAACTATTCATAAAGCTTTCAGACAGTTTAAAGCTGTATTGAATGATGAATTGTAAAAAAATAGTTATTTCAGGAATGTGGTCATGCAATTATATCCATCTAATACATCATGTGCAGACGATTACTTACAGTGCATTTCCCCACACGACTATACTTTCTGCCGTTCTCCGCCACAGCATAGATGTAAACAAAGTTGTCATGGGAAGCAACAGCCAGGAAGTTACCGTCTGCAGGCGCAAGAGGCTCAGAGTTAGCAGCGCTATTAGCAGGAACCTAGATGATACAGTATTAAAACATGACACAGCTGATGATTTACCTGGAGAATACTTCACGTTGGAAATGATCTCGTTGCCGTCTGTGTGCATAGAAACAAGGTCCCGGGTGTCAGTGTCCAGCACCAACCACCTGAGTCAGACACACACACACACACACACATACACACACTTGAGTCAGAAATAAGGGAGAAATACCCATCACAACTTCACAGTCCAAAACCCAAAGAAATTCAGCTTATAATGATATTTATTTATTTTAGAAGCAGCAAATACTTGTTATTTCTGTTAAACACAGACAGTATTACCTCATAACTTCTATTCATTATTAATTGACCAGCTCAGAGTGTAAATGTAAATACAGCCGCCATTAAATCTAAACAAATGTAAACTCTGAATTGTCTAATTCTTCCTACACAGTCTACAGCTTCACATGGTTGTTGCTTTGGATTGATCATCTTCTTGCATAGCAATTATAATGAACACCTGTTATGAATGTTTTTGAACTGCAACTGTGGAGACAAAATGTCTGTGACAGCTGAGAGTCTGACCTTCCAGACATGGTCCCCACTGCCAGAACAGCCCCGCTGGGATGGAAACCTGCAGACCTCCCTGGATCCTGGAGCACAAAAGGGAGCAATGAAGAGGATTAATTATTATTCTCTTCCTATTAGAAATACAGTAGAATCATCTAATTGCAGCTTGATGATTATTATAATTCCTCTCGAATTATCTCTTTAATTATTAGTTATATTCTTGCAGTGTCATCCTGATGTTAAATGCTTTATATATAAGAAGAAAAAAAAAACTCGTCACCTCGATGGTCTTGCTCCAGAGGGGCTGATGGGAGTTGGTGTCCCACAGGTGGACCTGTCTGTCCTGGGAGCAGGTGACAAACTGCTCCATGGAGGGATGGATGTCCAGACCCCACAGCTCATCTGTGTGACCCTGTAACACAACACATGTCTTATTCAACACACCTGAGACTGTGTTTACTGATACCACCTTCCACCGTAATTATCATTGTGTGCTCTGCTTAAACCAGAAACCTTGTGTACCTGTACAATAGGTGTTAATGTATTAGGGAAAGCGGCTCTGATGATGGCGTTCTTGGTGGTTCCTATGAAAAGCTCTCCTGGTTTACCTTCAGCCAGAGCTCGGACAGGACCGAATGACTCGCCCACCTGGACACAAACACACACACACACACACACACACAGAGCACGGGCTTGAAGAAAGATCACATTTGTTTCACACATTTTATACATGGGAGCTCAACAGGACAATAGGACCACAACTCCTATTACTAATAATACTAATAATTACATTATTACTTGTGTTTTCATTCATCAAGGAAACTGCTATTGTGCCATCTTTACATCCCAAACTGTACATTTAAACATATCTACTGTAGATAAATTTATATATATCTTAATGGTGAAAAACTGGTAATGATTAAAACTGCAAGCCCATTTTAAGGCTGTGTTTATAAAAAATGCTAAAAAAAAACAAACATCAGACAGCATCAGAAAATATTAAAAACTTAGATTTTGTCATATCTTAGCCTTTGTATTGCACTATTTGTCAGAGCAGGTTTCAGAGCTCTGCCATTAGAATCATAAAAGATGCTATAATGACACAAACAAATTGTGGCTTCAACTCTAGCGTTGGTTTATTTGTTGTGGTTTTTTTCCATTTCAATGCATTCTGCGACACTTGCCACTTATTTATGCTGTGTAATGACGTAACTCTCCGACAAGGCACACTGACATTTCTGTTCCAAAAGGTCAAATGTAACGACAGCGTTCATATCTTGAATAACAGCATCTTTCTGTCCTTAAGCCTTTAATGAACACCCAACAGTTAATTCGGTTCTCTCACCTCCATCTCGGCCTGTTTTCTGTAGTCGTGGTCCCACAGAACCACCCTGCGGTCCTTCCCTCCTCCAGACACCATGGTCCCGTCCTTCAAGACACAAACAGAGAAGATCCCTCCCTCGTGGGCTCCTGACACCACCTGGCTGATGCGGTTACCACCTGTCAATCAGAACACACACAGGATATCAGAGCTCAAATGGAGCACATCCTGCTTCTGTTGGATCCTATTCGTATTCAAGCTTTTAGACATATTAGAAAACTTAAAGTCTAATAAACCCAGAGAACATTTTTCCTCAGTGTTATGATGTTTTTTTAAAGATCCCCTATCCCGCCAAATTAAATGTATCTACGAGTCAAACTACTTGTGGTTGTGTTTAACGAGGCGGCATTCAATACAAGAAAAGACTAAATTCAAAGACAAGAAAAAAAAAAAAGTTTTTTCCGTGTTCAAGGATTTTTTCAAAAACAATCTTGAAATAAGATCATCGCTGCACCATAGAGAAAATGACTCTTGATCATTTGTATTGGACATAGTTGACACGTTAAGATTTTATGAGTCTCACAGGAAAAATAAAATTGTTTAACTGAAGATCTTTTACATTTGCTCGCTGGTCAAGAGTGTAATACCGCTGCAGTAAATTTGCTGAGCAGACATTAGCGGTGACGTCAGTGGCAGCGAACCATTACAGCCGCACTGGTTTTAATTTTCAGTATCTTTACAGATGGCTTTCTGCGAGGATATTTCATCCGCGGATAGCTAGAACAAAAGGTTAGGATCAGTGCGACGTTTTCAGACTCTACCTTTGGCCCAGACGTAGATGTTTCCACTGGAGTCTCCAGTGATGGCGTCTCCGTTCTCAGCAAACGCCACACACAACATATACTTTGGTTTTTCATGTTTCTGGAGAGAGAGGGTTTCAATTTAGTGAGTCAACTTCGAATATTTTGCTCAGGTAGGCTTTTTTAAGATAAATCAGTCATTACAGTTGCGACAACAAACTCTTATGGCTGCTTCCATCAAAGCTGATCTGAGGTACACTGACATTTATATCAGTGAGAGTAGACAAAATATTACAATCACCTCACATTAAAATGCCATAGAGTTTAACAGCACCACAAATTACAGCCTCCAAGTGTCCATAAAGACATGTAGGCATGTAGTTTTTAAGTGTATTTTCTCATCAAACAGTGGTTTCATAAGGTTGCTGTGATGTGGGAGGGTAGTGTGATATGTTGTTGTTATCATGCCATACCTCAAACAGGCCCTGTCTCTTAGTGAGAGTGTTGCCCTCCATCGTCCAGAAGTTGATGTGAGATTTTCCACAGGTGACGATCAGGTTGGCGTCCATGGGATGAAACACGGCACCCAGTACCGAGTCATTGGAGCACTACAGAGAGAGAGAGAGAGAGGCATGAAGATGGAAACATGTTTCCCTACCAGACTCATTTAATCTACTGAGGAGATAAATAATAAAACAATACAATACAATAAAGTAATGTCACAGTTGTATAAATAACTGAGGTCATGTGGTTGGAGGTCAGTGTACCTTGACCTCCGCCAGCTGCTTCTCCTTCTGCCAGTTCCAGACTGACAGGATGTGATCGTTGGCATCATCCACAGCGCAGAGGAAGGTGCCTCCGTTCTGAAGAAAAAAAAATAAGGGGTCAGATCTTCATAATTCTTCAAAAATTAAATCTCGTTCTGGTACTGGTGTCATCTTAGATATCAAAAAGCAAAATTAACAGTTCAACGCTTGTATTCTCCTGTAAAATACTGATGTTAAATCTTCTGTAAACCTCTGCATGATGTGAAGCCGCTTACCGACTTGGAGAAAGCCACGCAGGTGACCGCTCTGTCAAACGATCCCATCCCGATCACATGGAGCGTGTTGAGACTCACAGAGTCCCAGACACGAACATGAGGAGCCAGCAGCTGGACGGAGGGGAAGAAACATTCGAGTCTGTTAGTTGGACAAACTAATTTGATACAAAAAAAAAAAAGTGGGAGGACTTAAAAAAGAGGAACTGATGAATGAGTTAAACAACTTGGATGGTTTACATAATGTTAGATAACATTAACCACTGGCTTTCTGTTCTGTGCATGAACATTTAACGCCTCATGCCAAACACTTCCTGTACCAGCCAAGTTCTTAATGGGAATTTCACATCATATAAAATATTGTTAGAAAAACAACAGTCATCAAATGCACATTAAAGTGTTACTGTTTACAATCTTCAAAAAGGTAAATATGGCTTATTTTTCCTCTTGTCTTTTCAAAGCATGCTTTAAAAAAAATATATTATTTGACAAAAACATTTGCACTGCAAATTCAGGCCGACTGCTTTGAGGAGATACAGTAAAAAAAAAAAAAAAAAGCTTTAAGCTTAAAAAACTGTGCCAACGCTAAGCAGCGAGTGAAGAACTGAAACTCTGTAGGAGGGTGGTAAGTGTGGTTTTCACAGTACCTTTCCATCTTTAGAGTTTCCAGCCACTTGCCCTGTTGCTATGGTAACCATATCAGGATGCACACTCAAGCTAAAAAAAAAAAAGAGAGAAATATAAATTATTACTTCATTTCCATAACATTTGTAAGCACTAAATGGTACCTTCACTCAGAACTGGAGGTATTTTTAGGCTTTGCCGTCACTCTGTGCCGTTTCCATGACAGGTTATGTTTTGTTTAAGTTTCGGGAACTGATTCGTCACTCTTCTGTTGTAATGACAGAGAACTTTGTTTTTAGAAACACGTTGTTGACACCCTACCAAACTACCAAACATACTAAAAAAAGAATCTCTAACACATGAATTGCCAAATTCTATGATTATGCTCTTTAGAAACTAAAAATCACCTTTCATATCATCTATATCACAATAATTCTTTGCCTCTAAAATTAAAAAAAAAAGGAAATAAAAACTACAGTAGTTTAACAGGGGAGCCTTTTCATGGCAGGAAGAGTGCGAGGACACTATGTGACGGCGTGGGAGAGGAGAACACGATTGTTTCCCTGCAGAGATGAGTAGCTTTCCCAGCGTGCCCCATGGGGGATTGAGTTTGTTTACATCCCAGTGGCTCCAGTCACAGAGCTCACTCAGGATGTCAACTAGCGCTCATTAAAAGAACCAAAAATCACATGAATGATAAACATAGTCAGCTGCATGAAACTGTCAATGACGCATTACGCAGACCCAAGATTGATGGGAGAAACAGAATGTGAGCAATTCGGAGTATTTGTCATTTGTCTCTTTTTTTTTTTTTTTTTTAAGATGTTGGAGTTCATGAGGACGCTTCGGATCAACTGGCCAGAAACATCTCTAGCTTTGACTGAAAAATCTAAGTACGACTGTGTACAAAATCATTTCAGTGGATGGAACACATTACGTATTTATGCTGTATGTTCCAACAATATCAATGTAATGTGGAAAAGCTGTATCACATGAGATCGGGACTCCGCTTAAACAAATGTTTCCATGTCCTGCTGTCAGCTTCGCTCAGTGTACCGTTCTACATGTGTACCGCACACACAGTACTGTTTCTGCAGGGCCTTAGGGGCATAGTGAGCAGGTTTACATGCACACAAGAACACAGGGAAATGGGAGAAGTGTTTACATGCGCTGTTACGGTAAAGCTATGTATGCATGCTGCAGTAAATGTTTCTCCACTACCCTGACAGTATGTTATATAATCAAAGACTTGGTTCTTATCTGCCTGATGTTTCTCACCATTTGACATCATCGTTGTGGCCCAAGTAGTGTCTCTGCTGCTGCTCCTCCGTGTTGTACAGAACCACCACAGAGGCGTTAAAGTAGACGATCTCTCCTGTGGGCAGCAGGTAGAGGTTGGAGCGACAGTCACGACCGCGGTAGCCATACCTGGTCCACGCTTAAGTTAGGGAACAAATGGCTGAAGATGGACAGGACCAGCAAGTGGGAGCATTTAATATGCTTAGACATTCAGTTGATGCTCTTTAATAAGACTTAAGAAGTGCTGTACCAGAGCTGTACCTCACCAAAGGAAACAAAACAACCAAGTGGTCATACATACAGAAATAAGGAAATTAAAGCTTGTTTAACCAAAAGTTGTTGTTTTTTTTTTTAAAAAAAAAAAAAGGATTTCTGTTTCCCTCTGTCTGCCTGAAGGATACACCCACTGCAGTTTGAGCTTGCGGTCAGGCAGCGCCACCTTGTGGTCGAGGCTGTAGCTTTCCCTCTGCTGGTCAGGGATGTGCATGGTGACGGGACGACCTCGGAGGAACATCCTCACGTAGCCGTCCTCTGGGGGGAGGGGGGAGAGAGCAACGGAAGAAAAGGAGAGGCAAAGCAGAAGGTTAAACAGAGAGAAAGGAAAAGTCAGAGTCAGTAAAGAGCACTTACTCATCCTCATTACAGATAATTAAAAGGGTAAAGTGATGGGAGGGAAAGATGTAGCACTTCGTGCAGTCTTAAATTAGACTGAAGATTTACACACAAATAAAGCAAAAATCACAAAACTTGAACTTTATTTGCAAAACAAAAAAAAAATCAGTAGTGTAAAAACGCTTACCTGCATTAAAGGTGCATTCTTTGGATTTGCTGAAACAGAAAAAAAAAGAAACATTAATGAAATGTTTCCTATGAAACTTGATCTCTCCCTACTTTATAATTGAAAATGACACTAAAAAGAGGGATAATATAGGAAGTTGTTTTGTGCCCAAGTTCCTTAAACATTACACACAGTGTATGGCAGTGTTGACAAAGCCCCTGAGAACTTCTTCCATAACATAAATTAATTATTCTTTGCTCTACTTGCTGCAACCCTCACTGCTCACTTTTTACATTGACTGAATAATAGAGATGTTTGTGTGTGTGTGCTTCTGAGAAAAATATAACAAGAGTGCCATCTATAGTCTGCTGTCTGCGATATATTTGATAGGAAACATCAGAGTGGGAGGAATGGGGACTTCACACAGACTCACAGATCACAGGATCACGTGGGTCTGAGGACATTTTATTTATTATTTGGACGAGACACACAGCTGAAGACACGTTGGAGTTTTTCTTTCATGAATAAAGTAAATGAAAATGAAGTTCTCTTTAATATGACTGTGTACACAGGCTGATAAAGAGAACAAGTGTCTTTGATCGGCTCGGCGCACAAAGTAAACAGACGTGACCTATTATATATGTGTCCAAACATGGGTGGTGACACTTACTATCAGTTAAACACACAGCGAACGCGGTGCTGAGCCAACAGTGTGACAGAGGACGAGGTGAAGATGAGAGAGGAGTCAGATGGAGAGCTACGACTAGTGTCACCTGATGTCAAACAGAACAGCAAAATGCATGTAGATGAAAACGTTAAGACGCTAAATGTAAAATGACAACCGGTGAATCAGCCGGTTTGCCAACATGCATAATTAGACCTGTCAATCAAACCCTGTAAGATGCTTCATCAGTTTGCAGCTGCTGCTCCTCTGAGTCAGCTGTCCGTCTGTCAGCCAATCAGAAATGCCTGCTGAGCATTGCTGAGCACGCTGACCACTCAACCTAACCTTTCCGAGACGCTGTCTAACTTGTCAGATGCTGTTAACAGGATGCTGAAACGGTGCCTCAGCTGACAGGTGGATGTCACCATGGCAACAGCAGTAAAAGTAAGCAGAGATAAGATAAGAGGAAACCGAAGGCTTGTCTCTCCCTGCTCGGCAGCAGGAGAGTCTGAGACGTGTTCACTTGCGCTTCCAGAGAAACACTCAGGGAAGTCGGAGGAAAGGGCGGAAAAACAACAACACAGCAGCTGCAATTAAACATCCATCTTCTACATACGTATTTATTCCAAACTGCATATAACAAGTCAGCAAGAGCGAGGCACAGACGTCTGTGCGCTGAGGAAAAACTGACGTGACTACCTGACTTTCTCTCAGGTGAATTGAACCCGAAACAAACTGAAAACAACAAGAATTTCTACACTAACAAAAAAGGAGAGTTGCATGATGTGCAAATATTACAATTATTTATGAACACAGCACAGCTTGTTCTCAGCTGTCAGGGAACCTTAAACAAACTGTCACAAGGCAAAATGACAAGGGGTCACAAATAAGGGAAAACTGGAATAAATAAGGAAATATAAGAAGTGCAAATGCTTCCAGCATAATGAGCCCTACGTGAGCTGTGTGACAGTGCAGCGGATAGACGCAGTAAACTGTGAAATGTCAATGTACACTGTGGAGATTTTAACCACTTGTAGTGCTGTGGAGAACCGTGTTTACAAGTGCGTCCCTGTTTTGTTTGCACACGGACGATGCGGTTCACATTCCTGCAGCCAATCTCAAACTATTTTTTCTGATTGACAGTTGGTGCCAGTAATGCGGAAAGAAACAAAGCGATGTACCTGCAAAGGCACTGAAGAAGAAGACCACTGCTAGCAAGTTCACAATATCAGGATGCACAACATTCAACAACAACAAAAATTTGCTCTACAAATGTTTTACGAGGAGAGAAATGCATTTAACATGTTCGTTGGAACTCAGGGATACAAACAGTGTGTTTTACTGAGAAACACTGAATGTAAATATGCCTTTTCGTTTACAAGAAAACTCCACACTGCACCTTTAAGCACCGGGATGAGCCACCATGCGTCTCGACTTGTCCTGACATTTGTTTAACAGGGAGGTAACTGGAAAAGGTCACACGACATTGAGACATCTCAGTGTCCCTGAGTCAAAACGTAAAATGTCTTCAAAAAATAGTTGTTTTTTAATAAATCAGGCTAGCCACAACATGGTACCCAGGTAAAAGAAAAGAGAACAGGTATCAGAAAGCATATAAATGAGACGTGTGTGTTTGAACATAATATGTTGCATTGAAGAAGATTAAACGACTGCAGGGCAACCAGGCGACTGATCTGAGGACCTGTCTGATGTCTGTTGTGTTTCTGGACAGCTGGAAGCAACCAGGCAGGGTGTCGGCTCTTTAAAACAACCACATAAAGGCTCGTTTGTCTCTTGAGCGCAGAGTTTGTGTGTGTGTGTGTGTGTGCGCATGTGTACGCGTGGTCTGCCAGGAAGATGAGGAGTGGCCTGGTTCTAGCCAATGAGAGAACACAACTGATTCAGAGCCAGTAATTAGTGCAGGGCATGCTGGGTAACTGGCAGCCAGGCAGGGCAGCTGGGGCAAATAACTGTGGATATAAAACCCCATGCGACTGTAGTCACGGTCACCAGGTTTCCAGTGAGAGGGAATGCACAAACAGGCCATTGATTAACATGCAGCCCTGAGTGCATTGTGGACGTTTTCTGCCTGTCTGCACTCTGAAAACATGATGAGTTCTTCTAAGAACCAGAGGGGACTGACAAGCAGCAAACATCCTCCGGGGATCTTTTTTAAATAAAAATCCTCCATCATGTCACTTGTTTGTAAAGTGCCATCAAGATCAATGAAGGTTCTTATCTCCTAATCTCTTTCAGCCAGGCCAAAAAAAAAACCTTCTGTCAATGTGGCCTGGGAAGGCTCAACAGACATATACTTGAGCCTCATTAATAGGCACAGAGACAGCTTTGTAGGTAATTAGAACAGCCTCCAAACAACAGATAGATACAGTGACTGATGCTCTGTGCTTCTCCAAACACATCAACATGAACCCTTCCTGCAGCTGATCTGTGCTCAGGGTTTGCTTCAGGTTATCAAACTGGTAAAAAACACACCTGCTGTTATCAAAATGTCACTGTTTCCAGCAAAATCAACTTAGGATCAAACATCTGCTGAATCCTGATGAGTTTTATGTTTAAAGTTTTCTCAATTTGCACAGTTAAAACACGGTAAGTCTGCGCACAGTTCAAATTCAAAATCCAGCACCGCTCCCCGTCACCGTCCTTATCTAAACCACTCCTCACCTGCTCACTGGCCGACTGCTCCGACTTCCAGCTGCTAGCCTGGAAGCAGCTGGAGTGTGAAGCAAAGCAAAGCTAAAAATGTTTCTCAAAGAACTCATTGAGTATTTCTGCATGAAGATTATAAGATAATCTCCATGTAGATAATAATAATAACCAAGTCATGAAGCTCTTATGTAATACTGTGAATTTGCTTGTTTATTTGAAATGACTGAACTTCTGAAAATGCTTGTTGTATAATATCTTGACAACTGAACACACAACTTACTTAATAGTTACATCAATTAATGTATAATTGTGCACAATTTTACAGGATTTTCAAGCCATCATCCTAACCTACACTAGGCGGGAATATATATTTATCTTGTCAAGAGATTCACTGCCTCATGTGTAAAGAGGGGAGTCTTAGGGAGGTGCTTCATCCAGCCGAGAAAGACTGCAGTGATGAATGTTGTAGTAGCACAGAGCTGATGGATGCTGTGGTCTGAGTGATGGGTCGTAACCCTGTGAACTGTGGGATTGGTGGTAATGGTCAAGTGTTCGGCCAATTTCCTGCTCCATTATGACTGAAGTACTGCAGTGGTTGAGAGGCAGAGATCTTTGTTCCATACTCCATTAGACTAATACTCTCTCGAGTTACTGTCGCAGATGTATTAACAAAATGCCCCAGAGATAGAGAGAGACACAGAGAGAGAGAGAGAGAGAGAGAGAGAGAGACAGCGAGAGAGAGAGAGAGAGACATTTGATTCGACAAAAGGAAAAGATCTCAATCTGTTTATTCTAATGCAAATCTTTTGATCTTTTCCTTCATCAGCATTTGCATGTTCCGTCTAACTGAATCTAACTGAGGGAAAGTTATTTATTCTAGATGTTAAACCACATCTATTTTTACAAAATAGTTATGTTTGGGCCACAATGTGAGGTGTGATGTATAAATATATATATAGTGTATAGTATATCAAGTATTTTAAGCTGGAAATTTTAAAATCAGCCTCATATGGTTTCGCTGTGGATCAAAGCCTTTATTCTACAGAATGAAACACTAACACAAAAGGAGAGATAAACTGATTAAACATGATAGAAATCTTTTCCTTATGCTTTTATTTGCATGTGAATTCAGACCTGTATGGCGAGACTCATCTTTGCACAGTGCGCTGCTTTGATGTAAAGGGTTACTGCGCTACTGCACCTCACTTTAAAATGTACAGTGTTTAATATTAGATGAAAGGCAGTGACGGTGATAAGAACAGGGTTTATTCAAGGAAAAACCTGGTTTTAGTCGTGCAAAGTGCTTCTCTGCATTGAGGAATTTGGTCGTGATGTTTGTAGCATGTTAAGCAGGAAGTCCAATCAATGTTATCAGTGACTGTAACATCATTCACACAGCAGCTCCCCCCTCATGTTTGTGGTCATAATATAATGTGTCTCTGCAGCATTTTGTTCTTTAAGTTCCTTAAAATTCATGCTCGTTAAAGTACAAAAGGTGCTCCACCAAAGGCAGCACATGTAAATAAAACTACTGTAGGTGATGTAAAGCAGTTTGTACAACGTGAACAAGTGTAACAGTCTCTTTTTTTTTTGTTAACTTCAGTTCATCATATAAAGCAGGAGCACTGTGTCCCGTCTGCTGCCAGAATCAATCAGATTTAACATAACAATCTGACAGAACTGCTGAGCAAAGTCAGTGCGACTGGTCTTCTGTCACTTCACATCCATTCATCTCATCCCATCCCATCCGTGTGTGTGTGTGTATGTGTGTGTGTGTGTGTGTGTGTGTGTGGGTTTGTGCTTCATAACTGGACAGCACATGTCACATGTTTGTTTTGTTTCCACCGTCATTAGAAGCCTGGAGACAAAAGAGCCACTGATGGCTACAAAAAAGGCGCATCGATTCACATAACGTGTGAATGAAATAGTGAGAAATCTCTATAAACTTAAGAGATCCGCTTCTGAAAGATACCGCATTTTAGAAAACCCTTCATTATTGTTTCCATACAAGTCAGATTCAATCTTTTGAGCAGATGAACTGTGAGTGTAATTCATTCCATGAGAGCTTTCTTAATCAACACCAGTAACAGTTTTTTTTTCCTTTTTACTGAACTACAAAATAAAGCTGTAACATATTCCTCTGAAAATGACACGTTTTCTGTGTTTTAATCTGACCTGCCTCGTGCTATTTGATCCACTGAGACCACTGGTTCTTGTTTCTGTTGTATTCATGTTACTATGCTACTGCCCCTCCCCTCAACCGCACACGGTCCTGCAGACTAGGAAACCTACCGCATCAGACAGTTTGCGTGACAACCAGGAGTTTCATTAAAAAAAC
The DNA here is from genome assembly GCA_029490765.1 of Euthynnus affinis. Taxonomy (NCBI): domain Eukaryota; kingdom Metazoa; phylum Chordata; class Actinopteri; order Scombriformes; family Scombridae; genus Euthynnus; species Euthynnus affinis. Next base: position 6,134,016 of record CM055845.1, read on the forward strand.
ATCACTTCCTCAGACTGTTATGAAACCAGAGCCCAAAAAGACTGGCTTTGTTCAGGGTGAAACGCCACCTAAAGTAAAAGCTGTAGGTGGCTATTTACAATCCAAACCACACTGTGTTTCATTGTGCCATCTGTAATCTATTTAAATATAAGGCAAATGGCAAATGGAGGACTGACTGGTTTGAGACACGAAGGAGGTATTTTTAGGTTTTTTTTTCTGTTTTCTGAATTACACCCTGCTGATGCTAAAAGCTGCACATGCATTTAGAGAAACTCTCTCAAACTGTTAACAGCTGGTAATCTAAAAGCCTTCAAGCATAAAATATCCACATTCAATCCATGTTTGTGCAATGAATCATTGAGAACGTGAGGCTTTTGTCTTACAAAAGTCTTCAGCAGGAAAGTCCCTCTGCTTACAGTCACTCTGTCAATCATCGACCTCATCTATTGTAAAAGCCGGTATTTACCTTGAAGACCTCTTCATGGCTGCCAGGTTTCCGTTACAGTAACAGTTATCAGCGGTGATCAGTCAGAGCGACTCCTGTCCAGTCCAACAGCCACAGTAACACACTAACTTCCTCCTTCACTCAGCAAACTTTAAGCTCTGCCTGTTCAGGCTCTGTTATCCAATCAAAACACACTTCCTGGTTGTGCAACCCCCCCACCTCCTCCTAACCAGTGTCCACACGCCCCCTTTCCCAAGAGCTGTTGGAAACCTGATGCCGTCAGCAGAAAGACAGGAGAGAGAGAGAGAGAGAAGGAAAGAAAGGCAGGAGAGGAGTAAAAGAGGGAAGGAGTGGAGAGCAAAGAAAAGAAGAGGAGAAAGAAAGTGGTCTGTTATGAGAGAAAAGAGAAAAAATACAGAAAAAAGTAGACCAGAGGATGAAAAAGTGGTTTAGTAGAAAAACTGTAAAAAGAGCCAGCAATGAAAGATAACCAGATTAAAAAAAGTAAAATAAAGTAAGGAGATTGTGTGTTTGACTAAATAATAAGCCATAAACTTCCTCCGAACAAAACACAGCACACATCACTATATTCAGTTTATTTATTAATGACTTGTGACCCGTCAATCACCTTCACCTGCCTGTAAGATGCGGCTAATTCTCTGTGAATCAAGCTCACAGCTGTTGCATAGCAAAGACCATCAAGCCCGTTACGTAATTCATGATGACATCTGAGATTTACTGCAGGCAAACAGAGAGGCCTGGCTGTGGAAGAGCTCTACATCATGATAAGACACATCAGACAAAACTAATGATGATGATGATGATGTGGGTTTTTTTTTTTCCTCTCTCTCTCTTTTCTCACACGGTCTGAATGACTGAGCTTGTTACTTCAGAAACTAAGCCAGCACTTCTCAGAGCAGCACAGGCTCCAGGCTGTAAAATGTAAAACACCTTCATCAGATTCAGATAGGAATGCTGATTAGCAAGGGAGGGGGGGGGGGGGGTTGTTCATCTTGTCTTTTCCTTTTTATTCATACAGCTGCATTTCTCTGTTTGTCTTGATTCAATATTAAATTTAAGGATGTGAATCAAATGAAGGTAAAGATGGATGAATGAACAGGCCACCACTTGGCGTTAGTCAAGAAAATTAGGCTGTCCTGTGTAGATGGTTGAGAATATTTTAGCATTGAAGAAACAGGACTTTTTTTAGACAAGTGCTCAGCATTTCAACGAAACCCACCATGTTGCACCACAATTTTTCTAAACCAACACTGGCTCTAGAGAGGACCACTGTAAGCTCTCCTGCTTGCTTGGAAGGGAAAGGTTGAGGGGGACTGGTGTTCAGCTGGTTGCAATCTGCAACCTCACAGCTAGATGTCACTAAATTCTACACACTGGACCTTTAAATAACTGCACCAATAGTCATGAAAGTTACTACCATACCTTTATAATTTTCTACTTTTAATCATTTTGTAAGAACAGCTAAAATGTTATCCTAACATCTGGACATTATAGACTTGTTGTTCAGTACTCTGATATCTAAACTCACTCTGAAGTTACTCCTCATCTGAGCAAAGACTCTAGAGGCTGTAATCAGGATAACTATAATGAACAGTCGCAAACACTAACAAGAGTTGTTTTCTTCTTTCTGCCTCTGACTGACACAGTTTGTTCAGACTGACAGTGGAGTCTATCTATAGACAGACAGCAGAGAGGTAAAACAGCTCATTACAACAATCCGACTAGACCCAGTGAACTCGCTGACCCACGGTACACAAATGTTCTCTCTGAGCTTGTTAGAGGCAAGATGAGAAGTTTTCACTTCAGCATCGCATATAATGCTTTCTCTGTTAAAATCTACCTTTGTGCAAAATGCAGCATTTCTTTGACAGAGTAGTGAACGTATCCGAGGTATTAGGAGCTGCTCATAGATCCAGAGATACGCTGTATAATTTAGGCTGTTACCTTTTTCCGCCTGAGGAGCTGCTAGATGAGGTGGTTCGACTCCGACTCTCCGCTCCCATCTCTCTCCTTACGAGGGTGAGACGTTCTGTGGACATACTCTTCCTGGAGGAGAGGAGAGGAGAGGAGAGGAGAGGAGAGGAGAGGAGAGGAGAGGAGAGGAGAGGAGAGGAGAGGAGAGGAGAGGAGAGGAGAGGAGAGGAGGAGCAAAAATGTTGTTTAAGAGAAATTGGTGCTGTTTACTGCCCGTCTTCACATTGACTCCTCAAGGCCACTGCTAAAAAATGAAATTACATTCCTAATGAATGTATTTTCTTGGATCAGGGGCATACTAATGAAACTAGGGTGACAGATAAGACAAAATAAAAGAGGGTAAAATTATTTGGGGTTGCCAATCATGTAAAAACCTCCATGGGCTTGCTGGTCAAAACAGGCAATTGATCAAAAATAGCACTTTTTTATGTTTCCTTTTGGAAAAATGTGTTAAAAAATATTTGTAGTTCAGTGTTTTGACTATATTCTCCAGGTAGTCTTAACCAATTAAACAGTTTTACATTTACTCAGTTGTGTCAGTGTCTGTCACCACCTTTACTAGATTACCCTTTTAATCATCTCACCCTACTTAAATCAAGATTAAATGCAAGAATAATTCAAATATGTGCACGAGTGTACACCCATTTGTTTGTGACAGCGTTTTTTTCGTTTCTTTGGCATCTTGTGTACCTTTTAATAGATTGCAACACCTCTTTCTTGGGAGATGAAGGGGAGGAGAGGAGGCGTTTCTGTTGAGCGTAGCCATTACTCAGAGGTCTGGAGGGAAGAGCCTGCAGGAGCTGGCGCACTGAAAGATAACAAACTGTGATTAGTTTCATAAAAACAGAAACTGACGAGGAGGATATTTTTCACTATTCGTATAGTCCAGGGTCAGAACTCTATCTTAAACCCTTTGCACGTGATGTCCCTGCATTTTGTGACAGTATGCATAGTGAAACTAATTTGCTGTGCTTTTTTTTAAATTTCATTTTATTTGCACACACATAAGACTCCATAAAATCCAGATAATTAAATATAAGAGATGAGTCAAGAGAGGTCAAGAAGCCACAGACTTATACAACAGACCTCCCCTCAACTTAAGGAGAGCAATAAAAAAAGAGGGGAAAAAGAAGCTAACATAATTTATGAGAATACAAGAAAAAAAAAATCAATGATAACAAGAAGCACACAAAATGAGCAGAAAAGCTAACCAACCAGTAGACAACAATCTAATAAAAACAAAGAAATACATGAAAAACATGACATACTTAACATCATTGAGACAAATTCCTAAAGATTTTCTTTATCTGACATCAATGTATCAAACATAAATCAATCAATCTGTAAATGTACTTTGTTGACAGCATGCTAGTGGCTAAGACTCATGTACATGTTCTTTGGGATGCTATGATCCAACAAGAGTACCGATCCAATACCAGTCCTGTCTTTGTCTCCAGATTTAAAATCCAGGGATTGCTGGGATTATAACAACACTGACAAAGCGACTGTTTGTAACGTGGATCATTCACAACATGACTAACACCAACCCACTGCCTTACTCACCCTTGGTAGGCTGTGCTGAAGCTGTGGTGGCCAAAGGTCTCCTCCCAGCAGCATGGACGCCTCCCGGTTGCGGCGCCAGGTTCTGCTCCTCACAGTAGCCTAGTCGGCGCAGAGCGTCGGCCAGAGCCGCCTTCAGCAGCTGGATCTCGTCCTCCTGCAGCTGCAGCCTCTGCTCCAGATGGGAAACCCGGTCCTCCATGTCCATGTTGCTGCTGGCCGACACCGTGTCATCTGGACAGGACGACGGCCAGGAGAGAGGGTGTTAGATTAAGTTTTAGTTTCTGAGACATTGAGCTCACAATGCTGTTTAAAAAAAGGCTGCAAATGGGACAAAAAACTTATATTTTGTTACATCTTGTGGTAAAAATGAGTCAGTATTTTACTCAAAAGCACTTTACATGGAGGTTTTATCATCAACAACTGAAAAAGATATGATGGTTCTGGCCATAATGATTGATGGGGAAAGTATTTTGCAACATTAATTTCAGTATAAGAAGCAGTAAATGCTGCCTGGAACATTTAAACATGTGGGTTCCTTTATTTGGATCCAAATACAAACGGATGCTTTAGGTGTTTGTTATGGATATCCGTTGCTGCTGCTGCTGCTGCTGCTTTGTGACTCTCAACGGTTTTGAGTTTCTCAGTGGAAGAAAGAGCACACAGGAAACTTGACTGGTTTAAATAATTTAGACTTTGTGTGTGAGTGTGAGGCAGAGATAAACAGAAGGAAAACAACACCAGATACCAGGTTGTGTGTGGTTGCTTTGAATGGACACCATGTGAGAGAAGAAGAAGAAAAAAAAAAAGAAAGTGATGGAGACAGAAAAACAGCTTTGTTCTCTCTCGCTTACATCCTCGTGCAAGATTGTAAGATATCCCGTGGAGTCCATTATGCTTTTAGCGTCTGTATCATTTTATCCACCGACTGCAGAGGGCGGTAAAACGGAAAAGTGTGGCGTATACATATTCCACTGACTGGTATTAAAGACTGCTCTCTGATGTGCAGAACACATGGATGTAATTGATGCAAGTTTAAAATAAAAATTCTTTGCAAATGTTTTATAAGGAAGAGAATGAATTAAACATGCTTGTTAGGCCTCAGGGGTAAACACAGTGTGTTTTGGTTAGAAACGCTGAATGTAAACAGAACTCTAAGAGCAACTTAGGCACATGTTTATAGTATTTTATTTATTTAGAATTGTTTCTGTTGTAAACTCATGCATTTGTTCTAACATTATTCAAGTATACGCAACAGATTATGCATTTCTTATGCTCAGTTTAAGTATATTTTGGAGAGTAGTATAGGTAAACTTTGCTATTGTTATGTATATACAGTTCAGTTTTTAAGTGCTGGAATGTGCTACCATCTAAAATGCCTCAAAAACATGCTGCTAAGACGTAGAGGAATCTGCAAAGTTCTGAAATAAGCATTTGGCCGTATATAATGTATATAATGTGTATAATGTGTGTACATGACATAGGGGTTAATATTGTGTGTGTTATAGTTAGGAATACAACATCAAGTGGTTAATGGGCCACGCTTTATTTACCTTCTAAAACATATTCATTCAACGTTTTCTCTGCCTCCTGTGGACTTGTGAGCAACTTGAGAATTTATTTTTCACAAGCGATTTTATTTCAGTGGAACATGAGTCAAAACTAAGATACTTTGCAGACTAAGTAGGAACCTTGAACATGGTAAAACTGCCACTATAATTACTGTTTACAAGAAAACTGTAGCAATGCCTTTAAATAATAAAAATGCAAGAAATCTGTCATTTTTTCCCTAATAAATGAGCACTTAGTCTGAATCACGCAGCACTTTGATATGCTGTAGAAGTCTTTTTGGTTCCTAAATTCATTTCTGGGACCGTGTTTATCCACTTGCAACACTTTTCAATGAAGGGAAAAGATCACAACACTCACTCTCGTTTAACCGCTGTGCTCGTACGCGCCCAATCAGCGATACTCACCTCCAGGTAAACATGGCTCAGGCTTAAAGCGTGTTAGTCCTCTGCATTACAAACAAATACACCAAATGAGAGTTTTACTTTGAGTGCAAACCACTTTACTTCTGGTTGGACACTTCAATTCACTTCACAGTGGAATCAACAAGAGGGACTGGTCGTTTCATACAAGAAAATCTGTTCCCACCATTGATTACTGAACCTCCGTTACCCCAGCATGTGCCAAAACACGGTCACATCCCTTCCTCCGCCCTCCGCCTTCATTCTCCTCATTTTGAACTCTTTCCAGCCTAATCGTCCATCAACCTCCCACTCACCACGATGACATCATCGGAGGCCTACCAGATTATCGAAGGCAAACTGCCCAGCGCGGATTATGGATCTGTGGCCCACATCAACAGATTACAAACCCGATAAAGTCAAAAACAAGTTTCTGGTTGGACAGAACATCTCCGACTCTTCACGCATCCTAAATTCTCAACTCTATCCCCCCCTCTGTCATGAAGCCAGCTCGGAAACAACCATGTCCTCAATATCACAAATACAGATTCATTCAAAAATGCTGCAACACCTTTTAAAATCTTACCCCTACTGAGACAAAACTTATCTTTTACTTGCAAATTAATACTGAGAGCATTAATTTCTGATAAAAAGAAAACATAATGTCCTGTTTCAGAACTCCTAAAAACAGGACGAAAATATCAAGTAAATATCAAAAATCGAACTGTTATGTGTTGAGATTGAGGTAACTGCTCCATCACAGCTATGCAAACACCAAAAATATCTTTTTCTTTACTAATTTATTTGGTCAATTATATTTTATGTTGAGTAATTCTTAATTCAGATGCTTGCTGTGCTGCATTTAAGAGGATTCTGTTGCAGGGTTCATTTTGGTGCCAAATCTACTATTTCAGAGGCTTTTCTATCCATTGAATATACATTGAATACCTTTGATTATTTAGGGAAAAAATACTTAAATATTGCATCTTGTTATAAAATTTGGTACAATATCAGTAACTATTAAACATGAAACAAACACCTGTTTCAGTTGAACACCAAGCTTTAATGAGTATCTAATTAGCTAAAACTTTAAAAAGCTAAATTTTGTTCAAATATCACTTTTTTAAAACGACATAACATCTGAACTACACAGAGCCAGTGTGTCTGAAGCTGCATAGAAGATAAAACACTTAATTTACTTCTGCAATCAAAAAAAGATAAAATGCAAAAAAATATGTAAAAACTACCTTTCACAATAAAATAACTTACAGCTAAAACAAAGAACAATAGAAGTGTTGGAACAAATGGACCTCCCTCCTTGTCCTTGTTATTTTCAACGCAGAGGTCACATTCATATTTACACCATCAACAGCTTCGAGCAGCAACAGTTTAAATTACATTACAAAGCTGCAGTAAAAGAGCATCGCAAAAAGCACTTTAAAAAAAGGGATTACACACTGGTCACACTGTTTCTGCGTGAGCCTTATGCTCCCATCATGCATCGGCTCGGCGCTGTGAGCTGAGCCGGGGGGACACAGCGAGTACTGTTACTGTTACTGTATCGCATCTCGCAGTCAAATGAGCCAGGAAGAGTCCGCAGGGAAATCAAGCTGCAGATTTACATACAGAAATCAAACTCAGGGGAGATTTGCATCGCAGAATTGCACAATGAACTAGCAGCATATTGTCAGATTAGGCCACAGACCTTCATCACTGTTGCTTCAACTTTCTCAGCTCATAAAACAATTTCAGTCGGGTTAGGCTGATTTAGCCACATGATATTAGCCTTTTGTTTAACGTCAGAAACAAGCCAGTTATGTGGTCCACTACTGAAAATGAATGTTTCACTCAGACCACGTGGCTTTAGCTACTGAGAAAAAAAAAAACAGCTCCTCACTTATGAATATATTATTATTAATAATGCTGTTAAACCTGGTACCTTGTATCCCACAGTTTCCATTAGCACTGAAAAGGCATGTAAGGACTCCCTTTTTTAAAAAGAGCTGACAGCTTTTAAAAGCATCTCATTAGTCTACATTAGCTGTCAAAATGTCTTTCAGGGTCCGAGTACTCAGTGATCCATCTGAAAATGAACTCTCAGACAATATAAATAATAAAAAAGCATGAATATTTAGTCTGGTAAAATGGTCCAGATAAAGCGATGCCTCACCTCCTGACAGGATGATATTACACAAATAAACTATCAAACTAACAAATCTCTTCTTACTGTCTTGTCTGTGTTAGTTACCCAAACACAAATCCATCTATTAATGATCTGATGACGCAGAGAAACCATCACATACAGTCATATTAATAATCCAAGAGCGATCCAACTCAATGTCTCTTATAAATGAATACAGGTTAAGTGGAAAACACAGACCGTAGATGGAAATAATTAATACACAAACCGAGTATGTGAGCAAAAAAAGAGAGAGAAACAAACGTAAGAGTCAGTGATCGAAACTGGAGGAAACAGACTGTAGGTGGGAGGAGATGGCGAGTGAGAGAATAAGATGGGAGTAGAAAGAGAGACGAATGATTAATTTTTAACTGAACACGGCAGTAAATCTGTTTATCTAAACTGCTGTGACCACAGAAGCACTAAACTGAACATAGAAAGAGAGAAAACGAATGGAGGAGACGCAGGGAGATAGTTACAGAAATTACTTTTCTGTGTTTCTTTTGACTGATGATTGTCTGAAATCATTCACATATTTACTACTCTACTATACAACATATAGTCCTTTATACAGGGGACTCTGTATAGAGTGTTTACGATGTGTATAATGTAATATGGCAGATCGTTGTTTGTACTGTAAATGGTGAATAGAGAACAATTTCACAACATAAAAGTCTGTCGCTATGCTAGACTGCACTAATCAAACCAGGAAACAAGAACGTTGAAAGATGAAAAAAAAAAAACAGAGAGACATCTTCACTTCTCTTGTATCTTTATCACTACTGAGAATGGCACCAGAGAAAAGGCATGTTATTTAAATCAGAGGAGTCGATCCTCTGTGCAGTGGCTGTTTTAGCACATCTCAGACTCAGCTTGTCAGGCTCAGCTGTTGGATTACCTTTCCTCAGTCTCTAAACTGGATTTTACATGTTTAATATGCACCGAACATGTGACTGAGTGCTATATGTAATTATCCACTGTGTGATATGTTATACTGATTATATATTATATATAAACTGAGCCACCTTGTGATCATGCTGTACTGAATACTAACAAAAACCACAGACTCTGATCATGTGTTCATTGGAGTGAAGTGAAGTGAAGTGAAATGAAGTGAAGATGCAAATTTTCAAAACTTAAAATACGCTCCGGGGGAAATTTGTCTCGCAGCCATCTGAAACATAAAACTCACACAGAAGTAAACGTAAGATATAGATATGTAAAACATCTAAAATATATACAATATGCATGTTTAACGTTTAGCTAAACATGCGACAGAAAACACAGCCAGATGGGAGAGCAAAGACAAAGATGGAGAAGATCAGCGGGGTTCACCTTCAACTCCTCTAATGTCAGGACACCTGTTTAAAAAACACTGCAGAGGAGGATACTTTTCAATTTGCCCTTGAACTATCACACACACACACACACACACACACCATTACAATGGTCACACCTCAGCAGTATTCCATTACTGCCCTTATAAACCAGAGGCTACCATCTATTTGATATTCAGCAGGCGAGGCACACACACACACACACATTCACACATTTTGTATTACAGGCTAACTTCTCGCTCCATCCCAGCACGGAGAGACATTACTAAGTGTTAATACAGACACATGGCTGCTTTGAGGACACAGAAAAGGAAAAATAAAGATCACAGAGAGGTAGAAAAGTGCTGGCAGAGGCAGAGGGGGAGTTTTGGGTGGGATGGAGAGTAAAAAGGAGGGATGGAGGGGAGACAGACAGAAAGATATGGAAGGTGAAATGGAGAGGAAAAACAAGGGGGTGGGAGGGGGGGGGGGGTGGAGGGGGACTCTGTGTGTGTGTGTGTGTGTGTGATGCTGAAACAGAGAGATGGACAATGGGAGGTTGGCGCAGGACAATAAGAAAACTGAAGGCTACTGAAATATTTATGGCTATGGTTAAGCGGGAATGAAGGTGGAGCTGGTTTCGCCTACCTGTCATTGTGCCTCGCTGAGTTCCCGGTCACTCCTCCTGTCAATCAACCAGTCAGTCAGTCCACAGAGCAACAGACAGTCAGACAGTCAGTCAGTCAGTCAGTCAGTCGGGCAGGTTGTTCACTTGCCCTACTCGTCCTCCCCTAGAGGCTTCCTGCACTCCGACTCCCTTCCCCTCCCCTCCCAGATCACTTGATCTCTCTCTTTCACACACACACATACACACACACACACACACAGTCATTCATAGACCTCCTCCTCTTCTTCCTCACTCCCTCGCTTCCTGGACCACTCCCTCTTCCTCCTTCCATTCCCTCCCCCCCTTTTCCTCCTCCCTCTTCTCCTTCTTCTTCTTCTGCTACTTCACTTTCATCCCTCCTCCTCACTCGTTAACTACAGGCAGAGAGAGAGCTGAGGCAGAAGGGGTGGAGCTTGGCTCAGAGCCACACACACACACACACACACACACACACACACACACACACACACACATACACACACGCGCTGCACCAGCATCAGCATCTGTACAGCCAGGCACCACCAGGAAGAGATGCTGCAGAGCTGGACTCCAGGATCAATGACTCACATACACACATATACACACACACAAACACACATGTATATATATATATATATATATATATATATATATATATATATATATATATATATATATATATATATATATAAAAAAGGCGATGCAGCACCCACATGCCCTTACTGTGCATTTGCATACATGTGCACAAGTATTCTTGTACAGGCTCTACATATGTGTGTGTGTGTGTGTGTGTGTGTGTGTGTGTGTGAGTGAGTGAAAACATGAAAACATAGTAAATCCGGTAAATCAGGTTGATTTTCATGGTTTAAAAGATGAGAAAGATCACTTAAAACCAACAGATCTCTTTAAAAAAAGACCAAATCCAACAAAGAAGAGAGAATAATTACTTGATGTATCTTATAGTGAGTGAGTGAGTTTATTTTGACTTCCTGCCACAGACGGGGGGAAGTCAGACAGTGGTGAAAGACAGACAAGCTCATTGTTGTTTTTTTGTTTTTTTCAAGGGATTTGTTGACAATAGGAGAAATATAGAACAACACTGTCCTTTTTATGATTCAGTTTGCTGAAATGTCAAAGTGACCAGTATCCTTGAGCTTTAACTGAATATTTTATTAAACCAAAACGGATGATTATTTTCTTTTTTTTAGATGGACTTTTGTAAAACAGTATGATCACAGGGTTGTGAAGCAGTACTGTGATTGACAGCTCTTGTTGTTCTACTCTGTCCTTTCAGTCATTTCATTTCAATCCACAGCTGAAGGAAGACTCTCTATGCTGCACTGCTAGCTAGCATGTACATACACTGTAGCACTCTGCAGTCTGTTAACATCCTAAACATTGTGCTGATGTCACTATGCAAACTGTATCATACAGGGGTAAAATTTAAAAAAAAAAAAGAGTGGAGCTTCAACATCAAACCACATTTCATCCTGTTTTCCCAAATGAAATTTTGGATATGAGCACCAGTGAGAAATATTCTCCACACATTCTCCAGCTGGTGACTAAATTAAATCTCATGAAACATAAAACTACACAGAAAAAGCCAGTCATACCAACAACACCTAAACTTCTCAAACCTCCTTCAGACACTAAGAAGAAATGACACAGAGCAGCAGTTACTCCTTTTTGCCCTTTAATGTATCATTTTGCCAAGTGCAGATTTAAAATCATATATAACTCAAGTAATTCTGAATGTATTTAACTTGGTGTTTTGTTTCATACTGTGGAGGCTCTTTTGAAAATATCAAAAGCTGCAAAAATAGTGTGATTCAAAGGGAAATTCTTTAATTGAGGCTTAAACAAATCCTCAGTGTTTGTTTTGAACTGCCTGGAGTCCCAGGTGGGTGGAGTTTACCACAGCAGGAACATCGAGATAAATCCACGAAGGTTGTATGTGAAGTGTGAAGTGTATATATACATAAGTGCTGTAACTGTATTTGTCTGAAGATATGAGCAGGTGGTCAAGGAGAGCAGATCTGATGAGCGTGCTGTAGAGGATCTCCGGTTACAGCGAGAGGACAGATGGCAGAGGAGAAAGGGAGACGAAGAAAGAAAAAGGAAATAATGGAAGAAGATGGACAGATACAGCAAAAGAAAGACAGAAGTTGGTTGTTTTTGAAGCTCGCTTGGCAGATGCTGCTCTATTGATAAGAAGCACAGATCGACAGCACATCCAGCTTCCAAACACTCTATTCTGTTCTTCTATTCTTCAGCCTTTACCTGCATCTCACCTGCTGCTGCACAGCACAGAGTGTAAAAACCTCATCATCGTTTCCCTCCTGACTTTTCTCAGGTTTGGTTCTCACTTCACTTGAAGCTACAGACAGGTGACAACTTATATATATATAAAAAAAAACAACATGAAGTGTCTTAGTAAGGTGTTGAGCCACCAGCACAGCTTCAGCGCTCCTTGGCGTTGACTCTACAGTCTCTGAACTCTACTGGAGGAATGAACGCCATTCTTAAATTTGGTGTTTTGATGATGTTGATGGAGAGCGCTGTCTAACACTTCAACTCTTAATCCCCCAAAGGTGTTCAATGAGGTTGATATCTGGTGACTGTGATGGTCATAGCATATGGTTCACATCATTTTCATACTCATCAAACCATTCAGTGAGCCCTCGTGCCCTACCGATGGTAGTACCGCCACTTCCGTCAGCATATAAATTTTTCAACATAGGATAGAGGTGATCACTCAGAACATTTTTGTATTGATTTACAGTGACCCCTCCCTCTAATGGGGACAAGCAGACCCAAACCATGCCAGCAAAATGCCCCGCAAAAACACAACAGAGCGACCTGATCCCCTCACTGTAGGGGTCAAGCATTCAGACCTGTACTGGTTTCTTCATTTAATTTTTTCAGCACCTATCACAGCTTAAAAACAATTCTTATTTCATCTTTCAATTATTAAGATTTATACCTGCTGTTACATTCAATCCCTTGCCAAACAAGTTCTTTCACTGCCAAGTAAATCTCTCTGTGTGAAACAGGTCATTTCGCGAGAGATGTGTGATGCTCAAGCCAATTAATCCACCGTTCACAACACTAGTGTCAGAGTAGGTGACTGTGGAGCTCAGTGTTTCCCCTAGAAAACATTTTTTTCAGGCCTGGTGGTACGCATCAGTATATTCAACACTTATAACCATGTGTATTTTGCTTGACTCCAGAGTTTCCCAGGCAACGACACAGAGGTTGACTCACGCTTCGGAAACAGCGTCGCACAGAAGCTCCCTTCTCGTTGGTCCGGTGGCCCACCGGGCCTGTACAATTATAGAGGAAACACTGGCGGAGCCTATGACAAACACATGTTTCCAGTGTTAATTACTCTCACTGCCAGAAGGGTGAGAGAAAAATCCCACATTCCAGCTTTAATATTGTACTTTAGCCAGCTGATCAACTGCTTTATAGCCGGACTCTTCATACACATTAAGGTGTTGCGTAACCCTAATCTCACAAATCAAAGCTCAAAACAGTCCTGCAGCTGATTTCACATGATGGTACCCTCCCATGTCTGACTCAAACTGTGTCAGTCTGTAAAATCAGAAGCTTTAGTGTTTGGTTGGATGGAAAATCTGCAGACAATTGAACATCTTTAAGGTGCCTTTAGACTGTGCAACAACATTGTGCGGCACTCCTATAATAAAATCTTGGTCACAACCTGTGTGAGACTGCAAAATAGGACTTTGTGGCTGTCAGATTGTGCTCTGGATGTGTGGTGAATCTTCAGTGCAATGTTTTGAGAATGCAGCAAAGTCACACAACCTTGTTTTTCATTTCACCTCCATCCTTTTGGTTTATGTGCCATGGACGTATTTAAAGGAGAATGAATGCGTTTTTCTCCCTAAACTTGATTAAAAAAAGGCTCTTACAAAATGTCATGCCGGCTGGTGTATCCTGTGTCCTTTTATGTCATACTCTGATTGGTTGCTTTGTAGACCTAGGTCTGAGAGTTTGGTCATAAATTTCTGATACTGTCAGAATTTCGCCTCAGGCTGTCTTTGGTTGCCAAAGATCCAAATCAATTGTGGGTGGATGCGTCTCACAGTGTGATCTTGGACACCGTTGTGCACCGACGACCAAAGATTTCACCACATTTCTCTCACAATGGTCAACTTTCGTCTCAGAAAGCCAAAAAAAAAAAAAAAAAAAATCACACAGTGTAAAGGAGCCTTAACAAGAACGGAGGAGGGAGGGGGGGATGTACAGAGTAAGAGAGACCGAGAGCTTAATCTGAAGTGCTCTTGATAAGATGCCGAATCTCTCCCAGCTCCGGGGAGTCCGACCTCTGACCTCTGAGTGGAGGAAGCCAAGCAAAAAAGACAGCTCTCTTCTCTTCTTTCCTTTTGGGCATCAATACAATATCTGCAAATGTCAGCACGCACACACGGGCCTGTTTTTCTACTCTTGTGAGAGCCTTCACTTAGACATTTTATTCTCTGACCTAACTTAACCCTAAACCAAAGCTTTCACCCCAAACTCAACCCTCACGGAAGTACGGTCGATAAAACATGCTGATAAAACAAAAAACGCCACATTTTTCTTTATACCGGAGGACGGCAGATAAAAAGACATCTTGCCCCCCAGCTGATCCCTCACTGCATGCCCAGCTGTCTGTCAACAAACCCTTCCTCTAACCTACTTAGAGCATTATTTACTTTCTATTTCTATTGTCACCTTATTCTCTCAGTGGGAAGAGCCTGCGCACGTCGGTCTTAGTGTTTCACTGAAATCCTTATGAGCTCGTGAGCTGCGGGAGGCTTTTTGGACCACTGTACTCACCAAATGGTTTGAATGGCACATGTTACCTCTTGGATAACAAACATCACAGCTCTGACCAGACTCCCGTGACCCCTCGCTGTCTCTCCACCTGCCGCTCAATATGGCTGTCTGTGAAGTTTAATAGACCGCAGGGACAATCCAAGTACAGCTCTCGCTCAGATAACACACATTAACTGACCTCTTCATGATATTTTCTGGTGGAGATTTTTTTTTTTTGGTGAAATACAAAAAGGTGAACGCATACAAAAGGAAGTTTTGTGACATCATTCCACTTTTTTAAATAAATGCACCATGACTGGAACACAAAGAGAAAAAAGTGGCACCTGTTTTGTTTGAAATTGCAGCAGTAACTCATTTTAATAATCATCTAAAATTCTCCTAGTCACCACAGATATGATCTGGCGGCAGCAGCGGCGGCAGGTTATTTGCATTACATTTGTAAAAGCAGGATGTGACCAATACAAGCGCACATGGCTGCAGGAGGGAGAAGAAATTAAAAAAAAAAGTTAAAACTAGAAATATTGTATCAGAGCAGCTTTTCCATGCGTCACGACTAACACTATCCTTCCATCTTCTCATGTTACAGTCAATGCATTACTTTGTGTGTTTTGTGGACAGTTTTTTTTCTTGCCTTGGACTGAGAGGAAGTTCCATTATATAAGAGGTTAATGACACTGGCTCGGAAATATCTGACAGCTTCATAAAATTATAGATACGAGCTTGATGTATTTCATATTCTGATGCTATACGACAACCAGCATGAGACAGCAAAAAATCCCTAAAGGAGACTGATCCAGATTTCTACAATAACATCAAAGCAATGAGTGAGAAATGCAAGAGGAACTACAAGAAAGGAATAATGATTTTAAAAAATGAAATATATAACTGAGCACTGGAAAGCTTTCTTCTTCTTCTTCTTCTTCTGCACTGTTGAAAAAAAAATACATCCAACTAAAAATACACCCACAACATATCAAAGCAAGTGTCTCTCTCAGGAAAGCAAACACATATCTTTGAGATGTGTTTATCAGTGTTTCAAAAATAAAAAAAATAAAAAAATAAATAATGTCTTAAAAAGTGGCAGCATTCATATTTTTGTACAATTACTTCCTCTGAAAAAAAAGCCTTAATAGTCGTGAAGATAAACCACACAAAAAATTAAAAAGGTTAAGGTAGAAAAAGATTAAATAAAACATTTTTTAAAAAAATGGCAGCATTGCAAGAATATCTGACGATTAATTTTTAATAAGAGAAGAGCACTGATAATCATATATATTGCGTTCAAACACGTTCATTTGCGCGGTCACAACATATTTTAGGTTAATCAGCAGCTGGAAAATATTTGTCTGCCGTCTTTACACCGAATGATTGTCATTGTCAACACATTTATGGCTCAATTTTGTGCATTTTTTGCTCGAGACGTTTCAGGACACGCGTTCGAACATGCAAAACCTCTCAATATATCTCCTTTCTAGACATTTTTGAATGAGATGAGAGCAGTCAGCTGTCTGAACGGTGCGGCAGTGTAATATTTAATGTGCTTGTGTGATGATATGAAATGAGAAGCAGCTCACCGTTGTTGCAGTATTGCAGCAGCAGGTTGGTGCTGTCATACAAGCTCCCACATGAAGCTATCCTCTCCGACATCCTTCCCTCTTTCTTTCTTTATTCCTTCTCTTCTCTCTCTCTCTCTCTCTTTCCAGCTCCCTCTCCTCTCAGTCGGGTCCTTTGTCCTCCTTTCACCCCCTCTCCGTCACTTCTTCACGCCGTCACCCCTTCCTGTCTTCCCCACATTCATAAACAGACGGACAGACACACACACACACGAACACATACACACCTTTACCTGCCTCAGCTCCCCCCTACACTCTCCCGCTCCAGCCTCGACGTCAAGCAGCGCTCTGCGTAAACAAACAACACTTCCCGCTTTCCGCTTTCAAAATAAGAGTCACATCGACGGCCCACATTTGACTTGTTGAGATCACATTGAACAAGCTTCAGTGTGTGAGCTTGATTCATCAAGTTTGACTTCAACAACATATGACTATCTATTCATATAAACAGGCCTTTATGAATGTAAAGGCAGAAGCTAGCCAGGATTAGCTTGCCTTAACATTCAGATCTATAATCATTTAAAATTATAATTTTTTTTACATGCATACCTCCAATAAAGAGGATTTCTGGTTTGGTCATACTTTAACAACACAAATAAAATAATTGTCACACACCCCACTGTAGTCTATGTATGATTTATCTCTTAATAACACACATATACACAGTCCCTCTCTCTCTCTCTCTCTCCATCAAACACACAAATACACTCTCACTTTTGGACATTTATTGTTGGCTACAGATTGAGCTATATTCCTCGTTGTCAATTATTATGTTTTCTTTTCTTTTTTTTATTTAGCTTATTTATATTTCTGACGTGACAACAATATAATTTTATGTTGAAGAGAGAACGGATCTAATCCCGGAAATGATCGAGTTGATTATCGTTTGCTTGATGAAACATCCTCGGCTCTCTATCTGCCTTGAGTACTGCTGTTACTATAGCAACAGCCTCTCCACCAGCTCCAGCTCATAATCATTGGAGGCGGCAGAGAGACCGAGAGATGAACTTTAATGTACAAATTGCAGTTTTTATCCGAATGAACCGGAACTGCTGGAGTCAGTTATAAACACAATAAGAGAAAGCTGATCCCGCTGAGTTGTGTCACTGAATAATTCATTGACAAACGGTGTGCTACACCTGCGCACGTGCTCGTAATTGATGCCAAAGACTATTTAGGTAGAGCGAGAGGTTTAACCCCTTCAACTGTTGCCTTAAAACATGTGCAGCATATTATAAGCAATCGCTTTTTGTATATGAACAGACTTTATTTTACAATCTCAATTTGACAAAGTAGTGCAGTAATCATTTCAGACCCTGACTGATTTATATCCATACCAGTGTTATTTCACATTTCAGCTTATAATCAATTATTTCCTGACTGTTTCAGTTGACTGGATGTCGTCATTCGTGTTTATTTTTTTTTAAAAGTATTGACAGGAAGTATTATAAGGTAATCATGTCTCGCTTGACATATTATTTGACATGGTCACTCTGGTAATGACATTAGCAACGTTAACCATGAATATAATGCTGCACTTCCTCCTTGTGACCACCTGAGGGAAGCAAACACCCATTTTTTCTCTCAACCCAATCATTAGAACAAAATAAACAATGTTTATTATTTCTGGCTAATGTGTGGCCGCAGAGGGCTGTTGCACAAAAGCATAATTCAAGAAATCCAGGATAATTAAAAAAAAAGTGAGGCTTGACCACCTAGACCATCAGTTATCACGTGGATTCAATCTAAAGTAAGCCAGAGAGAATGTGATGAGAAATGTCTGACCCCTGTTATTCTCCTCAGGTGATGAGCACATCATGACTGTCTGAAATCTGTTCCTGCAAATGGAAATGAAACTTTCATTTGCTTGAAAGTCCAAAGAATAAAGTTTTCAAAATTTTCATTTTCTTGAGAAAATGTGTGTGCGTGTGAGATAGCAAATAATAATGGAATAGAAGTGATAAGTGTGTTTGTATGTACATGTGTTGTTGACATTATAAGCTACTATTTACTATTAAACATAATTATAGCAGTCCATTCTGATAGATATTTCCTACCTGACAGAATGAGATACACTACTGTATGTCTGCTTCTCACACATATCTGGCTTAGTTAATCAGACTAGTGTGATTGAGCCAGAGTGAGTAGCGCAAACGTTCAGAACAACAGGTCATTTCACTTTCAGTTCAGAATCCTCCCACGAAAAAAAAGACACTTAGAGACTTCCTTTTGCTGAGACTTGAAATCTAACACACCGTCTGTTTTTTTTCTACTGTTGCTGAAGCTGCCCTGATTCTATCAGAGACTACGGGTGTCCTCGACTTTCACAGTGAGTGTTTGCGCGCGCGCGTGTGTGTGTGTGGGAGAGAGAGAGAGAGAGAATGATATGAATTGTCTCCTCTCCATCATGATGATCATAAGGTAACGCTTTATAACGCACCCCGCGTTTTACGGGGTCACTCAACATCACTCGCCATGTAATTTCCCGGAACTTAACGTGTATCTTCCTCGTATGAATGAATAAAATACTTGCCAGTTCTTACTGGTACTTAAATGTAGGTGCAGCAAACAAACAAAACAACGAGAAACGATGAGTAACATTTGGGGGTTTAAAAGTGTAACTTTCCGGAACTTAGGTTGTAACTTCCTCGTATGAATCAATACGTTACGTATGTTTATGTGTAGCTGCTAAAATCAAATGTTTTTTGCACATGGCATCATTTTTATGCATGCAGGTTTGACAGTGATGGGAAGTTACCCCATAAAACGCGGGCTGTGTTATAAAGTGTTAAACTGATGAAACATGCAGCTTCGGTATTTGCTTTATTTTGCTGACTGACGAAAAAAAAAGAGTAACGTGCAGCTGTTTCACACACTTGCTGTTTCGCTGCTGCATCTTTGTTGGCTCCTTTTTGACAGAAGCTTCTAGGAGACTTTTTCCATCGAGGGAAACTGACTTTGAAAATGAAAATGATTTTCTCTGATTTTGTCTTCTATGAGACTTTAACCATTAGATTTGCCGAAGTTGAGGAGCAACAAAAGCAAAATCACCCTGTGTCCACTGTGTGCGTTGATGCTGCGATGGAGATGATATCTCAGGTGATGTGTCATACTTTCTGCTAAAAAAGGAACTTTATCCACACAAACACACACACACACACAGTACACACACTAGACAAAGAAAGGTTTTGGTTTCTTTACTACAGCGGATGCAGAAAGTTGAGTGAAGCCTGAGTAAAGATGTGTAACAGGGTGTGTTTCTGATAAGGCAGAAATGACAGAAAAATGATCTCACGTTTGTCTCTCTGCAGGTTTTTATGTCGTTATTCTATGTTATGTGTATTCGACTGAGGGTTCCCCTCGTGAGCTGGCTGCTCCTGGCCTTCCGGTTGTTTCAGGTGGGTCTGAACAACATCCCCTTCGTCACCCTGGCTGTCCTGGGACTCAACGTGTATCTCTACTTGTTCCCTGCAGCTCCATTAGGGCAGGTAATGTATGAATACAGCACTAATAATAGAGGCAGCTCATTTTTTATAGACAATTTAAAAATGTATAAAAAATGTCAGAACAAAAATAGTTTTTTGGACATAATGCAATGGTGCTAAAAATCAGTCAATTAATTGATTATATGGTAAAACGCAGCATAAATAACCCTATTGACCTCTGGACCATCTGTTAGAAACAACATGTGAGTGGTTGTGAGTAGTAATAATGTAATAATAATAATAATAGTGAGTTGAACTATGATAAGCTGTTGTATTGCTATTATTTCTATATCAATGCTACTATCTATTCAATCCCTAGGCCTGTATAAATGTCCAGCAGACATACTGGTCTAATGACTGGTGGCATCTTCTGTGGTCCACACTGCACCACGTGGATGATTGGCATCTCACCTTAAACATGATGTCCTTCCTCATGATGGGGATCATGCTGGAGCGATGGTTCGGTGGAGCCTGGTTCCTCTACCTGTTTTCAGTCTTCTCTCTGATCACCAACTTTGTTTATCTGGCGTTGGAGGTGCTGATGACAGAACTCACTCAGGACCCTTCCTACAGCGAAGCATGTGCTGTTGGCCTCTCAGGTATTAGTCGACTCTATGAGGCTCCAACAGACTTTTAATATAATTCCACTGGCGCAGCATCAAATAGAAATTAAAAATACCACTTGTTCAACAATTCTGACATCTTCAAACATATACCTTTGTTTATTTATTTTTCCATGATCGAAATTTTATTGCTTTTTAAACATCGGTTACACACTCACTGTCACAATGCTGGGGTTAAGTGGAGCAGGTGGACCCAAATGCAAAGCTTACAGGCAGGCAGGATATGATGCAGTAATGTTTTTAATGAAGATGCAAAAAAAAAAAAATTGGGATCTTACAGAACACAAGAACATTGACAAAATCAGAACATCAGGGGAAACAACACCGGTGAAGGAACAAGACACAGGTGAGACACATAAACTACATAAACACAGGAAGTAAAGTGACCGGGCACAAGGAAGAGTATTACAAAATAAAACAGGAACTAAAGGAAAACAGGTTACACAAAAACGCAGGAGGCAAACACAGGGGAAACAGAAGACCAAAACCAGACACAAATAAGACGGGGCAAGTTATCACACAGGAGACACTGCATACCACGGCATGGGAACATTTCTTAACCCTGCTGTTTATTAATCTCTGTTTGTGTGTTTCTAGGTGTGCTGTTTGCTCTGAAGGTGCTCATCTACCATTACCACCCAGACGGTGTGACCTATGTGATGGAGGTCCCTGTGTCCAATCGCTATGCTAGCTGGGTGGAGCTTGGGGTGATCCATTTAACAGCACCGGGGTGAGTTACCAAACAGAAATCCATCAGGATTCAGGATTCATATGCCAGATATACTGTAGAGATACCAGTATGAACACTAGCATTGGCAGGATTTATGGTTCTGTTTTTATTGGCATAACCCACAAATGTTTGGTTCTCCCTTCGAAAAGACCAGCTAATGTTAGCCATTAAATAAGTTCTCATGTATGTGTTTTAAGTGCGGGGTATATTATCAGGTGTAGCATTTGAATGATGACACAGTAATGCTGTCACTAAACTGTTCACTAGATGGCAGTGTTTCATTAGTTAGGAGTTAATCTGTTGTTCTGCTTCTACAGGAGCTCTTTGATTGGTCACCTGGCAGGTTTCCTGGTGGGTCTGCTCTACACCGCTGGGCCACTGAAGACCATCATGGAGAAATTTGAATTCATGTGCAAGTGTGTGTGTGTGTTGT
Organism: Euthynnus affinis; assembly: GCA_029490765.1. Taxonomy (NCBI): domain Eukaryota; kingdom Metazoa; phylum Chordata; class Actinopteri; order Scombriformes; family Scombridae; genus Euthynnus; species Euthynnus affinis. Next base: position 6,155,853 of record CM055845.1, read on the forward strand.
TTATAGGTGTGTTTGTGTTGACCAAGTATATGCAACCTGAGGTACTTGTATCCTGTTGGAACAGTTTTCTTCAGTCCTAAAGTTGTTACAGTTTTGTCAGATGTGATTTAGTGATGTGATTCACTATTGCCTTAACTAGCTTTTCTCTCAGGCTACTTTGCACTTGTGCAATACTGCACTACTGAACTTCTTTTAAAGTGTTGAATTTACTTGATTTTATACTAATGATAAAAATTAGATAAAATAAAGTGAAAATAGAGTACATTGAATGCATGGTTTCCTTTGGAAATATTTTCATAAAATATACACATCATGTCAATGTTCAAGAAAGTTCAAATAATTCACTTACTGCAAACAAATGATATGGATATTGCTGGGCCAATACACTTTGATGAAGAATAAAGACGTTGAACAAACTCCACAGGCTCCAGTTGATTCTTACTTGAATATATGAAGTTTATTGAAAACAAACATCTGTTGTCATAGAAGCTCTTGGCACAGTGTATACATGGATACAGAGTGAACTCAGTAAACTCAGAAAAATGAAAATGGCTGTTGTTTTCCATCCAAGGCTACCTTTTCTCTTCCTCTGGCATTCTGGCCTTGTCAGGCATCGGGCCTTATCAGGGTCAGACCAACCAACCAGGCAAATAGACACGCTATAGGAATAACCATGCTTAAGCAAAAACACATACATTACAGTACTCTGCAGACATTGTAACTGAACTTGGCAACACCTTCTTCTTGATAATTTGGAGAACTGATCACTGCTTTACATTTCAAAATTTCAATTTTCTTGTTATCTTTAAAATGAGATTATTTCAAATCAGGAATAACTTGAATCAACCTTTAACTATTAAACATGCACAATGGAAATCATAACAATCAACAAACTGATCATATGAGCTAGATATGAAGAATTGAGTACACAATAATAGAGTATATAAAATCACACAATTTATAATGACTAATAAGAAATATTATTCATGGACATCCTTTCATTTTACTTTCTGCTTTTCATTTGGTTTTAGAGTCACATTAGAGCTTTTATCATTAACTTCAAAATCTCCAGAGGAATGAGCAGGCCCGAATGACAGACTCCCTCTTGTGCTGGAAAGTATGACATACTCTACTGTGTAAATGATGTGTCAGCAAGTGTAACTGAGCAAATTCTTCAGTGCTGACTGGTCTTATGAGCGGTGCTAAGAATGCTAAATAACACAAACCTTACACAGGGTCATCAGGAATACATCCAAAAGCTTTGGTTACATAAATATATAGGCCAACTTTGGGGTTGAAGTCGGGGAGGTGACATTAGTCTTAGCAATGCAGGAACAATTGCTATATCCTAAATGTTGTGCTCAGGAAAACAGAAATCTAACAATCCTCTGGTCTGTATTAACATAGAAAGAATAGGGAACTGTAGTCGAATTATAAACATCTAACACATGCAACAGTTGAAATAGTTTCGGTAGAACACACTAGGGAAGTGATGAAGCTGGAAACAAGAGGGAAGGAGAGCAACAGGGAGAGGGAATTTCACATTTCCAGAGGCAGCAGGGTAGTCATTGGAAAGTTATATGAGGGACTAGAGGTCATATGAGGACAGACAGGAAGTCAGCTACTTGATTTAGAGATTAAATAATCTTGGCAAGATTACAACATTCCTCTGTAACCTATACATCTCTTTTCACGAATGTAAACAGTTCTGTCTCACAAGTTCTTAGTGAAGCCATGAGCTTTGAGTGGATCATCCTAGTCCACTGCATAAAATTGTTACAAAACCCATATTTCTGCAAGGTATTGAATATAAATGGCCATTGAATTCGGTCAAAGGCTTTTTAGCATATTAAGTACACAGTGCTGCCGGATGAAGGAGCTTTTTCGCATAATAAATGATGTTGAATAATGTGAAGTCAGATGAATATTGATTTTTCATGCAGTTTGGACAGTGTGTATCAACTTTCTGATTACCTGAAATAGATGATCTAAATTTGCTAATGATATTAGACTATAGTTACAACAAATTAAAGGGTCTTGATCTTTTTTATGAATTAAATTAATGTGGGAATAGTTAAACATAGGTGGAAAACTTCCATTGGAACTCTGCTGTCAACCTTTTAAGGCTGTTAACCTCGATCCGAAGTGATGCGTTGTCTTCCTGTAAGACCGCGATCAGGGAATGGATAAACTCCAGCGATTGCTTTAACTCTTCAACATCATCTGTTAACTTTTTCAATAGATCAAGCTTGCTAAAGGAATCACTTGGAGCTGTTTGCAGTCTGTCTCTTCAGGTCACAGGTTTGAAATGGGTCATTAAATGAAAAGCATTTAATGTACAACAATAACTAGAAACTAGATGTGAAAATAGAAAAAGTGAATATAATAAAAACTGGCTGACGACAAAATATAGGACCATAACTTTAACTCTAATATGTACACTGTACAATGATAGTAGATAGTGCTAAAAACTATAAATAATTGTCATTGAATATTAAAAAGAATTCATTACCATCTGTACTGTGTTAACTACTATTTAACACAGTACAGATGATTATGAAGTGCAAAAAATGGCAGCATAGCTAGATTATCAACCAAGCAAAACTGGTCCGGTTCTAATCTTGTACGGACCTTGTACGGTCAAAACCTTTTTATTAAGTTTGATGGTAAATATTCTCTAAAATAAAAGGTGTGTGTAATCAAATTATCACCAACTAACACAACACACAGCAAACACAGGGTCAGGGTCAAGATACTATTGTGTATGTGGAATGCAGTCGAGGAAAACGGGGTAGTTTCTTGGGCAAAGTAGGTTGGGGAGAACCGGATGTTAATGGTGAAGAGGGGCGCAAAAGCAGATTAATCCGCCCCCGATTTGTAGTAGTTTGCTTATTGTGTAAGTAGTGTTAGTCCAGTTTGTAGGCTTTATATGCTAATCCATCTTTCAGCTAACTCCAGGAAAAAATATCTTTGACACCTATTCTCAGTCACATGAGGAAACACATCTCAATACACAGAAATACCTCCATATAGAAACATAGAAATGAAAAACCATTTCACTCTGGAACTTCAAATATGTGTTTTAAATGTAAACCAACACGCCACCCCATCACCATGATACAAAACAGAGGTTTGGACCTTTCAGTGTTGACTGTAAGACCACTTAATAATTATAGACAAACAAAATCAAACAAGCAGAACATTTATTTCTTCATACTGATGACATTTCATTAAACTATGTTAGTTGCACTCTGGATTCTTCTTCAATCCCATGAAGCGGCAGAATCGCTTCCATGATGACGACTTATTTTTTGTTGGGAGATTTTCTTCTGAGACACAAACCGTGTCCTTTGCCTTCAGGTTGAGTTGTGATACGAGATCCTCCAACGCATTGGTAAGGGACTTCTCCCTCTGGTGAAGGATTCGCATTTCCTCCTTTTTCTGCTGAAGCAGACGACGTTTGTCGGCCTTCAGCCTTTTAAAAATCTCCAGATCATCTGATATCCTCTCTTCAAAATAAGTTCTCTCCTGTTGCAGCACTTTCTGTAGAGTGTTATTCTTGTCTTTCTCAAACTTGAGGTCAGTTTCATACTTGAGCTTGGTCTCATTGTTTGAAACTTTTAACAGCTTAAGTACTCGTTCCAGACCTTTGTTCTTCTCCTGTTCCTCCGTGAGCAGTGCAGCAAATTTTTGTCTGCTGTTGCTGTACTCAACTTTCACTTCTTCCAATTTTTTCAGTGCCTCTGTCTCCTCAAGCTCATCTTGAGCAGGCTTCACATTGCTCGAGACCCTCTGGAGCTCTCGCAACTGTTCTGCTTCGTTCCTCGCTTTCTTCTCCGCTGCCATAGACTTGTTCTTCAATCTCCTCTCTTTCGCCAACTGTCTTTTCACCTCATTCAGTTGATGGTAAAGCCCTTTTCTCATGGATTCGTCCTGGTATCTCATGGTGTCCTCTCGAGCCACCATACCATTCATCCTTTGGTGGAGTGCCTCACACTCTCCCTTAGCACTCTGGAGGGCCTTGTCCATCTCCTTTAGCTGTTGGCGGAGAGACTCTATTTCTCTCTTCTGGTCCTCTACCTTAGTAGCAAGTGCCTCGTCCTTGTCTTTGTCAGTTTGAACCTGAGCCTTCAACTCCTCTTGATGTTTAGGGAGTGCCTCCTCTCTCTCACAGTCAAGCATCATCTTGGCTGACTCTATTCGCGGGTGGATTCAAGCTGTAGTATCACAATCTGTGGTTTCGGTCTGTCTGCGTGTCTTTGTTTAAAGGTTTCTATCAATGATGGTTGTCTCACTCTGATGAACAGGTGCTGTAACTAAACGGTCTGACTCTCATGAGGGTTTGCTGGGATCTGATATGCCAACAGATAACTTGTATTATGATATCACACAGTGCAATTCCATCCAATTGATGCACATTCTCTGATGTAATTACACTCTTAGAACGGAACTATTCCCATGATGTCATCGGTTGTGGAGATGGAGATGATAGATAGATAGATAGATACTTTATTAATCCCCGAAGGGAAATTCAAAAATGTCATAGCTCAATAAAAAAAATAATAATAACAATAAAAAAAAGTCAATTCAAATTCAAATTAAAGAGTCTGATTGCAGTGGGGATGAAGGACCTCCTAAAGGAGCCGACTGCTGCAACTACTCCTCTGTTGTTCAAAGAGACTGTGGATGTCTGCATATTTTGGTTTACTCATTGCATTCCAACAAGAACAAGATGTATACAAAGCATTATGCATTAAAGGTATAATATGTAATTATTCCACTTTGAAATGTCTAAAAACAACTAGAACTATGTTCTATATGTTGTTGTGTACTTATATTATCCCAAATGTTTCCAACTATTTTCAAACCCATAGAAACTGTTATAAATCAACTTTTAATCTTTTGTAAGCCACATTTTCATGTTAAATTTAAGTCGTTTTTAACTGTATCTTTTAGCTGGAAGAAGGATTTTAGTCATTGGACGTCTGAATCTTAAACAACTGCAGTTACACACATGCACGTTAGAAAGGCTCCAGTGCCCCCTGGTGACAGAGGTGCGCAACTGCGCCAGTAAGTATGTGAAAGGGTGCTGTTCATTGTAACTAGACTAAGGAAGAAGCATACTATCAGAACGAGAAGAGAAGTGCACATTACTGCATCCAAATGGTGTGTGTGCTGTGTGCGTCTCTAACTATGACTAAAGGAAGTCGTTATGAACGGGACATTTAATGAGCCTTTCACGGCATATTTGTTAATCAACTGATGCTGTTTGCTAGGCACCCACACCTCCTTCAAATGTACACCTGTAAGCCTAAATTGTTACAATACTGTGCTGCTGTGTTACATGAGAAGCAGTAAAGAAGAGTGAACTGCATCTGAGCGTCCTGTGTGTTCTGACTGACACCCCAAGGGAAACCAACATCTATACAGGCCTCAATGTATATACCTATACAACAATGTATATATTTTTATCAGAAGTATTTATCACCCATCATTTATGTGCAATATCTATTTACTCCTTATGTGCATTACCACTCCTGTGCACCACTGTGCAATATAATGTATATTTGTATTTCTCTCTGATTTTATTGTATATTCTAATTGAAACTAGAGCTTCAATTATTGCCTTAAACATGTGCAGCAAAGTATAAGCAATGACTTTTTATGTATGAAACAACTTAATTTTACAATCATTTGACAAATTAGTGCAGTAATCATTTCAGACCCTGACTGATTTATATCCATGCCAATGTTCTTTCAAATTTCAGTTTAAAATATTATTTCTCAACTGTTTCAGTTGACTGGATGTCATCATTCATTCGTTTATTTATTGTATGCAAGTATTGACAGGGAGTATTACTGAGTTATCATGTCTCACTTGACATGTTATCATTTGAAATGGTCACTAATAATGACATATTAGCAACGTTGCCCCTAAATATAGTGCTACAGTTTCTCACTGTTACCACCGGAGGGCAGCAAAACCCGTATTTCTACAATCACTGATTAGAGGCAGTAAGAAAATTATAAGAAGTTTGTCAGAAGAATATGTATCCTTATTGACATTAGGGCCAAACTGTGGTTAAAAAACTCCCCAGAACTTTTTTCTTGTGTTTTTAAACAGATATTTTATCGTAATATCGTATGCCTCTCCACCTATGGAAATAGAGTACAATGCTTTATTGTTGTACAAGGGTTCATATGAGTTTAACTGTTGTTCTTTTCTTGATCTTGACTATTGTAAACGACTGGAGGAAGAAGATCCGTAATGCGCACGCGCCATCTAGATGGGTTTGTTATTGTCACGTGACTACTGACGTTACGCCACCAACCGTTGCCGCGTATGTACTACTAACTTCTAGAAATGATGAAACCGTAAGAAATACAATGTGCTGACGTGCAGCCGACATTTACATTTCACTTTGCATTTCGCTTGTGACAGCTGAATCGTTTGAAGACGACTCGCGGTACTAACGCGGTTAAAACATCCAACTGCTGGGAAAGTTAGCGTTAGCATTAGCCAAAGAACTACAGACCCAGGAAGAGGTTTCATACTCAACAATTGACAGACCTGACAGTAAGTTTCTTCTCAATTAACTAATCCAGTGTTTCAGTATGTAACATTACATGGGGAAATTGATTAATTACGGGATTTTGCTCCATTAGTAGCCTTAATTTATACAAACCGTTTCTCAGTTAAAGTTAGTCCAGGACAAAAAACTTCCCAGGTCTAAATGTGTCTCGTCTTTGGTCCACATGAAACCTCAAGGATAAAAAAACGCTAAGACAATCCGACCCGAAGATTGGGTTACTTCACATTTGACTCTATCTAGTCTCTGTAAAGTATTGTGAAATTTTGAACTGTTTGTAAATGTTATACAGCTCAATGTTACTCATTGACTTTACCTGAATAGCACAGACTCAGACTAGAGAAAGATGCTGGAGCCATATATGGGTGCAAACAAAGGGAGGAATCGGCTCTACTTGTTGCCTTGATATTATATCTATTTAAATAATTATGAGTGCTGCTAGCAGGGAAAGTTCTGTTTATTAAACCAGTAGGCTCAGCTTGAAATATAAAAATTTAAAATAATCTGATGTTTGTCTCTCTCCAGGTTCTTTTCAGTATGCGTTCCCGACATAGGGGTTCCCAGCTGGGCTTGCTGCTCCTGGCCTCCCAGCTCTTTCAAGTGGGTCTGGACAACATCCCCCCCGTCACCCTGGCTGTCCTGGCACTCAACGTGTACCTTTACCTGTTCCCTGTAGCTCCACTATTACAGGTAATGCATTAATACAGCACTAATAATAGACACAGTATTATTTTTCAGACTGTTAAGAAATGTATAAAAATGTTGTAACAAAAGTAGTTTATAGTACACAGTGCAGTGGTGCTAATACCAGTTATTTAATTGATTATATGATCAAACGCAGCATAATTGACTCTACTGACCTCTGGACATCTGTCAGTAACAACATGCATCACTGCCTTGTACTATGATAAGCTGCTGTACTGTCAATATCCATATGTAAATGCTGCTAACTATTCATCCCTAGACCTGCATAAGCGTCAAGCAGACATACCTGTTAAATGACTGGCGCCGCCTTCTGTTCTCCCCGCTGCACCACGCGGATGATTGGCACCTCTACTTCAACATGGCGTCCTTCCTCATGAAAGGTATCAGGCTGGAGCGACGGCTGGGCGGAGCCTGGTTCCTCTACCTGCTGTCAGTCTTCTCTCTGCTCACCGGATTTGTCTACCTGGTGTTGGAGGCGCTGCTGACAGAGCTCACTCAGGACCCTTCCCACAACGCGACATGTGCTGTTGGCTTCTCAGGTATTTGTCTTCGCTGTGAGACTCCAGAAGATGTTTAATATGCATGAACGCTTGGACTTTTATTATAATTCTAGTGGTGCAGCATCAATGTGGAGTTGATCAACACAACCTTTCTTAACCCTACTGTTTATTAACCTTTGTTATAATGATATATGTGCCTTTCTAGGTGTCCTGTTTGCTCTGAAGGTGCTCAACAACCATTACCACCCAGGCGGTGTGACCTATGTGATGGGTGTCCCTGTGGCCAATCGCTACGCTAGCTGGGTGGAGCTTGTGCTGATCCACATAACTTCACCAGGGTGAGTTACCAAACAGAAATCCACCTGTATTCACGATTCATATGCCAGATATACTTTAGAGATACCAGTATGAACACAATTGTGAACTGAAATTTCATAGCAACACAGATGAAATAGTTCAAATTGCCAGTGCTTCCAAAGTTATTGAATTGAGCCTCCTAAGAAGAAAAAAGAGATCTTTTAAGAAATGTTATGGTGTGTATCAACAGGTCAAACTAGAACAAAACAGACAGAAATCATTTTAGAAATGAGTAAAGTACATAGCATCCTATATGATGCTATGGATTAAACTGTTCACCAGATGGCAGTGTTTCATTAGTTAGGAGTTAATCTGCTGCTTTGCTTTTCCAGGACCTCTTTTATCGGCCACCTGGCAGGTATCGTGGTGGGTCTGCTCTACACTTCTGGACCACTAAAGAACATCATGAAGGGTTGTGCAGGTCTGAATTTTGCACATGTGTATGTGTGTTGCTTATAGGTGTGAATGTGTTGACTGAGACGCTGTAACCTGAGGTACTTGTATCCTATTGGAATCCAGTCGTCCTCAGCCTTTAAGCTGTTTTTATTTGCAGTTTTCTCAGATGTGGTCATGCACTGGCCTCATGGCAGCTCTTGTTTTCAGTCACTTTATCAATACAGATTTCCTAAGTGACATAACACGCTGACGGGTGACAAATTAAAGGAAAAAAACGCTACAGAGCTGAATGCTGAATGAATTACTCAGAACAACTTTGTATTGATTAGCAGTGACTCTTCCCTTTAAGGGGACAAGTGGACCCAAATCATGCCAGCAAAATGCCCCCCACAGCATAACAAAGCCACCAGGTCCCCTCACTGTAGGGGTCAAGCATTCAGACCAGTTTTTCCTTTAATTTGTCACCCGTCTCTACGTGTGTGTGTGTGTCTGTGTGTGTACGACGATGTAACAGTGGAGTTTGTTGAGTCTTTGTGCAGATCTGTGTGTCTCAATTTTAATATGAATCCATCTTAAATTCGAAATGCACATCAGCAACAATGTTTGAAATAAAATAATCTTCTTGTCTGTATTCTCACCAGGGTTTGTAACATCGAATGGATATACCTCCCGGCCAAATACGTACTACAGATCCTCAGGTACAACACCATTCAGAGAAAATTATACACAAAGGCGTTTCCAGAATTTGATAAGTTGTTTAACTGCAGCACAGTTGTTTGCTTGATACCTGACTTTGATCACTCTACAGAGAAATGTAAAGTCTTTGACCTGCGTTGACCGACTTCTAGAAAACCTTCACACTGCAAATGTGGCGCCCCAGCTGATTCCTTTTTAGGATCTCCTTCATGGCTGCTGATAATTTCCTTATTGTTAACAAATCCCATGAAAACACTAAAACCAACAATGAATTGTGTGTGTGTGTGTGTGTGTGTGTGTGTGTGTGTGTGTGTGTGTGTGTGTGTGTGTAGGCTACAGCGGCACTGATGGAGGATACTCAGGATATCATCAGTATGGAACAGAGAACACGACAAATCACCCAGCGTATTATACAAACGGGCTGACTGAGGAGGAGCAGTTGGAGATGGCCATCAGAAACAGTCTGAATGAAAATGGTAAGAGAGGAGGATTAAAGTGTAGAGATATTAAAGGTTATATATGTAGAATTGTGAAGCAATTTACATGTATTAATGTTTTTTTTTTTATTGCCAATGAGTGATCAGGTAGTCATGTAACGTAAAAAATGAGACCATCCCAGACTTTCTTGGTTGGTGAGTGCTTTGCCTCTCCAACTGACGTCAACAAATGACCAGCAACAACACAACAGAAATGGCGCTAGAGGGCTAGCTGCCTCCATCAGCCACTTCACATTTCACAACAAAACACCTCCATGATGACAAGTTGCCCACTCCCGAGCACACACACAGCTAAAACTACATTATGTCCTCAACCAAGGAGCAGAAAACAAGCTCCACAGCGATAGTAGAACATAGCTTACTCCTTTTGTTTTCCCTGTTGGTCGTCCAAAGGTCGTAATAAGCACACATTTCACAACAAAGCCGCAGCACATTGCTCCCCAGCCACAGCTTGATGCTTCCCGGCCACACCAGTCAGGGGCCACAGTGTAGCAGGAGCTTCTGTGTGTGTGTGTTTGTGTGTAAGCAAGCAGAACGAGCACACGTACATACAGCAGGGAGGGCTGACCGACTGGTTGTGAGAGATGCTTTAAGCAATTATGAGAAGTGTAAGCGAGGAAAAGGACATCACCTGTAATAGTATCACACTGTGAGCACATAGATGTAAACTGGAGCTCATTTAATGGCCACAGATGTCACTAATGAGAAGGAATTTCTGGTTCCTACATAGAGAACCTTTTTTTTGTATAATAATTTCTAATAATCTTTTGTTTTGTAGGACAAACCAACCAGAGAGGAGCTCCTCCTCCCTATGGCTTCCACTTCCCTGAGGAGCAAAGTGCTGAAGAGGTCAGGTGGAGGAGACTGAGGAGGTTTGAGAGCTGAATTGCAGCAGCAGAGGAGAAGAAGAAGGTTTAAGTGACAAGACAGAAGAGGGATTCGCTCATGAAGCCTGGTCCAAACTCTACTTCCATAGGCTGAGCAAGAGCGTCCTTATTGAGAAGGGCTTATCACACAGTCTAACACACTCTCTGCTCTGTTACTGTGGAGTCCTGCGTGTTAACGTGCCTCTGAGTGTTACCAAAGAGTTTATATTAGCTATGAAACGCTACTTAAATATGTAATCATTTGAGGGGTCGCCATCCAGTGAGAGTGTTTTTTGACAATGCTGAAGTCCAACTCTGGAATAAAGGAGACAGTTGAGGGATGATATTTCTCAGCCAACTTTCTTTTATTACAACACTTAAAGCTGTGAAATGGTAAAAAAAGGACTTAATTCTGTTTAAAAACTCTTTTTTATAATTATTCTGTCTGTGAAAACAAGAAATAAAAGTTCTAAGTCTTTTCTCCATCCAAACCTCATTAAACCAGATTCAGGTCTAACTACTGTACTTAGACTTGTCAAACTTGGATGAGATTAATAAGTAGAAGTCAGTCATGATGTAAAATGTTTCACATTTGTTAAACCTTTATTCTTTATATGAAAACAAGTTCAATGTTTTTCCCAGCTTGACCAAAGTAAAAACCACTATACTTCTACATGGGAAGTATTATAAATACAGTGGTTTTGGATTTCTTACTGCTATTATTAGACTACAAAGCTAGCTTCTTGCAGAAATAAAGTTAGAATTTAAATGTTTAACCAAGATTCAAATTAAATTATATTTTTTTTCCACAAGATGTTTTATTTTATTTTATTTTAGTAGGTTCAGCAAAACACAAATTAGGCTTTCGAACTTGAGAGAAGCTTCAGCTCTCTCCATGCTGTTCATGATATTCTGACTGCTTCTGTTTGTTTGTTTTTTTAACTTTCAAATGGTCTCATCAGATTAACAGAACCTGATTCTGAATGGTGCTAAAAACAATTAGCCTGCCACCATAGTTGATGAAGGTTGTACATCAAAAAGTACACATCTGGCCTGCTGAAGGATCAATATGTTTCTGTTCATCTGTAATAAATGTTCTTTTGTTGAGCACAAAAATCTTCCACTCGTGTACCTTTTTTCTGAGTTGACTGAATTCCCAACAGAATAAAATAAGTTGTAACTTGGCATAAGATCTACAGTATTTATCCATAGTTGTGAAGCTTAATGAAGAACAATAATTTTAAGGTATAATATAGGGATGCACAATATTATCGGCACGTAATCGGCTGAAAAAAGCTCTAAAATGAAATATCAGCATCGGCCATTTCTGCCGATAATGAGAGGCCAATTTGTTGCTATCTCCTCCGCCTGACTGTGCTTCCCTCTATGGACTGTTTCACCCTGATGGTCCCGGTGCTTCCTCCACAGGCTCCACTTCACTCAAACTGCCCGTCAGACCCGGGGAGAGCTGGGGCTAACGTTAACTCAGAGGCTAGCTGGCTGTCAGGCCATGCTGCGGCTAATGCTCTGCTAGCCTCTCAGCTAACGTTATCCCCAATTCTGCATGTGGATCCAACCAGAGCACCAAGCCCCAGTTTGTTATTCAGGTTAACGTGGGAAGAAGCAGCGGGTCTGACGGGCAGCTGAGTGAAGTGGAGCCTGCGGAGGAAACACTGGGACCGACAGGGAGAAACAGTCCACGGAGGAGCTGCTGTGTTCGGCTGCACAGTTAGGAAATAACTTGGCTGACAGGATGTGATACTCTGTTTGCGGTGGAGTGGGGGGGTATTTTTAGTTTATATCAGCAGTTTTAAGGCTTCCTAAATTCTTCCTTCATATATTGTCTTTCTCGATCATACTTAGTACAATCTATGCTTGCATGCATAATAGTCTTCTCAGCCAGCTGGAAAAAAATATGTGCATATATCGGCAATTGGCCACAATGAGTTGGAAATATCGGCCTATCAGCAAAAAATACAATATTGTGCATCCCTAATAGTGTGAAAGAAATCCAGGGATAGTTGTTTGGACATCCATGGCTACATTACAAACAGGACATGTTTGTAGTTAATTCAACAGACTTTCAATGGAGACTATTTGTCAAAATGTGGCCAAATATCATGTTATGATTTAAACCAGATTTAAGTTCCATTCAGACAGGATGAAGATCACAGGAGGAGGAGGAGGAGGAATCAAAATAGTCTCCATGCTCCTCTGTAAGTGAACTCATGGTTCCTGACGGTATATTAACCATGAAGAAATGACAGGATGTGGTCTGCAATAGATATGAATATTCAGCTGGACAAAGCCAAAGCATGAATATCAATACATGTTTCAGACATAAACTTGATTGTATGCATGTAGGTGCACAACGAGCAAGTTAAGCAAAATTTAGCAGGTTTTTACTCAAAACAATTGTGAAACTGTGAAAGTGGCTACAGTAAGATATAAGTATAAGCTGGCTGTCAAATGACTTCTATTATTCATGCTGGGAAGAAACACAGTAACATTAAGTCCTCATAGGAAGCAGCTACATATATACATACACACAAATTGGTCTTTTTAAATCTATTTTTTTCTTATCCTCTCTTATCCTTTCCTTCTGTGTCTCATCACTGTAGGAATAAACTGCAGTTGTAACTTGTAACAGCTGATAATGTGCTATAATAACCAATAGGTAACACAGACTGAGAAAATGTGATCAAATGTGTGTCTAGAATTGGATGAAGAAAGAAAAAAGTCTTCAGAATTATTTCATGAAGCAGATATGATCAAAGATGCTGCTGGTTACTGCGTGCTGGTTGGCTCAGCTGTGTTTGTGTGTGTGTGAGTGTGTGTGTTAACCGTAGCTGTGATGTCTCTATGTCTCCTCAGCCATCTGGAAAACAAAAAAAAAGTGCATATATCCGTATCGGCATCGGCAAAAATCCAATATTCTGCATCCCTATTATAAATCTAAAGCCATGTAATAAGTAGTATTATTTAGTAATACTTGATATATATATTTACATAATTATACATTATTATTATTTTTAGGAAAAGCATTAAGTTATGCATAATCTCCTTCTTTAACAACCTCATCTCAGTACTACTATAAACTTTCTAAAACAGTCTCCCCTGAGGCCGACTCTGGCTGTAAGCAAAGTTGCAAAAGGAGCGTCAAAGAAGTGCGTAGCTGGCTCTGGCTCTGGCTCTGATTCGCCTAAAGCCCCGAGGCATGATGGGAAGTAGGACAGCCTAAATTAGAGCCAAGAAACCAATGAGCCATCACGCCACACGGGGTCGGCAGTAAGATATGATCGAACTGTTCGTCCCAGGGGTGAAAAAGGTTGTGTGTTTCAATAACCACAGCCAAAATTGCAGTAGGTGGAGGATGTGTGAGTGTTTTGACATCTGATGAATTTGACAGTTTACATAGTTTGATTTTTTTTTTTTTTGCATATTCTCAATGGGGAGCGTGGGAGCTGAGTGGAGCGCAGGGCCTTGGCAGAACATGAATGGGGGAGGCTGAAGAGTGACGGTGGGGATGACAGGATGGGGACAAGGATGACGCACAAGCGCTCGGCAGTCTGCGTGTGTTTTTGTGGCACGGGGTGTGCTTTAAAGGCGTTTGTTGGCACGCCGGTAGTTTTGTGTCTTTGCTGTGTCTGTGCGTGTCGTCGCAGGAGTTATATCTCACTTTGTCATCTCGCATCACCGCTTCTCTCTAAACTGATTCTGTGAAGAGCTCCACCTGTTATGATACTGTCACCGAGCATTTAAAACTGTCTCTCCTGGTTCACGCGCGGAGGCGGAGTTCAGTCGACTATTTAAGGTGGCGGCTCAGTTTGTTCGGCAGGAGGTTGTTTATGAGGTAGTGTCAGTTTTTTTTTTTTAAGATGAAATCCACGTTTTTTGGGGGCTGAACTGAAGATGTTCAGCTGCTGCACTTGACTGAATTTACCTTTGAGGCGGGTGCGCAACTTCACTTTTGGCTAAAATAAGTGCTGAAATGAGTGCTGAAGTGTGTTTCCACGCTGTTCAGTAAAAGTTCTGATTGATAGGTGATATTTACATGGTTAGTTTATAATCGCACTCACACATGATGTTTCCACTGGTTACAGGTGTATGAAATGTCATTTAATAGAAGAACTAGTACAGTACAGTGAGCCAAGATTCGTCAGAGAAATAAAAATGTGTCATGATGTTTGATTGTCAGCTTTCCAACGTGGTGACCTTGTAGCCACCGGTAACCCAACACAGCATGACAGGGCTCTATTTCAGACATGTAGGTAGGCTTAAAACTGTAGTAGCGACTGACCTATGATACCGTTTGGCTCTCATACTCAGCTTGGAAGAGAGCGGCGTGCTGCCCCGCTGCCATGTGCTGAATACCCAAGATCCCTTGGAAAAAAAACAAAAGAAAAAACAAACACCCTCCACACAACGTGAAGGTCAATTTGTCTTTGCGTGTGCCAAAGCCAGCTGAGATCACAATAGACTCCCACGCGACTGATAAATGTACCATTGTATAAATGTAAAAAGCTTTTGGTACAAGACAGAGCCACAGTTTTTGGATCATGTTTTTTTTTTTTTCTTTTCCTCCCCACAGTGCAGTAATTAACTTCATCAAACTCAAATCCCGCTCAGCAACTCATAAAGTCTCGTGGAGAATGGTATTAACTTGTGCAGAGGTATAAGCCCAGGGCTAATTTTTGGAACCGTTTTATCACTCGTGTGCCAGAGTTACATGCTGGCGTTGATGACTAAAGAAACTTGCCACACTATTTATAGGATAATCTCATGAAATCCCCGACATCACTCCCAGCCCACCCTCACCCTCCCACTAATAATTATCTTGCCGACTTTGTTCTGCACTCGCTCTGTTCTTCCCTGCTCCACAGTGGAACTTAATGGAACTTCCTGTTAGGCAATCAAAGGCTCCGCACACCCACACAGGTGTTTTCAGTTATTATTGTTCATTAGAGCTCTTGGTCCAATCAACCAAACTCGCTATACCAATAACAATGAGGGTCTAAGTTGGTTTCGCCTTAAGGGTTCAACAGAACATCCATACACAGTCCCGAGATGATGTCTAATGAGGCAAAACAAGTGAAAAAACATGACTGTGTGGGAGCGTCTTGTTGTTGTTTCTGTTTTTTTGATGACAAAATCCTCCGGTTTGCACAGAGCGGGAGCTGTTCTTGTATTCTGTGTACTGTGAGACTCACATTTACATGCGGCGTCCTTGATGAAGGTTCAGAGCCGAAATGATGACTTGAGTAAAATGTTAATTTAATATTTTATTACGAGTCGTGCTAAATGTCGAGGCTGCTCAAGGTTACATTTATGAGTCATATATTGCATCACAGACTGTAGGAATAAACAACTCATCATTCACAGTGTTCTTTAGGATGCTTATGCAACAAAGAGGAAGCTATTTACGGCTATTTATAAAATGTATTTTATATTTTGCAACGTACAATCTTATCAGCCTCATCTGTCATCAGAGGATATGCACAACAGGAAAAGGGGGGGGGGGGGGGGGGGGGGGGGGGGGGGGGGGGGGCGGTCCTGACACAAATGGTAGAGAACAAGAAAAAATATCACAGCCTGATCTGTGTGTGCTTCCCACCATCCATCCATCCATCCATCCACATTCGTCCATCTTGCTTGTGTGTCTGTCTGATCACTTATATCAGATACACTGTGTATGTAACACTAACACTGCATTTACAAAAACATCACAGATTTCATTTTCCCGACATTAAG
This sequence comes from Euthynnus affinis, assembly GCA_029490765.1. Taxonomy (NCBI): domain Eukaryota; kingdom Metazoa; phylum Chordata; class Actinopteri; order Scombriformes; family Scombridae; genus Euthynnus; species Euthynnus affinis. The sequence continues at coordinate 6,172,211 of CM055845.1, forward strand.
TTACAGCCGCTGTGCAAATGTCAGTTGTCTTAATGTTTCTAACCTGTCTGATTGCATTTAGTTTAATGCTCCTCTTCTTTTGATATAGCTTAATTAAAAGTCAGAAGGTCATAATGAAAAGACCAAGTGTTATTAGTATTATGTATATTCACCGCATGCCTTGATTTACATAGATAGATTAGTCATCATATACGTGACATTTTTTATCCAAAGCTTTTCGCTTCTCAACGCACATCGGGAGCAATTATTTTGCACAAAGACGCCAACATGTGGACAGGATGAAACTAATGAGGTAAGCAAGAAGATGCACTCATAAACAATAAACTAGACTAAAACAAAAAAATATGAATACAGGGACTGCAGTAAAATGCTGTACAATCATCTAAAATACATCAGACATGAGTTGTGCACGTTGCCCTAACATGTTAAACCACCTACAGCTTAAAATGCCTTGTATACATATTCATGAGCGGTGTTTTATATGTACTGTAGAAGCACTTATAGAAACTCACATAGATATCGAACTGAGCTCTGCAGATTCTGTTTTTCTTCAGCTACCACCAGCCAGTTGTTTCCTCTTGCTTCTCTTTCTCAGTCTCAAACTTAACTCTTTTTTTTTTCCAAGGGGTGGAATTTAGTTCAACTCGTCTGCCTCAAACGTGAACTGTCCGCAGCTTGACTAAGGCCTCTACAGTAACTTGAGGGGTTGACAAGAATACTGGAGAGTCACGTTCACCCCCTTCAACAAACATCAAGTCAAATCTACTCCTTAACACTTCTCTTTCACCCAGTCGTCTTCTGTGCTGCTGTCACACAATCTCTCCCTCTTACATTTCTCTCCTTTGTTCTCTCTTGCATTTCACTCTGTCTCTCTCTCTCTCTCTCTCTCTCTACTGCTTTAGGAATTTTTCTCCCTTTGAATATTGATTCCTCCCAAGTGTCTGCTCTCTCCTCACGCTTTTTCTAAAACTCTCTTTTCCCCTTTTCTCTGTGTATCTCTGCCTCCTTGTGCGTGCCTCGCTGAAGCTCTCTCTCTCTCTTTCTCTCTCTCGTCTTCTCCCTTGATGTTCCTTTCTGTTTGTCTCTCGATTCGTCTCCCACAATCTAGCGCTGGTTTTGATCTCACTATACCTCTCTTACTCCGTCTTTGTCTCTCTGACGCACGCATGCACTTAGACTGTCTCACTCCTCCTGGGTTGCCTGCAGATCAGAGTTGGCATGTCTCTCAATAAGCTGCAGAGTTACCGAGCTCCTTGATTCTTCTCGTCTAACTGGGTGACCCATTTCTGCACAAACTCGCATATTTTAATGCTGTGAAATGAAGTACTGTAAAGTGTTTTACCACACCAGTTCAACAGTATACCTATACTAGCAGCATGTGGTCTTCAGATGTATCACTGAGGGTTTTTTTATTCTAACTGGGTCACAGTTATATTCCACAGAATTTAAGATGCAGCAGTGGAAACTACAAAGCTCATTTACTCATGTATTTTCAATTCAGTTTTATTTGTATAGCGCCAAATCACAACAGGAGTTATCTCAGGGCACTTTTCATGTACTCTTTAATTTACAAAGACCCAACATTCCCCCGTTAGCAAGCGCTTGGTGACAGCGGAAAGGAAAAAACTCCCCTTCGACGGGAAGAAACCTGGAGCGGAACCGGGCTCTAGGTGGGCCATCTGCCTTGACCGGTTGGGTTGAGAGAGAAAGAAAGCGGATAAGAGGAGAGGGAGACACAGAGAAGCACAGCAACAATAATAACAACAGTAATAATACTGGAAATATGGCTAATGATAATAACAATAGCAGGTGTGGATGTCAACCGTGACCCACAGAAGCCTATGATCCATAACCAGTCGGTCTGTGACCATGATCCACAGGGACTTGGAAGACAAGACAGCACAGAACTCTGAGGAAGAAGCCAAGTTTGTAACATGTATTAATGGGGCATGAATGCATGCAGATGGAGAGGGGGAGGAGAAGAAAGGAACTCAGTGTATCAAGGGAAGTCCCCCCCGGCAGTATAGGCCTGTAGCAGCATAACTAGGGGCTGGTCCAAGCCAAGTCTGAGCCAGCCCTAACTAAAAGGAAAGCTTCGAAAGTTTAAGCCTACTCGTAAACATAGAGAGGGTGTTTACTTCCCGGACTGAAACTGGAAGATGGTTCCACAGGAGAAGGAGCCTGATAGTGAAGGGCTCTGCCTCCCGTTCTACTTTCGGAGACTTTAGGAACCACAAGTAAGCCTGGACTCTCGGAACACGGTGTTCTAGTGGGGTAATAGGGTACTACGACCTCTAATATATGATGGTGCCTGACCATTAAGGGCTCTGTAGATGAGGAGAAGGATTTTAAATCATGTTGTGGATTTTACAGCGAGCCAGCGCAGAGAAGCTGAAATGGGAGAAATAGGATCTCTTTCTCTATTTTTTTTTTTTTGTCAGTACATGTGCAGCTGCATTCTGGACCAGCTGGAGAGTCTTTAGAGACTTGTTAGGGCAGCCTGATAATAAGGAATTGCAATAATCCATCCTAGAAGTAACAAATGCGTGGACTAGTTTTTGTGCATCTTTTGGAGACCGGATGTGCCAGATTTTTGCAGTATATTTCGCATTTTTAAGTTTAAACTGTTGCTAAACGTGTCGTGTGACTATAGCACAGCTGCAGTCACGTGTCATCTTCATAAAATCCAGTCGTTTCTGGCTACTGATACAGTGTCAGGCGCCTGTGTTTGGCTTCTTGCTGCAGACGTGCTGCAACCACAGATTAATGCTTCAATATAAATCATTTATTTCGATGAACTGCTCCACTCCTCAACCAAAAATCGGCTCAGAAAATAACGTTTAATGTGGTTAAAGCAGGAAAGTCAGTAAATCAGCCTGCAGTGATCTATAGGCTAAATGAACGTAAGTGATTTTTTTTTACAGTATCTGCTGTCCACGACACTATGAAAAGCTTCTCCTCCAGTTCATTAAACCTCTGCAGCATCTGAGGTCAGCAGGACTGAAATGTTGATAAATCCGCAGCCTCTGAGAAGTGCCGCGTCAGAGCGCAGTGCCGTTACGCACGACTGTTCACTGTGTTTACCTTCATTAAATCACCTGATGACATCAGGCTGCTACAGTATAACTACACACACACCTCTGCACACATCAGACTGGTCGATATTCTCCTTTTTTTTAAAGAGGGCTCATCAGCCTCTTCATTAGTTTTTTTTTATTTTTATTTTTATTTTTGTAGCAAAAGTAGCGTCTCATGTTTTATCTTTGCGACACATTCCAATGCAAACGCTGCTGTGTAACATTAATTATCAAACTATGTCACCATTAACAAGGTGAGATACTTTAGAGTTATTGCTGAAATAGCGCCAGTCTGATGTGATTATACAAACACATCAACAAATCAATGCCTTTATTTTTTATTGATTGATTGATTGATTGATTTCGTTATTATAGTAACTAACTGATGAAAAACCTACTCCATCTGTCTTTGGCTGCAGATTTGTGATGAAGTGTGTTCATGTCGTGACGCTCTGAACCATCCAGACATTTGCTTTTTTTTTTTTAGCTGTCGTTATCACGTTGAACTGTGATTGGCACAACTATTTTAGAGCTACGAGGGACGTGATGTGAGAGACTATTTATTAATCACCACACCTGCTGATCTATATTCACTCAGCCCTTTTGCACTTTTCGCTGCTGCGCATACATGAACCAAAATAGCAGGTGGCACGTGCGCATGGAGACCTCCACACAGTCAGACCTGTCACGCTGCACTCGGTATTCATTTTTCAGATTGCAACTGAGGGTGCAAAATATAGGGCTAAGGTTGCAATGCATGCTTTTGCATCTACATAGAACCGAGCCTGAGGAGGAGATTTACGGACATTTACTACAAAATAATGCCGTTAAACAGGTAGCAACAGTAGCTGGAGTGGTTCTTTAAAAAGACATATCCTGATCAAAGATAACTCCCAGATTGCTTACAGTGGTGTTGGAGGCCAGGGTAATGCCATCTAGGGAAACTATATTAGATAATGTGTTTCTTAGGGGTTTAGAAACAAGCACAATAACTTCAGTTTTGTCTAAGTAGCAGAAAACTGCATGTCATCCGGGTCTTTAGGCTTGAAGTTTAGTTAACTGATTGGTTTCATCTGGCTTCATTGATAAATATAATTGGGTATCATCTGAATAACTTTGAGTGTGGAGTATGTAGTGTTTCCTAACAATATATAAGGCAAATAGTATTGGCCCAAGCACAGAACCTTGTGGAACTCCGTGATTAGCTTTTGCACGCATGGAGGATTCATTGTTAACATGTACTAACTGAAATCAAACTGATAAATAAGACTTAAACCAGCTTAATGCGGTTCCTTCAATGCCAATTAAATGTCCCAGTTTCTGTAATAGGATGTGATGGTCAATGGTATCAAATGCAGCACCAAGATCTAACAAGACAAGTACAGAGAGAAGTCCTTTGTCCGATGCAATTAGGAGATCCTTTGTAACTTTCACCAGTGCTGTCTCTGTGCTACACTGCACCCTAAATCCTAACTGAAAATCCTCAAATAAGCTATTGTTGTGTAGAAAGTCACACAACTGATTGGCGACCACTTTCTCAAGGATCTTGGAGAGAAAGGGAAGATTAGATATATGTCTGAAGAGATTTAATTACAGCTAATTTAAAGGACTGTGGTACATAGCCTTTTATTAAAGATAGATTGATCATATCTAGTAAAGAAGTGCTAACTAAGGGTAAGACTTCCTTAAGCAGCCTAGTTGGGATGGGGTCTGAGAATGGAAGTCAATTGGAGAAAAACAGTCTAAATATATATCAGGTTTTTACAGCTGCTTCTAAGGTTCCTGTGTTTGGGGATAAATCATTGTTGTTTTAGGGCAGGAGGTGATGAATCTTGTCTCTAATAGTTAGGATTTTATCATTAAAGAAGCTCATGAAGTCGTCACGACTGAGAGCTAGAGGAATACATGGATCAATAGAGTTATGAATCTTTGTCAGCTGGCCAAGGTGCTGAAAAGGAACCTAAGGCTGTTTTTTTTTTTTATTCTCCTCTATTAATGATGAGTAATGGGCAGCTCTCGCATTGCAGACGGCCTTCCTATATTTTTTAAGACTATCCAGCCAGACTAAGCAAGATTCTTCCAGTTTTGTAGAACACCATATCCTTTCACATTTTGGTGACTTTTGCTTTAATTTGCAGGTTTTGGGGAGTTATACCATGGAGCTAACTTCTTATGTTTTATTATCTTCTTTTTTTTAAAAGGGATGTTGGAGCTGAGTGTCATTCATAGTGAGCCTGTCCTATCAATAACACGATCACTTTGGGAGGGATTGAAGTTAGCGTTAATTCAAAGCTGATGGGATCGCTTCCTTAAATCTAGTTACTGCAATATCAGATGGACATCTAGTGAAGACATTTTTTTTGTCTAATGACGTGTAGTCCAGTAATAGCCAATGCGTCAGAACAAGGTCGAGGGTGTGGTTGAGACAGTGAGCGGGTTTATTTACCCTTTCGGAGAAGCCAATTGAGTCTAATAATGAGATGAGCGCAGTACTGAGGCTGTCGTTATCAATTTCAAGCCTTACTGATCATTTTATGCAACTTCAGAGGAAATTGTGTCCTTTTTCTTCATCTGACAGCTTTACTAGTGGCTTTTCACATATGTAAACATACTGTATAGACCCAATAAAAAAAATAAGCAGCCTATTATGCATTGCTATAGATGAAATTACCCAACATTAAACAGTATAAAGTAGTTCGACTGAGCATCAGCTGCAGTTAGAACATTAAAATACTGTTTATGCATCTATAATTTTACTTCTACTTCAGAATCAGAGTACCTACTTTCACTTTGAAGTTCTTAAATTAAATGAAGAATGTGTGTGCTTCTCCTTGTAGGAGAGTTTCTATATGCTATATGTTGCTACTATAAGCAAAAATGCTCCTTCCACCTCTGATCAGATAGATTCCCTCAAGGGACAAAGAGAAACCGGCCTCATAGATTTGATTGTCAAACTTCCCTGCAGGTACCTGAGACAGATTAGATTTCACCCTTTAAAAGGAGGAACAGTGAGTTTTATATAATTTTATGCAGAATAAGGTGACTGTCTGTACCGACTCTGTGTGGTTAATGATATTTCAGGACAGAACAGTCCGTGTCTAACGATGCCAAACTGTGCTCGTTTCTATGAGGAGTAAAATTTAAAAAAAAAGTTTTAAGCTTATATGGGACAGAAATGATCTCAGTGACCCCTGGTGGATCCAAGAACCCCACTGTGGGGGCCACTGTAAAATATCTGAATGTTCTGTAACTGTAGATAATTGGGTGCCAGTGAGTGAGTAGACTCCCCACCCTCCACCCCCCCTCCCCCCCCCTGACCCGCTGTGAAGTAAAACGTCCCCGGATTCCACTCCACGTTTTTCTCTGCGCCCTTATTTAGCGCTGTGTTGGGTTATAAGGAGAATTAGAGGAAATAACATGGCACAACAAACAAGAAGGGCGTGCATAATAGGGAAACATTGGTGCTGATTGAGTAAGAGGGGAAATGTGAAGGGAAACGAGAGATCAGGACGTATTGTTTTTTTTTGCTGCTGCTGCTGCTGCCGCTGCGTTCCCGGAGCATCTCTACCTTCTCCGGAGGATGCTGCATCTCTTGAAACCGCTGCTATCTGCCGATAGTCCATGCAGTCTCCTCGGCTGCATCTCACTGTGATTATTACAACGTGTGACGGCGAGAAGACGATGTGCGAACAGGCTTAAGGGGAGCAGAAAGGTTGTCCGCACGCTTAGAAGATTTCTCCTGAGCATCTGCTAGGATCGTTCTGCGCGTATCATCACTGCCGACTTCTGTTTAGACGCAAAGGAGGGGGGGAAAAAAAAGAAAAAAAGACGGACTTGATCATTTCACTGTTAAATTATTTAAGGGTATCTATTCCTCAAGCTCAACATATGTTGGTGTCTTTGTCTTACATCTTCCGTGCATGATTTTGAAACCGGGCTGTTAAGTGGCGGTGACACGGATGAAAGCCGATGGCCAGGCGCCCCAAATTTCCTCAGAAGGGGGATGCAACCTAAAATAACCCCGATGCCAAATGGTAAGAGAGAGAGCAGATGAATGACCAGGAATCAGTGCAGTGTCTCATGAATGCATTTATATGTCTGTAGGTCTTTGCTGTTTCTCCAGAAGCTCTGCTGGTTTTGCCCGCTTGCTGAATTATCCCTGCAGTTTACCGCACACCGCAAGCCGAAGGAGCCCTGAATCTGTGACACGTACGGCTTCTCCGGAGACTGTCCTCCCCTCCTTCTCCTCCTTCTCCTCCTCCTCCTCCTTCTCCCTCCTGTCCCCCCCACCCTCCTTCCTACCACTCGGAGCCCGGACACCGGCGACTTTTTAATGGCTTTTGTGTTCAGAAGATGGAGGGTTTTACTGGTGCTGAACGTGCTCGCTGTTGCGGGGTTCATGACTTTCTGGGCCAAGTGCAACACACGCAGCGTCCAAGCCGTCGGTCCGGAGGCTCCGGCGGACGGGAAGAGGCCCCGGGGCAACGGGACGACGCAGGGGCCCAGCATCAGCCATGAGCTGCTGCTGAAGAGGCTCAGCTCGCTGGAGGACGTGGTGTACAGGCAGTTAAATGGTAAAGAGCAGTCAGTGTAACATTTAAACTGCATTTAAATTACATGAACCTGATGCCCCCCCCCTCCTCCTCCCCAAAGGAATGAGCAAAAGACAGAAAAAGTCTGCTGTGTGACTTCCTCTAGGTGGCCTTAATTATGGTGCTGAAGAAGTTCCTCTGTATTGCCTTTAATGTCTTATAAATCTCATAGAGCCCATTTCTGTCCCTCTCACTCCTGAGCAGACACTTCTCACATTATTACACATATTTAACAGTTAACCTCTGCAGCCAGGTAGTAAAGATCAGCAATAAAATGTTAATTACTTATCAAGAAATCTCATTTAAAGCGAAATAAGTGTCTGCTATGGGTTGGAATGGCTGGGCTAAATGGATTAGACTACCCTTTTTGCTGCACTAATGCAAGGTTATCCTAAGTTTATTTTTAAAAAAATTGCATTTGAACCACTCTATCGTTAATGATTACTCACAAGAACAGAAAAGAGCAGGCTATTTAAATCAGCGTTCCCTTTTTAAGTCCTCCAACCGACTGAAATTAATTTGAAATGAAAATTCAGAGGACTTTTTCCTACTTTGTTTTAAGTGCTGTACTACTTGATCTCCAAAGGCACGCAGCGTTTAGTCCTCCGGAGAGGTCAGAGGTCAGGGTCGTTCAACAGAGTTGGAGCTTTTTTTAGGTATTCGGTGGCTCCCGGACACGTCAGCAGGATGTTTGCCAACACAGAGAGTAGCAAACGTATTTAGTCACTTTAATCCCCTTTGCCACCCACAAATACGCCCAGTCACGCTAATAAGAATCTTATTTTAGCCCTAATTTGAAACAGTGAATGCCTCGAAGCTTCATTAGCAGCTTAAAAAAAGATGTTTGCTTCTTCGTCATTAAAAAAAAAAGTTTCATTTCATTTTTGGGTTGTGACATCAGTATGTAAGTGAGTACACTGTTCGTATAACATGTCCTCATATCGAAGGCATCCTGCGTGAATCTGTGCTTGTCAGCGCTTGTCATAATGTGAGTTCAGCTCAGAAGCCCACCTGTTTTGGCAGCCGCTGATTACTTACTGTATGTTGATGTGAGTTTGGAGCCTGTGATGTGGAGTCAGGCTACCAGCTGTGAGCCACAGAGCATGCAAAAGACAGCAGGAGTGACTCAGTCAGACTAAAAGATCCTGACATGTAATCTTCTCTTGTTTGCCTCGCCCAGGTCTGTCCAAATCTCTGGGACTGATTGAGGGCTTTGGGGGTCGGGGTAAAGGTGGACTCCCTGCCACCCTGTCCCCAGCTGAGGAAAGCGATGCTAAATACCTGAGGGAGAAGTACGGCTACAACGCCTATCTCAGTGACAGAATCTCTCTGGATCGGACCATACCGGACCACAGGCCCAGCAAGTGAGTGCATACTGGTGTTTGGTGTTTAACCATTCAGGTGATTTTGGTTTGGAGATAGTTTAGGGTTTCTTTTAAGATCCAGAAACAGTGTCTCAATCGCTTTAGTTAACTACTATTTTCTTTCACTTTTTCCTCGAAGCATTTGGATGAAAGTTGAGTGTAAACAGTCTGTTTAAAAGTCCAAAACCTGCACGCTGAGAAGCACAAATGAAATATTTGGTATTGTGATTATTTCCTGGTATCAGTCACTTAGTGCAGTTTGCATGCAGTGTTGTTTTATAGGGCTCTTCACCTCCCCCTTTTATTCTCAATCGCTCATCCTCTCCCCCTCTTACTCTTATATTTGATTAAATTTGCGCTGATGAATAGGCTGGTTATCGATCTGCAGGCGCGCATGCATGAGTATACAGGTCTGACCGCTCATAAACACTACACCTCAAATTGTGTTTGCATATCAGTGATGAATGTGAGCATCCTTGTGTATATTCAGGTGAACTCATCTATTTCCAGATGGCTTTATGCGGCGTATATCTGCATGCACGGTGCAGGTTTCCTCCATAAATGCTCTGTTAAAGAGTCTGTCTCCGGCCTCCGTTGCCAGTGAAGTGAGTAACGGCCCTTGAATTTGAAAGTCAGTGATGATGTAAAGGCCTTCAGCCCGTCGCTGCCATCAACCGCATATGTTTCGGGGTGGGGGGTGGTGGTGAGGTGGAAGGATGAGAATCCAGTGCTCTCCTTTGTCACTCTTTTATGTTGCTGGGATCAAAGTAGCGTGTGAAGCGTGTTGGGGTGTGATATCTTCAGGCTTAGCAGGAGCATATAAACTGAAGTGAGGAGTCTGCTATGTTTGGCTGAAGCTCCCTTTACACTGCAGAGCCAGAGGTGTTGGTGAGATGAGAGAGAGAGAGAGAGAGGGTGGAGGTGGGGGGGGGAAACCAAGATCACATTTCAAACTACTCGAAGAATAAAGAGGCAAGACTTTAGTTTTTAGGATTCACTATAAATCTGCTCAGTGTTTTTCCAGGATTATTACATTGATTTGGCCAAGACCTGCTTTTCCAAAACATCTTCTACACTTGTAAGAGCCAGATCGATATATACAGGCACGGCTGATATTATCGACCAATTTTAGCTTATCACCTTCAGGATGGTACCAGCGCATGTATCGGCCGATAAGTAAAAAAGAAACTGCAGTACCGAAATGCCAAAAGAAGAGCCACAGTGACATTCAGATTACTCAGTGAAGCGCTACTCGTAACACGACAAGCTCACACTTTCACACTTGAAATCATTCATGCTGCTCTCTTCTATCCGCTGCACAACTGCTGTTACTGGTTACACTGATTTGCACCATCCCTGCTGCCTCCTGTTCTTACTTCTTATTACCATAATTGCTGTGGCACCTCTTGCCTCTTGTACGTTATGTACATACTGTATATTCCCTATATTAGTGTGATATGGATCTGCTGGGCTTTTTTTCTCCGCAGACCCCTTGGGGGCCTTTGAATGCGCTCCCTCACACTGTTGCATTGCCGCTTTGATTCTTTTGGGGATCTTCTTCAAACGCAGCACTTTCTCTGCAAATATATGTCCTTTTATTCCAAGAATAACTCTACATTCTTTGCGTTGGATGTTTGATTAAAATATATGTATAGCGCAGAAAATATGATCATCGTGTGAGTCATATTCAGGATTAAATCGCTCTCCGTGTGAGAAGTTGGGTGTGTGAGACCTCAAGGTTTCCTGTCAAATATGAACAAATACTTGAAATGGTAAAATAAAACATTTAATTTGGAAGTAAATATCACCATTCTTCATTGTTAATCTGTTTTTGAGGCAGTAAGTGTCTCAAAAAAAAGTGTTTAATGAAAGATTTGTTGTAGAATTGCTTCTAATTAAGATTTATTGTAATTAAGATTACTGATAAGAGGAAATTAGAAAAGGAAACAAGTAAAGGAAGGTGCTTAAACTAAACAGCAGTAAAAAACAGCCCTCCTATCTGCAGCAGACAGCCTCCGAATAGGCCAATTTAGAAAAATACGATTGTGATTATAGCTGAATAGGCCTTTCAGTCTCATCGAGATATCAGCAGCTCCATGGAGACAGTTTGGGGATGAGTGAGGCGTGCAAAGCCCAGGATACAGGATACACAGGCAGGCATGGGAAGGTTTCGTTTTATGGACGGTGTGGTGTGTGTTTGCATGTCTCTCTTGGCAGATGCAGAAAAGTCAGCTACCCCAGGGACCTCCCGCAGATCTCCCTCATCTTCATCTTCGTCAACGAGGCTCTGTCAGTGATCCTGCGCTCGGTCCACTCGGCTGTCAATCACACGCCGGCTCATTTGCTCAAAGAGATTATCCTGGTGGACGACAACAGCGACGACGGTCAGTAGAAATGACAGATTTCCTTTTTTCCAAATTTCAAACGATGAAAGCGGCAACATCTTTTATTTCTTATGATTTTTTTATCTGTTACATCTCAAGCGAAATACAGTATTTTCCTGTAGACACCAGTGAAGAGAATACAGAACAACAGCAGGGTGAAAGAAGGACCTGTAGTCTCATGACAACAAACCAAAAGTGTTGTAATCACTCAATAACCTAGTAATAATTAGTTTGAATAAAAATGCAGCATACTGATTAGTGGCGATATAATACAGGTATTAACTTTAAAATATATTCAAACCCGGGCTATTCTGTATCCCACTGCTGCACTGAAATGTTTTTTTTGTGTGTTTGTCTTGTTTTTACATTTAGCTGTGAGAAATGATTTAATCACATCTGCAGATTCAGTCAGCACCTTCGTGGTGTTGAGTGGGCTATTAGTAAATTGCGGTGTCAGAAAAGTGTTTCAGTAAAAATAAATATAGCGCCCGAAACATTTGCTGTAGTCGGCAGCTTAAATAAGAAAATATCACCGTCAGCGTTTCGTACAGAAGCTTACTACACACGCATACACACAAACAGACTTTCTGAAAGACGCTATAATCAGAATTTGAGCATTTCGGACTTTGGTGCCCTCTGGTGGCAGTATCGAAAACACACGGTTGCAAACGTGCACTGAAAGCATAAAAGGAGCAGGAATAAAAAGCACATACAGTAACACACTCCAAACATAACACAAAGGCTGTTTATTTATTATATGTATGTTGCTCATGCGCGTGCTGAAACGTGGCTAATTGGACGACGGCATGAAATGTGTAACAGGGCTCCGTCGGCATGACAAGGTAATGAGCGTCTCCTTGACAAAAGCCGCGGTCATTGCTTTTGAGGAGCGGCATTTGCTAAGGTGACTGATGGCGTTGGATTTTTTTTTTTTGCAGGGTGGACAGACAGATAGAGGCGGAGCGCCACAATTGGATGTCACGGGAGAGATGTCCCTGTCGTATTTATTGGGCAGGGCTGCCAAGTCGGGCTTTGTGAGATGAAGGGATGGGAAGAGATGAGGGGAGGGGAGGGGGGGGGGGGATGAAACCAGGCAAAGTATAATAAGAAGAGAGGCTGCGTGAGATAAAGAGCAAGAGGTGTTCGTGTTAGAGAGACATTAGGGAAGAAGGGATGCAGAAATAAAAGAAAAGGCGGAGGAATAAAGAGGGCTGGAGGGTTTGGAAATAGGTAAAGAGAATGAAAGGAGAGGCTGAGAGAGCAAACCAGCTATTAGAGAAAGTGGAGAGAGAGAGAGAGAGAGAGGAAAAGGACGAGGGACAGAGAGGCTCTAAGATAAATGAGGTCGGACAGAGAGGAGGAGTGAGGGAGAGAGCGTAAGGCGATGAATATCCGGAAGAGAGAGAAAAAAGGAGCAATCTAACAGAACGGAAAGCAAAAACAAATAACGAGGAAACGGGGAGAGAGAGATGAGATAGTCAAAGCTTTAAAGGATAAGCCGGGTGTGATTCCATTTCTTTTATCGTCAACAAATCTGATGAAAACACCAAAAGGAGCAGTAAGTTAGTCTGTCTCTCAACAACTGACCTCCTGACCATGTCTTGTTTCAATCAGCCCGGTTTAATATTAAAAAAAGGCTTAGAAATTTCCCTAAAACAGCTGGGCACTGCTGTTTTTAGCAAACGTTACTCAAACATGAAAATAGTGAAAAGTTTCAGTCACAATTAAGGGTGATTCTAGTTATAATTTGGGCTTTAAGGACACTGTACTCATCAGTTTAATTACTGAGTTCTGGGATTGCAGCAACATAGCTATAAGGAAATCTAACAGGGCAAGAAACACGAGGAGTCTGATGATCCTACCAGTTTTAAACGAACCATCAGTTCAGTCAAAATGTGTTCGGAAACGAAAACAAGGTGAATAAAATCTAATAGCATCACCCGTTCTGTCTGTTGCAAACAACCAACAACATTTAATAGACCGACTTCCTGCTTCAGCAAGCAGCGTTTAACTCTAATTGTCTGCACGGTTTCTCTGTGCAAAGGGAGACGATTTGCAACATCACAGGTGAGCTCGTTCTCCGTTTTAATTACAAATGAAGTAGTTCAGATAATCAGGCTTAAACTGCTGGCTTGTTTGCAACCCATCTGATCGTGTAGCTGCTTGTTTGTTGCCCCATTGGACTTCATTACAATAATGGATCCATGTTCTCAAATCTCAGCAACGAGCTTAGCCGGTACGACCATAACTGATACACACGTGGCCCAAGCTATGAAAGTAAGACCCCACTTGTGATGAACATTGTTGTTGCACTCGTGAGTATTTCTGGCAGCAGGGCAGTCTATGTGGGACTGGTTTAAAATAAACTACAGTGCCGCTGTTTATGGTAATGAAGGAATATGTGGCCCAGTGAAGCGGTGTGTGGCTTACTGATGCATTTTTAATAATTTTTGGACAAATATGGAGCTCTAAGGCACAGAGGAATAATCGCACAGGCGGTACTTGTTGGTAGCATCAATTTATTCTTGTTTTTTTTTTTTTTCATGAGGTCTATTCACAGAAAGAAAAATACAGAATATTGTCAGCCGCTTCCTTTTTTTTTTAAAAGAGTCTTGGAGAGAGCAAGAGAAGGAGAGAGAGAGACAGTTGAACCCCTCACACCGCCTTCGCCATCGCCATCGCCACCCCCTCCTCTTCTCTCTCACTTCACACTGCTGATTGGCCGAGAGCCAGCGATCCATCACAGAAGGGAAGAGATTGCAGCGGCGCAGAGGGCAAGGCATGCAAACAAATAACAGTCACCAATCTCGGTGTCTGCATGAGTCGCCAGGTTCCGTAGTCTCGCGTCGCACACACGCCCGAGTGTGTATGCATAATGTGATGTGTGTGTGTGTGTGTGTGTGTTTGTGTGGAAGAAAGAGAACACACAGCATGGGAAATGAGTTTGTGATCAAGAGTGTGTGAGTGAGAAATAAATAGAAAACAGAAGTGTTTTTTTGTGTGTGTGTTTTTTTGTGTGTGTGTTTAAGAGGGAATTTTTAAGCCTATGTGTGTTTGTGATGCAGAGGAAGAAGGGTTGTGGATGTTTGGGTCTTGGGGAGGGGAAATGGCTGATGAGGTGATTGAGAGATCAAAGGTGGAGCGGTCGTTGATGCTCAGGAAGCCGCAGACTCCCTTCGGTGTTGTTTGGAGTCTGTTGGAGCTCAAAACAGCACCGCAGGGAACTGAGAGAAGAGATTTATGTCATCTTTATGTTTCTCTGTGTGTGTGTGTGTGTGTGTGTGTGTGTGTGTGTGTGTGTGTGTGTGTGTGTGTGCCATTTGTGTGTCTTTTCTTTTTCTTTTTTCTTTTTTTTTTTATTGAAATGAATCATTGTGCGCTCGCGGTGGAGCTTTTTGTGCGGTTGTTTATGTCTGTGTCAGGCCTGCGCGACGTGGCAGCGTAATCAATACATCAGAGTGCGGATTTCTGACAGTCTCGGACAAGAGATGGATGTGATAATTATTCTAATTAACAAGGGAAATTATGGATGTGAAGATAATTTATATCTGTGACAAAGCTCTTGGATCTGTGTGCTCACTGGCAGGCCGGCTTTTTAGTTATTAAAGCGGCGCGTAAAGATCCAGCAAGCAAACTGCTGTTGTTGTTGTTATTGTGTTTTGATGTAATCTCTCGTCTTACCAACTGCAGAGCAGCTGAAAGGGCCGCTGGAGGAGTATGTGAACAAGCGCTACCCCGGCCTGGTGAAGATCGTCAGGAACCAGAAGAGAGAGGGACTGATCCGGGCCAGGATCGAGGGCTGGAAGGTGGCCACCGCCGAGGTGACGGGCTTCTTTGACGCCCACGTGGAGTTCACCCCATCCTGGTGAGTACCAGGCATTAGGATGGATTAAACAAGACTTAGATAAAAGTTGGACTGAGTGAGTGAGAGAGTTTCCTGATTGGCCAATGCTTTTTCAAAGCGAATAAGTGCGAGATGATGGAAGTGGAGGACAGCAGTGTGACGCAGCAGTGACTGTGTTTCTGCTCTGAGCTCTGACACTCTCAGCTCCGGTGTTAAATGCGGTGAAGTCGGTTAAACTCCTGTCTAAACAGACACATGCCAGCGTCTCTACCGTCTCCTCCTCTACCGTCCAGTGTGATTGACTCTCCGTCTGGCTGACAGCGCTTGTCAGAAGCCAGCAGGAGAGACGCTCCACAGCGCGTTTGGATTTTTATAATTGAACTAATACCAGGAGGCAGGCTTTTTATGTCTCTGACGTTTTCACATCACAAACGATGAACAACAGCATTAAAACGCGAGTCTTGCAGGTAAAAACATCGTGAGTCATGTAGCTGTTATATCAGTTTAGTGCGGAGCGGCTGCTCTGCAGGTGCACTTGATATGACTGTGCTGTGGTTACTGGGCAAGGACAAATCTCCTGAATTTTCATTTCCACTGCAGCCTCCATAATCATCGACCGGGAAAGAGGCAGAATAAAGGCGCACAGAGGCATGAGAGACAGCGCAGAGTTAAAGCCCGAATAACCATCAGTCTGACAAAACACTCAATGCAGAAAAACATCCGCAGAGTGAAACAGATGAAAGAGCAGGGCCAGTTAACAGATAATTAGAATAGTTATAATTAGAATTAAAATAAGTTCTCTTTCATAACAAACATCCCAAGATAGGGGTGGAAACTATTGTTCTTGCAACTGCATTTCTACTTTTTTTTTTGGACTCAAACATATATTAAACATGTATCACTTGAACAAATGTTACTTGAACATCTACAGAAAATTGCAGATTCACATTATAGACACTACCGCTGACTATCCATGTAACAAATTGCCGTATACTAGGTTTTGACCTAGTCTTGTTTCCTTGTTAAAAGGCTTTTTATGGGGGAATTTTCCTTATTTGAATCAAGAGTCTAAGTATAGAAGGTTGTTGTTGTATGCTGTAAAGAATGTAAAGCTCCAATAATTACACACAATAATTACAGTCATAAAACGACGGACTTGTATCACTTTTTAAAAGAAAGTTATTAGTGCTTTACAGAATCATCCAAGGAGAGGACAAAGAACAGCAGAAACAGCATAAACGGACACACAAGAAGCAATTTCACACTTGAGAAACTTTAAGATAAGGAGAGAAGTAGAGTTGTAGAGCCTGTAGAATCAGAATTAAAAGATACTGTTTCATAAAAATACATTTTTTTTTACAGGAAACGTTCGAAAGATGAAACTGATTTGGGGCGAGACGTAAACACTTGAGTGCTTAGAACAATTTTGCCACATCCCCTTGACACCTTTTTGTAGGTCTCCTATTCATTTTTCCAGCTCAGTGTGTGCTTTAGAGTATGTACACAAAACCCAGTTCACTCAGCATAAATAGACAAATGCCCTCCAGAGCTGCACTGAGCTGAATCAAATAGAATCAGTAATAAAGTTGGTTCAACTTCAGGGACTTTCTAACTGACTGAAGTGGGTGAGAGAGCGAGAGTTGAGATCTTAAGAGAAGCTCCGCGCTGTCTGTCTTTTAGTTTGTGTCTATATGTGTGTGTACACGCCTGTGTGTTTACGCTCCTGTCAGGGCCGAGCCGGTTCTAGCCAGAATCAAAGAGGACCACAAGAGGATCATCCTGCCGTCCATCGACAACATCAAGCACGACACGTTCGAGGTGGAGCGCTACGAGAACTCGGGTCACGGCTACAACTGGGAGCTGTGGTGCATGTACATCAACCCGCCCAAACAGTGGTGGGACGAGGGGGACATGTCCGCTCCGATCAGGTGGGTCAACTTCACCTAGACACAGAAATGCCTACGTACTTCCACATCGACGTCAACGCATCTGTACACGCAAACGCACAAATACACAGTGAATCATGTCATCTTTATTGGTTATTTATGGTTTTCAATTATTTTAAAACATATTTTCATCCAGTTCTTTTGGTGTGAGTGCGACTCAGAAAATGCTCCATGTAATAGAATGAGGTGACAAATAAATAAACAAATTCTGCTGCAGCTGCAGATCGAGTAGCAGACTCCCTCTCCAAGTAATTAAAACGAAAAACACTTCGAGCACAGTGTTTGTTCTGCAAATGGGATTTATTTTATTTGCACCTGAATATTTACAGTGAATCCGATCCAATACGTCACATTTAAACATATTCACATACATTACTTATGCACACATACTGTATATACAGAAACACATCCATAGATAAAGGCAAAGCAAAGGCTTAGTGTAATTTGTTTTTATACTGTTGTGTTTCCCCTCATGGCAGAACTCCCGCCATGATTGGCTGCTCATTTGTGGCCAACCGCGACTACTTCGGCGAGCTGGGCCTGTTGGACTCCGGCATGGACGTCTACGGAGGGGAGAACATCGAACTGGGCATCAGGGTTTGTGTGTCACCCAGTTTCTTCTTGTTCCTGCTCTCTCTTTACGCTTGTAGGTTTAAAGTGGAGCAGTGGAGCAGTGGCCACCGTAGCGTGGCACCGCTGACAAATGAGGCCCCATTAAGAGTCCTGGAGGACCAGTCCTGCAGGGCAATGGGGATAAATAGGTCACATAGAGTGAGAAGGTTGGGGAGTGTGTCGCCTGAGATACCAGACAGTCTGTAGTTTTTCTGCAGTGTGATTTTTTTTTGCCTGTTGTTTCAAAAAGGCAAAGGAAAAGACCAAATCTCTCTAAGTTTGAAAGTAACTTAATCAGTTTTTGATAATATTAAATCAAATGATTCTGTAAGGAGTCATATGGCCATAATCATGAAACTCATATCCAACTATGTAGCTCTGCAGGCGTCTTTTAGTGCTTTGTTTTGGTTTTATGCCAAATGTATGCATTCAGTCTCAGCTCTCATCAGCTCCCAAAGGCAGCCACTTCCAGAAAAAAAGCTTTGATGAACCACTGCACTACCTGCCCAGCACCGGAGTAAGGGACTAGTTAAGGTTGAAGAAAGTGAAACATCCAGCAGCTAATGAGTCAGAACAGCTGGCCAGAAACACAAAATGCTAAACTTGCTTTGTGTGTGCTGTTCGCCATATCAAGCTCCGTATCTGTCTTGTTTGTTTTGATACTTGCCGGCCCCCCTGATGGGCACAAATTCATTAATGCAGCTGGAGTTAATTCCTCCGTTCTGTAATCCCATGCACCTGCAGGTGTGGCTGTGTGGAGGCAGTATGGAGGTGCTGCCTTGCTCCAGAGTGTCTCACATCGCACGGATGAAGAAACCCTACCACAGTAACATAGCTTTCCATACACGGCGTAATGCCCTGCGCGTGGCTGAAGTCTGGATGGATGAGTACAAATCCAATGTTTACCTGGCCTGGAACATCCCCATGGAGGTAAGAGAGCTCCTTCTTCAGTTGTATTGAAGGGGAAATGAAAGAAAAAAGATTCTTTTGTCTGCCTTTCACTTTTTCCCACAATGTCCAAAATCTAAAATTTCACCATATTAGCAGATCACATAGCAACCCCACTTCTTCTATTTATTGCACATAAACCACTAGCTCAGATTATTTTTACTTGAGGTGTAAATGTAAAAGGTTTTATTAACTGGGAACTGATTTATTCTTTATCGTGTTGTAATTAATAGACAATAGCAAAATGGATATTGTGTGTAAATGAAGACATCCGATAACGACTCCTCGTGGTCTTGCAGAACCACGGTATCGATTACGGTGACATCTCTCAGAGGGTTGCACTGAGGAAGAGTCTGCAGTGTAAGAGCTTCGAGTGGTACCTCGACAATGTGTACCCAGAGATGAGGAGGTACAACAACACGCTGTTCTACGGCGAGGTGAGTCAGCAGTCAAACTGACATGAAGGAGTACGAGACCGGAAAGAGAAGAGCTTGTACAACCAAGGTTCAGTGCTTTTGTACAAATGGATGAAACCACTGAAACAGATGAGAGAGAGAGAGATTAAAAATATATCCAGTC
Organism: Euthynnus affinis; assembly: GCA_029490765.1. Lineage (NCBI taxonomy): Eukaryota > Metazoa > Chordata > Actinopteri > Scombriformes > Scombridae > Euthynnus > Euthynnus affinis. The sequence continues at coordinate 6,191,557 of CM055845.1, forward strand.
AAAACAAAAAGACAGCTAGAGAGCACTCAGGGAGCATATTCCTCCACGGTATCGGAGGTGTTTTATTGAAATTATAGAAAATTATTTGAGGTTTTTAAATCTGCATTTGAATTGAGATCTGTATGGAAATAATCATGCTGATTAGCTGATGGTGGCCGAGCTATTTCAGAATAATCAGATCCCTGCTTGAGAATATTTGAGGGCTTTGTACAAGGATGTTTTGTGCCAGATTTCAAATGAAATCCGAAATGAATTTCTTCTTGATTTCAGATTCGTAACTCTAAAGTGAGCCACCTCTGTATGGATCAGGGCATGAAGGAGAACCACACAGCTACTCTGCACCCCTGTCACGGATGGGGTCCTCAGGTACAACATGAACATCTCCTCTACCTCTGTCTTTGCTTCTCCCTTAAAAACTCGTTAATGGGTTTCGCCAGTGACATGATTTACAGCTGCGTCTCTCCCGCAGAGGCTCAGCTGAAATCCTCTTAGGCGAGAGTTCTACTGTCAAGATAAAAATATTTCCATGTTGCACTTTTTGTGCTGATGCCCTGAGTCAGCCAATGTCAGTTTGCTCAGCCAGTCATCCCATAGGGCATGTCTTTTTAGCTCACTGTGGTAAACAGTTGCTTCTGGGGGGCGCAGGTCTTGGCTCCAGTAGTAAAATGCAGAAAGGTAGCACAGTTAAAAATAACTCATGTAGTGAGCGTGCAGCCAAATAACATGTCTACAAAAGGCACATTTCAGCTGCATTTTTTTTTTTTACTTGTTCATCTGACAGAACAAATATTCTTGAATTTTCCGTGCAGCTGTCGTGCACTTCTTGCAGGTGAATGCACCCAACTGTGTGTCTTAAAAAGCAGCAGTGGCCTCTAGAGGCACTAAGTGGAATATTTTTGGAGTTCGGGCTTGAAAGATACCAACAACACCTGGTTTATGCAAAGCAAACACATAACTCGGTTATAAAAATTCGGCATGTGCGGCAGCACAAGAAGAGACTCAAACTCAACAGTTGAAGACTGAAATGAAGTTTTATTCTGCTGTTGCCTTCTTTGCACTTTACCTACACTGCAACACATAAAATGGTAGTTTTGTGTCAAGAATTCCAACAGATACATTTTTTATGTGACACAAACAGCAACTGAGAAGCCTTCAGTACATTGCTCAAGTCTGATGGGAGCTGGAGCTGCTATCAAAATATATTTTTTTTCTATCTCAGATTTTACCATCCAGTACAGCAGTGGAGACTCATTTATATGTGAATCTCAGAATTTGTACTGAAAACTTCATGAACATGTTCATGCTTTTCAGAAAAGAAACCCATCAACACCGGACTTTCATCTGGGCAAACTAATCTTTGGCATCTCCCTGGGTTGGGACACTGTTAAAGCGACACTGTGATTCAGGCTGATAAGACGGGTGGGGTATAACAGGAAGATCTTAGTGCTAGTATAAGACTTGGTATCCTGAGTACAAAGGCATGTTATGCCTCTCAGCACCATTTGGAACATCATGTTATTTCTGTTTGCAAAAGCTAGTAGAAAGTAAACAAACTTAATGACTGTAAAGACTTATCTCTTACAACTAACTCTGCTAAAACATCACTCAGCTCTGTTTCTTTACTTTTTTCAGTGTTATCACAAAGCTCAGGCCATTATTGCAGTTGTTAGTTGCCGCATGTTTAGTCACATGAGTTCACCAAAACAGCCACTAATTCAGATGAGCTTTGTTATACCATTTCTTATAAAATGTGTGTACCTGATGGGAAACTTTGAAAATAAAATAAACAACATAATGCATCGAGTTTGCGATTCCCTTCAGACCGTCCGTTTGTCATGTGTGTGGTTTCCCTCAGTTAGGACGTTTCACCAAAGAGGGTCAGCTGTTCCTGGGCCCTCTGGGCAGCACGGGGGAGGACACTCGCTGCGTGGTGGACGATCAGATCAGCAGCTTTCCCCAGCTCCTCAACTGTGACAAGGTGATGAACGTGAAGCAGAAGACGTGGCATTTCTCACAGGTGAGATGAGATCATGTATTGAGTGCCTGTTTATAAGAAAAGCGTTCAATTGTTTGGTGAGTGCTAGATAATAGAAACCTGATGTGAAGCTTGGAGAAAAGCACAGGAGTGAGTCAATCTAGACATATCTTCTAAAACACTGTTGAGAGAATATTTGTGCTGAAAGATTCTTCTAAATGTGTCACTTTTAGACACAAGTTGTCAAAGTCCACTCCCCTTTTATGTTCTCTTTTCTTAACTGAAGACATAAACCTGTTGTAAGTGATTTTTCCATCCAGTCTTTCAGATCCACCAGAGGAGTTTTAAAAGCTTAACAATCAAAACTCTTAGCTGTGTTAGCGCTGGGAGACCTGAGCTCACACAGAGACACACAGCAGACCCTCGGCCACATCGATCATGTGTCAAAGTGTGAAAAACAGAACAGTTCAGTGGAGGCAGATAGTTGTTTTGTCTTCCAGTTTTGAAGCAACTACTTTTTGTGCTCATTTAGAATAATGCATAAACATAAACACTTTATGTATAATTTATACGTTACTTCAAAAGTTTAAATGAGAAACACATCTGTCAACATCAGACCTGATTCTTGTCACATCCTGTCAGTCTCTCATGGTACACAAGCCATCTGTAAAAACCTGTTCAAACCAGGAGAACACTTTCTCTCCTCCCTCCCCCGCAGAGTGAATCCATCATAAATCGAGCCACGGGACGCTGTCTGGAAGTGGTGCCGGCTAATGTTTACTTTGGCCACCTGCTGGTCCTGCAACCCTGCTCCGGGCAGAGGTGGACCATCAAGAACACCATGAAGCAGTAGTCCGTCGGCCAATTTCACCGGGACCAATGACACCAGAGGCCATTTCCAATCGCTGTCACCTGACCTTAGCTTCGCTGAAGGACAACAGATGAGGCAAAGGCTCCTCATTTTCTGAAGAAAAGACAGAACTGGTTTTAAAGGAGATGAGCTGTGAGCATCTCAGTTATGAGTTTTGTGAAAACGGTTGATTTTTTTACAAACTGGACTTTGAAAATGATGCAAGTTTTGCATGAGGACTGTTTCTCTCTCTTGACAAACTTTCGATGTGACGTTACGATAATTTCTGTATGTGTCATTCATCTACGGTGTTTTTATGTTTAAGGATGGAGATTTGAACAAACAGTGTTTCTGTCTGATGGGGGAGAAAAAAAAGTCTTCATCCTTAAAATGTGTCTGCATTTCATGATGTATCATGTTAATATGTATTTTAAGATGTGAAAAAGAATATAATACCTGGAATTCAGTTTTCAGTAAAAATGCACTGATCAGAATACATCTGTAGTTTGTAATAGGCTTCATCAGTGGTTCTCAACTTTTTAGCTGAAGATACCTGAAAATGATGCAGTGCCTACTTTTAACAGGCATTTATTTGCGGCACATTAAATTAAACATGAACGCCCAATAGTGGTTTTTGTTATTCTAACAGAAGTCTAGACTCTGTACATATATATGAAGAAAAAATGCATTCATAATAAATATTACTTGGTGTATTGGAGCCTATTTTTTGCAGTTATTGTAAATCATCTCATTGTTGAGGGCTACTGGGCAGAATCATGGTTTTATATGTTGTGGACGCATTTGTCTTTTTTATTGTAATTTTTACTCAAAGCATTCTGTAGCACCAAATGCAGTACATCTTGTAGCATGATTGTAAGTACTGTATGCACATGGGGACAAAGTTTAGTAGAGATAAGCTGATTCATTTTGTTACCTGCTAAGTGCCATAAATACTGCAGATGGCCAAAACTATCAGGCTGCAGCCTGACGCACTGAAGAAGATAAAACTGCAGATGAATGAAGGGACGACTGAACTGGAAATGGAAAACTGCACAAGTGTATTGATTGTGGAAATGCCTGAGGCCTTCAAGGCCAGTATTGTCAATGTACCGAGATGTATATGATGTCATAATTAATTAAATGTTATCAGTTGGATTTTTGCTCCCAAGATTGTCTTCCAATAAACAACTGGTTTCCTGGTTTTGCATGGTTAGTGTTTTTGAGGATAGAATTGTGTTTTTTTTAAATACTTGTGAATTATAACCAGTATTGATCCTGTTTGATCAAAGTTAAAGTTTTATCAGGGGCCGAGCCCAAAAGGCAGAGTTGCCTAAGGGTGAGGACCCTATTGTTTTTCATGTGTTTGTTTGTTTGTTTGTTTCTTTCTTTATTATTACACCACTTAACGCCTTGACCCCCTAAACATGCTCAAAACACACATCAGATCAGGTGAAAAAATTGATAAAATGTAAAAATGAACCCCTAAAGTGCCAAAATGTGCTCACTAGCTCCACCCATGTAACTAAAATGGCCACCATGGCCCTCAGGAATGTTGTAGAGAGATCAAACCAAAACTCAAGTATTCGTCTCATCAAGACCTACAAATCATATGATGACCCCTTTGACCTAAATCCAACAAGAAGTCCACAACCAGACTTTTCAAAATGAGACTTTGCTCCGATTTTGGACCCTGAACAAACACCATCTCTTCCAAGGGTATTGATGGTATCGGCTTCAAACTTTAATACATGATTTATGAATATGTGCTGAAAGAAAGTTGTTGAAAACTTTGTAATAACTGAAACATTTTGGATTTTATTAGCCCTGAAAGTTGCTGTGCCACATCACCCTTTCAATGTAAAGCAATGGGGAGGCAATCTATGGGCATGAACTTTGTGTCAAACAAAGGCTTCTGACATCTACACTATAAGTCTGACCACATTCAAACCTATATCAATGGATTTGGAACAAAATTTCCCACAAAAATATGATTTTTAATGATAGATTTGGCCAAAGTTATGGGATTTATGAAGATATTTCACAAAAAGCGTACTCTGAAATCTTGCTCTCCAACTGCTCCTGGTGATGTCACTCCCTCAGTGCTGTGAAACATTCCGCAATACACACTCATTATAAAATCACAGGAGGAGCAAGAAAAGACTTTAAAACTCACACTCTAATATCTCAAAAACAGCAAAAGATAGAAAAAACATGTAAATTCAAGATTTATAGATCAAAGTCTCGTGACTCATTTAAAGTTCAAATGAAGTCTGTATCTAAAACTATGTGGAAGCAGTAAATTTTCAAAAAGGTGTGGGTTCGCTCACATGCTACATTCAAACATATTTGTATGAGTATTTTTCTGTGTCCAGCTGCAGTTACTTATTGTCTCTACACACCTGACAGTACACATTTCAACCAGGTCATGTGTGTTAAAAGTCTTTCCTTTTCTAAAAATAGATTTTGATTTTGAAAATTAGGAAATCAATATGTTTTACATACAAACTCATCAAGAATTTTAAAATTACTAATTGAAATTCAAGCGAATGGGCTCAAAACTTGTGCGATTTTGATGACACAGGTGTGAGCAAGACAGACATGTCTCATCCTGTCCATCAAACTTTCAAAATAAGAGCACACCACACTAATAAAGCAAAATGATCTGATCCTGAGGAGCCAGAGTGCGAGGTCCTGACTAACGCTGCTTGCAGATTTAATTTAATTTGTTTTTGAATTAGTTTTTAACACTTTAAGTTTTAGTCACATTCAGTCAAAAGATCAAATTGTTCTTGTTCAACATATTTCAAAGTTATAAATTGATATCAAGTTATATAATTCCAACATTCATATTTTCTACTGATTAAACCCATAAATGAAAGCCATTTTCACTGGATTTCACTGTCATTTGGACTTAAAATAAGCTTGAAACTGCAACATAAGAAACACCATGCTGGGCCTCTTTCTTTTTAACTGCCCCATCCATTTGCATGGTTTTGGTCAAAAAACATTTACCTCATACTGTGAAACTGACAGTTGATACGCACTTTAAATCAACCCAAAAATAAACTACTTCACAAGAGATTTCACCCTCTACTCGGAGCTGCGTGGCATCTGGTGCAACTGTGAACACCAACTTGGCTTATGAATAGTTTAATTACATCTCCTTTATAAAAAACGACACACCAATATATTACACAACATCTGAGGCAGCCAGGTGGCCCAACATTAAAGAGACTGTCCTATAAATAAAAAGGTTATGGATTCAATCCTGCAGCAACCGTGTGTCCTTGAACCAGACGCTGAACTCCCACTGCGCGCTCTTACCGTGCTGCTCTGGATGAAGCATCAGCTAAACGCTTAAGATGTAAATGAAACAGGAGGAGCCTGCTGCGAGCACAAGGGCCTGTTTTTTTTTTTCGTAAAGCGCTGGAGAGCGTGGTGTGGCTCTGGAGGACAGAGCCTGCATGCTAACACAACACTGAATGCTGATTAGAGTCTTGAACAACAGGCCTGCTCATCATCCTAAACATGAAATAGGATTAATATATGTTTGTTAAAAATCCTGCTAGATGTCAGCCAGCAGTAAACAACACTAAGGAGAGTGTAAAATGCTAATCAATTAAAGAAATCTGAATAACTGTAGTGTTTTTTGTACATTTTAGAGGTGAGATTTGAATTTGGTTACATCATTGTGCCGCTAGCTGGTGAAGTAATTTAAAAAAAATAAGCCTGTTATAGTTTCCATATTGATACTATAGTCCTAATCAGCAGTATTTTGTGTCTCTCTGTCAGCAGGTAATGAAAGCTGGTTTAATTACAGGACAGAGAATCAACAATAATCATGTCATCATTTGCACCATTTGGCACCATGTGTCCCTGCAGCATCATTATCACCTCTGCCTGCTCTCTGGATGAGGAGTTTAGCTATTTGTTTAAAATAGCAAAACGATTGGATATGCAGTAACTCACAGGAGCAATACAAGTATCACAATATAAGTGTTGGGTTTGGTTTTGAATCGAGATATTTGCATTTTTAAAAAGGTGATTTAATGGTTAATGACAAAGGCAAACAAGTAAAGTTACAGTAAGAAATGTTGTCTTCAGTTTACAAAATTATTGTTTAATTTTTACCTATACTGGATCTTCTGTATGTGGAGGTTATTGATGAATTTACATGTAAGTAATGGCTTGTTTATGAAGCTGATACATGTACTGGATGTGGTTGCTTTAGAAGTACACTGTATCAGTGTTTATATGCTACCCTCTTGTGGTCTTAGAGTGTTGATACAAAGATAATATGCAGTAGATCCATAGATAAAACTAAGACCTCACATCTAACAGACCTTACATAGTTCAGACCACAGTGACTCACAGTGTGTCAACAGACAAGCTGTCAAGCACACGTCGCCGACTCCGCTGACACACATCGACAGCCACAGCGGTAGTTTTGATTGTGTCTCTGCAGCTGCATTTCCTCCTTCATCATCTACCAGTGTTGTCATGATGATATCTGCTTTGTATATCTTTCTCCCCCTTTGGCCTTAGATCATCTGGATTCGGCTGTTATGATTGACTTTTCAAGCTTCCTTAAAGTTTTGAGACTTAAAGTGCCTTAGGAGTAAAACCATTCTTTACTAAAGTGAGTAAAAAGACAGCTCACTTCTACTTCAGATACTTGTTACTTCATGAGAAAATACTTTTATTGCAGAGATGGAGAAACTATTATTCTATAAATATATTTAGATTCTCTAATTTAAAATTATGCCTTGAATTCCTGAAAGTTGAGTTGTTCACACTGCATACACGAAAACAATAAGGAACAAATCCCTTCATTTTAAAACTTGAAAGCCCTTAAACTGGGACATTTACATGGAATAAGTTACTTGTATGCTTCTCAGTCTTTTACATTGAGGTATATTTGAGGAGTCTGTCCATGATACTCACAAAGAAGGAGTAAAACATATGAGCCATTTTAGGGTCTATTAGTTTATAGCAGATTAAAGATCAATGAGTCATTTTAAACATTTATTAAGGAGTGTTTGTTCCATGTTGATGGATGACTTTAAAGTTGAGGGAGGGGTCGATCCCTGTGACTGAGAGTCCTGGTGAACTTTAACCTGCAATTCTATAAGAAGGACTGTTTAGTTCAAATAAAGTGGCAAATATGTAAAATACACAAGTTATTAACTAGCATAAATCCAGTGTAAAATAAAAATATAAAGCACCATTTAAAAAAACAATGTTTTATTGCATCAATTCTTCATCATTTAACTTTTGTACAGATTTCAGTATTTACAGGTTCATAATTATTATACCTCTAATAAATAGTACAACTGAAAGTCTTTCTCTCTAGTCTACATGTTTAAATGTTGCACATGCAAAGTATGTTTAGTATGTGCTTATTTAATAGATATGCTGTTTCATTAGCTATGTACAAAGTTACATAACAAAAACACGTGGGGGTCTTAGCATAACATGCTACTGAAGAAACACTGTGCGTCTCCCCTCAAAAATAAAACTCTACTTCAGCAATTGAGACATGCGACCGTTCTGCAAGGGGGGGACAGTTCAATTACAGCAAAACTGCTGTAAAACACAGCAACTCAAATCCCAAAAAACATACACAAATTTAAAAAATCTAATTTAAAAGACAATGTTCTTCTCAAAGAACAAATTAATGATACAACACTTTTCTAGCTAACCACTACATAACAGCAGTGACTAGCTGTGCAATTGGCAGAAAATTACCACCAGTACTACAAGACAGATTAATAAAAAAAAAAGAAAAGAAAAGAAAATTATTAAGGGTGACTTTTTCAGATAAAGAATAAAAACATAACCAGTGTGACCTACAAGGTTTTGTTTTCTGCACAAAGTGCTCTATTCAGTCTCCAAAATGTGATGTCGATAAATCATCTGTGAATGAAACCTTTTACAGGTTCAAAAAGTTTTTTTATGCCATAGGCAAGAAATCTATTCCTATAAATATACTGTTTAAATACTATATGTTCACATACAAGTGCTGCTCTACCAGTAGTGTCGGTAGATCAAAGTCAACCTATACATTATAGATAAAAATCCTCATATTTTAACATTTAAAGATCAACATGTGTCAGACATTGTGAATATAATACTACGAAAGTCTTGTCTGACATCACATTCCCATAGTGCTTACTTAGAGAGCGAGACATAAACGCAAACACTGAGATGGGACAACAGCATGAATAATGTGATCTCACTTTCACCTCAAGATGGCACTCTTGCACAAACCTACAGCCCTCCATGTCATTTCATTGGAATGGATGACTTGTACAGTGCAAAAAACAACAACAACAACAGGAACAAACCAAATCCTACATGAGATTTCTGCCGGAAAAATGCCCGTTTGATCTTGTGTTTCCATGTGGGAACAGGGAAAAGCGTCTATATTGTGTTGTCTGGTTCACCTCTGCGGAGTTGTATGGCTTTGGCAAGAGGGTTGAGAGGAAGCAGAAAGGGTCTTCGCGGCCTGCGTCTGGCGTGTTTGTAATGAAGCAGCCGCCTTTCTGTCTGCCAGAGCTCCTTCCCTGCACCTCTGAACCCGAGTGAGCAGAGAGCACCGATGGTCATGCACATACAGAGATACACTGTACACCTTTAACGGACACTTGAGACACTTCAGACGTGGGTTACATTATTTACAGACGACACTGACTTGACGTGATTGCATGCAATAGATAATATGGGTGTTTCTGACCCCCCCAGCTGGGTTCACACGTGGAGATGAGAGTCAGTGCAGGAGTTCAGAACCGACCTCAGCTGGAGTCAGTGTGTGAAGACAAGTCTTTAAATTATTTAGCGCTGTCAGGAAGTTTTTACAGGCCTCGAGTTTTTGCAGAGTTTGTCAGGCTACAAAATAATTTAAGGTGAAATGAGTTCTACACAGTGATTTCTATCACACTAATGTAATAGTCTGAAATGAAATAAAATAAAAAGAGTTATGATGAATGTACATTTCTTGCTTTATGAGGTTTTGATACTTGATTTTACACCCTATGTTCCTCATATTCAGGTTGTAGCTACAGGTTTTGAACATAATTTGAAATTGTTGTTATTCTGTCAGCCAACAAAAGCTGCTAAAAGTGGCGTCTTTATGACAGATGGATGGATTCAAATCACTGTGAGAGTCAAGTGTGTTCAATGATTAAGCTTTACAATTAAATCAATAGATATGAGGATATGAAATGCTGATAAAATACTGAAGAATGCAAAAGGGCACCTTAGTTTTGTACACCTTTTTATGTTATTTAAAATGTCAAACGAATCAGAAATTATACATAAATAACTTTATGTAACGCAGGATGCATGATGCACAGACTACAAACTGTAGTCTGAACTGTATTGTTTTGGAAAACAACAATTTGTGCAGGAAACTTGAGGAGATCAAAACTTTTCACAGCACAGCACAAGTTATAGTTCATCAAGTTGATTCTTGATGACAAAAGAAAAAAAAATCCACCCTAAAAGACTTCAACACTGTTACAGAATCAAAAAAAGGCAAAAAAAAAAAAAAAAAAAAAAGGCAAAAAAAATGTATGTATTTGTATGTAATGTACTTCAATGAAAAAAGTATTTAAAACATCAATGATATGTTAGGTTTTTGTCACAAAAGCAGGAAAAAAGTGTTGCACACTCTGGCTCCGTATGAATTTCTCTTTTATTTGGATAACGTTTCGACCTTCAGGCCTTCTTCAAGATCAACAATCATCCTGAAGAAAGCCTGAAGGCTGAAACGTCGTCCAAATTACTTCCTTAATCACTTGCTTTTGAGTCTGCTTCCAGAGATCAGCACCTCACTGCAACCCTTGGTAGGCGTTACTTTTCCACTGTGTTAGGTTTTTGTGTCAGTCCCCAAGAGTTAAAGAGCACAGCCTTCATCTAATAACAGACATGCAGGATGTCGAAACGCGTCACAGCCGAAGCACAAACTGCATTTTGAGTAAAAGGTGCAATTCAAGTTTTCTCAACTGGAAAACCTCTTGCTGTTTTGCTCCATAATTGTCCTTGCTCTTTCCACCTACACATTAACACACAGCTGAATGTGTCAGGTTCACACCTGTTCTCTGGGGGTCGTCCAAAGTCATGCTGGGAAACGTAGGAAATCACCAAACTGAAGCAGACAAGGCAGACAGAGAGAAGTAGATGCATCAAAAAGTTGAAATAAATCACCTCACAATATAACTCCTGAATCACACTGAACACCACAGACAGATGACACATAACGGTGTGAGAGCATTGGAGGGTGAATTTTTTTTTTCCTTTAATAAAAAAAAAAAACTCTTTTCCACTCTGAACAGTGTTCACCAAACAGGAGAAAGATCCAAAACCAAAAGTAGAAACTTTCAGAGCTGCTGTGTTCGCACGGCCAAAACTCAGGCCTGGAGTTACCATTTAATATTTTACTCGCTTGACTGCTCGATGTGTAGGACTGATGAACTGATGCCAGCACCTCATACCAGCCCACAGACGCAGGAGTTGAAAATAGAAAGTCGGAGAACTGAAGTATCGTAGCACCACGAGATCTCCAGGAGCTGTGGCCTGACGCGTACAGATCATTCTTTTTCAGTATCAGCGAGTTCTGCCATCATCCTTCCAGAAAGTATAATAGGAGGGCAATTGTTTCCTTTCTCTCATTCCCTCTCGGGGCCCAGACTGCAGCCCTGGTAGCTCATCACACTCCCGGTAGGTGACAGATCTGAAGACACACGTCACCATCTTGCCTACTGGGGAAAGCGAGCAGCTCTGAACTCCTGCACTCAACATGTTTTTTTTTTTTAAACATTTTTTTTTATTGCATCAGGGAAACAGAGACGACAGAGTATTATGCGTAATGTCAGCCCTTGAGTGTCCCTGTCAGAGTAAAGGGGGAGGAGTCCCGCATGACTCCTCATGCTGGCTTCACGGTTTCACTGGACGACAAGTGGAGAGGTGTCACCCGTTCAAAAAAAAAAAAAAAAAACCCTCTAAGAATAATTTAAAAAACTGAATTTGTTGATGGTTTATTCTGCGTGTCATTCCTTTCAAGTTCTTTTCGCATCAACAGGAATATGACCTCACCCACTGGCATGCACATGCAGGCTGGCTTGTTTCCCTGCTCACAGTGGGCGCAGCTACTCCATGCCGTTCCTCAGCATCTGATTGGCTGCGATAAGCATGACGCTGATGATGAATGCCATGGCAAAGGCGCAGATGAGGCTCTTCCTCACACACGTCTGACGGTTTTTCTTTGAAGGGTGAACTAAAAGAGAAATGGGGAGGAAAAGACAAATAGAAAGATGAAGAATATAAATAGGAAAATTACCATTTCTGCTTCTGATATGTCTTTGCATTGATCATTTTCTGGGGTATCGACACCAAGCACATTAAGTGGTTTATTAAAACTGTGGAGGTTTTTCCTCTTTCAGTTGGGTGACCTGGTCTCCACCAGGGAAGAGGGATGTCATTCAAACTAGAACAGCAACAAAATATTGTAACCAAGACACCTGAAAATTGGAGTCTTGCCAGATTCAACAAAAAAAATAAGAACCCTGATGCTGACAAGCCAAGCGGCTGCAAAACCTTTGCCAATAAACAAACTTTGTATTCATATGTTCAGGTGACTTTATTCTCAAATCTAAAACTTCTAATTAGGCCACAAAAATATACTGTGAAGGGAAATTTTCCACTTGGTTTCAGACCAAAAGAAGCAACCTTGAGGCGTGATCTCATATCGGTGTTCTGCTCTTGATCCCAGCTGAATGAGCAGCAGCGGCAGCTTGCTGGGGAGCGACCAGCGGAGAGCATTACAATTCACGGGACCGAACTGATTTCACAGCAGCAGACACATCAGCATAAAAAAGGTCAAGAACGGATAGTTTACATTTAGATAATCTACTGTGTTAAATGCGTTTTTAAAGTGCATTTAAAAGCATTTGGGAGACAGGGAAGATCTAATGAGTTGAGTTGCATTATGGGAAATGTAGGAATGAGCATGTTTGGGGCTTGATCGATACTAGGGACTATAAATGAGGATATTACAGCCTTTATTGCTGTGATGTTAACTGTTATTTGTTTAGTCTGTCCTCCAACTAATCATGGCTAATCATGGTCATCAGATGTTGACAAAATCCTTAAATTAAATACATAAATAACATAAATATGTACAGGCAGTTGTCAGTTTCTCGGGTACATGTAGCTAAAACTAATGCAGTCTAATACAGCAGCCCTGCAAAACCCCTACCTTTATGAAGATTTAATATTAATTTCTTTATTAAACTGTTTTAGAGACCAGCCCATATATGTATATTAATGAGGGTAGACAAAAAAAGTTAGATATTGAATATCAAATCTTTCAGGGCAGTTCACAATGGCGCCATTTCACCGAGAAAAACAATGTTAACCGTTTTCATGCCTCAACAGCTGCAAAATTCGACACAAATCTACACTTTTCCTCCCATTATATCATGAGAATGCAAATAAATTACAACCTAAGGGATGTTGGCCTTGACAACATCACATAGAGGTCCAAGCTGACGCACACATTCACACAACAGCAGTCCAGACTCTCTTCATGAGATCATTTTCTGGTTCAATCAACCTCCGGTGTTGGTGGGTAAGTCAGCTGCTCTTCCTCCCCGCAGTGAAGCACACTGCGAGCGGCAGAGATGATTTTACCGGGCCGTGGTAATTAGGGGACCTGGGCCAATGACCCACAACCACATGGCTCGCTCTCTCACTCACTCTATTTTTAAACTCTCAGTTCAAAAAGCACTGAAGTCATCAAAAATGCGTCTCGCTGTTCCAAAGAAAATGCAAAGTGGAAAGTGGGACAGAAATTGCTACATCTTTCTTGGCTGAGACTTTAAGGCGGAGTCATTAGCTGGCAGCCTCCAGCTGAAAAATACTATTCCAGACACTCACATACTATAAAAAGTGTTTTTTTTATCCAAACAGATTATCTGAGAATGAGCTATTGAAGCCAGTTACCACCGTTATGTAAATCAAACACTGGGTTAATGTTGAGTTTTAATCTTGGTTGCCGTGCATACATGACCCATAGCAAAATCTTTATTTTACTAAAGTTGGTTTGCTGAGAACAATATAACACACTGCTCACTCTCAAAAAGTTAATCCTATTCACACCTGGAAGCTGCCAGTATAACCACAGACTCGTCTTTTCACCACTGGCACCAGTGCGGTGGAAATGAAGGAGTTTTAGGCAACCTGTTGGGGATTTGAACCAGTGATCTTTCATTCACACTTATTTAAGGTTTGTGACATAACACAAAAATCTCCATCTACTGCATCATTTGCTTGGTTAACATGTCCTGAAACTGTATTTTCTTAACACAAGCCAAGGTAGGCAAGGAAGGTTTATGTGAAAAGCACATTTCAGCAACAACAAGGCAATTCAAAGTGCTTTACATAGAGCATAAAAGGCATCGAGACAGAATATAAAAGTAACACAAGGCAATGTAAAAAGACATTTAAATACAATTAGAGGTTACAGTGCAGTGTAAGATATCGACCCTCAGCAAACAGAAAAGTCTTCAACTGTGGTTTAAAAGCAGACCTGCAGTTTTTTGTGAGTTTGTTCCAGATATGTGGTGCATAAAAACTGAACGCCGCTCTCCACGATTAGTTTTTTATTCTGGGGACACAAAGCAGGCCTGTCCCAGATGACCTGAGAGAGGTCTGGATGGTTCATAGCGTAGCAGCAGATCAGAAATGTATTTTGGCCCTAAACCAACCAAGAGCAGTATTTTAAAATCAATTACTTGACAGACAGGAAACCAGTGTAAAGATCTGGAGAACTGGAGTGATGTGATCCACTTTATTGGCAGCGCTCTGAATCGGCTGCAGCTGTCTGATTGATTTTTTTTTTTTTAGGGAGACCTGTGAAGACACTGTTAAAGTAGTCAAGTATACTGAAGATAAATTTAGTGTAATGTCCTTCATACTAATGCAGCAAAGTGCTTTATTCTGTTTCAAGACACTGATAATCATTTCTAGAAAACCTCCGAGGGACAAAGAAAACTGTCGACAAAGTGAAATAAACCCTTTGATTTTTTTCTTGCTCGATGAAAGTTAATCAATTTCCCCTTAAGTGCGAATGAAATTTACGAGTCCAGACCTGTCGTACCAGTCATGAACAGATAGTTTCTGCCTTTCTTTACAAGGAGAGAAATACTTATGTCACTCAGAATTATAATGAATGAATAAAACATTAAACAAACTCAATGCGAACTCAGGCAGTTAAGAGAGTTTGTTAAACGCGACCCGGGACAATCGAATATGTAAATATCCTTGCATGAGTCACGGTGAGTTGAACTGGGTGTCAATGGAAAGAACATGTGTTCGGCTGCTGCTGTGACTGTGAAGATGGGAGGGTTGTGGTCTAGACGTTAGTCGCCTGAACTTGCTGTCAGCCTCATAAAACACCTCCTCGGTCGCCCAAAGTAACGACGACGCTGCCAAATATCCACAATGATTTTCTTTAGTGGACCACTGTGCTTGTGAAGGTAATGAGGTGTACGCTGGCCTCCATGCTGCTGACCTACAGCTGTCTACATTCACACAGGCTTCAGATGCATTAATCCTTTTGTGGATATTGTCAGCCAACAATTGTACTGTATCCTATTTTTCATTTTATTTTAATTTTTGGTGTGAGTCATACCAAATAAAACCAAAACATCCTGAGAAGGAACTCAAAGGCCAACTCGGTGCTCCAGAGGATTTTTTTTTTAATTCTATTTTAGGACACAGAACAGCAATAACAACAAAATTTTATGCAAATAGCTTCATAATTATAACTTCAAATGATGCAGGTGCACATCACAAACACGTACAATGTAAACATATCGGTTAAAATGGTTAATCTATACACCTGTACAGCAGCTGTGGCATTCATGATTTCCCCGCCAGCGTCTGTCTGCCACGCTGCTCCCCCGGACAGCTGCTCCAGCTGTTTCTCTATGCTTTACACTATTCATGCAATAGGTCCAGCGATGAATCAGTGCTTGGTGAACTTCTATGGATCAGTGGTTTCATTCTTTATTCCGTTGTTTTTCAGCTCCACACTATATTGATTCCAGAGTAAGGTGAAGCCAGAGGGAAATCAAGCGCCTCTTACACCGCCTCATATATCTGTAAGCTGAAGCAATATGTACCAGAGTAGCATGATGGATTGTACTCCGTATAAATCTCACTGTGACACAATTTATTGATTTCTCCATGACCGAGCACATTTTGGTGTCCCCGTGTGGCAGGTGGTACTCATGGACCTTTGGGGCAAACGGATGTGATTGCTCTGTGTGATCCTTGCGGTGGTCGGTCTTCATCATAAAATCAGTAGGAACATCATGTTGTCATCACTCAACATCAGTTTTAAGACCCTGATAAACTCCTGGTGCAATCTGTGTCCATCCTCTTTGACACCAGCGTCGGCCCAGGACAAGTCCCTCTGTGACAGCTCATGCTCACAAACACGCTGGTGTTTGGTTAAAAGGGACGTTAAAGGATACGGCTGGCGACTTTCTATATCTTTTTTTATTGTAAACCAATGTCATGTGCAGAACCAAACTAAGGTCGTTGTGCTACATATCATAAGATTATGATATATTGCTATTATTAGTCTTTGGGGCTGTTTCTAAACAAACAACCTTAACTGTAATCTTCGGGGTGAAGGGACATGTCACCGATGTGGCTCACTGACATGTTTTTAATAGCTTTTGGAGAACAACAGAGGTGTACGGCACAGAGGAATAAAATACATCAGGCTTTGGATGCAGACACAATACTTAGCAGGATCAGTTCATCGTTGGTTTGGCTCCGTACATGAAAGAAAAAAAGTAGAAAATATCCAGCCATATCCTTTAAAAGGTTGTTTGGCCTCTGAGTATCATTTTGGTCCACATATGAAAATACAAGAAGAGCGCACTTAGTAGAGAGTGCAGATCTCCTCCAGGGGTGCACCGTTTTTGTTATCTGTACAGGCGAAGATAACAAAAAATGGGGATCTATTCATTTCCTATCGTGCCTAACTTTAGTGGATCATTACATATACGGGTATGGAATTAATCTGCAGATGCTCCGGTTCAAGATGAGACCAAACTTTGCTATGGATGTCAGTTTCTGAGTCACGATAAAGGCCAAAATGTGGCCTGCAACAGCTGCGGACAGATAAACACACACACACACACACACACCATCACCAGGTTTACGCCTGGCAGAGATAACAAGATCTGGATCAGGAAGAAAAATCTCAACGAATTGCAACACTTCTGATGAGGACAGTTTCGCTCCATTACAGAGTAGACTGGGACCCCGCTCGACCGTGCTGCCTTCAAGGTCATGTGGGAAATGTTATGGCTCAGCATTTCCTTCACCCCCAGATGCACGCTGATGTGTGTCGGGACAAAACTGACATCTTTTTTTAAGCTGCTTTCATAGCACCTGTGGCATCATTCAAGGTAAAAACACAACTTATAATGCCACATAATACAGCTTAAATTACTTATAGATTTATCTGAATGCAACATTAGTAAGTTCTGGAGACACCACAGCAGAGTCAGACGTGGGCTCAAGGTCAGCTGAGAGAAAAATAAGAAAATCTCAGACTGGAAAAAATCTTTTTTTTGAATGAATCATTTTTTAAATGTTCCCATTTATATTGCTCAGTTTTTCAAGGTTTTCAATAATTACTATTTCAACTTACAAACTATAGCATTTCATTTATAATTTTGATTTCCAAATTGACAAAATAGTTGTCCCACATTAGTCTCCATATGGATCTGTTTCGACTCTGCAGTCGAAAGAGACTCCAGTGAAGGCTCAGCCAGGAAAGGGAAAATTAATTTAAGTAAAAATGTTTATTTCAGTGTAATTCTTGGCTGTAACAGTAACAATCATCTGCTCTCTAACAGCCACACAGACGCTTGTAAAATGTCCTGCACACGTGTCAGTAATACAGAACTGCCTGGACTGCATATTGAGACTGTCTGTAAGTTTTATTCTCTATTCAGCTATTAATATTTTATGTACATTTAATTGCTTTTTCAGTCTGGTTCTCTAATAAAAATGTATTTCTTTTAAAGCCCCAAAGGAGAAAGAACTCACATATGAAACCAGGCCAATGAAAAAAAAAATTTTTCAGATAAAAATTAGTTTGAAAGCAACAACATTTACATTTCCCGTTTTTTTATAACAGGTGAGTGAAAGACTCCTAGAATACTTTTCTGCTGCTCTGATATCGATAAATATTGGATGGCTGGTTTTGCAGAGTGAAGTTATGCATATTTCATCACTGCCACTTCCGAACAGGTGACCCACTGACGCCGGTCCCCATGAATACCCCAATCAATAAATCAGCAGGTGTGCTGAGACTCTGTTGGCTGTAGATCTTGATGAGAAGGCTCAAATTCTTCCTGACAGCATAGATTACTTTCTCTTCCCACTACACACACACATACACACACACACTTGCCTAAGTGCCTGCGTGTGAGATTTGTTCAGGGACCTTTCGCTTACCTCCCTCAAACTCTGTCTGACAGTTCCCAGAGTTTTCTTTCAGACTCTCTTCCTCATTGATGATGATGTTCTCAATGTCCTTCATGGTCAGGTGGTCGCGGAAGGCGTAGAACAGGATGTGTTTCAGCTCCTCCAGGGTGATCCTCTGCATGTCAAACTGTAGGGAGGAGATCGAACACAGGAGGAGGATTTTCAGAAAGAGGAACAGTTTTTTTTTTCTCTCTCACATGAATAAACAATGTGTTGTTCTACAATATGTCCAAACAAGTAGTAACATGTACACTAACTCTTCCACAATTTTTCAGACCAGTGTGGACATTTTAATAAAACAACACAAATAAACACAAGTTGTGCAGCACAATCATCTCTCATTGAGCTTTTGCAGCCAACAATAATGTACATTGTAAATACAGAAAAAAAAAACATCCAGCGCATAAATCAGGACGCGTGTTTTAATAATTCTTCACCATACACATCCTGGTAACTCTCATACACACCGCCTTTAATGCATTCACTTTAATCAGTGTTGAACAAAGTCGATGCATTGATTAAATTGAATGCGTTGGAGTTATGGCCACAGAGTGATTGATTTATTGTTCAGTTTAAGCATTCATGCAGTTCAATCCAAAAAGAGGCACACACACACACACTCAAACACACACACACACAAGCACAGACCACAACAAAGAGGTTTGAAGGTCTCACTGAGAGCAGCAACTGCAAAGATTTCTTTTCAGAAGCTCAGAGGAAAAAGAGAGAGAGAGGGGTATTTGCTGGCCATTGATCCGCATCCTTTGCTTGAACACAGCAATTCAGTTAACACTTGAGAGAAATAATTGAAAAATAAAGTATATTCATTCTCTATCATCTCTATATTGTGTGCCTAAAAGCAGTACGTTTACGCCAAACAGGAATGAAAAGCTTAATCGTCAGGACACGAGTGAATATGATACAAACCTGACTGAGAATAAGTTAAATATCATCACGAAGAGCGGAAAGTCAGTTGAAAGGACTGTGGATTTGACGTCAACATCCCCGCTCATATTTACTGACTTTACAAACCAGGCTATTGATGAAATGCTGAAACCAGCTGATGACTTAGCTGATTACACACATTGATTGTTAAACGTCCTCTGTGATGGTGACACGACAGAATAGGCAAATGACAACATGTATCTCTGTCCCTGGTCTAGAGATGAAAGGCATGGCAGGGTTCAGCATGAGGGAAAGCTAAGACATGGAAGTATAGGCAGAACTGAGAAACATGCACTGGTAAACTGATATGTCGTCATCTACCACCTTAACTACCCATAATATAGCATCACAGTGGCTCGGTGCACCATCACCATTAATGCTGAACACTGTGGATCTGAACCAACCCACTTGCTGGACTCGTTCTCTGCCAACTGGGTTCCTGCAGTCCGAAGTGTCTGTCGCAGTCTCAGCCTTTGGCCCAGGATGAGCTGTGTGACCTAACTGGACAGTAGATTTTTGTTCATTTAATAATAAAAACACACAAAGCGTCTTCCTTTTCTGTTATGTTTATGAGCAGAGGTTAGTGAGCAGTTTGGGAAAGCAAATACCTTTTGATGTGCGTCATGGTGAATCAGTCGTCATTGCATATTGTCATAAAGATAGAAAAATACCTCAGTGTTACTTAAAGCTTAACTTTAACATTGCAGGGCAGACTCATAGCAAACAACAGCTAAGTGAGCGTGGAAATAGCTGACATTACAACTCTATAGTATTAGAACTAATACCAATATTAAGGACAGTCTGGGGCACAATGTCACAGCTGAGTAAAAAGATTATAAGTTGGGGTTTTTTTTGTTTTTTTTCTTACTGTGACATTGCATTTTTCAGTCTGGACTGGACCACAGGGTAAAGTCTCTTCCAAAACTCAACTCTAAAACAATGTTGTTGAATTTAATCTGTAATATTGAGTCAAATCTTTCAATACTGCTTAAATGAAATGACGACAATGACAATGACGAGCCAAGGTGAAGGGAACTTGCAGTGGATAAAAGTACAGTTGGTGGATCTAGAAGAATTTGATGCTTTTTA
Organism: Euthynnus affinis; assembly: GCA_029490765.1. Classification (NCBI taxonomy): domain Eukaryota; kingdom Metazoa; phylum Chordata; class Actinopteri; order Scombriformes; family Scombridae; genus Euthynnus; species Euthynnus affinis. The sequence continues at coordinate 6,211,992 of CM055845.1, forward strand.
TATTTTATGTAATACTAATGCATTAGTATTACATATGAAATAAGTTTTTTTTTGGGAGGACTGAAATGGATTGTCTGGCTTTGAGAGACAATTTGTGATTTACACATCTGCAAGTGTCAAGACAGGTAGAATAGATGCGAGAGTCTCTTGAATGCTGCCAATTCCTCACTGTAAAACTCCACTTTAACACATTTTGAACTCAATTTGGAAGTCTCAAATCCCCGAGCGCATTTGTAAGACTCAGCAATATTGCTTTGAGTGATGCACATCCACAGAGAGCAGGATAACATTTTGCTGGACTCTCTGGCAAACCCACTGGGTAGATAATTGCATAAATCACTGCATAAATCACACTTGGACATAAATCCCCCTTACCATCAATACCATTTGTTATCTCTCCACCTCAGTGTGAGCTAATGAACACTCATTCAATCACGCCTCAAATGTTAATCAGCCTCCATAAAGATTCATTATCAAAGCTAATTAAAAGTTGGGGTCAACGTTTCATCTTTTGTTTGCCAGGTCATTAATCCAAAGGGGGAAAGTAAATGTAAATGTTGGCAAGATGAAGGTAAAATAAAAGGAACATAATAATAAAGTGATAAATCGCATACGTTTTAGTGAAATATAAATTATGAATGGCAGAAATGCTTATTCCATATGTTGGCTGCATACATGTAAACATAAAATAGGGAAGTGCAGGACCCTCCAGATAGGACTGAGTGTGGAAAAATGCCATTAAGTTGAAAAATGTAGGAAACATTAAAACATGTGAATGGAATATTAATGCAACTACAACTGCTGCTACACTTACTGTATGCATTGCACTTCTCTGCTTACTTATTTATATATTTACCGTCATTTAAATGATATAATTGTGTTTTGAATTGATCTAGAAAGCAATTTGGAAAACGTATTATTAAAGGCCGCTACAACTGAACTACAACTACTGAATATATGTATCTTTTTAAAGGGGAATGGCAAGGGGAAGAAAAAAAAACATGCAGCACTGCACTGAGGTTATCAACAGCCAACTGTTTAAAATTAACCAGCTTAAATATGGATAAGTCTTGCATTGCTGAGTCCACTAATGCCCACAGGTCCTAAAAACACACTATGAAATTTGGAAACTATGATGAATTTTGATTAATAGTCAAAGGAAAATAACCCGCACACATGTCTTCCAGCAGAAGAATATTCCAGCGAAGGCCGTCTGATGCTAATGAGCTGCAGCAGACACCTTTTAGAGAACAATCATTGTTGTGTCCCCAGACTTCAACACATAAACACAAACTCTCCAGCAATCTCACAAAGTCTTTTTGTGTATAATTGCCCATAATCTATCTAATCTTCATCATCATCATGTGCAACACATAAAACAGATGTTTCCTCCGTCACAAACGGATGAGATGCCCCACAGACAGCAGAGCTCTGATTATTTCTCGTCTGCCTCCGAGAAAGAACGATACGCTAATCTGTCCTAAACAGACATATCCACCTAGAGCGATCCTGCAGCATCTGCCGCTTAAACTTACAGCCAACTCCTGTGTCACTTCTTCCCCCCCCCAGGGGAGACAGGTTGGCGGTCTAATTGTGTTTACCCGACATTCACGCAACCTCACTGCTCCTAACGACGCCATTGCTAGCGGACATCAAGAGACTGCCGGAGCTTCATTTGCCAGGCAAAAGAAGAACGAGACGGAGGATGGATTTATTCACTGAGCACTCCACCGGCAGATAAGAAAAAGCCATTTTATTTTCCCTTTCCACATCCTACAGAACACATTCACTTTCAAGCATGGAGTGACCTTTATGGGAGAATATGGTGAAAGAAAGGGGAGTAGAAAAGAATGACGCCCCTTGGACTCTGACAGAAAAGATCTTTCGTAGGACACCCGGCGTTGTGTGACCTGCAGTTTTATACTGAACCCCATGCACAGACAGGAAAGCCTCAGCAGTCTCCTTTTATCACACAGTCTTCACAAAGTCTGAAGTATAAACACAAGCCTCTGGCAAAAGGGCTTTTAATGGAAACTCTGGAAAAGTTGGAAATGTTACAAACTGTTAAGACTGGCGGTTGTTAAGCCACAAAACGAGCCTTGTAGTGAAATGAAACTGAATCCCAGACAGAATGACGCGAAAATGATATCGAAAATGGAGGAGAGCGGGGTCGTCATTACAATCTTTCTCCTTTGAGCTGATTTAATCATTAATCTGCATGAAAATGGGTTTCCACGTGTCAACAAGATACAGAATTTCCACCCATATATATATATATACTGTACACTGTATATGACTATGGGGATCAACAACTATATTGATAAGGAGGTTTAAGCCTAATGGCTAAAATAGCAGAATTTTATGTTCCTTAAACCTTGGCAGGAGAGATGGTTGACCTACTTTATGCCTGAATAAATTGACTGGAAGATAAAGTGATTATGTCTGCTTGATTTTTAATGATAAAGTTGACAAACGGCCAGTTTTGGTTACAAATGACTTCAGACTTTTTGTAAAAGCATAATAATATTTCACTGGTACAATTTAACACCTTATTAGTTTTAGAGGAAGTGTAACAGGATGTGACACGAATGAGTTGTCACAACAGCAACAAGATATCAAATGGTCATTGATGGACAGGCTGTTTTTTGCCATCAATGTTTTATATTTTGCTTTTATTCTGTATTTTTCTGTAATTTAATGTAAGTAATGTGTGTCTGAGGATTGTGGGAACAAGACAAATGTCCATGAGAACCCATTATATAAGTATTATCTTAAAAAATTCACCCAAACAAATCTCTTCACTTAGGTATTAAAAATACAATAAAACTATAATCACCATAAGCATCATCAAGCTTAACCTACGGAGATGGATTGAGGTTGATCTTCTCACGCTGATAAGAGAGCCGTCCTTGGATTAAACCGTGAACTTTTTCGATCAATTCTGCTCATCGATTGCGTGCCCTGTTCTTCACACCGCAAAGTGGATTTGGGGTTCCAGACACGGAGAGAGGGGGGGGGGGGTCACCATGAAGAGAAGAGAGAGCCGCGATCCTCTCTGCACTCGTAAACGAGGCGTGTTTCAGCTGCTCACACACGGAGGCTGTGACAAGGTGCCAAGAGCAAGCATCCATCCATCTGCTGAGTTCAGCCCTTTGCAGTACAGCCAAATTATACAGCTACAGATAATGCTCTGCACACACTGTAGAATCCAATTATATGCATTTGCTAATCTGCATTTCAACACAACGGCCTGGCAAGCCTTTTTGTTTTTTAATGGCGGAAATATTACTGCTTTTGAAACGAGCTCATCGGATTTAAATGTAGAACAAATATGGTGGAGCCACAGACACTCAGTGCTCTCTCTCTAATAAATGCAATAAATATAATGATTCTTAACCTCTTTAAATCTGCCACTTACTTCATTGTTGGTGTCCTAAGCTGATTTTGGAAAATTGTGAAGTGGCAAGGAACCTGATAGCACTTCTGTTTCTATTACTTCTTGTGAGGCATCCTACCAGTAACACACAACTGATGACATAATGAAAAGGATGTTGCCATGCAGCGTCTGAATGAGAAAAAAACAACCGAACAAAGATCTGGAGTAGGCGACAGAAGTTTATACCAGCTTGACAACCAAGCGAGGCAGAGCCACAAGTGTGTTACAGGCAGAGATCGTGTATTTTCACGAGGTAAACAAAGCTTTGCAAATTAACAACACGAATCCACAAACTTACAATGAAGACAGACACCCGACAAAAACCTCTAAAGCTGTTAGAAAGGTGTCAAATCCTGTGAGATCAGATGAGCCTCTTCCACAAAATAAGATCAAGTCTCAAGGCTACACAGTGTTGATACAAACATCACCGACAAAATATTGAGATAAGATTAAGGTGTGGATTACAGTGCCTCAAAATACAGTTATTTCTTTATGACGGTGCGACATTGCCGTTGTTTTTTTCCACGCAACTTGATTTGTCACCCAGGATGACTCGATTGCCTTGGACTAAATTTGCATCCTCCTGGGTTTGGGAAGTTGCGGCTGTCAGTTTAACACTTTTAACATTGTCTTTCCATTGCCATGCGGTCATACGAGAGGAAAAAAGAAACAATGCCTGATGATATTTTCCATAGACTCAGCTCGATCCACTTATTGAATATCTGAAATGGGAGATTCCACCATCTGACACTGGCAGTGGCGATGTTAACGGGTTGAGGTTTTGACAGCCATTAGCCAATAAGCACCGACTTCAAAGGCCGCTGTACGTTGTGTGTGAAGCCATGTAGTAATCATTCGTCATTACACGACTCCATCTAACAATCTCTGAGCTATCACTTCTCAGGACATCCCTCTTGTAAACCTTTCTGCTGCTTATGGTTGGTAATATTTATTGCCTGGACATTTATTATTTACGAAGCATGTTATACACACTCTTGCATTATTCATAGTATAGTATCTGAATATTCTCCCACGACAACACCTCTCAAGAAAATATAGTAGCATACATATTCTACATTTCTTATATTTAGGGTTAGAGTCTATTGTCTGTATGCAAATTTGTTCCTCTTCACCTGTCCTGGTGTTCTTACATCATGTTATCACAGTGGAGTGTATTATTTATCTGCATCAATATATCAAAGACAAATCCCAGCATAAGAAACTCATCATTTTAGAAAACCTGTATTAACCTGAGCTTGTAAGAAACCTAGAAATTCATTCAACAAATCTTAAGGGTTCGGGAACCAACAAGTGAAGTAAATGACTCAACGTTTTACACTTTAAATGTATTTCTAGGAAATGCCACGAGTCACAATGCCAGACTAAGCTTAGTGGTATTAATTATGTTCTCCTCTATCTGTGCTTAATGTCCAGATCTAACACGTGCACATTCTTTTTACTGTTAAAACGAAATGCTCAGCATCTTTATCGATCTCTCTGCTTTTAAACAGCCTATCCATCCGCCAGAAGGGCTCCGGGGGCCTTCGGGAGAAATTTATGTCTCCATTACGACTGTGTCACCCAGCTGTCAAAGGGCAGAAGATTAATTGTGAAAAAAAAGAAAACATAACGTGCACCACGAGAGTCCCAACAGGCGGGAAAATGAATTGGAGCTCATATCTTGAACCAGTCACCGGAGTGCTGGAAGTGACAAAAACATTGGGCACGCGGGACATTGATGGAAATGGACTTGTACTTCGATTTTATGGACAAAACCTTTATGTATTCAGAACCTGGAGGAAAAAAAACAGACCCTGTGATGAAGTCTTTAACAGATGTGCATTCCAGTGGTGAAACAACTGGTAGACAAAGAAAAACTTCTTCTGCTTTTTGTGGTTTTCTGTTATTTATATGCTGTTATGTTATGACGTGGTATATCTATTTTAAACATGATGTAACTCCTAAGTCTTGAACATATTAAGAAATGCTCCCTGCAAGTCAAAATCCAGGGCTTCAACTTCTCTGAGCATTTTTTTCTACCTTGCTGAGCAGCTGACCCCGGCTCGTGGCGTCTGCCTGTAAACAGCTGTTCGGTACGTAAACTTGATTGCTACAGTCGTCGGGTTGTTTGTGTTATCCACTCTCATATTTCAGCTCGAACATGTACAGATGTGTTTGAGAAGTTGACATTTTGAGTAAAGAACAAGAAAAAGAAGAGACGGAAGCTGGCCAATCAGAGCAGAGTGGGCTCATTTGGAGAGGGGCCATAAAGAGACAGGAGCTAAAACGGCCTGTTTCAGACAGAGGCTGAATTAAGGGGCTGCATAAAGGGCCGGTATGAGATAAACAAGAAGTTTTTTTTGGAACTGTAAATCATGCAGAGATATTCCAGTAGAGCCCCAGAATATAAATACAAGTAGTTAATAGTTAAAGTAGTTTTTTGGCTTCTTCAGACACAAGCAAGCGACAGAAAACTCTGATCAAAGAAGTTCAGATAAACGCTCGCATCAGTCTGCAGAAATTTATCTGAACTTCAGCACAGAAAGCAATATTCTCCCCTCGAGAAGTCTCCTCATTTTATATTCACATTTGATTTGCTGTATAACACGGTGTGCCAGCAGCGAATCAAAAAGGACAGTAGACCTTTTTAAATGCCTAATTCAGAGGCAATCTGAGGAAAGTGTGGAAAGAAGTGGAACTACCTGAAGCGACTGAGCAAGCTATCAATAGCCAATTACTGTTAGTATGATTAATCAAGGTGAAATTACTCCCATTAACCCCTGGAGCAGAGCAGGCAAAGGAAGCTGCCTGAGGGTCACGGTCCTCATTAGTAGGATTCAGTGGATCTATACGCCCTGCCTCATGTAATTCATTGTCTTTACCGAAGAAAAACGAGGAACAAACGAGACAGAAGGAAAGAGAGATGGAAAATGCAGGAAGGATTTGAGAATAGCGAGAGAGACACACACATGCCTGAAGATGGGGAAAAACCGAGAGACTAAATTAATTCTAAGCACAACTTCACTTGGAGATTTAACATTCAATAGCAGCTCGATCCAAACCTGAGAATATTCTACACACGATTTAATTAAGCCCAAAGGGTAGCCGCTTTTGTCAACAGGAACCATACAAAAGCCTGAGACCGATCATACAGTATACCACATTTCTCATCTTAAAGTGGTTGAAACTTTTTTTTTCTCCAATGTGACTGAAACCTAATTACAGATCCAATCCAAGCCAAGAGCAGCAAGATCCGGCTGGCTCGCAGAACTATGCATCAAATACTAAGCTCTAAAAGTGTGCTTATTTCACCTTAGCCCTTTTTTTTCCCTCTCATACTTTCAAAGAAGCAACACTGGAGTGAGGAGGTATACAGTAAAGATCTTAGACTTTGCCTGCTTTGCAGTTTTCTCTTGTCTGTTAGCTTTATAAAAAAAAAACAACATCCAACATGAGATGCAGGGGAAAAACAGAGTGCATCATCATGTCGGCCCACCTGCGTACTCGCATATCTGAAATTAAAATCCTCTCCACAGAAATGTCACATTAGCTGCTCTGTTTTAGTACGCCGAGCGCTGCATCACCGAGGACTCGAAGCCTGCACTTAAAAGCCAGGAAAATGTTAATTTGTGCAGTTTTTTTTTTTAAAAGTTCAAATGGTAGAAAAACCTGAACTCCAACCATCTCAGGAAATGCTAACAAACTAAAACATTAAATGATGAATGATGAGCAAAAAGGCGTAAATCTTTTGAAGTCATATACATATTCAACATTCAGCCTTGCTGTCTGCAGCCCTGATGGGACTTTGAAGTACAGCTCGGAGGAAAAAAGGTTAAGCTTCATCTCATGCGATGTTAGCACGCTGAACTATGCTATAAAATGATGAACGACAAGAAACCAGTCTTGTCTTTTCAATTGCAGTTAACTGACAACTGATTTTCTCCATTCCAGCGTGTCAGTATAATGTAGTCAGGGGCATTTATTTTGATTGACAGATACATCATTAAAATTCTGGGCACACAAATGACCCTCCAGTGTATGTGTGTCTGTCTGTGTGTGTGTGTGTGTGTGTGTTTTCAGTTAAGCGACTGTGCAGAAAATGCAGTAATGTGTTGCAGACACTTCTGAGAGCTGCGGTCTGCATGAGAAAGAGCTGTAATGAAGTGAATCATGGAGGTAGCCAAGCTGACTCATGTAATTAAAGCTACACGGAACATAAGGAGGAGGGGTCGCGACGAGGAGAAGGGAACAAAAATGTCACATACTGTATGTGAAAAAAAAAAAGTCTCTTCTAAATCATGCAGAGAGACTTAATATGGTACAGAGAGCAGGCAGAAGAAGAGGCAAAGTCAGATGAGCTTTCACTTCTCAGGAGGCCTGAGGGTGCTGCTGCTGCTGCTGCTTCTCCTCAACCAGCAGAACTTCAAACAACGCCATTCATGTTTCCTCAGCGCTGGTTAGAAGGAGACTTATCAACCTAACTCAAGACTGACTGGTGGTACAGTAACTCAGCACTGCTCAGCACAGAATTACTGCATTTACATCCACACAGTATTCTGGATAATAGCTAAAACTAGTGAGGTTTTATAGTAAATGAGCTGCTTAATGTGTTTATTCTGCTTTGTTTTTACACACAATACACAGACGCAGAATTCCTCCTGCAGAAACTTGTAACCAGAAACAGATATCATCGATTTTACTGCATATATTAGCATATACATACTGTACTGTATGTGAACTGCCATATATGTTAGCATAATGGCTGTATCCCATATATGTTTAGACGCGTCATGTCAAGAACGCATCAATGTCGCTAAAGGCTACCTGTACAGAACATGCATGTTATTGTTGTCATGCTAGCTTGTTGGAAAGGGGGCTAGATAACACTCGAAAGTTAGGCTAAATTTTGCGAGGGAAAAACTGGTATAGGACCCATGACCTCTCACCTCAAGATATCTGAATGAAAATGGGTTCTAAGGTTACCCATGAGTCTGCCATTTACAGACATGCCCACTTTATGCTAACTCATGTAGTTTTGGGCAAAAACCATTCAGTTTTTTGCATGCAGTATAAATATGTTATTTTTGCCTATTCTGTAGATGGTGTATTTGAATATTTCTGCATACTGGGGTCCCAAAACAGTCTTGGAATTGCATAAATTTGAATGACTGGAAAGCTGAGACTCTTCTGGATTCAGTGAGCCAACATGTGTGATGATGTTAGTCCCCAAAGTAGCCATTTCATTGAAGTGATACCATTTTTTTTAAAAAAAACAAAAAAAACTTGACCTCACTGTTTAAAATAACCTGTTGTGACCTCTAGGATAATCACAGCCTCATGGAACTTAATAACACAAATTACAGACTGAGGGAATTTAGAGGATTTATGGCTTTTCTAGGTATATTCACAGTGAGAAGGTTTCTGAGCAATTTCCAGAACAGAAGTGCTCGCCATCCAATTGCTGAAAAATGCAATTCTTAGAGAAATCTCCAAATGTCAAATGTTTTTGATTTTAAAAAAATCACAGCATGAATTTTTCTAAGGTGATCCTCAAGATCTTGGTGTCTTACGGTGATATTTTACCATTTTTATGTCTTCTTGAGTGGTCATAAATGGCCACTTTTGCACCAAATCTGTGTAACAAACGGTACCAATCCAAAAAAATGCTATAACAACTTATGAGACATAACTGAGCATGACAATGGCAATCATACACGTCCATCATAATGTTCTAAGCCCTTATACACTCTAAGGTTTGAATAGGCATCTAACCAAAACACAATGTTCATTACAGATTTATCACTAGAAAAACTTGACAAACAGTGCTGAACTGCATCTTTAATTAATCTTCATGCTCCCAGCTTTTATGTGATGTTTACCACTTCTATGTGACATACTGTTGATCTGCTATCTCTCCCTTAATATACCATGTTCCCCCAAGGAATGAGTTATGATAGGAAGGCGGGAGTGGAAGAGGTTAATTGCTCTATTTTGTTTTTAAAGGGACAGAACTTTAATCCAAATATAAGAAAAAAAAACTGCCATAGCATAAAAAGCAACCAAAAAAAACAAACCTAGAACCTGCTGACAGAAATCCTTTTGACAATACAAATGAAACTGGAACAAAATAAAAAAATAAACCTACAAGTGCACTTTGAAAACTAACAAAAACATAAGCAGAATTTAAATGTTCTGTCACAAAGAGTAGCAGGAGATGGATCCAAAAACAGAAGACTCCAGGCTGAGCGAGGCTTTTTTAAAGACTCGTGCAGGCCAAAAAAACAAAACTGGCAGGTTCAAAGCGAAAACTGAACAACACAGAGCTGAGCAGAACAAACTGAACAATACAAAACAAAACCAAGGATCCAACAAAGACTGAACTGAAAATCAGGACTTAAATACTGACAGAACTAATGAGGGAATTGGGAATAGGTGCCTTGACAGAGGACTGACAAGGAGCTGATTGGCTGGGGAAAACTCTGGGAACAGGGTAACGAAACCGATGCAGAGACACAGGAGGAAAAACACAGATCAAACAGAAAACTAAACACCCAGAAAACACAATGAAAGCAAAAACCCAGAAAACACAATGAGACATAATGGTGCTTGCAGTGATATAGTTTAGTAAGGCTTTAAGCGCAGTCAGAGTAGATAACAAAAAGCACACACATTCTCCTGCAAAATAACAAAAGCACATGCGCGTAAGGTGACCTGCAACAACTAGTTTACATCATGTAGAGACCCAACTTCTTAACTAGGTTGAAGGCAAAAGCACCACCAATTACACCTAGCGCTGTAGCTCTTCCAATAGTACAGCAATAGCAAAAGTATCTCAAGCGGTCCTTTAGTATAATCTGCAACCTCTCTTATCTGTCCATCTCCGACCCAGTCCAGTATAAAAAAAACAGGGGAAAAGCCTGAAGGCATCTGGTGGACTGATGGAGCGAGAGGGAGCCAGACTGACAGAACCACGATGTATGCTACACAAAAAAGACATCAATAATAATATGTAAAAACCAGTGTATTTACACCAGATAACAGTTATCACTGCTAAACTCATCTGGAGGTCATCAAGAAGACACTGTCCTGTCTCTCAGTGAGTGAAGATTCTGGCCAGGGATCAAAATGCTGCTCTTTTTTTCTTTTTTTGGCATAACGGCACTGAAACGCTGGGTGCGATTGAGACAAATGGGGTCATTTTCACAATGCTAATCCTCCATAATTCACCTCCCAACCTCTGTGCCGGAATCTGAGGATGAGCACATTAGATGATACTCAAAGTGGATCAGACTGTTTGATGGAGGGTGATTAGATATATAGAAGGGAAGGGCGGACGTGTGCATGTGTGTGTGCGTGCGTGTGTGTGTGTGGGTGGGTGTTGATTAGCTGTCTGTAACGTCATGTCTCTGTGCCACCTTCATTGCTATTCAAGGCCATGCCTGACAAAGGGAATCTGATTTTTCTCCCTTCTCTGCCTTTCCAGCGGTTATATTGTGTTTACAGCCTGGCAGCTTTGAATCCATCAGGCATCTAGCAGCCGCTTGTCAGAGAAGTACTGGCTCTCCTCATATTACCTGCCTCTGCAGAAGGACTATTGACAGTCAGCAGTTCTTCAGGGGGCATCTTTATTCAAATTTCTGCAATTTCATGTTGCAGTTTGGAGAGTCTGAGTTATGCCCACTGTACACACTGTGGACATTTATCATTGAGTAAAAATTCTGTCACATCTTTTGCTCGGCCCGGAGAACAGAAAAAGTTGTTATAAATTAGTGAAACACTGTTGTGATGATAGAAATGGAAATTATGTCTGAATGGCCGCAGGGTGTCTGTTACACTGAGATCTGGATAATGTGGAGCTAGATGCTAATAAAATAAAAACACAGATTATATACACTGGAACAGCCTTGCAAAGCCAAATAATGGGCAAGATTTTTTAATAATACAATACATAGTCAATAAATTATAAAGTAAATAGAATTTTTGCAATCATTTTATTGCATAAATAAATAAAGCAATATTGTCGGATCCTAGATGCTCAAATATACCTCAAATATATATATTTTAGCCAACACTGGGAGCACCCTTTTAGAGTCACCCTGCTTCAAAAGGCCATTTTTGTCAAGAACTAAACTTAATGATCTATTAAGATATTGGTTATTACATTTTTTCCTTTATCTTGTCACAGCTTAATGAAGGAAAAACACATGATGAAAGCTGAATGTGAAATATAATATAAAATGGAACATTATTTAAGATGAAAAATTGTCTTTAGCTCACAGAGACATAAAATCGTCATATGATCAATCATAGCCGGCGAAATGCAGTATATTATAATAGTTTGACAGCCAATACAAATGACTTGACGTTTCCAGGACATTACAATTGATTTCTGGGAATAAGGGCATTAAATGATGTTGCATATATTTATGCAGGACCCATCGAGGCCTTTTCTTTGACAACCATTCTTGAATCTCAAATTGAGTGGGTAAATGAATGCCAAAGACCATGAAGAGTTGCTTCACCTTTGGACCCCGAACTGACTTTTTTTTAGCCAAGCAGGTGTCCTTCAATATGATAATGACCAAAGTTAAACACTGTGACAAAATGAAGATTGAACAGATGTCAAGAGAGACAGCCTGAATTAACAGAATAGATGACTTTTGGGGTAATTTGAAACAGGAGAAAGGACCAATAACTACATAAATGGACAGAAAACCTCTTTTATTATCTAAACAGACAGAGTCATAAACTCTAACTCACATTCCTGGAGGACATTCATGGCGTCTCCCTGCAAATCTGAGCTAAAATCGGAACACTGAAGAGATATTAAATTTTGATTTTATTACATTTTTACTACATGTGACAATACTGCCCTCTAGTGATAACAGTTTGAATTTCATTATGTTAAGAGTTAATTGATGTTTACATGCTAACTATGTAAAGGTATTCTCAAATCTGTCTAACATTTGATCTATTAACCTCAGACAATCATGTTTTAATAGTGAAAGAGATAGATAGTAATTGTAAAGAGTGAAGTAAGTTTTATCTATCCACATAATCGTTGCTTTAACTTTAATTTCACTATAGTATTAAAATTTTTATGTCAGCAGATGGTTCTAGAAAGTTGAATCAATTAAGATTGGATTTCTAAAAAGATCATGAGAAGTGTTAATATGAAGGTTAATGTTGATAGAAAGACTGACTTATTATAAATGTATGAATGTATTATGCTGAGCTGTTTTCCTCAGTGGTTTTACAATAACTGGTGCAAAATGAGATGAAGTATATAGTGGCTTGGAAGTGTGAACTTTACATTTAAAACTCAAAACTTATTTTTAAAGAATAAGAAAAGTTATTTGCCATCTCAAGTCGAAGTCAAACGTCCCTTTAGAGTTGCTCTGAAACAAAGAAATTGAACTTTCTTGATCAAACATATAAAAACAACCTCAGAGGGATTTACTGTGAGCTGGTCTCCAGAACTCATGAGCCAAATCAATTCTTATTAAGACGTCTCTTTACTTTGTTTTTGACCAAGCATATGCATATTTTAATCTTTTACTGAAAAAATAGTTTGTTTTTGTTTTATCTTTAACATTAAATCTAATTTTTCCATGTATAGTATTTTATTTTTGAAGTTTACAAGGCCAAAGATTTGAGTGTATTCAGATTAGAAGAACTACGATTACAAGACGCCATCCAAAACTCAAACTGATCCGTCTATTCAAACACTTGCCACCAGCTTGCTGAGAGCAGTGCTGCAACTAGGAGTTAAACCAAAAGGACTCTTGCCACAGCAGCCTGAACACAGCTTGACTCCTCTTCACCATTGGTTCAACACCACTATATCATGAACTACAGCTGAACCAACGCAATCGCAGACCTGCTGAGACGACACATCTCTGCAGCAACAAAACTTTTCAGCAGTACGGCATAATGAGACTTTGCAATCAAGGCTTAATGTCGAATAACTTTAAAATTAAAAGATCATTTCTTTAGAGAAGTTGAATTAGCTTTCCCTTAGCATTCCCCCCTATTGCAATACATTAACCTTGAGTCACTTTGAGACATTATTTCCAAACCATTTTCTTGATTATTTTTTATCTTATTATCATTTAAAGACCTTATTATTCTTTTATTTATCATCTTATGCTTTATCATGTTTCCTCAAGATGTTTGGCTAAAAATAAATCATTAATCCTAAGAAGTTGCGGTTTCTTTGAGCACAGCAGACAGAGGTCATTGCCTGGACAAGAACTTACAGTTATGAGACTGATTAACTGAACAAATTGAGAATTAAATTCAAGCTTTAATGTTTCCTCCGGACATTAAAGGTTACTTGTAGGAGGTGGTGCCCAGACAGAGTTTATATTAATAAAAATGTTAATATTCCAACATTTGATATGTATGACCTAGAGCGCAGACGGCCATAGTGCAGAAACAATTACCGAGCACATGACCAAGTCTCATTTTCCAGCATCAGGCTTAACTCTGCAGGGTCCGACCCAAATATTATCATACTCTCACCTCTCTCTCTCTCGCTAAAAAAAAAAAAAAAAAAAAAAAAAAAAAGAGAAATCATTGAAACCAATGTTTTATTCATCGCAGAGAAGTTGTGTCAAAATTACTATGAATCCAAAATTGTGCCCCGACTCAAAGGACAGAAATAAGGAATATTAATGGATCTGAATTATGATGAAATAAAGGAGGCGAAGGCTTTATATTCAGATCTAAATGTAAATGTTGGGATAAAAAGAAAAGCAGCAGTGAGTCTAAACACCAGATTATTTCACGCTGCAGGTAAACAGAGAGAGGCCATTTTTTATTAAAATGTTTGAAGTCTTTAAAATAATAATACGCTACACAACATGCTAACTGTTTATCTGAGTGATAAATAATTGCTTGTTCACATGTGTCTCAAATTGATGCAAAGCTTCAACTGGAACAGCCAGTTTATCACAGTATAGATGAAAAGAACGAAAACCAGCAGTGTTGTAGGACAAGATGAAGAACCCCTGAACTCTTACATCTTAAAAATAGCATCTCTAGACAGATTGCCTTATCTTAATGCTGTTGTCATGTCAAAAACCTGTCTGTCTTTCTGAAATGTAAACATTTCAGCTATCAAGAGAAAATATTCGAGGGGTTGAAAAACGTCTCAACTGAATGAGGAGCTTGTCACCATCCTACTTCTCTGAAGGCATTAAAATCACATATGACATGTAAACATCATTTTACACTTCATGCTGATGCATGAAATGGAACAAGCCTTTTCCAACATGCAACATGCATAAACTGTTTACACTATATGAGCATCCACACATTCAATATTTTGAACATTTCATTATCTTAGAGTTAAACTTTAAACTTGCAACAGCTCTCTTCGCTTCGAAATTTACAATAAAATATGTAAAATGTATCCTATGTCATATTATTTATGATAACTTAAGTTTGTGTACATTGTGGCCGTTACGCACCGCAACATCAAGGCAAATTCCTTGTTTGTGCGAACCCACTTGGCAATAAACCTGATTCTGATTCTGTCTAAGAAACAAACAAAGCTGTATCGCTTGTTCTGTGAATATCTGCTCATTAGACTCAGGTCTGCTCACACCTCTCGCCTATGGACTTCTTTCCTCCTGATGTCTGTTCTCCAAAAACCTGCCTCAGAGAAACCAACTCCAAACCCTCTGACCCCTTTTTTTCCCCCTAATTAGGAGGATTCACTGACATTTCTGCGGTAGGATTTGTTTTAATTACACTTTGTCAATACATCCTGAAACTTGGTTAAATATACTGCCAAGTCGGGCTCAGCATCTTTAACACTGAAGACAATTTAATTATGATAATGATTTAGGCTGCGCAATTCATTGGTCTTCAGAACATGAACAAAAGGAACAAATACACAAATGGCCACTTTATGTTGGTGTAAAAGAAACCTAATAGAAATCTTTTCTTATACAGTGAAGATAAACTTTAAACGCGAGACAAATTAATGCAGCTTCAAATTTGGTTTTTGCTTTGCTTTGCATTCACTGTGATTTGAAAATAATGATCATCAATAGGAACACACATCTCTACCACAATACCAGTTATAGCATTAACTTATTAGGAAGATCATATACTTTCTGAAAAACTGCAATACAATTGATGTGTTAGCATCAAGCAAATTAAAAAGTTAAAAAGTAGAGTGGAGGTATTTTCTCTTTCTGGAAATGTTCTAATCAAAGGGACATAGTGTTGCTTCTGAAGCAAAACAAACCAAAACAATAACTCTAATCTCTATTGATATTCAACTTTTTCTGTCTTTCAAAAGCTTCAAGAGAAAAAGATGGATTGATCCGTCAGAACGTCAAACACAACAGTAACAACGACAACTTTTTCACAAATATTCTTATTCAAGGTGGGCGGACAGTAAAAAAGCTTTCAGGAAGATTATAGTGCAAACAGCTCTAAAATAATCCTGCTCATGCTGTTCTGTCAGGAGATAAATGACCCTAATCACTCATTTCTGCTGGCCACCGGTGAGAAACATAACTGCTGGGCAAACTCAACAACATACGCATTAGTCTTTGCTCTGTTTGCTTTGGAAAAATAATGAAATTATTGAAGGGGTAGTGCACCGATTTTACATATCAAATCTGTTCAGCGGTGTGGTACTATTGTTTTATAAAGTCTTTTGTGGCTCCAAAGGGAGCTGTGCAAACACATTAGCCACTACTATCATAACACACCCAAATCTCAGACCAAACTATTAAAGTTAAGTTGCATTGTGGGTAATGTAGGCACCAGGTTTTGACAAAGAAGAAGAATGTATGGAATAAAAAAGGACACTATCTCAGGTTTTGGTGCATCGGTTTTTGTACTTGAGCCTGTCCACCCTGAGTCCAACAATGTTATACAAGTGCAATGATAAATTGCCGGAGAACTCTTTTAATTACCTGTCAGTCTGACATATCAAAGTCTTTCTTTGCTGTGGATCCACTGGACCAACTTTGTACTGACTGATTATAAAGGACAATGAATGGTCTCAAAGAAAAAAAGCTCACAGCAACAGTAGACGAATGATCTTCCTTTTTCATTCTTTACGTTTTGTTGATTCTCTGGCTACTTGAAAAACTGGAAAAAAAAACAACACAAATCATCAGACAGATTAACCCAACCCAAAAAATGCTAAGGCTGGCCTTGCCTGCCTGCAGCTTTTTGAAATATCATAATATATCTACGTGTGTGTCCAAGTCCCTTTACACAAAAGCAAAATGTCATTGAAGTGCAGTCGACTGAAGCTTTTATCAGTTGAGGAACTGGCATCTCTACAGTACATCTTCTGTGATGGATTCCTCCCAGAGAGGACGTTAAACATTGGAGCGTAAATTCATGGTTTTAGAAAGAAGCCTTTTGGTTCCGATGGACTGACATCAAAACACTGTTTTACAAATAGAGGAAGATAATTTACTCTGCTGTCAAGCTCCACTGTAGCTGAAATATCCTGACATTGCTCTTAGGTGCATTATAAAGACAAAAATACATCACAGAACGACACTGGTTAAGGGACATTACATCATATTTCGTTAAATAAAAGAAAGAAAGCTTTCCCAGAATAAAAAGTAGAGAAACTGAACTGCAACTTTACATCTAATGAAATCTTTTCAACATTTTTTTGAGTTTCAAAAGAAACCACAATCCTGTCACTGTCAGCACTCAGACCTTGTGCATCTCTGCTTTTAAAGAAATGTGCAAGGCAGAACGAAAACCCTCTAACTTTTTAAATAACAACAAAAAAAAGAGTATAGTCCTTGAGGTGTTGACAGCCCTTTTCGATCTTCCTCCCTTCAGTGCTGCATCTTCCTCATGAGCGCAGACAAAGTGATTATCCAGGTCTTCTAACCACCAGTCAATAATAAACAAGACACTGCTAAGCCGGTACCAACTACTCCAGTGAGCCTCACACACACACACACTCGCACCCAAGGGTCTCCACAGGACAATGCACATTTGAATGCCCATTTATCAAACCATTATACCAGAACAAGACCTGCAAAGCCTCAAAACGAAGAAAAAAAAAAGGTGTCCATATACGTGATGGTGAAGTTATGGACTCCTGTTTTCATGCTTATGCTTTTGAGAATTTATACACATACTTTAAATGTTGGGATTGTAGCGTGTTTAATATTTCATTTGACATTTGATAAATGTTAAACTACATGTATAAGTTATGAGCAGCAATTTGTTTTTCATGCTTAGGAGGAGGAAAATATGACCTCATTCAAGAGATTCTTCTTTAGACCAGCTAAAAGCTAAGCTGAATAGGCTGAGGTGGTTTTACTCAGTCACAGGAAGTTCACTGAGGCTTTTATTTAAAAAAAAATAAAAAAATAAAAAAACTACACAGATAACATTAATGACTAAACAACTGGACAAGCTGAGCCGCACAGTGAATGTGGTCATGAATTATTCAATAACATCACAGAACAAGTTTCAATTAATTTCTGTCACAAAATACGAGAAGGAACCAAGTATACACATTCAGGTATATACAGTATGCCGTTAGGTGATTGCAGCACCTTGCAGTAAATTAAACGCCTCCTGAGTCTTCAGCCATATGGACTGGGTGATAAGGGCTGTGAGGAAAATCAACATATGGACCCAAATACAGATAAACTGAGAGACTAAAATGCAAAATGCTCAACTATCTCTGGAATGTCTTCACAACAATCACACGAAAGAGTCTGAAACCCAAACTGAATGAAATGTTTTGGAAGTAAATGAAGATAAATGAAAATCTAGCTATGAATGGGACGCCAAAGTAATTGAAACTCAAATCTAAATTGCACCAAAACATTTCCTGATATTGCTTTTTTTTATTTTTAATAGATTTTGATGCAGACATTGATTCTCTTCCTCATGATTCTGCTGCCACGGCTGCAACTTCACTGCTAAATCATTTTAGTTATTCTGTTTAATGCCCTCCACAGGCATTATTAAAACCTAATCTAATCTAATCTGGTCTAGTGTTAAGAGCCATACTCCACAGCAGGTGACAAACAAAAAACAAAGCAGTAGGTCTTGGGTGTCTCCATGTACACCTGCTGTTGGTTAATGTATGTACAGTAGTGCAAAGTGTTAAAAGTCCTGGGTGAAGAGGAATGTAGATCAGAGTGAGTGGCGCTGAATTAATACAGCCAATCACATCACTGGTCTCTTAAACAGCTGTGTAAATCACAGTGCATTAGCTCAACAAATGGAAATCATAGTACAGGAAATCATAGTTGTCTGTTGCAAGTTGTATGTTGTAGAGTGTCATAAAGTACCACAAATCTGCAGCCAGAATCAGATGGTGTGTGCGTGTGTTTTTTTTTTTAACAGTTTATTATTAAAATAGGGAATAAAACTGTATTCTGTTTTGCTACAAAAGAAGAAAAAAAATGGAGGAATAAAATGATGCACAGGATGAATGAACTCCAGTAATCTGATGTCTCCCACATAAACAGGCCGGACATCCAGATACAGTATAACCAACCACTTTGGTGTGTGTGTGTGTTTTGTGATCACACTTTAAATGCATCTACTAGTTGGAGAGTGTATAATTAATAAAAAATACTTTACTTGCATTTTAATCACTATTCTGTTAATGCTGCTCATTTTTTTTCTCTTTAATTTGCTCTTGTTGATAAAAATCACATACACAATTTCAACCAGAATACCAACAAATTGCTTTGTGGTCCCCCATTTAAATGAACCTCCGACCTATTTGTGATTCTCCTTTTACCTGCGCAACTTGCCTGCAGTGCAATTTCAAGGTCAGGAAAATACCAAACTGCCTGAGCACTGTTTACACTGGTCATTGTGCCTGTGATGCTCATTGCTCTCCAGACATTAAAAGCTATCAGATAAATAAAAAAACAAACAAACATAAAGCCCACATTGATACTCTTCATCAAGGCCATGTTGGTTTATAATGGACATTTCAGGATGTGTCAGACTCAGCTCATCAGACTCATTCAGGAAAAAGACAAAACGTTTCTCTGGGTTGATTAAAAGAAAAATAAATAGCTAAATAAAATAGAAGTGGTGCGTTTCGCAGTGTATTGCAGCGCATTGAACAAGCATCCAATATTGATTTTGGAACTATGTTTTCCAGACAGCCTCCTCAAAACGCTTTTGTTTTGGACACAATCACTGCCATAAAAAACACAGGAGAGAAAACAACAATATAATAACATTGTATTTTAGTGACTGGAAAAGAGAATAACATGAACCAAATCTCAGATCATAAAACAATTACACAAACATCATCATCATCATCATCATCATCCCGGTACAGCTCAGTCTGTACTCCACATATGTGATCATGTGAGTAATTTCAAGCAGACAGAGACGGCACACACTGTTTTTCACAAGTTATGACTTATGACTTTTGACAAGTAATGTCTTCACAAGTTTTGCACGATGACAACGATTATGTATGATCTGCATTTTCTGTGTACTTCACTGAAATCGGGTCACTTGGCGTAAATCACCGTCTCAGTGATGAGTCACAATCCGGCTCAGGGATTAATTAGTACACTGTTGAAGAACGTTGACCTGTAATTAAAAGCACAGAGGAGCTTGATAATCTAAAACATGTAATTAATGCACCTTCAGTAATTGGCATATTTAGGAATTAAGCCCTCGCATGTGACGTGTGGGAAGTTATTCCAATTTGACAAAACTCAAAAGCAAAGAAGTGTTAATATACAATAAAAAGAAATAACAGAAGTTAGTTAAGAAATAGTTAAATCCAAATTAAAGATCAAATAACAGAAAAATAATGCAAATTGCCGTATGAAAGTCATATACTGTGTTTATTATTCATGAAGCCCCCTTTTTGTTAATCATGCTGCTGATAATTAGTAAAACAGAGGCAAATAAAATATTTGCAGTTGTTCAATTACAAGCTCATAATTATCCAGACGGGATAATTAGATACATTAACAAACTGTTGAAGAGAGATATGAGTGAGTAGGAAGGTGAGTGTGTGACAGCGAGTGAATCATTATTCCATCACTCCAGCTGGTGAGGATGTGACACTTTGCTTGACATTAGTGGAATGAGAAAATCTCTCCGCTAAAGACAGGAACTGAACGGCTCTTGTGGGTCAAACAGACCAAACCACAACACATAATATGAAGTTCATACGAGTTAGCCGGGGTCGGCTTGTGTCGCCCCTCCTTAGTGAATCCTGTTCTGCTTTGATGGAGACAAGCTCTAACAACCTCCGCGGGGGGAAATAAATACTTAATCACTAAATACGAGAAAAAAAAAGAAAAAAAAAAACACCAGATGGAGGAAAGCAATCTGTGAAACACTGTCAAATGCTTTGATAACTTAAGATTTTAATAAGGGTTACACAAAACCCCTCCAGCTAAATGCTTTCCACAATGTTTCGCTGTTGTATGCTTGTCATGATGTACAGTATGTTTTATGGAAAAATTGGATATTCAAACTGACTCAGACTTAACTGTAAAGAAGGTTGATCAGTCACAAAACTACAGCGCTTTGTGGTTTTATGAAATCACTTTTCACATTTTGTGCTAAGACCTTGGTGTTCGCTCGACTTTCTTTGATAAATATTGCAGCAGTTCTAAAACTGACATAAAAAAAAAAAAAAAAACAACAGTGATTACTGTTTGCTTTGAATCTTCTAATACCTCTAAAATGTGCTGCGGCCAACTGAGTGATTCTTCGACCTGAGTTTATGGGGTTCTTATCCGTCAAAGGCAGATCATTAAAAATAAGAGACGCTAAATGAATGAACTGTAGTAAAGCTCAAAGGCGATTTAAAGTGGATGTTAAGCTGGTATTGACTTTTCCTTCACGAAAATATCTAGACTCATTTCTGTGTAAGACTGGTAAAATTTAAAAAAAAGAAAACTAACACAGAGACTGCTTTAAATGCTAAATTAATATTATTACTTAAAATAATATTAAAAATAATAGTAAAAATAAAAATTTACTTGATGACGACACATCAGTTCCTTAAGTCAAACTTCACGATTATCTTCAGTTTGTTCTTCTTTCTTCCATTTACGAAGAATTTTTAATTTTAAGTAGATTTTAAAATTGCGATTACTTTTTAAATCGGTGGCAGTGATCTGCTTCGGTTATAGAAGTTAGGCACAATACAAAGAACCATAATCACAGATCAGCAGGATGTGACAGTTTCTTCTCACCGTTACAAAAACTTAAAGCTGCCTTAATTCATTTTTGGCCACTAGGGGGCAGAAAAAAAAATCCCAAACACGCTAACAGACACACCATCTGACATATCATCTAGTTCTTATGTCTAATATGTTACCAAACAATTTCTTTTCTGATGAAAACAGTTTTCACAAATGGGGTCCATAGTAAATGTGCCATAAAATGAAAACAACAAACTCAAAGATGCTAAATTGAATGAAAATTTTCTGAAAAATTTTCTGAGATGTTGCTCTTTTCTATCTAAAAGAGCAACATCTTTGACATGGCACGTTATCATTTTATTCTGTGTTAATATAACAGGCTTTTAACTTTTGGTGCAAGAAGGAAATCCACTTCTGCAACACTGTATCTTTTGTTACACCTGAATATTAATGACATATTATGCATATTTTCTTATATTCTGTCTCAGTTTAAAAGAATACAAGAATATCGATTGGGAGTCGGATTTTAGTTTCTGAATTTTGAGTTGTACATAATGAGTTGTTCTGGTAAATGGTTTATTCAGTGTTTGTTGAACTGCTGGTTGGACTTTCAAGCAGATTGTGTTGTTTTTCTTCTTGTGTACTTCCGTTGTTAAGTTTCCATTTCTCTATTGTTGCATAAACCAGCATGTCCTGATGATCAGATGTAATATTTTAACATTTTATGCCTGTTTTGTAAAACAGATTGTTCTGTCTTCTTTTTGAAACCAGCCTAAAAATCATGTGGTTAAAAACTTCACTTGACAACAGATGTTCAAGCAGGACGACTGAACACAAAATGAATATGTAGAAAGAGGCTGAGTCATACACCATAGTCCATTAACAAACTAAACAATCTACAAAACTGTAATGCCTCAAGCAACTAATCATTTGTGAGGCATGTGGGGAAATAATCATGATAAATAAAGGTTTGCAGTGCATTTTACTTTCTCTGGATATCCCCCCCACACATCATTCGTTTGCTGCTTCTGGGTAATAATTTATCAGACAAGAAATGTGGGCTTTACTGTAGAAGTAACAAACCTCAACCCAGCCAACCCACAACCACCAGCCTTACTTGGGTCTTCCTGCATAAGCCAAGGTCATTGCAGCAGCCAAATGGGGCTGGCAGCACATTTGCCCAGCCTGCACCCATACCTCCAAAGACTCATGTCCTGGCGGTGTAAACCACAAGATTCTGCCCCCAAGAAAATGCTCGGGTCCATCCGATGATTACATCAAGAGGACGGGCCTGCCAAGTGTTACTATCAGTGCCAAATGTCCCGTTCTTTCCCTCGCACCTGCTTGATTTGTCATCATTCCCATTCATGCTCTCTCACTCTTTTCTATTGTCTGCACATTTCTCACTCTCTGTCTCCCCTCAGTCTATTTCACTCTTATACTGACATTTTCTCTCTAGTTTGTCTTTTATGCCACAGCCTCCCCTGTCACCCTTCAGATTCTCAAAAGGCCTTCTGGCTGTCCAAAGGCACATCTGTCAGGATCACATATTACCTTCATCAATCATGATATCACTCAGGAGACAGAGGCTGAACAGTAAACCTTTATTTTACACTCCCCGTAAAAAAAAGAGAACAGAAACAGTGCAGGTATAAACCGAGTTACACAAAATATGATTTACAGATGGATTTATGGGCGGTACATAGAGGTGGAGAAATACTTCAATCCAAACATGGGTATTGTTGTCTTCTGAGGACAAATATTGTCTTTCAGCAACATTAAATAATCTTTATTGTGCAAGACTATAGTTCATCAGTGGCACTATAACGCAACTTTATTAAGAACATGGAGAGTATGAGACACTTCTGACATTTTCACCTTTCAAGTAGACATTCCCTCCGATACCAGTCATCATAATTTCAACCATATAATAATGATGTATTACTTCATATGAACAGCTAAATGACATTTAAATCTGAGTTTGCTTGAAGCGAGCCCCTTACCATGGTTTGTAAGTACGGTAGACAACGACTTCTTCTTCATTACACCACACCAGGATTTAACAACAGCTGTCACAGTTAAAAAGTCTCAGAGTTTACAGTCATGCTAGCGGCTCGGCTAAACTGTACACTTGGGCACACTGTTAAATGAAATGAAAAGATTTGCTTAGCACAAAACATAAAGTGCAGATGAGGCTTGTAAGATTGTCATTTTGTAGGTATTGGTTCATTAACTTAAGTATTTGCCAGATGAAAAGTTAGAGGATCATATTTCAGTCTGGACCAATGCAGACCGACATTGCCATCCCTGGAGGCACGCAACTAGTATGGCTACAATTTTTTAAACCTTGTGAGTAAATGACCTTGGTTTCTAGGGGGAAAAAAATCAGCCCAAGTATGAAAACATCCTGAGGCTGAAGAATAAAAATGATTATTATGATTATTTTCTTGCTCTCCTTTACAGTATCAAAGTTTTTTTTTATGTCCAATCCAATTAATCCCATGACTCTGCAAAATTCAAAGAACAGACAAGTTTAGGAGAATAAAGTTTTACCTGCCAGAAGATGGTATCTATTGTGCTCCCCAGGAAGCCTTCTCTTGTTTCGGAGGACAGGAGTTTGGGTCCGAGGATCGTCATGAATTCCTCAAAATCAACCTGTCCATCACCTGACACAATAAAAAAAAAAGAACAGGTTTAGCAGATGATGTACTTATATTTGCTTTGTTAGACTGTTGCTATGGCACCAAACCTCTGAACATCCCAAAAAAAGTGATGCCAAACCAAATAAATAATTTTTGTATGAACTCATTCATCATCATTCATCTGATGAGTTGTTGGAAGATTTCTTTACGAGCCGCATGGCACCACCCGGCCTGCAAAAATGGAAGGACTGCCATTTTTGTTTCTTTTCGATCTGTTTTTGTTCTTGATCTTTCGTTTTAATCTCAATTTTACCATCTTATAAAGCGGAAATGATTCAGACAGCATGAGCACAACCTTGCCGGTTATCCGTCATTGGTTTGGAGTGAGAGGTGAGGTACAGTGAATGACAAATGATGTTCCTGTCTTGAGCAACTATGGCTGATGTGCCCCTGAGCGGAGTACTCAGTAGCTGACAGCCTGCAGTTGAATGTGCGCACAATGTGTGTATGTATGAGAGTTCAGCAGGGTGTTGAGGGAAAACGAGGACACCGCAATTAACTTTTTCTGAATTAAATAACAGACATAATTAAAGCATTTGAGACTGCAAAAGGTTTCTACATTTTTTTTAATACTGTGTTTGCAGAAACTCACATATTAAACTCCATGTTTGGGCTTTTAAAAGGAAAATATAGACTCTGCTTGTGTCTTTGTTGTTAAAACAAAAGCAAGAACCCTTCAATTCAGACGGTTTAATATGTCCTTTACTACTGACACAAGATTGTAAAATAAAATAGCCGTTAGCTCTTACTAGCTCTATAATACTGGGTGTGAAGTAGATCAAGGTTTACAGCTACTGTAACACTAGTAACATGGAGTTCCTGCTGTGCACATTTACTCAACACAGTTTTGATCTGGAAGTCTGCTGATGGTTCGAAACTACCGACAAAAGACATCATCAAAACCCTTCAGACAGCAACAGTTCAAACAAAACAGATCATGGATTCATATTGATAATGTCGAACACACTTGAATCAATTTTCTCTTTTATTCTGTGAGTGGGAAGTTTTAATGAGCCCAGTTTCATTATCTCCCCTGCAGAGTTTGCATTTTCTCTGTCTGATTGTATTATCTGTATATTAGGATGAATCAAACCTCCACTGAAAAGCTTTTGCTGTACAAAAACAGACTAAAAGGATGGAAAATTCAGCAAAACTACTTGTGTGTTTAGACTGACAATTCAAATCTTTAGATTAAAGTTTAAAAAGACAGACAGACACAGAAGCCTGCAACCAAACACCTTCAAAATAATAACTGAACTCAAAGGCATGACAGATAAAAACATATGGCGAGATGAGCTGAATGTAAATGAACAGCAAAGACAAAATTCTTTATTATCCTTCAATCTTTCAAGACCCTGTTTGTTCACTCTTTCTTTTTGTTGTTTTCTCATGTCCCTGTCTTAAAAGCAATTCCACATCCCTCTTCCTCCCACCTGCTCTTCTTGTATCTGCAGATGAGACTGGGACCTTGTCAGGAGAGAATCACCCATGCAGTACGACTCAATCTGCCCCTACCTATTTACTCCTGTATTGACTGTGTTGCCACCCTGGGACATGCTGGCACAGGAACATTTGATGCCACTGATTGTATCCAAGTTGTACTTGTAATGCACATTCAGTAGTGAAAATGCGGCGCTGTGTGCCAGGTGAAGCAGTGTCCAGAGCTGAGGATATCAGGATGGGAAGATGGATGGATGGATGACAGTGGAGATAAAGGCGGACTAGGAGAACGAGTTCAAGGTGAGACAAAATTAAACGTAATTACAGTTGTTGCAAATACACGACGCATGAGAGTTGTTTAAAGCTCAAACAAGTGATATTTTTATATTTCCACTAAATCAAATTATCTGTATTCTGTTCTCATCATCCTCATTTCAAGTCAGGCAGCTGTTTTCAGAAAACAACTCCTGCCAAAGCATCTGTACGCAACCTGGCAAGCACAAGGCAGCAGACAAACAAAGTTAGCGACTAGCTGATGAAGAGGAACATCTTGCAGCTAAAGAGCCAGATCATTATGCGGAGACCACATCAGAACAAACAGAGGAAGAAATGTTGAATTTCAGGTAGCCAGAAAACAGGTCTAAAATTGTATTCTGTGTCTACTGAACATGTCAGAAGGGATTAGTTTAACAGTTTTAATATAATAATGAAAAAACATAATATGAAAATGTCTGCCTGCTCACACTACTGAGTGGAAATAAGTTCATAGAGAAAATAAATCAGAGATATGAAGAAAGAAGAGTGCAGGAAGAGAATTACGACTGACAACCACTGCACCCATTAATAATAAAGTATAGTTTTAATATATGTTTTATGTAAAACTTTTACCTCTAGGCTATATTTGTACTGTCCAATGAGGACAATACTCAAGTTGGTACCAACTGGTTATCTACTTTTCAACTTCCAATCTAAAATTAAGGACTTCAAAATGAGGTCAAGCTTTATAATCACAGCATCGTTCCAAAGAAGCGCATGAAACATGTAAAAACACAGGTCTGCAAGCTAACATTACTAACCTGGTGTGCTTATTGGTTTAATAACACACTATGCTGATAATAAAATTGTTTTCAAGAGCAAATTTAACTCTGATTCAGTTGTGAAAACCTTCTTGATGATCAGTATTTTACGACTTCTTATTTCCCCCTTTTTTTCATGTTGTACTAGATGTTCATACAAAAATCAACTATGAAACA
This sequence comes from Euthynnus affinis, assembly GCA_029490765.1. Lineage (NCBI taxonomy): Eukaryota > Metazoa > Chordata > Actinopteri > Scombriformes > Scombridae > Euthynnus > Euthynnus affinis. Next base: position 6,238,981 of record CM055845.1, read on the forward strand.
CAAACATCTCTAAACATTGTGTAATACAGTGGAAAATTTTAGCCAAGGTTCTCCGTAAAAGCCTTGCGTGCTTTACTCCATGGTTGCATTGTGACAGCTCAACATTATACACAAAGTTTCTGAGTCACTTTTTGTGTATGAAAGCCGGCTGCTTTGACTAGGAAAGACAGTCTCTTCCTGTGTTATGTCATCAACCGAGCATCCTGTTTCAGCAGGAAAAGCACAATGAATTATTAAAAAGGAAAATGCAAAATCCTGCTCCCTTTACTTAAAAGACAAATTAGATCAAAGACAATAGACAATAAAAGAGTTAATAAACGTTAATACATGCCTTTACAGATCCAAACTTAAAGCCACTGGAAACCCAAGTCTATAATAACCTTCTAATTATGTAATTTAGGGTCTTATGTACATAATAGTAAGCATCTAAAAACTATCAGAAATTAGTTTCAATCCAAATCTGAAATGTTATTATTTAAATTTTTGTAAAAATTTCCAGTTAATGGGTTTGATATGAGCGTGGTTATGCTCAGACAAGTATTACAAAAATGACATTTCGCATATTTTAGTGCACTGTTCAGCTGTAATATGAGAAAGTTTATGACCCAGCCGTCATGTTGAAAACGGACGAAGCAAAACCAAGCACCACCCAACCTGCAGTAACTGTCAGTAACCATGGAGATGTCAGTCAAAATGGAGGGTGATGTCAATCAAAATGTGATCTACCACACCCACACAATATTGAGAAATGGTCTTAATAGCAAAATAAGCTTTTTTTTTTTAAACTAGATTTTCTTTCTGAATGTTTATTTTCACTCAGCTTTTTGTGGATATTTAATGAGACACTTGATTTTGATATCATATATGCATTTTTACAATTTCAAGCCAAATTCCCAGAGGCCAAAAACAGATTAAAGCCAAAGTTAGAGAAAAGCAGGGCATCCAGGTCATTAACACCGGAAGAAAAAGGAGAGCATGTGTGATCTGTACTGGAAAAACAGAGGCTGCTGCAATGCTGTCATCTGGAATAAAGAAGAGCAGTCACACCTCTCCATGAAGGGCATACAGTGCTCAGTAACAATCACATGGATTTGACAGCAGTGACAAGCAGAGCAGATGACCTATCAGTATCTTCTAGAGATTGGCCGGATTTAGCCACCGGGCTCAGAAACCATGACTGTTAACGTGGATCCAATCCTCACATCTGCCCACTTGGCCCAGATACAATCACCATCATCTATTCTCATTCATCTGCTAATGCCCCTCCTCTCCTCTACGCCATGTCCCTTGATCACTGGCTCTTCATCGCCGTGTCTATGCACATGCACATGAGAAAACAAAAAAAAAAAAAAAACAAGCCAGATTTTTCACAATACATAATTGTCGATTTGACTGTATATTGTAAAGAACTGCTCAGTGTGTGAACTGATTATACCACACTTGATTATAAAGGGTGTAAAGATGATAAATAAAAAACAACAAGCTAATTATGTTGGGGCTGCAACTAATGATTATTATTATTAATGCGTTATTTTTTTATGAGATTAATTAATCATTTAAATCTATTAGTAATGTCAGGATAATGAAAAGCTGCAGGCAAGTTACATATATCAGCTTATTTTGTGTATCTTATTGAATAATTAACTAAAGAGTCCTTGTATTAGAATTTTTATTTAATTACTGTAAACAAAAAATATCCCTTCATTCTAAAGATTAAGAAAACATGCTAATGCATCATTTTTCTTTAATAATAAGTCTCAGAGTAAATCGATGCAGTCTATGTTGCTTTCAGTGTCCCCACATCAGATCTGTGCGTGTGTGTGTGGGATTACACCATGCATTACTATCTGTGATATTCCCACTGGTGGGCACCAAAGTCAGACATTTATCATTTGTTCACATTAACCTCTTCCACTCCCCCAGGACGCCAACGTCCTCGGGTGACATCACTGTCTTTCAGACACCACTGTCAACACTCTCTGAAAGACATCACTGACTTTCAGAGGCTGTAGCGGACTCAGTTTTAAAGCTACAGTGAAGATACATATGTGGAGTACACTGGTGACCTGCTGTCTCTCCCCTAAACTTCCCCTATTCCCCCCAAAAATGGGTCTATGGTAGGGGGGGGGCGTGAATATTCAATGAACAGAAACAGAAAGGACGACGAAGAACGTAGCAAATAAATAAACAGCATTACAGTTCACAGTTAAAGGTAGAATCAGTCATTCTGGAGAAAGATTATTGATGTTTCAGCTAAACACCCAAACAAATACACCCCTCCCTTCCTGCTCCTTCGGAAGCCCCACCCCCAAAATTCATGGATATGCATCGCCAAGGCAACGACCCAAAGAGAAATATGGCGGAATACAGAGCGATGCGTCAGCTGAGTCACTTCTGTTCCTCTCACACATTATCACAAGTGGAAAAAAAAAAACTGTCTCATGTGAATATCACAGTCCATCCACACTTTCCGCCTCTCTGCGGCCTCCCTACTTCTCATTCGTCCTGTGTTCAGCGTCTCTGTCCACAGAAGCAGCCGTCTGTCAGCTGCAGCTCGTGGGGAGCTGAGAGGACGGCAGCCGGACAAACTGCCTTCACCAGGCTGACTGACAGCAGAAATTTACTGGACCAAAGGAGGCTGTATGTTGGCTCCCCAGGAAGAAAGTGACAGTGTTTGGATTTATTGATTCATTGATATAGTTAATAAGTTGAAAACACATATACAGAAGGATATTTGTGTGATTTAAACATCTGTCTGCTCAGATTACACTTCACTAAATGCGACAGAAACAGACTCAGAATGTAAAAAAGTGCAGAGGTGCTCCATCAGACTGTCTCAGATTCAGTGTGGATTCATACATAAAGTTAATAAAATGGAAGCATATCTGCTCCATGAGAAAACACTTCCTATGTGAATTGGTCATAGCCTCCTCTCTCGCCAGTTCGCCAGCCCTCCCCCACCATTCAGCGGGTGCTGGAGACGGGACACTGTGATGTCCTCACATAGACAGCTGCTCTGATGACTTCCCCCTGTCCTGTGCACAAGCACGGACGCCCCCCGCTGATTGGCTGGCATAGTGTTGTGTGGCTCGGTCCAAGACATTTTGTTTCCCATTTACAGAGCCAGGGTTGTGTATGAACACCAGATTTTTTTCCAGTGCACACACACACAGAAGAAACAGCTAGTGGACCATGAGGAGATTTCACTGAATTTGACAAAAAAGTGTTCTGAGCAATCTTTCTCCAGAATCACTGACTCTACCTTTAACCTGATGCATCAGATGGTTTGTTACACAGAACCTTCTGAGAAGTCTTCCTTGGGAACTGTTTGGAAAAGGGCAGACACAAAAAAAAGTACTCGGCAGGTGACTGGATGAGCCATCTGTCTATCATGGCTATCATTGGCTTACCTTTGCGAGGCAGCTGGATTCGCAAGATCACACGAGAATCCTCATAGGACGCCGATCGGTTCGGACACAAGCACATAACTTGAAGCCTGACCAGATGGATTCCTTGCATGATCCTGTGATGTTGTGATCTTGCAAATCCAGCTGCCTCGCAAGATAACTCCACAGTCTCCCTGAGACAAAAGCTGCCGTGACCTTCGTCAGCCCCAAAAGTAGCCTCGCATGCTTCTTCAAGTCGTAGCAAATGACGCAACAAGAACTGGCCGTAAGGCACAAAAGCAGCTACGGTCTCCTGAGATTCTCAAGCGAATGAGTCAGAAGAGGAATAAAGGCAGTCAGACTTTTCAAACTTTAATATTCAGCCTCGAACATTTACAGTATTTCTTTCTCCACTGTGAAACCGAAAAGCACTTATCCAATGCTGTGATAGCAGCATGAAGAATTTGAATATTTTCCCAGTGATCTGACATTTGCATATTGCATTTTCCCATCCCCGCCTTTTACAATTTTAAGAGTCTAGCCTTTATAAAATGCCAATCACAGTTAATGCAGACACTTTGCCTGAAACCTGGCTCGGCACAAATGATGTTTGCAAGAACAGGGATTACTTGTGTTTGAGTGTTCTCGCCGCTGAGAGTGTCCTCTCCGAGGACAAAAAGTTAAAAGATCACTGGCGAGGATGGTGCTGCAGAAATAAACCTCAGCTGATTCACATCTAACTTTGTTGACTGCAGGAACTATAAGCACTCTGGATCTATTGATGTAGTACAATTTTGCGATGCTTTTCCAGCTGCTGCAGTAAATGCATTAATACAGTTTAGTTCTAGTTGGACAACCGATATGAAAACACCACTTTGATCAACCATACACACCCCCACATTGTACACGTGTGCATGTATTACCAAGATCTCACATATTTATTCATTTAGACTGTTCTACAGCAGCATCGGTTTCACTTTGGTACTTTCATGTGTCAAGTGGAAGCGACGAGTGGTTGAGATTGAAATGATCAAGCATGCATGAATAAATGTTTTATGCATGACACAGAGGAATATGTAATCTGTGCATCTGATGAGGTAAGATTGCATAGAAAAACACTGCTGTTTATTGCAATTCTTTGCACAGTTGCCTGCAGAGGAGAGTGTGTTCCTCATTATTTTTACATTTTTATGACGATGAATAAAGTGTTGTTTATGTCTGTGCGGAAGATGTAACATGTTAGGGGAGGAACCCAACATGGATCGCGCAGTATGTCTTTACACTTGTGTATGTGCGTGTGCATGTGACTCACCATCCATGTCTAGTCTCTGCATGATGATGGCCAGCTCCACCTCACTAGGCATGTACCCCAGAGAGCGCATGGCCATACCCAGCTCCTGTTTGGAAATGAATCCGTTTCCGTCACGATCCAGCACCTTAAAAGCCTCCCGAATCTCTGCCAAGACAAACAGGAAATCGACTCAGCATCTATTAACAATGCCCTCCCCTCCTACTTCCAATTTGCACAAACATAAACACTTATTCATGTTCACTGACAGCACTGCTCGTATTGGTCTGCCAGACAATTATCTCATCACACTGTCCCCTGTATTTTTGGGATTTTTTTCTCTGGTAGCGATACACCTCTTATGACTTCAAATTCATCTTGCATATAATGACGTCAGTTGGCATTTCACCCTTTCACCTTGTTCATCATCATTCGCACACTTTTCTTTACCTCCTTCCTTCCCTCCCCCTCCTCCCTTCCTGTCTGACCCAGCTTTGCGCTGCGCGTTATGCAATTGGTCTCGCACCACTGCCTCAAGTTAACAAGATCAATTCCCCCCATCGATTAATTTTCCTCACCTGCTGTCACAGTTGCTGTCACGTCTGCACATTTTCTTGCTTTCACATTTTCCCAACATCACCCGTCAGTGTTTTACTCCGTTCTCTTTGTCTTCTATTTTGTTTCTGCCTTCATATTTTACAGTATATTTTGAATATTTCCAATTAGTTTGTCATCCAAAGTGCCATTCAGACAGTTAGCAAATAAGTCACGTAGGGTCTGGTTTACTTAGAGATACTCGTCTGTTGCCAGGGTTAAAACCTGTGACCTTCTTGGACCTTTCTTTCAAGCGCTAAAAATATTCACAGTGTAGAATATCGCTCCCACTGATGCTGCTCTATAAATAACCATTCCTGCTCAGTATAATAAACAGGTGTCATGAAATCATTCCAGATCCTGTTGGTGCAGTACATCTGTACACAGTGTTCTCTCATCACAGAAAAAAACAACTGCAGGATTTATCACAACAGGTTGTGGTGGCGGTTTCTGACTAGTGTTCTGTTTCAAAATCTGATCTACTAGACATTGATTGCCTTAAATTTATTTAAGACACGGTGCATCCATGTTGCGCCTCTGATGCTATGATTGACTCACATTCACAACAGAAACCAAAATGCCTCACTTTGTGCACAGTTGAGTCAGCAGCTGGTTCACTGGCTGCTCGACGTGTGATCAAGTAGTCAGTGGAAGGAGTCAGCGGGCTCCTAGGTGCTTTAAAGTCCAACTGAGATCGCATTTAGTCATCCATTTTTGCAGTATTGTCAACAAGTTTTTGAAATCTTTAATAGTTTTTTTTTATTACTGAAGGAAGAGAAAAAAAGGTTTGGATAAATCACGGAAATGCATCTTTGTGTTTCAGCGGGCTGGAGGGGCGTGTCCATGTTTTGTTTGACTGAGTGGCAGTGTTACATCATAGGGAATGAGAAACAAAGAAAACAAACTTGTGCTGTAGCTACATGTCATGAGCAGATTATCTATTGTAAGCAGTGGTATTGAAGAGAAACACAGCAGCTGAATGGATCAGAGTGATTTTATTTTCAGGTATGTTTACATGTGCTACAGCTGAACAGCTAATTAACGAGTGCACTCTTCCCTGATGAATGTTTTTTTTTGGTCACTTGTTTAACAAGCTAAGGTGCAGGACATGACGTGTGTTCATTTCTGTAAGTTAGATAAGATGGAGACTTTAGCAGGAAAGTTAATGTGGCTCTTGTGCTGCTGACTGTCAGTGTGACTGTCTGCCAGTGACAGAAGGGTGACGTTACTTCTCTACGCAAATGTGGTTTAGAATGAAGTGCTTTGAATGGCTGTATGGAAACAAGCTATATATAGCTCAGGGGCTAATGTGTTCTGATGAATTGATGCAAAAATAGGTGGCGCCATCAGGAAACCATAAAATATAAATTTGTCCCTTTAGGTTTCTGATTCTCAAGAGGAGAACACTGGTTATGTGATTTACAGAGCAGATATGTGTGCCGACAAAAAAAAAAAAAAAAAAATCCAATTTAATTCCAATTGGAAATGCATATTTCGTAAGTGTGCCTACAGAATGGAAAGACTGTATGGTGAGAAGAGAGAGGAAGATTGACAGGCATCTGGTGTTTTTAAATAGAGGTGGAATGTCACTCCTCCGAAGAACACTATGACGGCATGACATGCATGAACACACAGTTGAGCAGTGAATAATTTCAGACTGGGAAGTGGTAAAGATGGTTTAACTCCATCCTTCCCAGGAACCACGGAGGTAGAGTTTTAATCTTTCAAGGGACATATACCATAGAGGATACTGACACTGCATATCATTGCAGTGTGTAACAACAGCAAAAAAAATAGATACATTCAGTTATATCATATCCAAGATTCACTATTCAATATCTAAATGTCACATCAGTAGCCAAGAATTTGTTGTCGAGTCCTCTTAAGTACATAAAACAATGCAGCACAAGACAAGACAGGAGAATACCACAGAGTTACAGTAAAAATAGCGAGTCTAAAGTTGATGCTAGTGACAATGTGAAGACTTGAGAGAGAGAACATTAGCACACTAACCATCTTAACATCACAACATAAGCCAATTAGCCCTAAACACAGAGCAGAGCGGAGGCAATTTCATTAGTTTTGCAGGCATTCAGTCATACACCACATCGGACAAACTGAAATTTAGACCGGATGAAGGCACTAGATGAAAAATTAAGGTATCACACAGAAATTATCACAATTCATCCTGAGGAGGACACAAACGTCAGTACCAAATTTTATGGCAATCCATCCAACAGGTGTTGAGACATTTCACTCAAAACTACAAATGTCAACCTAATAGCTGTGCTAAAGGAAAAGTCAGGAGATGATTAAAGTTATTAGGATTTATCCTCTGGTCACCATGGATATCTGTACCAAATTTCATTTTCTGCACAAAGTCTTAGGCCAATCCATCAAGTAGATATTTCACAGGATAAGTGAAGTGAAGTGGCACCAAAGGAAACGTCAGAAGATCACGCTACTCGATAGTATTTATCCTCTAAGCACCATGAATCTCTGTATCACATTTCACAACAATTCATCTAATAGTTATTGACATATTTCAGTCTGGATCAAACTGGTGGACCAACCTTGTCAACCCTAGAGCCGCGCCGCTAGCATAGCTGATAAACTTCCATCTAAACTGAATGGAAATCTATTTCTATCAAGTGTTTTTTCATTGTTTTTTCTTCTTTTCAGAAAACAAACAAGTTCCAACAACATTTTCAGACTGCCTTAAACAACAAATTGCCAAACTGAACCAAACAGAGCCATTAAGACGTGCGTCCATCAATCACCTTATTATCTGCAGCGTTACCAATATTCTGAACCAGTCTGCTGGAAAATAACTTGGAACAACAAAGCATAAATGGAGCGTAAATTATGAATTGTCAATTATGAACAGTGTTTTGATCGTGTTAAGTATCTCCAGCAGATAATGAGAGGTCACAGCCTTAAACCTGCAACGGCATGTTAGTGCTTCCCCAAACAGCTGGTCCTTAGCAAATAAGGCATCATCACCATTTGTAACTAAACAACAAAGCCTTGTTTTAGAGATATTTTTTTTCCTGAGATGCACACTCACAAATACTAAGACACACACATCAAAGGCATACAGATTATTTTTTCTGCATTGAGATGAGTGTCTCATGAATAAATCTATCAGTGACTAAGGCCTTTGTTGAGTACTTTTCTGTATCTGGAGCGTGTTAGAACAGAATAACAACACAGACTAGGTTTATATATTCAAATGACTCAGTCTATTTAATGCATAACTGCTCCTACCCATCAAGATTTTGGCACATCGGAAATACTGTGCTGCTTTCCAACCCAAAATCTGACATTTGGTGCAGCAATATTTCTACCAAAGGGACAAAGGTAGCAAAAGACGTCACCGCAAACTCCAACTATGATGGAACAGTAAAGTGGTAGAGTTTGTTAATTTTGTATGCAAATGATGCCTTGTATTGTTAAATGTTAATCAGGGCATGTGTGTATTGTGAGTGTGTCCATGATGCTTGAATGACTGATGCCTGTTTACTTGCATTATGTAATCTGCTCAGTATCACATTTGGCGTGACCTTTCCGATACAAAGCTTGGCATCAACAAGGACACAGCTGGCACATGCGCTAGAACTTTAACTTCAGTACTGAGCTCGATAACACAACCACAAGGAAATGAAGTAACATCATGACGTTGTGGCTGTTTAGCACTCTGTGGAGAGAAAATGGTGTCTAAACCACAAGAGTTATGCTTACATGTTTCTTATGTCAGTGATAGTTATCTACATATATTGTGCTTGTATATTAAATGTACCTTACATCATGATTAGTTACAATTATCTGCTTAATATAGATATAGGTAGACGACAACATTGCCACACTGAATAAATTATTTGTTGCCAATTCTTCACTTAAAAAAATCTTTAACATCACAATTTGGTGGTTAAAATCATTTCCTCAATCAAACAGTATGTGAACTTTGTGAGATGGGGCTAATCACATATGCACTGAGCAATCCAAAAGCCTTAATCCCAAATCCATAAAGAAGCCAAGTCCTGTAACGGCCCTGTTAATGCGATATGGTAATCCGATCCATTTCATACTCTCAAGCTATTTACATACCATACATTCACTAATTCTCCCTTCTTGTAATAATCGGCATTTCTTTTCCCTCCCATGTTTTCCCTCTATTGGCTTAACACCAGTATTCAAAAGTACTTCAGTTGTTGTGGTGTCCCAGTGGGATTGAGGAGAAGGAAAACACAACCAGCACCCTGGACAGCTCCCCAAGGTCCTGCTAAGACATGTTGCCAGTGGAAGTTACAGAGATGAGTGGAGATAAGTGTTATTCTGTCTGTGTACTACAGTCAAGTCAGTACATAAGGTACACCTGGTTCAGTAGCTTCACTCCCAGTACCAGTCCTACAGGTACAAGTCTCTTCTTGCCAAGTTTGGCAACGGAGAATCTACACAGCTCAGGCACAAAAACTGCCAAGTGGGAATTGCTGTTTATATGCCCATGGAGTTGGAAACAAGCAGTCTAATGCTAATGCCCGTCAGCTTTCCCATTCCCTCTCTTTCTCTCTCTCTCTCTCTCTCTCTCTCTCACTCAAGGAAATCTCAGTGCTGGTGGGCTGAGCGGAAACAAACCTCCCCGCAGGCTTACTACCGTCTGGTCCTACTCAGCATGGTTAGTGAAAGAGGAGCCTGGATGACGACAAAGAGGGATTTATTTTGCTGCCCTTTCACCAAAACTATAGCCTGTTGAGGTTTTTGCTGTACACCCTGTCTCCAGGTCTTCTTTCGATGTAAAATCTGCCAGAAATTCAACCTGAGCTGCCACTATTGATACAGATTCAGCTCAACATGTCTAATGAGTCAATGAGCATCTAAATGGTACTTAACTCTGTTGAACATTACATTGACTGCTGCAGTCCACTGCTAGAGCCAGACTGCAGCTCCAACTATTCCAGTATGTAATCATTTTAACTATCCCAGTATGGCGTACAGTGTACAGTATACAGTACAGTGTCTGGAAATTACACTAAAAAGAAATGTCAGCTGTATCATATGCATAAAAATGAGTTATCTTTGAAACAAAACAGCAAAGTCCACTAAAATGTCTGCATGTCCTGCTGTTCCCATTATTGAGTTCATATAAATCGTGGCCGCTGCCAAACCATGCCAGTCTGAGGTCATAGAAAAGGAAGTTAACATTCAATTTGTATAAATTGAAAAGAAAAGAAGTTTCCTCAAATACACAAATGTAACAAGGTCACTGGCTTCATGAAGCTCTTGGCTGGAAGTACCAGCCTCACTCAGTAACAACATGACTAAGAAAGCAATGAAACACTGGAAAACGAGTGCCAGCTACAGCAGATCATCAAACTGAATAATCAAGAATTCGATATTATTCACAAACCTCCTTATCCAACATGGTCGTGACTATTATGTTAACTGCTAGTTAATCTCAATCAAACATTATTAATAGGTGATTTGTAGAGATTGTGTTGATTCTTGTAGTTTGCTATTTCATTCAATTATGAGCAGACTATTCTCCAGCACTGTTCTCTTTTCCTGGACTTGCCTGCACCACAACTTGATTTGAATACATTTAATGAATTTTACAAAAAAAAAAAAAACTCTTCACTGCACAAAATCAACAAATTGCTTTCAGATAGCACAAAGGGGCCGTGTGGTATGGCATCAACCATTCATATCCCACATTCAAATGAATAAATGACAGCTGTGACGATAAAGATGTGGCCATTGTGATAAATTTGGTTCATTACTTACAGAGGGAATGGCGGACATTGATGCAGTGTTAATGAAGATAAACTAACTCAAACTGGATGTAAATGAAAAGCTCAAACTAAATCCACAAAGTCAGTCTTCAGTTGAATGACAGCGGAGTTCCTGGTTTCGGCTCTTGACTGGTTCACTGATCAGAGGCTCAGCTCTGAAGCCGGGCTTGGCAGGAAGTGTGCTTCTGTTCACACACATTGACTGAAATCTCTAAGATCAATGGAACATCTTGTGAATTGTGTTTTAGGATTAACCACTGGTGGGGCTGGCGCTGAATCCAAATGCATTATTCAGCAAAGCACAAATAGTGGGGGGTTTTATGATTTTATTTATTTCATACAAATATTTTAAAAATATATTTTTTTAAAAGTGTCAAATACCAGCGTGCAGGTAGGTAACATTACTATCTCAGTCTTTCCTCTGCTCCGCTGTTATGTCTATCAGCAGGTCTCAACGAGGGGAGTTACATCCACCTGCTACATGACGCGCATTTCCTAATTTGGTCATCAACCCAGGAGTTTGGCCTGTTCCTCAGAGATAAAGCTGAGCTACTGATACACGCAAAGTGCTCTTGAGGGACTCTCTATAACCTGTTGTTCACCTTCTCTTTTCCACAATTAGGTTGTAAAAAATAAGGCAATAAATGAAAAGCGCAAAAATTGCCTTTGAAGTTCTTCCCTACACGTTACATGATGTGCTGTCTCTGTGTTATGGGTGTATAAATAGGTAGAGGTCTGTCTGCATTTTTAGCTCAGTAGTCAGCATCTATGATCTGGGAAACTCAAGTTTGAGACCCAGTGTGGGGACCTCCTTCAAAAGGTATTTTATTCATAAATAATTATTTGAACACTCTAATATCCTGAAAAAAAATGTAATAAAAACAAAAAACAGGATTTTTACGCCTATTTCCACTTTTATTCAAATGATGATCAAAAACAATTTTGCTGCCTCAACAAATATGGATACAAATATAAATGTTGGCCACATCCCGACTACACAGAATTAAGGGATATTTACAGATCTTGTGCTGGTTTAGTCAAGTTATCATTATTCTCCTTCCTGCTGCAATGATACAGTCAACACTTCAGGCATAGCCTGGAATAAAAGCACAAGTATTTTTTCTCTTTTATAAAGAATTTATTGCTTTGTTTTCTTGACTATAAATTCTACCTTCACATAAAAATCAGGGCCAAAATTTGGAGGTGAAGTCCACATAAAATACTACCATTCCTGTTTCTGGTGAATCACTGCCTGCTGAGATGAATATTGAGACATCTACAGCCAGCTACCTCTGAACGACTGAATGTTGGTATTGTCAACTCCTAAGACATTATCCATACAGTAAGAAAGTCCTGAGGGCCAGTTGTTCTCTGTATAAACCCCATCAAACAACAGCAGCATCTCAGGAGGGATAAGACGAAGAGAACGAAACACACCAGCTGACTGATTCCACACCACTCGCCGTTGAAAGCCTGGCCTGCTGAAGCATACTTTTTAAATGGCCCTGGACAAACACAGTAAACTGCCTCTTGAAATATTGTGAAGTAGAAATGTTGAATGTCCAAGAACATGGAGGCTGTATATGCTGCACTGGGGAAAAGGAATCAGTAGGAAACATACAAGGGTTGCTAATAACTGTTGAAAATGATACATACAGTATATTTACACATTTATGATATTAGATCTCTTTATTGTTATTTTTAGAATAAGTTAAGCTACTCAGAAATGTCATCATTTGGCATGTAAGTGATATTATAAACAAACTTTTTGTTTTAAAAAAATCTAATTTAAAAGTTGTTTGGGGGTTTTTGGCTTGTATATTCAAATGTTTGCGATACACACAAGTATCTGTATATGAATGGGAAGATGAGAATTTGTGTGTCTGTGATTATTTCACTTTGACATAAATATCTTTGAAAGGTTTGGCACTACACTTGCCATTATAATATGTGGGACTTAAACATAATTGTAAAGTTGCCATGGAAACGGTGCAGTTGTGGGCCACTGTACGTGTCCCGAGTCTTGTTTTTTTTTTTTTGTCTAAAATTGTTGTAAAGGTATTCTGTATTACGTTCCACTGCAAATCCCTGTTTGTAAACCAACCATGAGTGTACAAACACAACTTACAGGACGATTATTAAAGAATAAAATTAGATTTGATGAGTTTCTTTTTAAGATTTATAAGTGGCTTCATGGACATTTATCCTCAATGTACATCACTGGAAGAAGTTATCAGCACTGATCCCGGCAGTATGTGTATGACATCTGTGCATTCTGGTTTGCCTGATTTATGACACTGAGAAAATGGGTGTAATTTTTCATGTGTTTCAGTTAAGTGTCTTGCTGACAAGGACTTCCTCTCACTTCAGGGCATGAATGAATGATATCTACCACTCAGATTTACCAGTCTATAAATCTAAACTGGTGACCTTCGAGCTACAAACCCGCAGTGATACCACCACTCAACCAATATTTTGTGTATAGCACATATTGATGAAGTAATTATAGTGCTGACAATGTACTGTTTGTCTATTTCACAGTGTTTAGTTGACCTCATGAGGACCTTCTAACCATAATCCATTTCTTATTCAGCAAACATTAACCCGTTGAAACAGGAATGACAAATCAAACATGCTGCAAATATCTTTATGCATATTAAAATTCAACCCTGACAGAGTATCTGGCGATTACCGTACGCTGTGCAGCCAATTTTCTAGGCGGCAGCTTAATGTTGCGCCAATGGATTAATATTTTGGGAGTCTGAGGGAGTCTAGTTTGTTTGCTGCCTGTGAGGCTGCCACTGCTGACTCTGGCAGACTGTTATTGATCAGGTTTGTGTTCTGCAGGCCCGGGTGATTACTCTCAGACAGACTACAAAACAAAAGGACTCATAAACACCCCCTCAGCTACGGCACAGACGTGAAGTCAGAGAGAGAAGCCAACTCACGGCGAATGCTCCCGGTGAGATAAGGTATGCAAAAAATAACGCATTACTCCACTTTGTTAACTCAGATGATGAAAATGCTGCTGGTTTTGTAATACTATACCGTCTTTCATCGAATTAGTCAGTGTCCCGTCCTTTAAAACAGAAACTGTCATGAGTCTATCTACTGGTAGCAGCCTTTCAGTACACCACATAATTAGTGGATCTGTCACGTAACTGGAAATGTTATGTGAAACACGAAGCTCCATATGGGCTCGGGGATTCAGCAGTGTATACAGGCTTGTTGCTTTGTTTTTGTACATAAACTCAATGATCTCTTAAATCATCAACATCTTTGTCGCTTTCATATCGCAGCCAATGTTGTTTCTTCAACTTTTGGCAACTTTTTCCCTTCGTTTCAATCCTACTTCCCTCTCCAGCTGGCATGAAGCGTAACTAAACACAAAGCCACAGTGAGTTTATAATCATTTGTATGCGGCACCATATTCCAGGTGCAATTATTTTAGTCTTTTGTTTATTGTCTTTTTTTTTTTCCTCCCGCTGCAACATCGTCCTGAGAGTTATCTCTTGTACATGAATTTACTGAAAATTTGTAAAAACAGACCAAAGCTGGATTTGGCTGCTGCTGAAAACATAAAGTATGTACATAAATTCCCCACAACAGACATCGTATTTACATTATTACTTCAACGTTTACTGAAATGCTATCAAATAAATTTAAAGTTATGGTAACATATAGATGTTAAAATATCATCTGCTCTTCTTTATTTGTAACAATTTGATGATTATGGCAAGCAGCAGCCGCCAAATCTCTTTAAAAATACATTAGGCATGAGACATTACAGCAGTCAGACAGTTTGCTGAGAAGCCTTACCATCGAGCTCCTCCACAGAGATGCTGGCCAGCACGTCGCTGTCACTGTCCGACAGCGAGCGACTCAGGTAATTCCCCTTGTAGAGCAGGCCTGCCGTCACATGGTGGAACGGCATCTTCTCCCTGGGAGACGACAGAAAGAAAAGGAGGAAACGTTTAGACAGCAGTAAAGGAAGGAAGGAAGGAAGGGAGGAGATGAAGATGAAATATCTCTCTTGGGGTTTTTTGGAAGATTAATTCTGAACTCAATTAAAAGCAGCACACATTACTAATGTTTCTAAACAATGTTCATCAGCAGGAGAACTCCATGTGTGATATTTCATGGTCATTACAGAATTATTGCACATAAAACCTGCTATCAGGCTTTTAAATTAGCCACTTATCAAAAATGCAATTATGAGAATTGACCTTGACCAAACTTAGCATTAAGTCAAGTAAAAAAAAAAACCAACACTAAACATGAACCCATAACCAGCTACAGGGGGCTGGTTTGCCCATTTGTGATATTGGTGAAGGTAAAACAAATTAACATCCGAGTGGCACAGCATAAACGAGATCTATAAATGAAGCAGAACTCATTCACTAAATGGGAAGTCATACAGTGAGGGAGCCTCATATAACCAGAGGTAAACGCAGTGTATGTGTGTGTGTGTGTGGGTGCGTGAGAACATGCACGTGCGTACTGTATGTGCAAATGTGACTGAGGCAATTAATTATTCAATAAAGCAAAGCCCAAGGGCACAGGAGGAAAATAAGAGCACGGAGATTTGGACGACTACTTCCTTCTCTCTAATTGGATTTCGTCTCGATGATCACTTTGAGGAGATGCTTCTGAGACAGAACGAGGAGTTTAAAATGGGCTGCAAACATCTCATCAAGAGCGAAGGGCACAACACTGAACTGCTCTGAAGCATTTTGCTTCTCAATGTGTTTCTCTCTCTTTCACCAGTTGAGCTCTGCTTCATATTTATTCATAATAAAGTGAGTTTCACAGTGACAAGAGCTTTAATAACACAGTCGTGGGTGCTTTTTGTAAACTAGAGAACATTAGTTCTGACTAGGGATCCATTTTTGGGGAGGTTTGAAGCAGCATCCACAGAGATAGCTAAAGTTTTATGAGCATTATTATCAATAGACATGCAGCCTGCTTTTCCAGGTTACAGACCAAATGAACAACTATTCTCTGGAGGTGAATCGGTCCAGTTCTGCAGCTCGTAATGTTTCTACTTTCCTTCCATGCGTCTCTTTTTAAATCATTCATAAACTACACATCGCTAGGTCATTCATCACTGTGGTACTGCTTTTTAATTAGGAGCCCTTAATGTAACATGGGGTTTATAAGTTGGTTTCATATTTTATTAATGATATTAATGCTTTATTGATCAGTGAAAAGCCATTAAGAACAACTCTGCTGATTGAGAAAAACCCCTTTAGCTGCTGTATATCCTCCTCTAACATAACTTTTAACAAGCTCCTCAATTTATCATACAGGATGTGAACTTTTGACTGGTACTGTGACGTTTATACTGCAGCATCCTCTTATAGCAAGATATGTTTAGCAAAGACATAGATATAAGCACAATAAGACACCTTGAATGGTTTGGGCATCCAGACCAAAATGACACATTTAGGGTTACTATGAGATGAGAAACTCATGACCTTTTATTATTACTGAGCAGGAAGCACAATAATGAAGGGAACAAAGGAATATTTAGTAGTATATACGGTATTAGGGTAGTTTGGGAAGTTTGGACACACCTACCCATTCATTTGTGTGTCCAAATGTTTGGCTGGTACTGTATATTTTATTATATTTATATATTAGAGGAATATTTAGATCATAGTCATGGGTTTCCAGCTTTATATACATTCATCAAGATGTATTGAAGAGCAAGAAGGCAACCCAAATATTGTTCTTAAAGGCATATTACTGATATATAAATGCACTAACAAATGATTCATTGACCTTTGATAAAGCAAATCAGGTTGGACATGAAAGAAAACATTTATTTCTGTTTAAAATGACCCAACCTGAAACAAATACTGTGCACATAACCATCAAATCTAATAATTAAAAGATAAAAATGTATATTTCATTTCATTTGGTCCCAATAGCCACGGTGTTTCACTGGCTGGAGCTGCCCGATATCCGTTGCCTCACAAAGTGAAAACCGGCCCCTGCATCTTTCTTGTTTGTCATTTTAATAAACATGCATATCAAGACGTCTGTAACCAAGCCTGAAGCTCTTTTATGACCAGCTTTTCTTACATGTAAGGCCGGCATTTTTCATTTTGTGAGTCATCAATTATTCAGTCATCTCTAAGCCGTCATAATGAATATTACAATCATTCCTCTTGTAAGCCTTTTCCTATATTATTGTTACAAGCCAAACCCATATATAGTCATCTTGCCTGCTGCAGGTGCACACTATTCCTGGGTTTGCATTGCTGGGTCCAAGAAGAAATATTGATCAGAGTGATTCACCATGCAGGTACAGAATTTAAATATTTTTCATTACAGTAAATTTTTCAGGGAGCAGCCTGAGCATTTAGTGCTAAATAAATCAATGACTTGTTTTGAAAACCTGAATGACTCTGAAGTGGTTTTAAAAGCAAAGAGAGAAGATTGAAAATTGGGGGAATAAATTAAAAAATAATGTTATGCAGCTTCAACGTTTGCCCTTTGGTTTTAAAAAGTGGCAAAAGTTGACTGTGTGTTTGTTTTATGTGTGTTTGATTCGGTTTGATGTGCATGCATGGAGTGCAACTGTGGCTTCCATTGGGAGTTGTTTCACGTTTCTGACACTTGTGGCCCCGGAGTGTTCAGTAATCTGTTTATCCAGCTAAGAGCTCATACGAACCAGCACTAAGAGGAGGAGAGACGTGTGCTTTAGCAACAAGGACCAGGATGTTGTTGACTGTGACACCGAGACAAGCCAAGATGTAGGAAAATAGGTCCAGAGACTAAGAATCAAGGTGGAGCGGTGTCTTTTAGTTTGTGGAAGGAGTATTCAGATCCTTCACTTAACTAAAAGTACCAATACAGAATGTAAAAATATTCCTTTACAAATAAAAACCCTGCAAGAAAAATCATATTTAAGTAAAAGCACAAAAGTTTTAGCAGCAAAATGTGCTTAAATATTGCATTAAAAGTAGTGGTTTGGTCCCTCTGACTGATATATTATTATATATGACATCATTAGGTTATTAATAGTGAAGCATCAGTGTTAGAGCAGCATGTTACTGTGGTAGCTGCTGGAGGTGGAGCTAGTTTCAACTACTAAAAAAAAAAAAAAAAAAGGACATGGAGTGGAGAACAGAGCTGTTCACATCCTTCATCGTCATTACACTTGATTAAATTGATCAAGGTCTCCGCTGAACAAGATAATTTGCCCTTCAGGAGCAGAGCAACATACAGTACAGTAATCATTTCAATCTGAAAGTGATCACCGCAGCCTCAACCGAGACAACTTTCTGCTCTTTTTTTCCCCTCATCAAATCGCTTTCCCCCCGCATACTGTGATATATAAGTTCAATAGAAAAAGAGGCGAGGATTCTGGGATTTAATACTCTGATCGACTGGCTGATAAAAAAAAAAATAAGCCGTAGAAATGATTTAGAGATATGATCACTGGATGGTACCTTGGTATTTTACTAAGCAAGCTGCTCTGTCGAATCCTGCATCCCCAACTCTTTGAAGACACATAAATACTTTTTTTCTCATTACTAGACTGCAAATGAGGATTATTCACTGTTGATTTATCTACCAATTACTTGTTTGATTGATTGATTGATTGCTTAATCTATGAAGTGTCAGAAAGAGAGCTCTTGTTTAGTGGAGTTGCATGTAGACCAGAATGAGTAAAACCTCACGTGAGCGTGACACTAAAAGCAGATGATCAAACCTGCCCTACTTTTATGGGATAGTAACTCAAATTTTACATCACGATGAGGCCATTAGCTGACGCCGTTATCCGACGTGACTCTCAGTGGGTGAGTGAGTCGGGAGTCGGTGTCTGGCTCAAGGGTAAGTTGAACTGACAAGACGAGCGGCTGTTGATGTGTGCGCTAGCTGCGATTGGACCGGTGGCATTTCCATCACAGGGTACGACCTGTCACTCTGCCCGTTTCTTGGGCTACAAAGTCAGGCTCCGACAATGATCAAACCGTCACAGGAAGCCTATTCGTAGAGCTGAGTGACTTGAAAAGACGGTTGCAGATAAAGGTCACACCTCTGTAATTCAATTTCAACAACAGCCTATCTGCAATACACCTGGCGTATGGAAAATAATCAGCTGACGACACGCCTTTAAAACTTTTCAATTTCCTCACATTGTGTCCTGCTAATACCATCCACTTGAGTAAAGATAGGCGTGTATGTGATCACAAGTTGACAACTGAATAAAAAAAAAAGGTACCACACAGTATCTACCAAGCTGGATTACAGTGAAGTATCCATTCCTCTTTCCCCTTGATCCCTGCCTGCCTATAGTGTCCTATTTAATAAAAGGCAAAAATGTTATCTTAAAAAAAAATACTTTCTTTAAAAGTGCATTTCTATTCAACTACAATGAAATTCTTCCAATGTAACCTGACACGCTAGACAAACTATTATTGCATCATAATAGTCCTTTCAAGACAGTGTTGTTAAGTCTGGGTCACAGCAGAACTGAACCCAATTACAGCAGAGAGATACAGTAAATAAAACCACCTCCACTGAAGTTGTGTGCATGCCTTACAGGGAAAGCACTGCCTGTACTGACACTTCAAGGATAAAGACAAAAATGACATGACTAATCAAAACATTTTGACCCTGGAGGAAGAAGCAGTGAGCTGCAATTACACCGTTGCCATTATAATGCTGCGTGTCCTCAAAGAACCGGTGGGAAGGCATAATGAAGCCAGCAATTAGACATTATAGATTAGTGTCCCATCTGAGCATAAAACACAGAGCTGTGGTTAAGAGATCAGGGCCATTAATGGGACTGGGTGAAGTAGACAGAAATGACATTGTTTATAAATTAATCTGTCATTTAGTCTCTTGATTAAAATGATAAATTGTTTTGTACTAAAATGTCAAAGTATAGAGAAAAATGGCCTTTCTGATCAATTTGCTCTTTTGTCCAACCAACAGTTGAACACAAAAGATATTCAATGTATGATATAAAAACAGCACATTCTCACATATTTGAGAACCTGGAAGCAGCAACAGCTGTTTGAAAGAAAAAAAAAAAAAGACTTTTACATACTTGTGAAAATTCTTGCTAAGTGATTAATTTGCTGTCAGTTAAATGATTCGTTATTTATTTAACACTACATGTGGAACTGATGTGGAATTCATAATTGTGAATTATCCAAAAACAGATAATATACTGAATCAGTGAGACTTGATACTTGATATTTTCCAATTAGTCTGCTCCAACATAATAATTTCTTCAAGTGAAAGCTTGTCCTTTTGAAATATTGAGCAGTAATTAGATGATTTTTTTGTCCAAAGCAGATATTATGTAGCCTGACAGTAAACAGTATTTCTACACCCAGATCTTCTCCAGCGTATTAAAGCTGAAATATAACTACGTGGCAGGCAGAAACCTAAAGTGCTAACCCTCTCTCTCCCTCTCTCGCTCTCTCTATAATAAATGACTAATCAACTCATGACCACATCAGAGTAGGAAAGCAGCCCTCATTTCTGAGTCTTGCCTCTTGAAGAGAGTGCAAATGCAACCTGATGAAAAGAGCGCAGCTTTATTCATAGCTTTCTGCATGACAAGGAGGCCAGATGGCAATTTCTCACATCAGACCTTGCAGCAAAACAGCCAGTAGCAACTGAGGGGGACACTAGCAGAACATTATGTACCAGTAACAGACCCTCTGGCCACCAAATCAACTCCATAAAGACAGCCATGACACACAGACATCTTCATGAGTATGTCTAAAAATGTGTGTTAAGAAAAGACATCGGTCTTATATGAATCAGGCTATCAGCAGGTTGTAATTCCCCTTTCAAGGTACAAAGAAGATGCTATTTTCATAACACTGACAAACTGGCTATCACCAACTGAACTGCAATAAAAAAAGAAAGGTGAGCTTTGCTTTAAGGGTTAATGCCTTGACGCCTCCTGCGTCGCTCTCTGTCGATTCATTTTTTCTAACATGTTGCTTTTTTTTTTCTTGATTACACCCCAATCAGCAAAATAAAAACACCTGCTTGTGACATCTCAGTGACATCACAGACTGAGGTGTGGCTACAATAGCAGAATACTTAACAGTTTACACCCAGAGAAAGCAAGCAGCAGCAGCAGCAGAACAACATTTTCAGCTTTACTAGTTTTCCCATCCATGCTACACAACATGAAAACAGCCAACTCGTAATAATAATAATAATAATAATAATAATAATAATAATAATAATAATAATAATAATAATAAAATGGGCTGCACTCTTAAAACTGAGCCATAAACTTTACATCAAGTCAGAAATGTGGCATTCTGATCATGCCTCACTCTTATTGGTACTCTCAGTGGCTTTCGCAGGAAGCTTGGTGTCGTCTGATGATTGTCCACTCGTATGGATTTGTGTAAACACAGTAAACCACCTGACAACTCCGTACATCACTGCAGAAAACAGACAAAGGCTAAAAAAATAAAATCATAAATACAAAAATCAAGAAGCTCCATCTAGCAGGTAATGATTCAGATAGATGAATCACACAACCTTATTGATTCCTAAGGTGCGTAAAATGACACCAAGTCAACAATGACAACAAAGCAAATGTGTGTCCAAATCTGTCTTATTATGGATCAAGAAGACAAACCTGAACCTTTTACAGAAGCAATTTATAGGTAAATTACAGTTTTTATAGACTGTGCAGTGGAGGCATCGCTGCAAAAAAAAAAAAAAAAAAAAAAAAAAAGGAGTCAAACGCTCTCCAAACTGAGAAAAGAGACGGGAGTGTCCCACAGAAGTGCCAGCTCTCTGCACACGTTACCAGCTGCTTCCTGCAGCAACAGACTCTTTCTCTGTTTCTCTCATGCTGATTCTTACCCATACTGGTGGCTGTGATTGTATTCAGCAGGATACTGCAGCACAACAGGCTCCCTCACCGGGCTCTCCATCACGTCCGACGCTCCGTCCCTCAGGTACGGGTTGCCCGGCAAGTCTCCGTTTACCTCTGAGGGTGTCCCTGGTGGCAGCAGGCCGGTGGGTTCCACCGCCTGAGGATCGGGCTCTGTGACCTCCTCCTCCATCAGACTCTTAGATGCAGCCGTGCCTCCAGCAGCAGCAGACTGCCTGTCCCCAAACCACTGAGCCCGGCTGCCTCCACAGTTTTAGGCTTGTCCCAGAACGGCAGCATCGGTTCCCAGAAACCGGTTGTTAATATTTGAGCAGTGAGAGCAGGTACGATGGCTCCTCTCACGCTCCACTCCCTCCCACCCGCCTTGCCTCAGACTCCCTCTCTCTCTCTCCCTCTGCTCTCTCTCACTCACTCTCCAGTGCAAACATTCCTCCACATGGGGAGACGGAGTGGAGGGGCTCATTAGTGAGTCCCAATGACAGACTCAGCCCTGCCTGCCTGCCTGCCTGCCTGCCTGTGGCTATGCTCACAAAATACACAGAGACTAGAGGGGGGGAGGAAGAGAGACCGAGGCAAAGAGAAAGAAAGAGAGGCAGAGACTCTGAGGCAGAAAGAGAAAAAGAAAGAGACTGTAGACAGATGAAGAAGGAATGAGAGACCAACAGGAGCTGACAAGAAAGAGATGAGAAAGGGAGAAAGTCGGAACCAAGAGTGACAGATAAGGTGGCAGAACCAGAAAGACTGCTTGTGTTTGTGTGTGTGAATGTGCAGGAGAAACACACACACACACACACACACACACACCCTTCACATCCCAGTGGATTATGCTTACAGTGCGCTCTGCAGGTCAACACGGAGATGCTGTGAAGGCACATCACACACAGAGAGCAACACATAATCCTGGAGAGCGCGCCGTGCGTAACAGCGTGCGCCACCGTGTGGAGCAGGAGCGCGCGTTGAACGCTGCGCAACGGGAGGCTGGTGGGCGAGGGGAGGGGAGGGGGGGACGGCCGGCATCCCGGCAGGGGGTCCACAGTGAGATTTCTACCACCCTTACACCCCTACACACACACACTTCCTGTCAGCTTCCTGTCATCAATGTGACAGAAATTACATTCATGCAACAGCTAAGAGACATTCTGCTCACTTCTTATGTTTGAGTGATATATATATATATATTATAATAAATACAGCCTAACAGCTAATATGTATCTTTAAAAAAAAAAAAAAGCCTAATCATTTCAGACTAATCATGCATTCATTGATTTATAGCCTACATTTAAAAACTTTAAGGAATCTCATCACACAAAAAAAGGCAAACTATTGATTTGATTTTCTTTTTCCATTCAAATCAGCACAGCCTCTATATGATCTAAACAACAACAGGTGTGGGCCTGTGAGGAACACTTGTGTGATTTAACGCAGACAGAAAAAAAACATCAATAGGTTGTAATAATAAGCTCCAGTCTAACCAATTTCCGCTGAGGGACAATTACTCTCTGATTTTCCTCAACTTACCTTCGAGGGTGTTAACGTGTCTGAAGGTTATCAATCAAATCCGTTAATCGATGCCCGCAGTAGGATCCAGTTTAGAGACTTCAGGTAGACTCGTTGGTCGATCCTGGTTGTTTGTTGTGTTAATAATTATTCCTTTATTTGGCAGATGCAGCGCAGTAATTTCTTCCCATCGTAAAAAAAAAATAGGTCACACCGGTTAATTTGTGTGTGTGTGTGTGTGTTTTTCTCTAATATGAAGTCCAGCACTGATCATTCAAATCGAACTGCACTTTTCGTCAAACTCTCGTCAATTTTTTAATTTCTTTCTCTCATTCCGCTCCGTATCCGCTTATATTCACAGACGGTGGAGTCTAGTCATAAAAAAAACAAATAAAATGCTTTCATTGCCCAAGTCCGTTGACTTCAAATAAAGATCCATTGACTGAAGATCCGCACTCACAGGTGCCGAGCGGCGGTGGTAAGATTGATGAGAGCAGCGCGGTGGCCGAAGGAGACGCTCCAACCCAAATCAATACGCCATCGAGCAGGAGAGCAGCGATTGGTTGCTTTCACTTCTGTTTGCCTTAATGGGTTAATTGTGTCATTTCTCAACCGGAGAAACTAACTAACATCCTCTATCGTCCGGAAATGCTTAACTGTGGCACATTTTTTTTGTACCTTTAACTCAGCTCGAAATGAAAAAAAAAAAAAAGAGATCCGGTATATGCATTATATTCTATGCATGTGTGCATCTCTAGGTCATTTACTGTTCCTCAGGTTGTGGCATGTTCATATATTTTGGACAGCAGGATCTTAAGAGTATTTTTCATTTTGAGAGGCTCTTTGAAATCTGAGATTAAAGAGTTGAACTTGTCAAAGTGAATGTTCCTTATTTCATTGGATGTCTGATTACTTAATTGCCTTCATTCACAACCACAAAACATAGCATTCTAGTATTATTTTTAAACAACAATTATATATATTTCATATATGATCTGAAAGTCAGTTCACAGGCTTTTCTTTTATTTATTTGATCTTCATTCTCAAACAGTTGGATTTTACACTTATCCTCCAGTTTCTGCTGTTGTCATCATTTCATCTGCTGTTGATGAAACTCACAGGTAACTTTTCCAGCATCTCACTGACTTTCAAGAACCTTTGTTCAGCCTGGCATAAGTCTTCACACTAACTTAGAACCACTATTTTTTATATTGCTGGATGTTTGCCTGATTTTCATATGACTTAAAGGTGAGCATTAATGTTTTCCAGCAGAAAATGGTCTTATTCCTGTCACCCATGATGACCCAGTTCAGGCTACTAAACACTGACTGATGGCTACCAGCGCCAGAAACAAGACCGATGAGTCAGAGCAGCCTGCGGCATTGTGATGAACGACTGAATAAATCAGAGAGGTTTGCTCTGACAGTCTGCAGGTAAACGATTCTCTTAGTATAAAAGGACCTGTTTTGGAAATGTTAGCATTGAATTATGTTCCAGATAGAGCTGAGTCAAGAGGGGAGCTACTGCAACTCTGTCCATGGTGCTAAACAAACAACACCAACTGAAAGAAAGAAAATTGCTGCTTGAAATCCAATTCTTAAAGCTTCAGCGAGATCAATTGAAGTTGGAGATGAAGTTAATGGAAGAATAAACTATAATTGAGGCAAGTTTTAATATGAATTTACTGAGACTGCAGTGCTGTATTTCTTTTTGGCACGTTATTTAAAGAGTTTCATCTGCTCAACTGCTCATTATTATTGGGGTTTTAATTGAGTAATTATTTAGTAATTTATCAGAATCATTTACTGAATGAACATTATACACACATATATAGGTTAACTGTCTTGTGAGAAAGTTAAAATGTTTTAAAAGTTATAAAAACTGAGACAATATTATTTGTCATATTGTTTGTTACTTATTTCATTTCTTTATGTAACTGAATGGACAGAGGAGGCAACACATCTGTTGTAAATATCGACCAGCTCCATTCTGCTCTTCTATGTCCTCTATAGTTTCATTACGATAGTCATCTCTGATATCTTCTCCTTCAAGGTCAGGAAGCCGGGGATCCTTTATAGCAGCATGGGTCTAAGAGCTGAGTTAGCCTCGGGGTAAGGTGTCTAATTTTTTGTCTTAAAATGAGTCAGTCTTTCTGTTTTAATCTATTCTTGTCTAACTTGCATTAGACTAATCTATAAGCAAAATGAAGACTGACCTGACACTACAGACCAGTCTTTGAGAAACTGGCTGCTGCTTTTGCAAAATGAAAAGTTATTCTGGTATTTTTTTTTTCGATGACAGTGAGAAATACAAGTGTTTACAGCTGACAAGTTGATAAATGAATTGTTAATGAAACATGAACATAAAAAAAAGTTGTTTCTTAGAGCGGCTGTGCTTTTACGCATTAAAAGGATGCAGCTGATGTGTTTTCGGTGTGGACAGTCCTACAGGTACCGACTACAGAGTATGTTTGGACACCGAGGAGAGTCATCAACATCTCCCCGTTCGAGAAGTCTGAACACCTGCTGATCCCACAGGAAGTAGAAAGCTGAAGGAAGCTGACATGGAAAAAGAAGCGGCTGCTGCTTCGCTCACTGACAATGTCACCCTGACCTGAATAAGAAGTTAAACAAATGGATGAACAGCTAAGTCATACATTTTACTTGCCATGTTCCTGAACTTTTGCACATTATAGAATGATAATCTACAACTTCTATTAGATAAATTCCCATTTCCCTACACAGTATTGCCATTCAATACCACAAAGAGGAGATTCTTGTACTAGTTAATGGAAGTTTTATTTTACAGTTGCCAATCTAAATACATATAAATAGGTCCCTGCCCTAATTTGTCTGTGTTACAGTGAGTGAAACCTTTAGATGTTTACGTTAAACTGGGAAAAATGTGGTTGAAAAGTTAGTTAAAGGTTTTATATACGATATAAAGCATTTCTCTACAGATTATATTTCAGTGTGTAGTTGACTACTAACTGTAGCCAAGCTTGAACTGAGACATCTAGACACCTTTTTTACCTCCGAATCACCAAATCACTGCTTTTTGGATGTTTGAACTATTTCTTACACTGGTGGAAAAACACAGAAGGAACAATAGCTTATCACAAAAGATGTGGCTGAAAATGTAGAAAACCAAACATTTGGAATATCATCACTGTGAATATAAAACAAAGAGGAAGATTTGCTATTAAACACCTGTTAGAAGCCTGAGGTTGATTTCCTCTGAAGGCTACGAGACATGATGTCAGAGCACTTTCGGTACACCCACTCTCTTTCTTTATTCCTACCCCTGTCAGTTTAATCAAATGAATGCCCATGTCTAACAAGGTATAACAGCGGTCCTCTAGATTCAGGGTAATGTGCCCACAAGGAATGCCAGAGGACAAAAAAGGCCCTGCCAAAAACACCACCCACTTTTTTTTACTGTCATGGTTACAACAATTATTTTTCACATTTTAAAGGCATTTAGAGAGTTCTCACCCAGCGTGACTTAGTGTGAGTCAGCAGGTAGGAGTCAGACGTCTCTGTACTCTCAGGCATGAATACATATGTGGTTGTGGTCTTTCAGTTATTGTATAGTCGCAGACATGCTGGATGTACCATCCAATCTCCAGATATTTTGGTGTTTACTGGACACAAAGCCGCCTACTTCAGAGCAAAACAGTGATTATTTAGCTGTGATTTTACCTTTACTTCTGTGATTGGTGTAAATAAATAATTTGTACCATTTTGTCTGACAGTTATATTTTTACAGTGTACTGTACACTGTAATCAGGACAAAGTAAACTCTGATCCACCTGATTGTTGGTTCCCAATCACTGAGGCCTATTATTTACATCCAGATTGATTTGGTCACATGGTCAGAGAACAGCATACAGAAAAAAAAAAACAGCACAGAAATGGTATGTGATTGAAAGACCTTCAAGTTATTATGAGTGCATACATACATGTTTTTATCAGGAAAAACCTGCAACAGATCAGTGCAGTTTTAATGGACCATGGTAGTTGTAGGTGCAGCATATTCTATACTGTGTAGGAGCCTAAATGACAGGAGTTGGTCTTGTTGTTGTTGATCAGTATTTAAATAACTCACAGTTAATCAAGATTTTCTATACTTGACAAGTACGACGCTGATGACTGTTGCATAATCAAGTTTCCCCACAAGAGCATAATGGAAATGTACATAACCATAGTTCATTAAGAAGTCTGTACTGTAGAGAAATGTTGCAATAAGTAAACTTTGTAGATCATTACTCAAGCAATTTAGAAAGAGGAAACTAGTCTCGCTCTTAAAAAAAAACACACTGCAGTCTTAGCAGTTTTATCAGGTTTATTATGTGGCTCCTGCAGGGAACACTGCAAGCTTTTACAGACCTCCACACACACATACAGTACCACACCATGCATCACATATCCAATCTGTGCTCAGTTCCTACACCAGATCAGTCTTGGAAAGCTCATCACCATGAGGTGTGTGAGTGTGACTGCGGGTGTGTGTGTATGTGTGTGTGTGTGTGTGTGTGTGTGTGTGTGTGTGTGTGTGTGTGTTCTTGATGGAATGAGTCACAGTGTCTCTCTTCCTTCTGTAGCTTTTTCTTTAACTTTTTCAAAAGAGAAATCGTATGAGTCAATAAAATCTGCATGTTCTGGATTTGCTGAAATGAAAATGAAAAAGTTCACACTGATGCTGAGGATCACAAAGCTTTTGGAAGCTGACAGTCTTTGCAAGGGACAACTAAAAAAAAAAAAGGATTTTCTTGTAAAAACTTGAACCAACACTGCTGTGGTACCTATGCGCACGATGATAATTGTCAAAGCTGTCAGTCTGGCTGCTACAAATAAAGGAATATTACTCTCTGAAATGAAATGATGCCTTAAAGGAAAAAGCCAAATGGTTGCTTACTATCTGTTGCTTTCTTTTATTTCTTTGTTTTCAAAAAGGCTGTGTTTTCTGGTCATGAGATAAAAATGGCAATAAAAATCCTGCAAGTTTAGCAACATCATGTCTCTTCATAGCAGGGTTTACATGTAATTATAATTATGTGGTAATTCTACAGAAAGAAATGTTAGAGAAATGCAACATACCCGTCTGCAAACCAACTAGACCAAGAACATACAAAGCCAACCTTTTTGATCCATCTGTCTGATTAATCTCTCTGTATATCAAGTCAAGGAGATTCAAACATTTCCCAACATGCACTGGGAAAAAGGCAGGGAACACCAAGGACAAGTCGCTGGTCCAGACAGTCCAACATATTCACACTAATTTTCACAACTATGAGCAGAGTCCAGTGTCAGCTTCCTCCCACAGCCAAAAACCCAAAGATAGGATCAGTTAATCAGTGTTTTGTGAATGAGTTTGGACCTTTTTCCAGTGATAAGGCAAAACAAACAAATAAGTAAGTATAAATAACTATATATATTCTTCTTGGTCATCATCCTCTCATATTTACATGGGCAGATTGATTTGTTTTTTTGATAAAAAGTCTTATGAGTTTAAATTAGTCGTGACTGAGGAGCACAGCGCAGCGGTTTCATATCCTGCAGCTGTTTACCTTGTTACTGACAGAAGGAGCTGGGACCAAAACAAAAAAAAAAAACCCCAAAAAAACAGCCAACCTCCTCTGCTGCATGGAGGCCTGACAGCTGCTGAAAACTACAAGTCTGATTGGCCACAGAGCTGACTGAATGGAAACCAGGTGATAGACAGGGCCCGATATCGGGGCCAACATGTGGCAGCTGCCCTGGTGGAATACAGACAGGTTCATTTGAATATCTTTAAATAGTTTTCTATTTTTAAATCATCTTCTACTACTGTTTCAGGCATTCGTCTGACACTCTCACACAGAATAACAAACATGGATTCATTTAGTGTCTTGATGGTTTGATAGTTAGGAGTTTACAGGTCGGACCAGCCTGTCAGTAAATATGTCAAATCAATGCAGTTGCTACAGAATAATCATGAATGATGATTATCAAAAAGAACACATGACTATAAGTGGAGAGACAAGTCACCTTTAAATCAGCAAAATGCTTTTAACCATATTTCCAAAAGCAATCATGTTAATGTTATGAATGCTTTTGTGTCTATTTTTATTATTGATGAGTCATTGGAACATTTTATTGCATTTCTTCTCGAGAGACTCTCTTAACTTGCATTTGCATTATTTTGTAAGATAAAACAGAAAAACAAAATGCTCACTATACCTTTTTAAAATGATTAGGCATTTTTGTCTATACTGCAGATATTGATAATTAGATTCAGATGACTGCTTTCATTGGACTGGAAACGCAGCCCTCACACATTGCCGTCTAGCTTCAAACCGACGGAGCCTCTAAAGCTGCACAAACCACTTTGTGCTGTTTCTCAAAGTAAACCCAGATGCCGATGGATAAGATCTATTCCACGCTGCTGCACCTTCAGAAAAGAAAAAGGTCTCCTCAGGCAGTCAAGCATCAGTCTAGCTGCTCCTGTTGACTCGGTAGTCCAAAGCAACGACATGAAAAGAAGGTTTAACTTTAACTTCAGTCCACGAATGGTCCACGTATGCAGGTATGACTCTTTTTTTTTCCCTTTACTGTGGTGGAATGGCAATAATATTTTCAAACAGCCAAAGACTAAGAGCAGCAGGACAAACTCTGGGTCTCAGCTGTGCAGACAGAAAGGTACAGTTATATTCTGACCCATCATACACAAATAATCCTGGTTTACAGCATTTCAGGAGCAGACACGGCCCTACTCAGGACTTGGTCTTGTTATATATAAAAATTGGACTTGTACAACTTATTTTATTGTATCAACTTTCTGTATTTCTTTTCAGAATTGCCCTCTCCCCCCACCTTCACCTCCTGCTGCAGAACCAGCCGGTCAAAGAGGAGCAGGATTGTGTCTGTCTTTGAATTTCCTGGGCCGAATTCTCTCTTTTTTTTTCTCTTTTGTGTAGTTTTCCATGTGTTCGTAGAGATTTGGAGCTTAGTCAGCAGCAGCTGTTGATGTGGGTCTTTTAAAGCCCAATGAGACATTGTAGAGTACAGTACTACTGTACTCTACATGCACCCTATCTTCACCCAGTTAGACTTAACTGACTGAGGACTGATTTAGAGAATATATGACTTTGGTAGGAAAATACTATAACAACTGTACATCTTTACAAAACCAAAAAATATGCCTCACACTGACATACACACACACAGAAATACACAAACATCTGTAAGAAATATGGTGCTTCCACGTGGCTTTAGTTTATACTCAAATCCAGTCATTTCCCAGAAGGGCTGTTCTTTCTATTCTGTATAATGACCTTCATCTTATGTTAAACGTTCCTCCTACTCCTCCTGTTTAGAGAGCTCAGAATATCTTTAGAAGAAAATGTCAGATCTGTGTGCCACAAAAATCATGATCCAAGCCGAAATATTTCCGAGGATATTCGGACGGTATCTTAGCTTTGCCTGCTGTCACCGACAGGGGCCTTTTACCGTACTGACATTTCCTTTACCTTCGTCACACCTGGCGAACTGCACCCATAATCACATAAAGCTCCTGCTACTATATTTGGTCAGCCGTATCTCTGCCGAGCCTGCTTCACAACAGACGTAGCACACACACACTGAATGCGAGGCATCTGTGCTCTGTGACTGGTCATGTGCAACGCTGCGTTCATGTGCAGTGACAAGAGACTCACAGCGTTGGAGACTGGCTGCTACTTATAGGCTCCCACAATGTATATGCACAAAGGCTCTCTAAACATTACTCTTTCTTTATCTTTTTGCAACAAGATCCCTTTAACTGCATCATTTGTTTTAATATAATAATAAACGGCAGAATGATATGTTGATGCTTCAGTGTAAAATAAACCACTAAATCTACTGCGGCAGCGTCAGTACCACGTATTTGGGGGTTATTGATCCTAAAGGAAACTTACATCACAGCAGCAGCGAAGAACAGAAGCAGGTAAGTCTGCAGCAAAGCACACTGAAGATTAAAGACACGTCAGGTTCATTATTCTAACGCTCTGCTCCTCGATCAAAATAAATGTCCTTGTGCTGCCTAATGACTGTTTGCACATTAACTAATGTTTTCTCTTCCCAGATTCACAAATTTGCATGTGCATGGCAGAGAGAGAGACAGAGAGAGAGAGAGAGTATTTACATACAACACACACATATTCATCACTGGCTGTCTACATTATGAAGTAGTGTTAACTTGTGTGTAGAAATTCTCATATATTTGCGTCTTCAGTATTTAAATGAATCAAATTAAATTATATCTTCTCTAAAACAAACAAACAAAAAATCTCACCTGGACCAGGCTTTAGTCTGGTTCACGAAAAAAAAAGGATCTTCTGGCTCTGGATCTCCTTGCTCCACTTGTTTAGGATCCGGGTAGGAGCTGTGACTTCTTTTTCCTCATGCAGTTGAAATAATAATATCCCCTGGGTTGTTGTCAGTCTTTGCTGGCGAAGAAGCAAATACAGAGCTCAGCAAGTTTGAAGTTTGAAGTTCAGGAAAAGGTTAGCGAGAGTGCAGCTAATTCCCACGTGTAGCCTTCTCTCATTGGCTTTCCATCCATAGCATAATGTGCACAAACATCTATACCGCAGGAACGGTTGTACTTTGAATGCAATGAGGCAGAAAAAGCACGTTGCGACATTACATTGCTAACGTGAGGCACTGATATCTCTCAACAGTTGCTTAGTCAGTTGTGACAGGGAATCCATCCTTATTTTTGTTATTCTGTGGAACTGGTGGGAGTCGGACATCTGGAGTGTGATTCAGCTCTTTCTACTCAGGAGGAGCTGGACGATGAGGCTGGGAGAGGACATCTCATCTGGGGCTAAAGCAGACCAGACGTCCTTTGCCACATGATTCAGCTCCTCTTGAGTAAAAAAAAGAGCTTGTCAGTGATGCTTTCATCGCTACATGTGACCGCTTGCTTCATGTCTAATCAGATTATACGTTCCCATTGCAGACAAACCAGGTTGGAACCTGAGTCCCTTAACAATTTTAATCTAGTTGTTTCATTTTACTTCCCTGTGACTGCCCAGCACCAGGAACAGCTTTGATCACTGGCGTGTGCCTAAAAATGTACAGAACAAACAGTTCCTATTGCGGCGATCTCCTATCAGCGGCAGCATGGGTACACAAACGCATACTGACTCTGTAACATCGTGTTATAGTTGTACTTTATACAAAAGGTTAAGTGCAGAAAGCATCGCGCACCTGTGTATTACACAACCTGTATAATACACGAGTGGCATCAACAGCTTTTCAGTTTCAGGGTCAATAATATATATATAAAAAAAAATCTCTCACTTAGAGACGACTCAGGTGTCACAGGTCTTTATTTCACACTGTCTGCGTGATGGATAATAATCAGCTCAGTTGGATTCAGCTCACAAACCGACCTGGCTCCTCGCCTACTAACCTGCCTGCGGTTCATTCATCAATCAAACTCTCTGGGCCGAGCAGCATTTAGCAGACCGCAGGACATAAAGGTTACAGGAAAATATGCTTCACCTGATACTACAGTGATCTCTCTCTCATACATGTGGCATACATATGCATTCGTCTCCGCGGGACTGTCAGATCCTCAGATTCAAGGAGCGAGGAGTGAAGAGGAGTTTCATTTGTAATCTTTATCTCTTGCTTTTCATTCATCTCTTAGGGTTTCTTGTTCACATCCAAAAAGGTTTTATTTCTTTTACTTTCTTCTGTCTAGACATCTTATCTTTGTATGCATGTGGCAATAAACCCAATCCAAATCTAATCCTGCACAAAACGTGGAAGTAGACAAAGATCATAATGTAGTAAACACAATCAAGCTCTGGTGTCACTACCTACAAATCCCATTAACACTAGAATTGCATGCACATACAGCACTTCTCATTTTAATGCTTACTACAATTAATTATGGAAACTCAATTATAATCCAGAAAAGAAATGTAATTACATGCACATAATTATATTACTCATATCTGCGGGGTTATTGGAAACCAAAATCAATGTAAATGATGCAAATGAGGTTGGTTGGGCGAGAATTGTTTAGACATAAAACTTAGCTGGATTTAATGCGTATTGATTAACTGCGCAATGTTTCACTGTAGGACAACATAATGGCAGATTATGGTTTAAATCAGTCCATTTGTTTGGGGTTTTTTTTTTGGGAGGTTGTAAATGCTATTTTATATGTAAATGCAGTAAAAGTGAAACACACACACGTCTTTTAGAAGATGAAAACAAAATCTTAATTGTCACTTCCTCGTATGTTGCCAACAGGCTTACCGTCAATACCCCGATGCGAGATTTGCCGTAAATGCAGATGAAATGCTCGATGACAAGCTTACTGTAAACGAAATAAAAAAACAGGAGAAAGCCCTGTCACTCATTCTTACATGTCCTATGTGTGTGTGTGTAATCTGGACAGAGACACACTCACTCATGATGCATATCCTTGCTTTTCTGCCTAAAAATGCGGCAATGAAAGATGTAGTCTGTGGTGGGGTTGCACTAGATTGCAGTTCTGTATGTTGTTATAAGGTGAAAAGAATATGACATTTATAGTATTATATGTATTGTGTGTTTCTCTAAAGGGTTATACAGTAGTAAAATGTGTGGATGCAGAGCAGATAAACTGATGTGTCTTTAAGTCAATAGTCATGATGTCAGTTTAGCCGACTGGTACATTTAGTATTCTGAATAAAACTGGTAATATTTACTCAAAGAAAAATGCACAGAGGATAGTGAAGGCCTTATCAGTTCTCCTTTAAAAATGACATTGTCATTGCATTTTTGAAGGTGGAAAACTTTTGGGTTGACCGTTTCCCTTCGTCCGATGAGTTGTGAAACAGACCATATGACAGCTGAGCCCGAGGACAAAAAGAATGATCCAGGACACACAGCAGGCAATTAGCACATATCTCTCCTAATCGCTCTGCACCCCGCATGCATTTCAACACTCATTATTGAGACAGATTTTCTATGATTCATCGCATTGCTGTGTGATTTACCACCAGTCAGTTGTCAGGCGAGAATTCATTATGCCATTAGGATGCAAATCCTCCTTCGAAAATAAAGCATCAGTGTGCGAGGCGATGCCTTTGTTAATGGTCATTTGGTTAATTGATTCACTTTGTTAAAGATCGGATTAGCATATGAGCTAATCAAGGTCGTTTTCCTGCAGCACCTGTCTCGCACAGAGGCAGTGCTCGTCAGCAGAAAACAATGCCGCAGCCCTTTTTTTTTTTTTCCAACACTTTTTGGGACAAATGTCAGCTTTGAGCCAGTTGAATTTCTGAGTAATGTACTACAACACCACCAGATGCTAAGTGGCAGACGGGAGCGAGCAAAATTAGTTTAAGTGAACTCCCACAACACAGGAGGTCAGGTGTGTTTGTCTGCTGACAGAACATTTGTGTTGCAGGCTTGTAATCACAGCTGAGCTCCACTGATGCTTCAAGCGATGTGAAAAATGAATTGTAGTCCAGGAGATAGAGGCATCGATACAGCTGGAGCACAAAACGTCAGATCACACTCACTCACACACACACACACACACACACACACACACACACTCAGCATGCAAACTGTGTTTCCTGCTGCTCAGTGATGATTTCTTTTATCACCCACTTACACATTACAGCATCAATGGAAAACACTTCAGTAGCAATATAAGCATCAATAATAATACAGTACAGTTTACAGTAAGCTTGTCATTATGTCCATCCATCCATCCATCCATCCATCCATCCATCCATTTTCTGCCACTTACCCAGGGCAGGATCGTGGTGGCAGCGGGCTGAAGCCAGTCCAGACGTTCCTCTCTTCAGGAACATTCCCAAACTCCTTCTTGAGAATCCTGCGATGTTCTGACGCCAGATTAAATATATAATCTATCCTGTGTGTGAGTCTAAACTGGGGTTTAAACCTAAAAAGGAGGCGCCCATAAGGCATCTATATAACACCTCAGTTGAGTCCTTTTGACACAAAGCACGCTGGCCGTGTGGTGACTAATCTGAGCTCTCTCCTTACAATCAAGCACCTTATCTTTATCTTTAAAGATGAGCCCAGCAACCCTATAGAGGAAACTCTTTTTGGCCACTTATATCTGCGATCTTATTCTTTTGGTCAACACCTAAAGTTCATGACCACAGGAACGTCGATCGACTGGTAAATTGTGAGCTTTGCCTTCAGGCTTAGCTCCCTCTTCACCACACATCACTGCTGACGCCCCATCAATCTACCTGGTGGCCTCACACTACATTTTAGCTCCTCTTGTGACCAAGACCCCAAAATTCTTGAACCTATTCACTCGGGGCATCCAATACTTACTAAGCCTGAAGGAAACAATCCACTGTTATTTGGGAACCATGGCCTCAGACTCCGAGGTGCCGATTGTTATTCCAGTCGCTTCCCGCTCAGTTGCAAACAGCCCCAGCATGTCCTGGAGGTCACAGTTTGATATAGCCGACAGAACCACATCGTCTGCAAAGACGCAAATAGGTTCTCAAGCCAAACACTCACCTGCCCCCAGCTGTGTCTTTAGATCCTACACAAAAACACGATCAGTGACGAGGTAAGAGTGAAAGGATGCTTCACTTCCTGCTGAGAATATGAACACAGTTCTCACTCTGGGTTGTATAATGTAATGTAATGTAATGTAATGTAATGATATGGTATATCATTTTTACAGATGCATGTTGAGTTTATAAAATTCAGCTTTTAACAGTGAGGATAGAGTAAAAAGCAACAACAGACTGCAACATCTGCTACGTCTGTGGTTTTTTTGCAACTTAAATATGCAATTTTTAATGTTTCCAATATAATAATGATCAATAAATCTGTGTT
The DNA here is from genome assembly GCA_029490765.1 of Euthynnus affinis. NCBI lineage: Eukaryota > Metazoa > Chordata > Actinopteri > Scombriformes > Scombridae > Euthynnus > Euthynnus affinis. The sequence goes on from CM055845.1 coordinate 6,275,286, forward strand.
TTTGCACTGTGGCTCTACACAGGGACGTCCATTAGGTCTTAATTTGTTTTGGGCTGTTGATGTCATTTTCAACAATTTCCTCTCTGGCAGAGGGCAGCTCAACATTTGGCTCCTGCTCCCCTCAAATCTGCTGCTTTGACAGAGTGCCGGGCGAGCTCATCCCTGCACGTCTGAATGCTTTCATGTTCAGAGAGGCAAAGCCACACACACACACACACACACACACACACACACACACATCGATTCAGGCAACTGAATGTACAGGCACACGGGCGGGTGCAGGCAGTTCATCCAGTTTGTAGGTCATCCTTTTCAGACATGCTGAACTACAGATACAAATCCACAACGGCATCTGAACAAAAGAGAGTAGAGCACTGAGTCACACAGGTGCGGACCGAAACAGAAAGGACGTCCACTCAGACACACACACACCGACCCTGCATCCGGTTTGGCACCTGCTGTGATTTCGCATTAAGAGGACGCCTGCCTCACTTCTTTTAGATCTCATTTGAAGTCCCACTCAGCAGAAACTGGTTGGCAGTGGATGACTTAAATACATTTCTGGATCCTAAAAAGATTATTCTTTCAAAACTGATCTTAAATCACAGGTGAATGTAAAACTACGACATAATCAATCAAAGTTACATATTAAATAATCCAATTGATCTTCAGTATACTAAACTGATTAGAGCTGCTATGCATATATACACATTATGAAATACAGAAACTTGGCCTACAGGGTCCAGGAACAGGTTATGGCGACGACCCGCATCATCCAGGAGGGGTGCTGGTTTACAGATGGAGGCAGGCAGGATGAATTGAGGACTGCAGGACTGCTTTGAGGCCAGATTCTTTGGACATCTGGCCCAAGCAGGACACACATACACACACACACACACGCAGATGCACATGAATACATAGTTGTAAACAGTAGACGCTGAGGGGAAGCAGGGGCAAAGAGTAATGGTTTGAGCTGGTGGTGCTGCAGAACAGTCTGTGAACACAGTCCCCTGAGGCAAACAGACATTTTTTTTTCCCCTCCTTCTCTATCTGACAAACATAAAGTCACAGATAACATCCCTCCCCCCTCCCCTAACATATTTACAGTCATCTGCAAGATCCATTATCACTCTCACATACCCTTGAGTTTGAGTCCGAGTGTCGAGCGGAAGCCGACAGGCAGTGTGACACATGGACTTACACACAAAGTGTTTACATCACAGACTCTGCCTCTGAGCTTGTACACGCCACCAGAAGCTTCAAAAATGGATGAGAAAGCCTCTGGGACAAAAGTAAGGAAAACATCAACATCTACAGCTAGTTCAACGGTCTCTGTAGCGGCCGCGGGCTCGGTAGACGCCCTGCTGTTCGAATGACAAACAGCCAAGCTGACCCTCTGCTCAGCAAACATATCAACCTGTGGGAATATTAGGTGTACTTCATGGGCACATGTTCAAGTCTTGATGGACAACCTGTTAATAATAAAAACATCTTTTTCCCCCCTTAGTATTCTATAGGCCTCCAGAGAGAGATCTTGGACATGAAATTTCACTGAAAATAAATAGATTTCATTTTTTAAATGCCAAAAAAATACCTCCTTTGTTCTGGGTCCTTACTTTCAAATGGCATCTTACACGGCAGTACAAGGAATTTTGGACAAACTGAAGCCATTTAACGCTCCATCTGTCACTGTTTTGGCACAGCCAGGTGTGTGTGTGTGTGTGTTTTTATTGAGCCTCACATATGTTTTAACTAAATGCTTATTGAGAATGTTTGGGGCTCGGGACCCAGTTCTTGAGGTGTGGGATTATACAATTTGTAAAAGTCCGCTTCAAGCAAATGGACTGTGATAAATATTTGTTCGAACTGAGTGACTGAAATTTACTGGAGGACAATAAAATCCGACATTATCTTTTCTGTTCCTCTCTCAGCCCTCCTGCAAAGCATGCACTCTCTGTAAAAAAAAAAAAAAAAAAAAGCAATTACTGTAATCTTCTCTGCTCAAGTTGGTCTCAGTTATTAATAATTTCACTCTGGTGTTGAGGGTGGACTGCTGACAATTAGAACAAAATTCCTCATTCAAATATTATCACTGTATTTACATTATGAAAAATGAACCTTACAATTTTTGGGGATTGTGGTCGGCACCAAGAAAAAATATTTGGGTGTTGAAGCTGTATTCTGTTACACTGTTATGTATGAGACATTTTTTACTTCTTTTTTTCTGAGCTTGAGAATGTTTATTCATGTACAGACCTTTTTTTTTGGTTGTAATCCATTGGCATCCTTTGTAGAGAAAATGCTTGATCTGAATCAGGCTTAAATGGACGTGGTTTAAAAAGACAAACTGAATGATAATGAACGCCGTTGTATAAACCATAAAAGATTTTGTCAGACACAAGCGCTGCTACAAAAAAGATAACAGGCTCAGCAGTGAGATTAGATAAACATATCTAGCGCTGAGGTGATCAGTGCATTAAAAAGCGACACTGAACCTATTTATCATTTCTATATTTCAACCATTTAGCTGAAGCGCTCGGCGACTTACACCGAATGCATCAGTTAAATGAGCCTAAACTGCAACAGCACAGAACATTACAAACAGCGCAGACATCAGTCACGGGACTACAGTCATTTTGAATCATATGCACTTATATTCATTATTCCACTGCGAACTGAACGACATACAACACAGTGTCAGCAGACTGAATACTAAATGTAAGACTAATCTAAACCCGGCAGATCTAAGGAGCCTTTTGGGACTGTTAAATGTTAACTGATGTACTCTGGCCCTGGTCATATAAATCCTTCTACATAATGAGAAGGATTTTTAAAATGATTCTGAAATAAGTTGGTAATGAGTACAAGGAGGCTAAAACTGGGCTTTTGAGAGAAATATCCTTGGTCTTAGATATGAGCCTGGCAGCAGAGTTCTGCACTCAAGCGTTAGCGGACACTGTGTATGGCTACATCTCTTTTTTTTTGTAGAGACAATGTTATTCCATTTTTCATAGACTTTCCATAACAAAAAGCCGTGGGCCTTATCAGTCCTTAAGGGTCTGATTTTTTAAAAAGGAAAAACACTTTTAATGAGGGTAATGTTAATGAAGTTAAGGAGATCAGGTCAGAAATCCAAAACTCAGGTACAAAGATTAAACTGAAGCTGAGCTGGGCAGCCTGGACCAATATGAACTCTACGACTGGGTCTAATGACAAAAGCAATAGGAAGATTGACCTGACTGGTTTTAATCCAGATAAACAGTTGGCCGATGAGTTAAACACTTTCTTTCGACTCCACTGATGCACTTAATGTATTAAAAAGGACAACACTGGGGCTCCTGCACCTTTGGCTGTTCGTATCAGAAGTGTGGAAAAACACTTCAGACTCACCGAGTCCAGCAGGAGTCCTGGGCCTGATAATATCTGCGGCCAGGTTCTTAACAGCTGTGCCGCAACAGAGGGTCTCTAAATTATGGACACATCCCACAATTGTCCCAGTTGCTAAGACTAAAACCCCTGCAACATTAAACGACTTCAGGCCAGGATTGCAGACATCTTTAATTATGAAGACAATAGAGAAGCTCTTTAAAAACAAGGTTTTTTTTCCCCACAGGTGGAGAAATCCCTTGATCTCCTGCAATTTGTACACCGGTCTGGCAGAAGTGTGGAGGACGCTATTATCACACTACTACTACATTTTTCTGTTATCGCCACCTTGAGGGGACAAACGCTCACGCCTGGCTGTTGTTTAGAGATTTCTGTTTGGCTATTCAGCCACATCTGTCAGCAGAAAAGCTAATTCATCTTTTTTAAACTGGATTTTAATCTAGTTGGCTGGGTACTGGACTTCTTGACTGATGGGTCTCAGTGTGTAAGGGTAAATGGTTTTTTCCAATCAGCTGCACACTTCCACTGGTTCTCTTCAAGGCTGCTGTTTCTCTAACACTACTCCTCTATATCTTGTGCACCAATCACTCTGTGATTGTAAGTCTTCTTGAAGGGGAGGAGCAACTTCATGGGCCAGTGGTTGATCATTTTGTATCTTGGTGTGATGAGTCTTTCTCTAAATGTGTCTAAAACCAAATACGTGATAATCAGCTTTAGAGAGACTCCTCCTAGTCTTGCACTAACTGGCATAAAGGTGCTGATGTTGGGCTGGTGCACAGCATTGTTGCTTGGTATTTGACTCTAGCCAATAAAAACAGTCTCAGCAGCCTCATCAAAGTGGCTAGTAAGATCTCAAGGAGGAGTCAAGCCCAGTTTTACCGACTGTTACAATAGGTAGGTGTTCAGAAAGACTTCTTCCCTTCTAGAGGGCCAAGATCAACCCCTTCAGACAGAGTTTGGACTGTTAGCTTCAGGTCATTGGTTGAAGGTGCCCATAATGAGGAGATATAAGGTTCCCTTTGTACCTGCTGCCATTCAATTGTTAAATGGTAGATAGTTCACTGTTGTCTAGAGCTGGTTATAAGCACAGACTGCTTACTTGACTTCTTCACACTGCTTTTCTTTAAATCTATTTTTAAGCATGTTTTGTCAGTCGCTTCTAAAGCACTTTGAGTTGCATTTGATTTGTTTGAAAAGTGCTTTATAAATGGAGTTTGACTGATTGATTTACAGTGAGAACAGAACTGGTCCAAGAGTTGATCCTTAAAGGTGTACAACATGTTCTCCGTGCAGTTAAAGACGTGAATGAATCATTTGAAACATAATTTTTTTCTGTTTGATCGAACAGATTAGGACTGTTCCAGTAATACTCACACACTTCTTTAGTTTATTGAGCAATGTCCAGAATCTGCAGCCATCAACGAGTCTTTAGAAGAGCAGTTTCTGTGTAGTTTATGGAATCCAGATTGATTTTATTCTTTCTAGAAAATGCACACTACTTCAAGTTATGCCAAAGGCAGATCCTATTATTTTTGGCAGGCAAGTGGACCCAAGTGCAGAGAACAGCAGGCACAGGAACTGAAGTGCATTTTTTTTTATTCCATAACTGTGCAAACAAAGTAAAAGTGGCAGCTCTGAACTAACAGGATAGAATAACGCAGAATAAACTGACAAGGGGATGATGTGCAGGTGGAACCGGAGAACAGGCAGGAAGCCGATTGGCTGAGAGGAAACACAGGGAGCAGGGCAGGGCCAAATAGGCTGATAGAGGGCAGGTGTGAAGGGAAGAGCAGGCTGGGGAAAAAAAACACTGAGAGCAGTGCAGGGCTAACGAGCTTGATGCAGGGCAGATGAGGGAAAATGGGCCGGGGAGGAGTGCAGGAACACAGAAGGGAAACAAAAAACCCCAGAAAACACAAACCTCCTAATAACTAGGACTGAGTAAGCCGTGTTGAGTACAGACTGAAATAAAAACAAAGACAGAAAAACTGATAAAAGCAACTTAATATCATGCCAGAAAGTCTTTTTTTTTTTTTTTTTTAGAGAAACAACTCAGCCTTCTCCTGTCTTAACATAGCAGGGAGAAAAGGCTGAAAAGGTCTCTGTTGGAACGGAGGGAGACAGAGCCGTTCTGTGACATAAAACTTAACAGGCTCAATAACCATAAAGAAGAAGTGGAATTAAACAGACGCACACAGAGTGAACACAGCGAACCCAAAAGAACAAAAAAAACAAAAAAAAACACACAAAGAGTCCAAAAACCATGAGTCCATGACAGAAGCATTTTTGCAGCGGCTGAATACAGGCTGGTTTCAAAAAAAAAAAAAATCTGGGACACATCCAGGGCAAAGAGAGAAGCATCACTTCTCTGAACAATTTAACTGGAATATCAATACGTCAGGATGAGGGTTTAATACGGGACATGATGTCAGCGAGGGTTTTTCAAATCAACTGGGCCTGAAGCTATCTAACAAATGTGAAATGTGAATATGGAGAAGGCTAAAGCATATTTTAAATTCCAAAGACCCACATTAATATTCGAGAGAACACAATACGTCTATAAGCGTGTGAAACCAAGATGATTACCTCCAACTGTGTCGCAACTGTATATTTTAAAAGGCGGTTTCACATTTTTCAAGTGTATTTTAATACAATACTATTCGATATATATGGTTTGCTGGTCGTAAAATATATTATATTATTGTCAGGTGGAAGTATTGTATCCATAACTTTTCATTTTCATGCTTTTAAGATTTAGTCCTTTCTGGGAATTCTCCAAATTCTTAAGCTCATGAATATCCTTTGAAACCCATTTCGGATAAATACATCTATTGTGGTCGAGCTAAAATAAACCTTTTCATGTTTAGTCTCTGAAAAGCTGACAGCTTAAAGAAAGAACTTTATTTTATTTTTTTTGTTACTTTGAAGTCATTGTGTTGCAATCCAAAACCAACATTTGGAATAAATACCCCACAATATAAACATGTTCAAAATCACCTAATTTTCTTTTTTCCTTTGGTGGCCAGACATATTCCAGGAAAATTAGCTAGAACGTGAAACGTGTCCAGGGACTTGCTCTTCCAATCTCAGTGGTTCCTAAAAAACCTGCAGCAGAGACTCCTAGATGTGCTGGAGGGAGCTCCAGATGAGAGTTCAGTGAACAAATGAAATCAATACTTGGTGTGAGCACGCTTTGCCTTTTTTAAAACAGCAGCAGTTCTCCTCGATACGCCCGCTCGCAGTTTTTCAAGGATCTTTCGGTTGTTCCTGAATCTTGAAGAAGTTGCCGCCGTTCATCTGTGGGTTTAAGCGATTCAGCTGCTTCTGTCTCGTCGTGTGATCTCAGACTGACGCGGAAGTTGAGATCTTTGGGGGCCATACCATCTGTTGCAGGACTCCAGATAGTTCATTATGACTCTAGCTGTATATTCATGGTGGTTGTGATGCTGCGGAATGAATTTGGGACCAATCAGAGGCCTCCCTGATGGTGTTGCATTATGGATAACAACATGTAAAATGCCTAAATCTATTCAGTGCTGTGTATTTATATATATATCATATAGAAGAGTGACTATTCATTGAATTAATAACAACCATAATTTTGGGTCACTGCTACAATACTGCATAAAAACATGTTTTTTAAATGTGACCTCAAAATTTAAGGAGGCAGACCACCTAAAAAACTGTTTTTATATTTATAACTATAAACCTAGTTACAGTTGTATGAGTCTGCCAACCTGGCAAGTTGCAGTTTACATGTGTCTGTCCACTAATGCAGTATTTGAAGACTTTGAAGGAATTTAATAAAAGGTATTAAAATGTATTTTCCTTGTATGTGTTCACATGTTTAGCCGATAGAGCTGATTCTGGTTGAACACAAAGTTGAAGCTTCAGATGTTGCTGTAAAGAAGCTACAAATCCTAAAACGTGGACGCTTCACACACATCCTCAATCCTGCAGCGCAGACGATCTAAACAATTTCCACCACAATTTCAAGATGGGAACCCAAGATTAGCGTCACCAATTCAGTATCTGACCAAATATGAAATATGGTCACAATCTCCCCCTCTGTTCCTGAGTTATGGCCAGAAAACCGTTTTTGCAGAACATTATGATGTCATAGTGAAGTTGACCTTTGACTTTTTGTATACAAAATGTCATCACTTCATTATTTTATCCTCTCAGACATTTGTGTGAAACTTTGTCATGATTAGTGTATGAATTCTTGAGTTATGGCCAAAAAACGTGTTATGTGAGGTCATATTGAGTTTGACCACCAAATTCTAATCAGTTCATATTTTGAGTCCAAGTGAACGTTTATGCCAAATATGAAGAAATTCCCTCAAGTCGTTCCTGAGAGATCGCCTTCACGAGACAATGGGATGGACGGACAACCTGACGACATAAATCCTCCGGGCCGCGGCTGCAGCCAGTGCGGAGGTGTAAAAATGTAACCGTACGTGCGTGTGCAGCTCTGCAACGTGTTTACTGCGTGTTCACTGGAGCGGCAGAGCCATTAACCCGCCGTTTGTACCCTTTCCACCATCTCCAGGTAGGTTTTCTCTCCTTAGATGTGTGATCTGTTCCTGTCATTTATCTCATGTCGCACACTGGGACGTTTACAGTGAAACAAACACAGCTGGAAACGTAATGAAATAACCTTTATTTATTCAAGGACGGTTTGCATGATCATTTTTCGGCAATTTCTTGCTTCACAGTCATTGTTACACATTGTTGCTCCTGGGAGCCACACAGCACAGCACAGCTCAGCAGTTGGAGGATGAGTTTTTCTCATTCCCCCCCCCCCCTCACTCATCCTTGTTTACACAGAATACAAACAGTTGTCTTGACTGCTACATATTCATAGTTACACGACTTCACACATGGCTGCCTCAAATCATCTGTGGTTTGCTCAACGAAGAGCGAGTTCTCTATCATGGTTTGTGTGATCTCACATCACTAAGATCTAAAGTATCACAATTTAAGGAAACTCAACGAGTCACCGTCTGTATCTGTAGATGTTTTATTTGCCGTCGTGTCTTCACAGATTTCTAGTTCGTTACTCGTCTCCTGTTAATTGTATACATCTAACTTTATATTATAGGAAATGAAAGTCTTTGGTACAATGTGTCAAATAGTATTTTATGGGATTTTAAATCTGTGGTGCAAAAAAAAAAAAATTACAAATACTATCAATTATCTTTTCTGCTGTCTGTTTCATGTTTTTGAAATTACAACAGCAGCAACAAATTAAATCTTAGCTTCGAACTAAATTATATCGTCTGTTGTACCACTTGTGAACGTCACCTCTGCTTCTATCCTTGTTCAATTAGAGCTTTTCTTTTGGCCTCTAAGTGCAGCCCAGGAAGCTTTCACCAGACTTATTGTAGTCTCAAAATGTCAACCTCCCATTTACCAGTAAAAAAAGGAAAAAAAAAGGGGGGGGGGGGTTAATAATAACAGCAATAACAATAGAGTGAAATACAGTTTACAACATGTGCCTTAATGCACCTGTGTGTGTGTGTGTGTGTGTGTGTGTGCTGTTCATGTAATTCACAAATAACAAAGCAGATTATTCCAAAAACATTTATTACAGTGATAAATTCACACACCTGCTGCTCTGGACGTTCCTCCCAACAGGGAGACACTGCAACAACCAATCAAAACCAATCAAAAAAAATTGACTTAATTGTTTACATCTGGATTTACATACAAACAAATAATAATAATAAAAAAAACAGTTAAAATGGACTCGAATTATACATCTGGATTCACTAAAACATCAGAAACGGCTTTGTTCTGGCATGCTGGACTTGGGGGGAGGTGGACATGAGTTAGACCCATATGAAGCCACATCACCAGCCGTGATGATGATGATGATCTTCTTACTCACACCGTGTCTTGAATAGCGGCTAAATTAAACATTTTAAAGTGCTCTACGTTAACAGTATATCTCTGTATCAGGTATGTTTCAATTTAACTCAGAGCTGTAAGATTTAATGATGTAATGATTGACATTGTCTAGATTATGTTGAATGCAATACAGGCATCTAGATTTTATGTCATACCCATCTCTCTCTCTCTCTCTCTCTCTCCACATGTTTCCTGTTTGCTTCTTCACTTAATGCCAAAAAATAGTCTTTAAAAAAAAAAAGAAATAAAAAGAAACCAGGACCTCACACTGCTGGGAATGTGCAACAATTCAGCTGTTGCACTCAAAAAAACAAAAACAAAAGGGAGAAATAAAGAAGCGTGTGCTGTAAAGCAAGTTTCCCCAGTGGAGATGCAGCCTTGATGCTCTTATCTGCACTGCTCGAGTCTCTCACTGTGAAGTAGATACAACCGCTGTCCTAATGAGTAGGTGGAAGAGCAAAGGTCGTCTGGGTAGAGAGGTGTAGCTCCCACAGATGACATGAGGAGAGGTAAAGGAGCTAATCATGTCCTGTGCAGTACAGCTGCCTCACAAGAACTCTAATTATATATATATATATATATATATATATATATATAAAATAAAATGTCAGAAATGAGGCTGGTGATGCTGCCAGGTCTAACTTAAACAATGTAAACCTTCCCAAGCGCTGCTAATGGTGGTTATGAAGATCAAAGCCATTAACATTTACAGTATAATCGTAATGACTCCTTCAACAAAAGAGGGAATATCTAAGTATAGAAACAAAAGTAAAAGAAGCACTTACAGTAACGGGGAATTTCTAGGAAATAAGTGAACGAATTGATTCTGGCAGTCTGGGCTGATCTTGGAGGTCAAGCCAATACATTTAAAAATCCAGTGAAAAGAAGAGAAAAGAGGCGGAAAGAGAAAGTTTACAGGAAAATTAGGGCATCCGACCCTTCTTTCTTTCTCACTTTTAACTAGAAAGATCAGTGATTGTTCTGTTCACCCTACCTCTCCCTCTCTCTCTCTCTCATCTATCAGCATCCTGAGATGTCTTTGGTTTTGTTGCGTCGTTGGTAGCGTGTGTCGACGGGGTCGAAACCTTGCTCGTGGGCTCCGAACAGAGCCCAGCTGGGAGTCTTGGCGATGTAGTCCAGAGCTGAGAAGCTCTGCTCTCCCCCGCTCTCCTCGTGAGCCTGGACCAGCTCCTGGAAACGCTCGTAGTCGATCCACGTCCACCACTCGCCGTCCACTTTGAACTGAAAGCAAAACGAAACGTAGAGGGGAGCGTGAGAGAGGCAGCGTTGTCTGAAATCTATCGAGAACATTTATGATATCGATTTAACGACCTAGATAAAGAAACCCTTAAAAAATCCAACTGGAGGCGCCAGTAATGCTCGTCCTATTCACCAGTTCACCTTAATCTCCAAATCTCTTGCTTTTGATACATTTTTAGTCTATAAAATGTCATAAACAGCTAATAGTGCCATCAAATTTCATGCAACAAGTAAAGTTGTTATGAAATAATGAAGCAAATTAGATGGTTAAACTGTATCTGATGGTAAAACTGGATAATTTACATGTAAGCTGACACATTTTTGAAGGATCCGCACATAAAGTGTGAATCAAAAGCTACTAAAATCATCTTAAACTTGATGATTACTGCACGTTTAATATAAATGGATATAATGCACTAAATAACCCAGAATTTACAGATGTGACTAAAAAAAAAAGACCGATGATTTAAGCGTTTCTTGCTTCGTATCGACCCCTCGCTTGTTTGTTCAGCCTTTCTTTAAACGGTCGTGGATTCGAAAACTCCGCCTCCTCCCTTCTCCTCCCATCTCTCCTTTTATCAATCACCGCTTCTTACTACTTCACCCAATTCGCCATCCATCACACTGAAGAGTAAAAAAAAAATAATAATAATAATATGAGGGAGATAAATGGACAGAAGGAGAGTGAGGAAAAGCTGAAAAGTGTGCGTGTTTATATGTGAGAGAGGCACTCTAACTATGAGAGATTGCAGCTTGGGGTGTTTGAAAGTCTCCGACATCATTGTGCCTCTCTGATCCCGCTTGTTTTCCCCAAAACCAGCACCGAGGGGTGAGCGGTGTGACCTCTGCTTTCCCAGCATGCATCAGCGTGCTCTCCGGCTGATACGATAACCACGTTGTCCCTTGTTGTCTGTGAAAGGCGGGAGTGAGACTGAGAGGAAACAAGCAGGTATTACAAACAATCTTTCCTCTGAAGTTTTATAGTGTTGTTTATAGCAGCGTGTAGCAAAGTTTGATCTTTAAAATAGTCCTAGATGACTCACTCCTGGATATTTTTGGAAGATTTTTTATTTTTTTTTGATAAGCACATGGCAGTAGGTTGACATCAGGGACGACCCCGTTGTGCTTTTAAAGCTCTCAGCGTTCAGCATTTCAAATCTCATTCAGGTTCTTAGCTGCTTTAGCCAGACTCCCATGAGCACACTGGGATTTGCTTCCACCGAACTGCTTCTACTACTATAATTCACACAACAGGAGGGAGCTACCGTTACGTCAGCGTACTTTCTTAGAAAAGAGAGCGACTCAAAATGACAGAAAATGTACTCGAGAAGAGCCAACGCTTATTTTTCCTGAGTGTAAGACCTTTCCTGCTGGAGAGCCACTGAAGGAGTAATGGCATTAAGTGTTTCGAGCGCGACCCCCTTTAGATGCTTCGCGCCTGCCTCAGTCATTAGAGAGAAGCTACCCGCCGCATCGCTAATGAGACCTGAGAAAGGAAGAAGGAGGAGGGGAAGGGGAAGGGGGAGGAGGGAAGGGGGGTAAATAAATAAATAAAAGCTGCGCCTATTGGGAGTTAATGTTTCTGGTAATGAGAAGAGCTGATATTTGTTCAGCCGGCATCTCGGCAAACAATTTCAGTCTCTAAGCAACGGAGCAAAGCCGTGCTATCTGGGAAGAGAACAAGACAGTCTGTTGTTTCTACTAACAGTGTCTCTGCTGAGGATCACTGAGGATACCGAGAGCAGCTTCTTCACCGAGCACCGCAGGAGGCGCCTTCATGTATGAGCGCACGTGCCATTCGAAGTGCACGGTACTTCCCAGACATACATTGACAGGAAACAAGCAGAAGACCATCACATATTTCACTCTGTCCCAATGAAATTGTATGTTTGTTCTCCTAAATTAGATGTCCCACGCTCTTTTTTTTTTTTTTAAAGAAACAAGATAAAGAGTCTATATATCAGGGGAATCTGTGCTAACATTGATAAAACAATGTTGTACAATTTGTTCTGCATCGTGTCTCTGCGCCGGCGAGGCTGTCAGTCAACGCCGGTCCAGCTAACTTATCTGATGTTAAGACGTTTTGCTCAGTGGTGCTCACAGTAATAACAAATATGATATAAAGCACGACCTCATCTTGAAAACACACCAACAACAGATGCGTTAATAGCATCGATCCGTCAGTGACCAGGATGGTTTTTTCTCTGGGAGGTTTGTGTCTTTAAAAAAAAAAAAAAGTGCCATTTTCATTTACACTGTCCTCAGAGAGTTGGGGAGAGGAGGATAGAAGAGGATAGGGTTTAAGAGGGGGGGGGGGGGGGGAGAGATGAAAGAGGGGGAGATGAAAGAAGAAGAGAAAAGGTTGGGAGAAGCAAAGATGCGGAGTGAGAGAGGAATGCCTATCAATGGGAAAATCCCTGGGGTTGAAAAGGAACTAATGATGATGATGTGTCAGTGCAGGGAGGATCTATCGCTACTCACTGCTAAAGAGTGATCACGCACACGCACGTACACACACACACGCACACAGCTCTGATGTCTTTTAAAGGACTACATCAAATAGTGATATCGTCCAACTGGAACTGGAAGTTCTGGTGAACGTGAAGTAAGCAGGCCGACACACACACACACACACACACACACACACACACACACACACAAAATGAGAGTGATGTGCTTGTCTGTCCTGTGACGTGTCTTAAACTCTCTCGTTAAGTGAGGTAACATTAAAACCTGGTGGACGACACTTCCTGGATTCTCTTCGTGCACACACACACACACACACACACACACACACACACACACACACACACACACACACACAAACACACACACACAGACGTTCAGGATGCTGAAGTCACTGTTCCCAGGAGAAACCTCAAAATGCTTCCAGTTCCCAAATGATTATTGATTATTGATGACAGCCAGAAGACAGCAACGTATCGGCACGCATATGTTAACATTTACAATGAAAGTACAGGGAGACGCTCACGCTCGGGGTTCTAGTTCTGATTTTTCTACATGAGCGTCTTCTGTTTTAGTTACATTTAGTCGCTGTGCATCTTCCCCCCCTTAACATACATATCAGCATATAGACGTTAGTGATGTTTGCTCGTGCTTTACAGCTGTGTTTTAGGGATTCTTCCTATTAACTGTTCTCAACAATCGAGTATTTTGACTCGTCAGTCACTCGAATGAACCTCAAACTCTGTTTCCATGCTCTTCCCAGACAAGATGATAACCATTCTTGATAGAATAAAATGGGTTTTGAATGGTCAGTTGTCAATTCATGAAGAATAAATATATAATTTAATATAAATGTCATGTTTAAAGTAAACGATATATCGGCTTGGCCAAAATAATCATCTAAAGATAATAATCTACGGTCAATTATTAATTAGTGTCATTTTTTAATCCGTACAAGTTCTCATATTTAGGTTTTCTTTCAGTGACTGCAGAGACAATATCGCTATAGTATCATCATTTTTGCTTCAGTTTCACTTTATGACAACACCCTTGATACACTTAAGTGTCTGTACTAAAAACTAAACACACTGATAAGATATACACCCGTCAGCTTTTTCAAGTATGTGATTTACACTTGGATATAATAAAACAAACACTCAGTGGGAAACAAGTGTAATTGGATGTACAGTACACGTGTGTGTGTGTGTGTTTGAAAGCTCAGCTGCTCTGATTCTTCCTGAAAAAGCATCTAAAAAGACGCAGCGAGCGCAACGAGCAGCTCATTCTGCTCACATAGTTCCTGCTTCAGAGCATCAAGCACTAATGCTGCAATCTGCGTGACTGATAGCAGGAAGTGGCAAGAGATGGAGAGAGTCAGTGTGTGTGTGTGTGTGTGTGTGTGTGTGTGTGTGTGTGTGAGAGTATATTAAGAAATACTGACAGTTGTAGGCGAGGAGGTGCAAATGAATTAAGGTGTCTAGAGGAGTTGCACAAACGGCACCATTATAGACCAAAGGATTAGTGTCAGTGAGAGAGAGAGAGAGAGAGAGAGAGAGAGAGAGTGAGAGAGAGAGAGAGAGAGAGAGAGAGAGAGAGAGGCAATGAAAAGAAGAAGGTGGAAATCAATTCAGTGAAATATTGATTGCGTCCTTGCTGGTGTGTAAAATCGAGAGGAATTAAGTGAACAATTGGCTTCTTAACACCTCTTTTAGTCTCAGGCAAGCTTGTGTGTGTGTGTGTGTGCGCAGCGTGTTTTTCCATCCAAGTTTGAGATTGCAACGTGGAGGACTCTACATCATCGCCACCCTCCTCCTCCTCCTCATCATCATCATTGTGCAATAGGCATCAATGAGATTTATGTGACTTTAACTTTCCTCTCACATCTGAATTCAAAAAGCCTCAAGTTAAAGTTACAAAGTCAATTTTTCAACACACAGTATACATCTATAATAATAATAAATAATGATAATAAAATATATACTGTATATGATGACTGTCCTACAATTTCAGAGACAAAAGAAGCAGCATGACAAGTGAAATAAAACTGAGCTCTCTCTCTGTGATATGTGCTGCAAACATCTTGGACGCCACTGAACTGTTTCCTGAGACATTTCTGTTTCTCAGAAAAGCAATTTGTGCAGCATTCTGCGTGAAAACGTGGAGACTCGCATCGTGAAACGGAGCATCACATCCTGGTTCTGACAGAAAGACGCTACTGATCGCAGCCTCTGTTTTCAACGAACATCATATTTATGTTTCTCTCTTCCTCGAGGCAACGAGGGCCCATAAAGGGTCTATAGACACCACAGAGCTAAAAAATACTGCAGGCGGTCCCATGAAAACAAAGCTCCAGTAAATAACTAGAAACACCACCTCGCGGTTGTTTTCCTCCACCAACCAGTCAAAGTTGCAGTTTACATCCATCTCGACTCATATAACATTTATAGCAAAGACTTTGAAGGGATTTAATAAAAGCTATCAAATGTATTTTTCCTGGTGTGTGTGTTCACATTCGGCCAATAAAGCTGATTGTGACTGAACATTAAGTTGAAGCCACGACAGTAGACGAAGCTTCAGATGTGAACGTTGCTGCGAAGAAGCTATGAATTCTAAAAACGTGGACGCTTCACACACATCTTCAACAGGAGATCTAAATAGTCACCACGGTTTAGATTAACGTCAACAATTCAGTATCTGACCAAATATGAAATATGTTCACAATTTCTCCTTCTGTTCTTGAGTTATGACGTTGAATAACAGCCACAAAAAAAAAAGCATTTTTGCAGAACATTATGATGTCACAGTGAAAGTGACCTTTGACCTTTTAGATATAAAATGTCATCACCTCATCGTTTCATCCTGTTAGGCATCTCTGTATGAATTCTTGGTGTTATCGCCAAAAAAAAAATATTGTGTGAGGTCACAGCGACCTTTGACCACCGAATCCTAATCAGTTCATTCTTGAGTCCAAGTGGACGTTTTGTGCCATATTTGAAGAAATTCCCCTCCAGACGCTCCCTGAGTTACTGCGTCCACGACAACGGGATGGATCGGGAAAAACATAACGCCTGCGGTCACGGCTGTTTCTGGTGCGGAGGCATAAAAAAAAAAACAAATGAGGATAAAGAGTTTGGACACATAAATAAAAGTGTGATAGCACACCGAGAGTGCACTGTGTTTATGTTTTATGCATATGTGTGTATTTTCTGCGTGTGTGTGTGTGATAGAGAGGTGTGGGTGCCTGGCTGGCTGGCTGGAGTGAATTTCTGCTCTGTCAGAAAGAGCCAAGACCGCAATTAATCATCCATTAATTATTGACGGACATTTGCCTGGCTTTCTAGGGCGGGTAAAGTCTCTGCCAGAATAAACCACTCTGACGGTTGCATATTTCTACAAAGGAAGGCAGACAGGAGAGTACATTATATAAATAATAAAACAAGACAAAATCCAAACAACAATTTAAAAACTAGGAACCTGCTTTGCGTTTTTTTTTTTTTCTTTCTCTGAGCTGTCTGGAAAGGTACTTAAAAAGAAAACAGAGATGAAGAATGCGTGCGTGTTTGTGTCTGAGGACGGCCGATACAGAATCACAATAAGCCCAATGATGAGACATTAATCATGACTATATGTGAAGGGATGTTTATGCAGCGTTCAGTGTCTGCGTCTTCTCATAACACTGATAACTCAGAAATTCTATTATGCAGAACACAGCAGACGCACTTAAGCTGCACTTACGTGTCAAAACATATTATGTGATGTATAGTTTACAATCACTGAAATGAGTTTGACACCAAAACTCTTTGTTAATTGTTGTTTTTGTGATTTCTGATGTCACACTAACAGGCTAAAGAGACAACTAACCTACATATGAGCCCTTGAAAGTATCAAGTTCTCCTTCCGTGGCCAATAACTCATTTCCTGAAAATCACAATTACAGCATGTGCGTCACTTTCAAGCGAAATTGTTTCTTCATGGGCTCGGTCGTTGATGTAAAATGCGCCGGGCTCGCTGTGCTGTATTTGAATGTACGTGTGACCCTCTGAAAGGTGAGTTCTTACCTTGGTGTGCGCGATGAGCAGACAGTTCGAGTGCTCGTGCTCGCAAGCGATTTCATACTGAGGCAACATGTCAGCCAGCTGCTGGACAAAGGCGACTACTTCCTGGTGCCAAGGGACGTTGGCCATGGTCAGGCTGCTGGCAGAACTCTCCCCGCAGTACGTCACTCCCTGGAAACACACGCAAGAGCACGCAATCAGAGACAAAAAAAAAGGACAGACAGATTTACAGTGGACGCTCGTCTACTGTAAGTAGGGGCGTCGCAGACTAGCTCGGGCTGTAAATGTTATGCTGCGGTGGTTCACGCTGAATACTCGTCCCTGTGGAAATAAACATTAAACAAATACAGAGTGACCAAAAGAGCATGCACAAGATGAAAATCTCTACACACACACACACAAGCGAGGGCACAGTGACCTGTATTTGATTTTTGAGTGTTTTTTTTTTTCCTAGCACAAAAAAAATGACCTAGAAACCTCTGGATCTGGCTCTTACATAACTGTGACACATTTGTGCTGAAGCAGGATAATTTGCACCTTTTAACCTGATTTTGTAAATTCACTTTTAGTATGGAAAAGGTGAGTCAGTAATAAACAGCACAGTTTTTAAATTTTAAATTAAATTATTATAAATAACTGTGGATAAACACTTCAATGCAATAATTATCATATATCCAGATATCCAATAAACAACAATTTCAGCATTTCTAATGTTTTTAAGTATTCAAATAAATGTATTTCAATCTTAAATATTAAGACTCGCACTAGTGCTGATGCACTGGTTGTGTAATCAGGGGGGTTTGTATGTTAATATATACAATTTTGGCACCTGGATGCATTAAATCCTCAAATTTTACAAGGTTCCTGAAATGAAAAGTCCTGCTGTTCTGTTGTTTCGTCCAGTAAGCTGTGAAGTGAAGACGTGCAGAGGAAAAACTGAATTGCATGAATTGTTTCACTCATTCCAGTGAGACGTTGTGCAGCTTCTTGCCAACATGTGGACAGATATCTCATTTATTGGACATTTTGGGGACATGTGGGGGGTCAGCTGACGTCATCAGTGCTGTGGAGGTGAATCACAATGTTTCGTCTGGTGATTGACAGCAAGTCATTTTGTATTTTAATGCACTTGAAGCCTCTCAAGTAGTCAGAAATGGAGATTATTTTATTTTATATTTGGTGTATATATATATGTGTGTGTATATATAAATGTTAGTCTGGAGAGTATGATTGACAAAAGGCTTCACACATAGCAACAACTGCTGATTATCACGGATAAACTTGGGAGCTTACGTCTAATTTTCCAGTCAGTGGGTGAGAAAAATGGAACGGCGTAAAGAAAAACCATCTGGGTTCTGTCCACAAAAATCAATCAAAACAGCAGGCCGGACACTGATTGTTTCCAGATCAATAGTGGCAGATCTGTGCTGTGCTGGTTACGAGCGATGAGGAGGGACGAGGAGGAGCAAGAGGAGAACAACAACTTCCCGCCGCTGAGACAATCTATTGAAGAGTTGGAGGCTGAAAAACAGAAGTGTGAAGGATTCCTCTGATACAAGACCTGCATCAGGAATCAGATTACTCTACTTTTTAAGCAGAGATAGATTCAATAGTATTATAAGTTTCAGATCCTTAATAATCATTCGTGATTTAATGCATATGAGCAGTTAGACCCTGACCGTCCTTTCTGCTAATAAATTGCTCTCACTGGTGGAGCCTGACTCATTAAAAACATAGTAGATACGCCAGGTGCAACTGATCTAGAATCAGCAGTAGATTATATATATATTTTTTGTGTATTACAGTGGGTGTCAACTCCCAATCAGCCTCTCAGTCCTAAGACCTGGACTCAAGGGAGACAGAAACAAGAGAGAGAGAGAGAGAGAGAGAGAGGGGGGAAAGGAGCAGAGCAGCTCAGAGGGAGAGGAGAACAGGGGAGTAATTAAGATTTCAGGAGTGTTTAGAGTAATAATTAATCAAATGTGGGCTGCAGGCACACCTTTTTTTGTAATAATAGCTCTATATAATAGCTGAAAAGGGTTCTTACAGCTGCATCACAGCAGCAGTTCTTTTCCCCAAGATTTTTATTTATATCTTCAGACAGTTCAGTAATGAGAGAGACTGTAGGGTTGGATTGGATTCAAAACTCAAAATGCTCCTATATGGGAACCACGCCGAACCCAGAATGTATTGTACACGCCGGCAATTTTGCTCCAGATCGAATTTGTTGAATGGGGCATATCAGCGATAATGTCGCTACAAAGAGCTCTTAAATTCACACAAATGTACAAGAACAAACCACAAGTAGGTAATAAATACGTCTGTAAGAAATAAAGTGAAGTGTCCCTGTGGGTGAGAGTTTATTCGTTCATGTGTAATGCTGTTTTGCATTACGTACCGCTTGGGAGGGTTATAGTATTCGTTATTTAGGCTGAGCAAATGATTGATTGAAGGATCTTTGTGTATTTCCAACAAAGGTTCAGTCTTCATGCACTACGGAGGGTCGGGAAGGATCACAGACGACAAGAAGCACGCACACACGCTCCTGTGATTACATACGCTCGTGTGATACTCTGAACACGAGTTACGTACATGCGTCTTGTCCTCTGTGACACTTTCCACATCCCAAACATGGAGGCACACACACACACACACACAGACACACACACACACCCGGTGTGCCAGCATGCTGTAGTGGAGCCAAGGCAGCAGCTGTGCTACCGTTATTCTCTGATCTGTTGGCCAGGGACGCTGTCTGATCCTCACCCAGGTAACTCATGAAGGAATAACAAGAGCAACCATCTGTGTGTGTTTACGTGTGTCTACATTTGTGGGGACGAATAACGACTGTGAGCGTGTTGCATGTATGTCGAGACGTTTTCGCGCTGTCTCTCTGGTAACTGTACGCTTTCCAAAAAACAGCAGCAAACAAAAAGCTCTGTACTGTAAATGTAAATATATAAGCCGGTTGTTCCTGCCAGCGATTGATCATCACCTCCCCTGCTGTACAGCTTTGAGCCTCACCTCCTCCTTCCTCTGATGACTAGATACTTTCAAAAACTTTGTGTGTTTGCTTTAAAAAAAAGAATCTGAATGTCCTTTTTACTGTTGATCTATGAAATAATAAGCTTTGGTGATACCCTGTGAGAGCAGTGACAGATCCCACCTGAGGAATAAGGATCTTTAATCACAGTGATTTGTTTTAACTTGGCTCAAATATTCTGGTAATTGGACAGTATGTCTATTAGACAGAGAAACCCCACTCCATCATTACTGAGACGGGACTCTGTCAGTCGCTAAGAGCGGCTGAGAGGACACATTTCTATCTTTAAATATTTGAATATGCGTTATAAATTTAAAACGATTTTTCATTAACATTTAGTGGCGCTGAATTATAGAAATCTAGATCGGTTCAAACCAAAGATGTTGTCATTGCATATCTCTTATTTACCGTATCTTTTTTTTTTTGATCGTTAAAATAGTTTCATATTAATCATGTAAATGTTCAATAATCATGTAAAAAGCCCTCGTGAACCTTCCCGTCTCCGTCTGGCCACCACTCTCGACTTGAACAAATAATCTCTATGACTCTGAACTCTGGGAACTTAACCAGTAATGACCAAAAAAAAAATGACATTCCCAGGAAAGATGAAATACCAGATGTTTCACCATTTCATAGCAGTCAAGACATCAAAATTCCACCGATCTGATGAGTGAGGTCAATTTCCTAAAACTAATAAGGAGGATTTATACCCATGAAGTGGTTTGTCCAAGGAAACTTACGCCTCCTCCGGGGTCTTTGCTTCCTTACTGTTGTGGCAGACTACACAAGAAACATTCTTGCAACTCTCTCTCTCTCTCTCTCTCTCTCTCTCTCTCTGGCCCCGGCTATTTAAAGAGTGCCATTCCCATCAATTTGAGCCCGTCCACTCAACAGCCGTAGGGGGATCTCTGACTCCGGTTGTAAACTGCAGCCGTTCCTTCTGTAATTCAACCGCATATGTCTTTCTGGGGCTGCTCGTGAATTTACCCTGCAAAGCAAAACTAATGCAAACAGAAAGTGAACTCCATCTATAGGGGATTGAGTTCGGGGTTGAGGCAAGGAAGGGTGCGGCTGTGGGCAAGGCAGGGCAGGGACGCTGGACAGAATTGATGAGGGGCCTTGGCGTTATCAGCCTTGCCTGGAGGCCCGCTGAATAAAGATCAGCTACCACAGGACTCAGGTATAAATCACGAGGAACGGGCCGAGCCGGCGGAGGGAGCGATAGGAGGAGATGGAAAAAGATGTCGGAGGTATATACACGGAGGGAGTGAACGTACTGTATCATTGAGGAAGTTATGAGAGTGTGGCGGGATGGAGGGGGGAAAGAGTGAGAGCCCTTCACAAATTATTTATGCCTTTCGCCTTTTAATGGAAATCATAAATGCTGATCCTCAAGGCTCCCCCCTCACTGTCCGCAACACACCGCTCTGTGATCAAATTTATCTTGCTACATTTACACCCTTGCTCTCCCCCTCTTTCTCTCTGCAATCCATTTCCTTCTTGGGTGAGTGAGGACCGGTGGCAGGTAAGCGGTGTCGACGCAACAGTCGGACGATAGATCACACGTCGGACAACAATCGGACAAGGGCGGTAAATTGCGCGGGCAGAATGAGTTGTGTCACGCAAGATGATGGACTAATAATTGATGGGTCAGTAACAAAGGTCTTGCTGCTGGCGACAGTAGACACACACACACACACACACACACACACACCAATGCAGTTCATCATTTTTTTACTTTCTTTTTTACAGATCCACATTTAATCTTGATCCAATGCATGTGCAGCACTCATATGTCTATACACAGTCTGAGACCACTTTCCTATTGGTCTCAGGCTTTTGGACTCTACTGTATTTACTGACATGTGACAGATTGAAGGAAAAAGCCGAACAAATGAGTGGAAAAAAAAACATAAGAACAGAAGCTTCCACACAGGTGGGAAACATTTTCCTGGCGTGGTTCGTGTCCAATCCTCCCCTGATGAAACATATGAATCCTGACAGGAAAGGTCTCTTCCAGGAGGACCATGCCTGCGTCCACTTTTCACTGAATGGCATGAGTACAAATTTGAGAATGAAAATAACGTGAATCATATACTATATCTCTAGTAGTAGTGATAGTGTCATCCATGGTGTTCAACCCTTTCAATAGAGCTACAGAGACATACAGAATCTATACTAAGTAGCATTGAAGCGGTTCTGGTGGCTTATGGGGGTCTAAAACCTCACTAAGACACTTCATGTTGTTTGTCAGTCATGCATTTATAGAGTTAGTAGGGAAAATAAACACAACATGGTGAAAATAAGCATCCTATGCCAAAAACAAAAAAACCCTCCTGTGGATCTTAAATCTGTTTGATATTGTTATTTATTTTTGTTGCATCTTCAAATGTTTTAATTTTCCCAAACAAATGATTATTATAATTCCTCGCTTTCTGGCCACGGCCATAAAGGCTCACTTTCATCTGCGGCTGAACTGAAACGAACGAAGGCAGCAGAAGGACTTTCAACTACAACAAAAAAAAAAGAAAGATCTCATAAAGCTCCATGTCAGCGTTTCTGCATCAGCTCCCAGGGGATATTAGGAAAGAAAAAAAAAAGTCTTACTAATTATTTTAGAAGCATCTAATTGCCTCACTCCTACTTAGTTTACTGAGCTTCGATGTACATAATTTCCAATCTGTCATCTTTCACAAAAACAAAAAAAACTCTTTTGTTCTCAGAGTTGAGACTAAAGACTAACGGTGTCGCTGAATTTGCAGTTTTCTGAGTTAAAACTCCTACTAGATGAGATTCATGTTTATAACAGTGACTTTCCTAATTGTTAAGTGTATTGTTTATTTAAAAAAAGAAAGATACAATGCAGTCTACTCACAATAAAACCATGAAAACTGGGTGCTACAAAACGTCAACAATATTTCCACAGGCCTGATGCCATCAGTCAGCAGCGAGGACTAATCCGAGCACCGGTGATATGACATCACAGCTCGCTCTATCATACTGTCACCAGCCTATCCTGGGAAGCACTAATTACTGATGCTCATGATGCCGAGGTCGATAGCTCGCCCCGAAGCTCGGCAGCCTGAGGGGTTCATCTGTTCGGTAAATGACCATATACTGCTCATGGGCAGCAGGGCAGAGAGATAAGAGAGAGACAGAGGAGATAATTTAGGGAACGAGAGACGAGGAGAAAGAGATAATGGATAAGAGTTCACCTTGATGGTGACCCTTTACTTGTGCCAGAGAGGATTCTTTAATAATTGATTGTCAGGATAAGGAGGAAATTTTACTGCGATTTTCATAAAATGAGAAAATGCGTAATTGTACGATATTCTTCCCATGGTAACGGTATAGCACAACAAAGGCAATTTAGGGGATACATGACATACCACAAAGAAATAATCGACGATATATATCATGAAATCTGTAACTGAAGGAGAAGGAAAAACTGTTTCAAAGAGCAGGACAGTCAGTGTTTATTAACAGTGCCTCGGTGTCACAGAAAAGAAATGCTGCCACTTATAACTGTAGCTTCAGTTTGTATAAATCTCACAGTACCGCAGCTTGAGTTTGTGCCTCTCACAGAGCTGCCGGCAGCTCCTACGACACCTGACACGAGACGGCAGAGAGGTGACACTGTGCTCATAACTCAAAAGATGTATTCTTTTTTTTTTTCTGTAGCGGTAAACACGACACGCGACTAACTGCGCTTCATTCAGAGCTTTAAAAAGATAGAAGGCGCCGACGAGTGGCGACGGTTAACAAGATAAACAGCAGGGCTACGGCTATGTACTGACGCTTGAGAGCCTCTCGTAGTGGAGCCGCTAGCTCAGCTACAAC
Organism: Euthynnus affinis; assembly: GCA_029490765.1. Classification (NCBI taxonomy): domain Eukaryota; kingdom Metazoa; phylum Chordata; class Actinopteri; order Scombriformes; family Scombridae; genus Euthynnus; species Euthynnus affinis. Next base: position 6,299,250 of record CM055845.1, read on the forward strand.
ACAAGAACTGTGCTTCTAGTGACTGTCAAAGCTTCGGCGGACCCTAATTGTTTCCGGCGCAGACACAGAGTCTGACAGCAGCTGCTCGCATTTCTTCTTTGTTGTCACCTAGAATTGCCGTCTATCTGACCGCCACCGGTCTGTTCAGCGGACGGTAATGTTGCTCTGGTAGTGTCCCAAGAATCTAATCTATTAATTGATACTTGGGACCAGTTTATCAATAACGTCTACTTTTTGTGTCATAAAAGAATGGGATATGAATTATTACCTGGTGTAGATCTGGATATTTGACAAAATATAAGAAGAGTGATGTAAAACAAAAAGGGGAGCAGAAGATCTTTACATTGGAGATGATGGAAACAGAGACTGTCTGATATTGATAAATGACATGCAATTAGTTGATTATAAAAAGTGTTGGTTATGTTAATCAACTGCAGAGGTGCCTATGTGACATTCATAGGAAGATTTCATGTGTGTGTGTGTGTGTGTGTGTGTGTGTGCACTTATTGCTCTTCATCTTCATCCCCTTGAGAGTAAAAAGGAAAAAAAAATGCTGAGAATTGATTTGCTTTTGTTCTTTGCTTCTCTCATTGTGTGATAAAAGGAAGCAGAACATGAACAAATTGGAAACTCTGAGTCAAGTTTAATTATATTAACATCTCAGTTCCTTTGTAAAGTCTGCATCTGCTCACCACACCACACACACACACACACACACACACACACACACATACACATTCACACACACATTCACATTTGATGAGTATCTCTGATTGGCTGTCCAGCCCAATGCTCCCTGCTGTCTTGTTAGTGTTGTGCTCTCTGATATAATGAAATGCCATGTAGTGGAGGATCAATACACACTCTTGCGAGAAATCTTTAACAGAAAAGCCAGCCAAGTCTAAAGGGGGCAACTTGAAGACAGTGTGTTTTTCACCCGTTTACACCACATAATAAACTCCATCATAAAAGCCGAGACTTGCTCGAAGCAAGTTGTCGATTTTTTTTAATAAGCAGTAAAACGCATCGTTTTCAGTAGGCAAGATTAGCTTAATGTATATGGAAGATAAAGAGGACGTAGAAATTGGGATCTTATAATTGTCACACAGCTGGTCCAATTCAGTTTTGCACAGATGGCAAAAAAATTGCTTTGACATTCACAACACATGACAAACTTCAGTGGAAGAGTAGATTTGAACACAGATGGACAGAATCAAAAAAAAAAAAGAGAGACCAAAATCAGACACAGAGAAGAAAAAAGGAGACGAGTTAAACATCATAGACGCGTCTCTACACAGCCGTGTCAGCAGACCGGGATGTGACGGTAAATTAAAAGAATAAAGGGGAGGAGTGTTTGTGAATGAACCGCTGTTCAAGTGTGCATCACAACTAAGGCCTGAGACAGACTGGATATTTGGAGCCGATGCCAATACTGATTATTAGGGACTAAAAAAAATGCAATATATATTGGCTGATAATCTTATATATACAGAATATTTACATCAACAAATTCTTTGCACCGATCCGTCAAATGTGGTTATCAAACACTTGTAATGGAGGCATGATATTAAAGTTTAACAATAAATTCAGTTGTATAAAATGACATCAGTGCACTAAAACAGGGAATATGATTATAAATAACTACATTTTAGAAGAACACATAAAAAAACACATGTATATATTTAACTTGCTTTAAGGAAAAGGATCAAATATACATAAATGCTGCCTATATAACACTTGGACAACATATACACTGATACCGATATATCTGTGATAGGCCAATATCGGCTGACCCAACATATCAGTCGGACTCTATGTCAACACTGAAGTCTTTCTATGTTATGGTGATGAATTTCAGGTCACTTCTTTGTGCTCTCAACAGGCCTGAAACCAACCTGTGTCACTTAATCAGTATCCTAAATGAGCCCGAAGCCAAACTAACAGTTAATCAAGTTTCTGTTAGATCATCCCAACTGCGACATCAAACCCAAAAACACATCAGGACATGATTTTTAAATCTTATTTCAAAAATCACCTCTCACTTGTCAAAAAACTCACTGCGACATCATCCGGCGACAGAATCGGGACGTATGGCGATAAACTGATTAACCGAGCTACTGTATATGACTCACTTTAGGTTACAAATGTATTGAATCATCTGCCAGATCTTAATCAGATTTTTCGAGCCTCCAAATCGAAAACTTCACCCCTTAAACTGTTACTTACTGCCTTCCACTTTTATGTCTCGCAGCTGATAAATGATTGGGTAACAAGATATTTAACTGGATGGACAACAGATGGAAAATGTACACACACTCTGTATGTACACACTCGGTGCGCTAGGAGGATGACTTAGCTTGTTAGTTTCAATACGGGAGCAAACTGCCAGGCCAACAAGACTCCCAAAAACACTTCATTAGGGAGGGGGGGGAATGAAAACACCTTCTCGCATAACCCAAACACACACACACACACACACACACACACACACACGCATAATTTTGCTGCCTGTTGGCCCTTCAGAAAGGTTTCATTTGGTTTCCCGACCACATGCTTTGACCCTCTGACTGCAGGGATTTCTCATTATAGCACTGGCTCCCTCGTCTCATTATTTAGAGTGGAAAACTTGAATACTGCTGCATTTTTTCTGACAGTGCTGAAAGTTTAATAGTGTTTTCTAAGTATAAGTTTAATGGATGTTAGTATGAATGTGGCTGTCAGTCTGCGCTTGACCTATGACGAACTGATTGGCTGTTCGGTTTCTGTATCTGGTAGCCAAACTTTTGTGATGAAATCAGCCGAAAAGAAGGTTTTTTTATTGCTTTAATAATAGAAAATATTTGGAAATTTGTAAACTGAGTGTGAAGCTGCATCAAATAAAAAAAAAAAGAATCTGTGCCAATCATGGTGATAAATGTGAGATCTGTTATTCGAGTAACTGTAAAAGTTCATGATAAAATTGTGAAAATGTTAAAAAAAGGATTTATTTTGCGATGTTGAGCGATCCTTAAAGCATTCCTGTCTCTACACAAACACCTCATCACTTGCTCCTTGACCCGTGAGGATCTAAATTTTCATCAGATTTTTATTAAAACATGTGATTTGCAAGTTTTGCTTTTGGTTGTTCACACAGCTACTGTCTCCTTTCATTACGATGACAAATAAACAATAATGCTTGAACTGTGAGTGTGCTTTACCTTTGACTGGTTTGCCTTTCTGTTCCCAGTGCTGCTGCGACGTCGGCTAACCCTGCAGACACAGATACAGCTACAGCAGCCCGGTGTGAAGGGGCTAAATCGATAAGCTGCTCCAGCCTACGACGTTATTACTTCCTGTCACAGCCGGTCTTGTATGTGCCTGCACATTTTCAACAAAATAAGTTGGATCATAACTAAGTCTGGTGTGTGTGTGTGTGTGTGTGTGTGTGTGTGTACGGTGTGCTTGTTATTTCTGCACCGTCAGCACCACCATGGAACACCAGAGGAACAGAACATAAAGAGAGAGAGAGAGAGAGAGAGAGGACGTAAACAAGTTGTTCCTGGTTGCTGCTTAACAGAGGCAAAAAAAAACTTGACTCCTGATTAAATTCATATTTTTAATGAAATATGAATGAACCAATCATTTTTCTCTCTCTATCTCAAAGATGACGGCACTCCACTGAATACAGATGTCAAGAATGCAAATCGAGACGGTGATACAGACACATTTTACTGTAAGATAAGCAACAGTCCTGCCGTGGCTCCTGCATAAAGATGTAGTATGTATCTAGCCAGATGGCAAGCAGGTTAAATAATCAGCTGGTATACTGAGGAAAACTTAAAGAGGGGGTGGGGGGGGGTCTGAAAACATAAATGAGCATAGAAATATAAACACAAACGCTTCCATACGTGGAACAAAGGGTAACTAAAAGTTTGAAAAAGATGAGCAGATCAGCAGATCTCAACCTAACGGAGCACTTATGGGAGATTTTGGACTGTTGTGTTAAGAGTGCTCTCCATCACCACCGTCACCAAATAGGCGAATATCTTTTCAGAGACTTGGAGAATCAATGTCAAAGCACAGTGAAGCTGTTTTGCAGTCTCATAGTGACCAAACACTGTGTTTTATATCTTTAATTTGTCACTGATCTGCGTCTGAGATGCAAATTGTGCTCTGGTGCATTCACCACTGTCACGATGCCCTTGATTAAGGTGCCTAAGCTGCTCCTATTTGCTGCTGAACGCCAGATGAGACTGTACTGGTGTGGTTCCCAGGTGTGGTTCTGCGTAACTGTGAACACTCAGCTTAATAAACCTAGCGTGGATAAGTGAAGGTTAAAGAAAGTAATAGCTTAGAGCAGCGGGATCCCAGCGGAGGCTATCCAGAGGTGGAACCACGTTCCCAGGTAGAGCAGGAATGAGATGTGCTCTGGATAATGAATGAGAGTATGGAGGGGGGGGGGGGGGGGGGGGGGGGGTATTCCCAAGAGAGGACTCAGCGTGGTAAGAGGTGCTTCATGAATACTAACTGTGACTGTGGGAAGCCTTTCACTTGTTCTTTCGCCTTTTGCAACACGATGCTTAGGATGAGGGAAGCATGTAATGGGACACACACAAGGGGATGGGGGTCTGTGCGTCATCATGTGTGTGTGTGTGAGGAGGGAGGGGGGGAAGCAGGATGAAGCCTGACAAACGAGCAGATTATTGTTCAAAAAACCAATTAGCTCGCACCCCTGCAGCTCCATGAAAACAGAATACAAGTGGATCTCAACTTTACTTGACTTCAAAAAGGTCATGGCTCTCTCTCTTCTCTGCTATCTGAGGGGGGCCACAACTAATTGTGCTGGCCTTATTTATTTATTTTTTTTATAGAGCCTTGGCACTGTTTAAAAGGAAACTGAGGGTAAACTGCACCGGACAGCAGATTTTAAGTCCAGTTTTTACTGTCAGGAGGCAGAATACATTATCACAACAAAAGTTCCCCCGTCTGACTTTTTCCCCTATGAGTGGAAAGATTTATGGTCAAAGGCTTCATAAACTCAAAAGAGAGACTTTATAAGTCTACTATATGCAATAATAAAGGACAGAACCCTTAAACAAAGCATTATTTCTCATAGCTCATTTAGACAAGCTCGCCATAACAGACAAAACATCTTGGATCCATCGCAACTAAATTAATAATTTAATTATACCGCAGCATGAGGACGGCTGTAACACAGGACAGACAGACAACAATGAAATCAATATGCAGCAGTCACACCAGGCGGAGAAGCGAGGCATTGTACGACTCAGCTGCTAAAAATTAGATTTTTGTTTTGTTCACGCAACACATGAACGACTGATAAGCTCCAGAAACACATGTCGAGTGGAGAAAAAAAAAGAAGAAATTAATATAAACATGAAGTAAACCGAGAGCAGCTACAGCGGGGTGACAGGTCCGAAGCAATTCAATATAAAAATCGTATTTTGAGATCAATTTGCTGCTACGACAACCAGTTAAAAAGCTCGGGCGACCCAGCATGGCTATAAAAGACCTGCCGACCTTGAAGAAAGTCTTCGAGTATCATTTTATGCCAAAAAAATAAACAAAAAAAAAATCAGCTCATGTACGTGTGAGGTCAAAAACAGACATAACAGTATATTTATTAATGTCAGAAATCTAAATCAAAAAACTGAGTATGTACCTGAAAATATAAAGTGAAGCATTTACAGTAGATCAATATCACCTCTGGCAACAAAAAGTGGTTTTTCAATGAATTAAATTCTCACTGTAAGGACGACCTTGAGGTAAAAAAAAAAAAAAAATTCTGACTGAGCATGCACCTGAAAATAAAGTGACCCATTTATAAGAGCTTAATATAGAGTCTGGTAGTTAAAGGTCACCCATGTCTGGTGCTACCATCAGTTGTGATACCGTTTGGGGATTGGCTGGTGAGATCACTGCAGCTCTGTTCGTCGTTCAGGGTAAGTGGTCTTACTATGGCTGCTGTGTTGGTTCTGGCAGTGTCATATTGCTCAGCAGCTTGGCTATTGGGAAACTTTAAAAAAAATAATAATAATAATAATGGTTCGGCATTTTCAGCTACAGATAACGGCAAATTGTGCTCAATTATGATGTTTGTGAACGGAGTCTCTGCTCTGATTGGCTGCAAATCCACTGACTGACACTGTTATGTTTTCCATTTTCTTATGTTTGGTCCCTTCAACCATATTATTTAGTATATTTTTACTTCTTTTTATCCATTACTGTCATATTCCTATTGTCAAAAAGCATGAATCCCTCCCTCATAACATCTTGTGCCAACTTGAGCACAACATGTTATATTCATTTTGGGGATTTACCTGAATATAAGGCCAGTACTGCCGTTTTCACAACACTTCTTACCAATACATAAACATCGCTGTGAAAATACATATCAGTCGATGTTCAGTTACTTCCTGTTGATCCTTGATGACTGATTCTGATATGGGTATTATGCAGATTATGCAGGATGCATGATGGGAAGTCTGGAGATACGGAGGTCATGGCCATCTCTCCTGGTAACTTTCTAGGAACTTCTACATGCATGTGCACACGCCTTTTTTCCCCCCACCAGGGTGCCATGATCTGTTTCTCTTATTACGATTATGGGTTTGGCTGCAATAATTAATATTACCACTACTGTGAAAAGTCACATTTAACCATCTGCAACACATGGACAATATAACTTACTTTACAGACTTAAACGGCTGGTGAACAAGCAAGCTACCATTCGAATACAAACAAACATAAACATACAAAAAGGTACATAACAAACTATTCATATAGACAGACATGAAAGAAACGGTTAAACTAAGACTAGACTAGTTTTATTGCCAAACCTCTCACTGTCATTTAACTTTAAATTTGTTGAAAACAGCCTTAAATTAACTAAGTGAAAACCTTTTGTTATTCAGGCGCTGCCACTTCCCCGTCATGTCAGGCAAGTCATTTGCTTGCATTACAATCAAATAATCCCCTCCCCAAAACCTTTTTTACCTCTTGAAGAGAAAACGGCAGCGTCTGAACCCTCTGGTTCTGGTACAACTATTAAGACTGAACCCAGACAACGTTGGGAGCCCATAAAAAAAAAATACATGATTAAATTCTGGTGAAGATGGTTCCTTACAGGCAGGAAGAGAAAAAGGCTGAATCTAGTTTTAATGACATGTTTTGACTACTGCTTCAAGTGATACCTCTGCTATTATTACTTGGATCGTACCTTTATGTGATGCAATGAATAACGAACACAGACTCAGGCAGGTTTGCCACTATGACAACCATAGCTCACAATGCAACCAGGTGCTTCTTCCTGTACTATTAATACCACGTCCACCAAATGACCGCAATATATGGTTGACGTGCCCATTGTTCCGGTGAATAATCCCACTTATCCCAGTGACATAGTTACAGACAATGTAAAGGTTTTAACAGGTAAGTAGGTGTAAAAAAAAAACAAGTTCAGGTTCTCTCAGGTGCTCAAAATCCAAAACCGCTCAACGGCAAACTCACAAACTCAATCTCTCGCCAACAAATGCAACCAGAGACACGGTCACATTCACAGACCGGCTGACTCATTCACTGAGAAAGTCTATAAATCATCAAGTTAGAAAAACAATATATTTGATTGCACTCAAGGGACCCCCGAAAGTTCTTAAATAATAAATACTTAAAAAGTTTATTTGGCTTTTTGTTGAGAGGCATCATTATATTTTTTTTGTTGACTTTTATATTATAAAATAAAACACAAATTAGAAAGTAAAGTTCTGCTTTGACTATGAATGTCAGGTTGTTTGTTCAGTCTGTTCCCTTGATGTATAAGTTGGTGCAGCGCCAGCAGGATGCTGATGATTAGCCTTCACTCGAAATATTTAAGGTATGTCTGGGGTCCTATGAAATAATCAAATCTAAATATTTTCCTTTAAATCATTATTTTTCCTTTCAGTTGGGAATTCAGGACGAGTGTATTTCCATTACTGCCCTTATATGATGTCATCACTGGTTTGACTTTTAGGGAATTACAGATGATGTGTTATGTGAAAGGAGATATCATGTGCCGAGTGTTCCTCGGAAATTAATTATTGCTGTATAACCAGCCTGGTGGCCGGTACTCTCGGCTCATTTGCATTAAGAAAATTCATTAATGAGGAGCAAATGAGACAAGCTTTGCTATTAGGAAGCTTCCCTCCCGACACACATCAAAGCTCAGTGCAGAAAAAAACGTTGGTAGAAGTGACTGAGACAGAAATAAATAAAGATGAAGGTGGTGTAACGATAAGAGAAATGTAACTGATAAGAACTGCGTTAACTAAGAAGGGAAAGAGAAAACACAAACGTATAAAGTGCATGCTGCTGGATCCTACCTTGACCTCGATGAAGTCCGGCTGGCCCATAGCTATGAGCTCTGAGTAGGCCTGCATCTCCTCCACGTTCCAGGCCTTCACCAGCGTCAGCCTGTACACCGTCCTCTGCCTCTGCATGGACAGAAAGAGGTCGGGCACAGTGTCAAAAAGTGAAGTTATAAACATGATACCGTTGATTCTTCTATGTTCCTCTTCTTTGACAACCACATGCAAGAAAGACAACACACATCACATATATGTAGGTATAAAAAGTTGCATTTTTTTTTTTTTATTCACTAGCCACAGCAGCTTGTTGTCACCAACATCTGTCCTCTAGGTGCAACGCAGTGGCTCGCAGATGTCCTGTCATCCACCAACCTTTGTGTCTGAGTTGTAACAGAGCTGTTAGGAGACGGTTCGCACGTCGCCAGATGCTCTTAACAACTGCTGCTGCGTTGCAACACATGTGCACGCGTAAGGGTTTCCCCGAGCTGATCTCAAGGATCAGGATCAGGGTCAGGACCCATCCAGGCATTTTTCAGGGAATGGTATCGACTATACAAAACCTTTTCCCACATTCGCTGTCGATATTTTGTTTATTCCAGGAACACAGCTGTCAAAAAAGTCCCTTTGTGCATTTGTAAAACACTGAAACGCCACAGCATTATAAGCCAGTGAGCAGGGAGGGAAGAATGGAGTAAATAATGAATAAATAGAGAGCAGCCGGTGTCTTTAAGTTACATCAAAGGATTTAAAAATCAGGGGCCGGAGGCATCCCTCTCATACTTAAATAAAAGTACTGATCAATAGCGTAGAATTAGGCTGTTGTCGTAGCTGCATATCAGGAGAGAGGATTATCTAGAATTTGATGGAGGAAGACAGGACAGGAAAGAGAAAGACAAGCAGGGAAAGGGTGACGCCAGAGGACATGAGGGAACTGATAATAATAATAAAAAAAAAAGCAGGATGACAATGGGAGAGGAGAGTACGCTCTTTCCCTCATTTACTCACTCTCTCTCTCTCCCTCTCTCTCTCTCACTGGAAGGTTATCTATAATACTAGGTCCTCTCTGTTCAGCGGGGAAGGGGATAATTGGCCGGTGGAAGCGGGGAGGTATTTCGAGCTGCCTCTATTCCAAATCCGACACTGAGGCACAACTCTATCAGTCCCTGGCGCACCACCGGCAGGGAGGCCAGGTGGAGGAGAGGAGGAGAGCTGTCAAACGGATAACAGAGAGGGATAAGCGCTCAGGAAGGATGGAGATAGAGCCCACCATGAAACAGAGACTTAGGAATCAGGAGTTGAGACACACAGAGAGAGAAAGGGGAGGAGGGAGGAGGGAAGAGAAAGAAAGACTTTATTTTAGGAAACTGGGAAGTCGCACAAAGAAAGCCATATTGTCACAGTGAGGTGCGAACACACAAGAACATGTGCAACCCTCTGGGGCCAATGTAATCATGCTAATCTATAACGCTAAATCATCATGTATGCGAGTATACATAATGTCTCCGGTGTTGTTTGGATCATAAAACATTATTGACTTAAGGGTTTATCATGCATTCATTTGATCAATAGCTAAATATGACGAGGGCCAAACCTCGAGGTGAACATATTTCTAAAAATGATCATGACTGCTTTTGATTTATCTCAATTCAGCGATCATATCAAACCGAGCAAAATCATCACTGCTGTGAATTTAAGTTTGATATTAAGAAGCAAAAACACAGGAAAAATGTACATATTGTCGACTTCTGCAATAAGCTGAAGAATCATAACTGATTTTCAGGTTCATTTCACATTCACAACACATCAAACTTTAAAAAAAAAACATCAATTTTTCATGCTAGTAGTTGATTTGAAAGAAAAGAAGCCATATAATGCATCCATAGAGTACATGACTGACATCTGATCCTCCTGTCCTGTTTTTCCATTTCATGGTACTGGCTCGACTCAACTCTACTCGACTCATTTTGCTTTTTCAGATTTGGTTTTCCATTACAGATAAACCCCCCCCCCCCCGTTCAGTGTAGAGCGGGGTTTGCTCGGACGCCCGTCGCTGATTGGTCAAACACAAACACACATCCCAGATACTTTGTGTGTCTGAGTGTCTGTGTCACCTCATTAATAAGACGAGGAAGTACTCACATATCGATTTAGGACATCCATCACTTTAGGACGAATGGAGGACGTTTCTCTTAAAAGTTTTGTTGTTTTTAAGAAGACGAGAGAAAAAAAGAGAGAGAGACACAGAGACAGCACGGAGGTTCTTGAGCGAGGAGAGGTAACGGCAATAAAGAGAGGGAGAGAAATAAAACGTTATTTTCTGACTGTTTCACGGCCGTTATGCTCTAAAGCAGAAATAAATAACCCTCAAACATTCAACAGATGATTTACTGAGGAAATAAACCTCTTAGTTTCAGTTTAATTTTCCTCCTCTGCATTTCTCCTTTTCATTCATTCATTACATCCGACTAATGTAGCGATAAATACAAAGAACAACAGGACAAATCAGTATTGTTTTTTTCTTTTAGCTGAGGAGCACAAGTGAGCGAGACGGAGAGTTTTTAACGCCACCTTTTATTATCAGCTCAGCTCGTTTGGAAACTTGACGGAGGCGATACAAAAAAAAAAAAAAAAAAGTAGCTACCAGATACCAGGTGCTATACGCAACTTTTGCTAGATGGAAAACCAAAAAAAAAAGGCGAGTAGAGTAGAGCAGAGTCGAGCTGACACCATGTAGTGGAAAAGTGGCTTTACATGTGGTATGCTGGGCAAGAACACCCTGATATCATTAGACATTCGTTGGACACCGAGTTCAAAAGGTAATGCTTTAGATGGACGGCTCCTCAAGACTACAGAGCGCTATTCAAAATAATGAGATTCCAGCGAGCGTGCCAGCAGGCAAAAGTGTCACAGTCTCTGGTCCAGCAGGACTCTGCCCTGAACTGAACTCTGGATGAAACTTTAGTCACTTAAAAGGGTAGAAAAAGTGACACTAACGTCCTCACAATATTCTACAACGATTTCCAACCGTTGTTTGCATGTAGATTTGACACGAAATGGTCATTTAGAGAACTTCTTAACGCTATAAGATGCTTGCTTTGTATTATTTTAATGTTAAAAGACGTCACTATGTATCATATACTGTTTCACATACAGTAATCATAGTCCAGATTGAAGAGACTGTTAAAAATGGACCCTTACTAAATTCCTCAAACTGTTAAAAAAACAAAACAAAAACAAAAAAAACACAAACTCAATCAGAATTTTGACATCTTAACTTTCACATAAGTCGTATTTATCACAAAGCCATCTGATGCGTTTAATTCTGATGAGGTTGTTAATGATGATGTTCCTCTTTTTATGGCTCAACCTCTGCAGTCACTGATATTTGCTTGTTGGTGTGTGTGGTGAAAACGGCGAGACGCAATTAGAGTGCAATGATCCGTCACCGGTGATTTGCTCGGAGCTGTGCAGTTACCAACACCTCAAGCTGAGGTGGTAATGAATTAGTCCGGTGTTTGCTAAAGCATTAAACAAGAGGAAGCCGGCCTATCACGGAGAGAGAGGTGTAATAGAGGCTCCCCTCTCTGAAAGACTTCATGGCTCACTTCTTTTTCAAGGTCGTTTTTTACCGCTTCACCTGAGCACCTCTTTTTTTTTCTCCCTCTCTCTCTTTGACTTTGTTTTTTTTTTTTTTAGGAAACACCCTAAAAGAATCGATTTACACAAACGTCTAGGTGGCTGCGATGATGGACTATCCTTATGCTCACGAATGATGAAAAAAAAACCTGCAAGGTTATTGGATGCAGGGGTAGTTATGGACACAGATCACACACTTGATAGAAACACCTCTGGATGGTTTTATTCTTACAGCGGTGGCGATGACATTATCAACCTATAAGAGCCGAAATGTTAAAAGGTTCGTTTCAAAGGAATCAATAAAAAGCCGCTCTTACTCACTTGATTGAAGTGTAAAAGGATTAAAGCGCTTTCAAATCATTTATTGTCATCTTGCCGTCATCACATAGGAATCTGATAAATAGGGAGGACGTTGCAATCTGTGCTTACAGAGAGGACTCAGTCAGGGTTACGGCTTTTGTCAGCTGCTCCGATTCAACTCAAAACATAAAAGAAGATCTTCGGTTGTTGTGGAGATTCTGTACATTTTCAGGGCAGGGAGAGACACAAACGGTTTGAAAGCGAGTTGTATTATAGATAAAGTTTCTTTTCTATTCAAAAGTTTAACCGTATCAAAAATCCGCCCCAAAATCTAAAGATGCAGAGAAAAATGAAAGAATGAAATTTGGGTGTCTCACTTTAGTCTGAATGTTTCATTTTTTACCAGAGCTAAGAGATATTTCCGACAAATAAGATCCTCTGACGGTGAGCTGCATCTCTCATCTGTTTGTCAACAACCATATCAGATGCAATCTCTCAAACAAAATCCAGCGCCTTGAATAAGCTCGATCGAGCGAGAAACCCTGACAAATACAGAACATTAGTGAGAAGAAAAGATACAAAAAAAAAAAAAGATCAAGATGATGCTTCCCTGTTACGGCTGATAAGAGCAAATTATTGTCTTAAAGTGCCACTTTGTGCCACTGAAAGGTCATCACCATTACATCCCCCCAACCCTCCGTCACATCGTATCATTCGGTGTCAAGATGATAATCATAACAAACATTGTAGGTTTTAAATCTGGTGATGATATGTCTGCATGTAGAAACATGCAGTGCGGGAGGATATGGATGCAGGTGTCAACTTTGCAGCGTACACACTCCTCTCAGTTAGAGATAAAGCAAATGACACACGAAAGAAAATGGTTTGCATTAAGGATTGGCAGACCAGCGCCAGCTCTGATTGGCTGGGATGCTTCCAGGATGCCGTACGGCTAACGATTTCCGAGGTGGAATTAGTTTTACACTTAATCACAGACGAGTTGGGCTGAGCAATATGACGATACATATATCATGTGACAAGAGAAAAACATTGATTGTTTCATATTATTTCATTGCGACACAAGCCACACTCCTTATTTTTTCGTCTCTCCTCTGCTACGCTGCGCACGCACGCGCACACACACACACGGGGAGGGTTCAGCCTCGTCCTCGCTGAGAAAGAACAGAGAAGCAGCGAGACGGCGGCTATAGATGACAGCAAAACACAGTAGAGACCGTCTTCATTTATGTGCACTCGTTTCATTTCAGCTCAGTGCGAGAGAGTCTCTGCTGCGTTTTGCTGTCGTTTATGGTCATGCCGCTCTCTCTCACACACAGGAGAGACAGTGAAGCAGGTAAAGTACTCGAGCTGACTTGCAACTACAATTCTTAGGTTGATGAAAGCTTTGGGAGTCAAAAGCCGAGAGGAGGGAAGGATCAACTATTTATCCGCTGAATCAAAATGTGCTATATCAGGATTTGTATCGTTAACAGGATGTGAGATTTTAGTCATATCCCTCAGCCTTTATTGCAAGTATCATCATCTAGTGTGATTTATATGCTTGTGATGGAGTATTACAAAGACAAAATAATTCAATAGACTTCATCAAGCTTGAGGTATTAAGTTATCGTGACCTGGGAGACTCAATATCAAGTGCTTTATGAGCAGAAAAACAATCTCATAGTTCTTGTTTACAGTGACATCGATCCTACTTTGATTGTACGATCTATAAGAGTCATAACCTCTATTCATGAAAATTGGTTATAATTAGCTGACACAGTGTGCTGCCAACTGCCAATTATGATCACAGGTGAGCTTGACATTGAAATACAGCAGTCTAATCTTTCCAGGTCCAGAGCTCCAGAGCAAACACCTTACTTCACAGTAACATCCAGGATTTAGCCATCACCCTCTTGGTCACACTCTCACCTCTCTGATCTCTTAATGGGCAGCTTACCTTCTCTCCCAGGGCTTTGAGGCTGTCTAGGAAGCGTGGCCAGAAGTCCTTAAAAAGCGGCCGGTCGATCTTCTTTAGACTATCTTTGGTGCTCGCGTCCACACTCACATACAACTGGGTAACTGGCACCAGACTCCTGGAAATTACAACAAAAAAAAAAAAATATGGAGGAGGATAAGAATGATTCAGTTTGAGGAGAGAAAGAAAGTCAGCACAAAACTTAAGGAGCCTTTGCAAAATAAAAAAATGAGAACAAAAAAGAGTAAATCCCTTTTCTTAAGTCTCCTTTCAATATCATCAATGCTTTAAACACTTCTAAGAAAACAAGAGTGTATTTCTGTCAGATCTCTAAAAGCAGACAGTCGTGTTTCTTCAATCTGAGACGAGACAATAGAGTGGAAACTGCTTATAGTGATCACGTCTGTCTGGGTCAAATTGTGACTGTAAGCAGGTGATTATTGTAACCGATGTTTTATCTTTTTCTTTATTTCCCTTTCAGAACACCGTCTAATTGAAATCTGTATATTTACTACATGAAAATAAAGTAATGAAGAAGACAGTTTTGCTATTTACAGAATTTTATTGACTGTTTTAAAATACCGCACAGCTGTTTCAAACACTTTGCAGTTCGCCATAAGCTTCAAGGAGACTATGTTTTTCCCCATCATGATTTCAGTGTGCACGCCGCAGCAGCCTCAGGTGACCAGCAGGAAGCAGACGGGTTACCACGAGGTAATAATGGCGCCGCAGCCGCTAAGTTCATAATTTTAATGGCAGAAAAGTAAAAAAAAAAAAACTGAATTATTGTCGTTTTAAACATTTTTTTGCACATGTTGTCATGTATGAAAAGACCCAAAATGAACACTGTAAGCAGACTACTTGATTATTATAAGCAAATTATTTAAACAGTATTTGTATAAGAACGATTTTGTCCCAAGCTTTTCAATCCATATCAATCGGTTTCCACTGTATTTTCACAGACGTGCTGCTCAGCTCCACTCCACCTTTCTGCACACATGGGACGACATGAAGTAAAACACTCTATACACTTGTGTTTAAAAGCAACGGACTCATTGCAGAGGCAGGTGAAGGACAAAAAAAAACGAGGGGGCAGTGAAGGAGGAAGCTCGAGAGTGGTTCTCATCAATATTAAATAAGGAAAGACATCGACTTGTGCGTGTAGCTGCACTCTGGGACAATCTGTAAGAGCAGGAAGACACATCGGAGAAGTAAACAGAACCAGAAATGTGTAAAAGATCCACACGACTGCAACAAGAGGAGCGCAAAACCTTTTTATGTGTCTGAGATACAAATATTTGCAATAGAGGCAATTGTGTGAAGATGTGAAAATAACCAATTAGCCAAGTTAGAGATGAGACAGGACCGTCAGGGAGCAACAGCTCTTTGTACTTCTGGTGAATCATCTTTCAAAAAGAAGAACATGTTCCCCTTTATCGAAGCAAACTGCAACAGCTCATCACAAACCAGGTGGCTCTGACAGACAGGGGGAAAAAAAAGGGCTGATGGCTGCTGTTCTTGCCTTCAACATGCTCGATGACTATATGATAAGTCAGCCTGTGACAGGCTAGTTAGCCGACACGCCGGGTGTGTCAGCGGATGACAACTTGCGAGGCTTCTGGACGGACGGACGCGGCATGAAGGGGTCTCAGGGTGAGGTTTACTGAGGCTTGGGTGCTTTGTTTTTCAGGCACAGATGTGACACATTTAGCCCTGAACGCATGTCGTACTGATCAAATTGAATAATGCAAAAGGGAGTTTTGCAATTTCCTTTTATTTGTTAAGACATTTAAGTGAGCGTTTGTGTATATTTTGCCCATTTTTTTTTTGTTTTTTTCCTCTTTTTGTCTCTTTTTCGGTCACCTTGAACGCATTTAATGCTTCCTAACGTAATAATAATAAATACCTATGTTCTAAATATTTGAATAGACTTTTATTAGTAATATTTTGAGCCTAACAGTTTTCCTCAGGTGGAGGTATTTTTGGGATCGAGATCATAAGTCGTCATTTCTTTTTCTGAGTTTAGTAATCTCATACAAATCTCACCTCTGAACTGCATCTATGAGCTTCCCTTCACTCATAAAATTCACCTGGAAGGCAGAACCGGGCGCAGCTCAGGTGCTGAATACATAATGAGCTGCTGTCTTGGTAAAGAAGGAAAAAAAAAAATCAGACGCTAACGATGCGGGCAGACTGTGGCTCCTGACTGAATAAAGATGAAGCCGTCATGATTATTAATACAGTAGATGTCTGCTTTAACATGCTGTCTCTCTAATTGCTCTTCTAGTTCTTCACTATATACTGTATGTGTGGTGCAAGAAAGGCTTTGATTTATTTTATTTTTTTTATATAAAAAAAAAAAGGATGTCAGGGAAGTTTACAGCCACAGTGTTGTGTTGACTGATTGCTCAGCAGAAGCTAATAATGACACTCCGAGGTCAACTCAGTGTTTTCTTCTCAGACATGAAACGTTTTTTTTTTTTAGTGATGCTCACAAACCCTCCTGCATCTAAAGTACAAAGCAAAGAGAGGTGTGTGTGTGTGTGTGTGTGTGTGTGTGTGTTTCATATCTTTTGTTTTGTTTTTAATTCATTTTTCATATAGTTGCTGCATATTTTTCATATAGTTGGTGCCTCTAGGAAGTGGACCTGAGGTGAAAACTACTGTCAAAGAAACATGGATGCAGAAAAGAGGAGACTTGAGCTCTTGTAGCTGGTTTACGTTTCTCAATGTAGCGTTCCAGAGAAGTCATGTAGTCAGACTGGTGTTGCATCTGTGACATTACCTAAAGGTTAACTATTGATGCCCTTTGTGTCATTACAGAAAAGGAGTTTTCCCAAATCACTTCAGTATAATAAGCTAGTGGCTTTTTAGAGAGAAAGCATGTTTAGCAGGTCATGGTTATCCAAGGAGGGTTGAATCAGGGGCAACTGGACTTTCGAGTGTCTACGAACGAGTCCAATTACCCTCGATTCAACCATCCTTGGACATGTTTAGCACTCGAGCGCAGGACTCGGCGTATACGGCCACTTGTTTTGAAAGGTCAGTTCATCCAAATTACATGAAAACATATTTTCCCACTTGTCCTCAGCGTTGTCTGGTCGCACAGACGTGCCGAGGTCATGACATATCCACCTCTGAAAAAAAAAGATTTCAAGCACCACAAACAAAGCTCCGTTTTACTCCATTGTACTAGATCCTTCTTGTTAAAAGGACAAACAACACCGGTAATTGCGGAGATTAAACCTTTGATCCTTTCCTGCAGGAGAACAATCTAATTGCTAGGTCACAACTGATAGTCTCTACTTTCTAATGCACCTGCCCAAACTTAAAAGAAAAGAGCTTGTGAAAAGAAAACGAACTAAAGAAATGTACTCAGACAGAACGGATTGGCTGGAGTGGAGATTTTGAGAGTTTGAGAGTAGTATACTAACACACACAGCCACACAAACAATGTGTTTGTGTCCATTTAGCCCCTACCTGATTTCCTTGGGGAACTGTGCGTTGGTAACCAGGAAACTGGAGATGTGGTGGGAGTGGAGGAGGCGGACGAAGGCGTTGATTTCCGGGTACATGATTGGCTCGCCCACCAGAGAGAGGGCGCAATGCTTGACTGCCAAGCCTTCCTCGTACCGCTCAGGCTTCACTCCAGGAACACCTGGAGGGAGAGAGGAGGTCAGTGGTCAATTCCACCTTTGACTCGATGTCTCCTAACAATAAAGCGAGTGGTCTCACATGTGGAAGCGTGTATTAAAAGCATTGCTGATGCAAATTGAAAAAAAAAACAAACAAAAAAAACAAGGGAAATAACAGCTTGAGGTCAAGCTTTGAAGTGAGGGCAAAGTGGATGATTACATACAACTACAAGAGGCACAAGAGAGGAGAGGAGAGGAGAGGAGAGGAGAGGAGAGGAGAGGAGAGGAGAGGAGAGGAGAGGAGAGGAGAGGAGAGGAGAGGAGAGGAGAGGAAAGGAGAGGAGAGGAGAGGAGAGGAGAGGAGAGGAGAGGAGAGGAGAGGAGAGGAGAGGATACAGATTAGACTTTCCTGCTGTTCAGTGGATCCACAAGATTAATTGACTATTAAATTTTTGATCACTGAATACGAAGTACCTTTGATTGATTTCCTGACCCAATAAAAATTCTATTAAACTGAGGAATCAAGTCCTGGTTTTCATTAGTTTATGGCAAACAATATTATGATTGTCTAATCATTGAAAGCCCGTATTTGGATCAGGACCACAGGCCACCAGATTCACACAGACTTTTATTGGTTACCAAGGACGAGCAAAATTACAGTAATGAACTAAACCGACTGGGATATGAAACAGAAGGAGAGCCAGAGAAATCTGTGATTTTATGAAGTCTACTTTTGGGATTTTGGGAGGAGGCGGCAAATAAAGGGACATAAATGCGAGCTCCCAGCAAGCACTGGGCTTTGAAGGCAATTTAACATACCTGCCAGGTCCAACAGAGACCCAGAAAGCATCCCCCCCCCACACACACACACACAATCATCACACAAAGCATTTTTTTGAGCATCACAAGCCAACACGACTCGTTTCAATGACAGAAGTTGAGCCATTCGGTCCAATCACATTTGGAAAGTTTAGAAAAGTTGCACGACTGAGTGTAGAGTTTTTGCACTATGTATTCATCCAGGTACATTTCTTGGCTTCATCGCACCGCTGAGCAACTTTCAAGGGAATGAACAGGGCGCCCGCCTCCAACGCTGTATCCAATTCTCTTTATATATCCATGCATGACTGCAGCAGCATCATCATTTAAGCCTCCTTTCTGCTGACAGTATTATGTATTAAATGCTGTTTGACATGGTAAGAAATTTAATGGAGACTGGGAATAAACAAACATGCTGTTTAATTTCAGAGTGCATGATTCTAAACTTTGCACCGTTGCTTTTACAGTATGTGCTTTATAAGAGTACATCAATGAATGGATGATAAGGTTGTAACATTTTCTATAGTTGAATCACATAAAGTGAGTTATTGTGCTACCTCAAGGACAAATTGCATCTCGCAACAGCTGCAAAGACACCAAACAGCAGGCCGACCCCCCCACGAGAAATCTAACTTAACTCTGTTCATAACAGCCGGCCGAGGAGGACAGTGCGTCTCTGTTAAGACGAGTGTGTGAAACCTCGTTAAATGTATATATCTTCTAGTGTTAGAGATGTGAAATTCCATTAGATTCTCACACAGTTGGTCCCCTTGAGGTTTTTTTTTTTTTTTTTTTTTTTTTTTTTTTTTTTTTTAAAGGACTTTATTTTTTGAAGTGGTTCATTCAGATTAAAATCAAGTCTATAAGTAAGGAGGTCTGCCTCTATTATGAGCTCAGTATAATGATGGTGACTGAATTAGAAGCCGCAGGACTGATTTGAAGGGAAGACTAAACTATTATCAGAGACCTTTAATGTCCTCTGGACTTAACCTGCATTATCTTTGATTCAGCACCAAGACTCAAGGGAAGGATCTGTTCAACACAGAAGATGGTAAAGAAGTAATTATTCTCCAGTTTTTTTTTTATCATCTCCCCGGTTTTCGTTTGACGATGTGTGATTAAAAGAAACACGCCGAGCGCTTCAGGTGGTGGCATTTAATGTCTACTTGTGCAAGTGTGAAACTACAGTACGCATGACTGGAGCGTGCATGTGTGACTGCTGTGTTGTTGTAGTTAAGCAGAACAAAATATTTAATTCATGCATTGACTTTGCTATAAAAAAAAAAAAAAAAGTAAGAACATCACTGAGCTTCTTCTCGATATGTAAAATCAGGCTCACGTTCATGTGAATTCTCCATAACGTCCAGAGCACATACTCATGCAGGACAGTTAGAGCTAAGTCCCAAACAAAGAGCAGATACTGTGAAACAATAACTGCAAAATACATGATCAAACTAACAAACTAACTAAACTAAACCGGCTAAGAACTCAACCAAACCTTCTATAAAAAAAGGTGCATTTAAGCACCTAAAACCATATTTTGGCCTTTTTTAATAGACTTCCTGGTCTGGTATTCCATTGGTTTATAGTTTAAAACGATCCCTTACTGCGTTATTATGTCCCACCACAACATCCTGTTTCAACAGTTTTCAATTCACTATCAAAGAATAGCATTTCATGGAGTATTTCATGTTAATAATCAGCAGACGAGAGTATCACACACTCACACGACACTCCTCTATAGTATTCTGAGCCCAAAAATCATTAGAGTCCTCTGGGCCTCAGTTAGCGGGAAGCAGATGTTTATTCCTAGTTTGGTCGTCAATATCGCACTATAGTCTTTATGAGGAGAGGAGCATTGATTTAAACTGCATTTCCTCTTCAAGTTTAATGACAGTCTCATATAATACACTTTCTACAGTGAGGTACAGTGAAGTGACTAATAACGTCTCCTTATAAAACTGTTGCATGACATTTAAAACTGCTATTTGATGAGTCATTTCAGGCAGAAGATCATTACGCTAGACACTGTAAAATGCATCACTGTCAATGGTAAATGGAGTTGAAGGCTTCCTAATGTGATTTTACAGTGCAACTGGAAAATTACAGATAATAATGATAATAAAGACTTTGGCTAAGACTATGTTTGACTATGTTTCTAATAAGAACGGCAAAGCTTTGCTTTATAAAAGCATCTGAAAATGTGTTTTCCCTTATTTTCTGCAGAAAACATAACTATAATCCATTTTATGATAAATGTTAAGTTGGTTTTTTTACTGTAAGTGGAGGAGGAAGCAGCTTATTGTCAACATAATATTATGTGTGCCGTTATTCCACTACGATCGAATCGTGAAATTACATTTTCTATAATGACATGCATCATAATATATCACGAATGACTGCTCTGAGAATGATATTATCCATTAAGTAGCCCTTTGAAGAAGATACGTCTCTGAAGCTTTTAGTATTTGGCATCTATATCATATCCTGAGCACAATGGCTTCACTGTTTCATAATGGGATCAGCAGCGGGTTTGAGGTTAGACAGGAAGCCTTCCGACTTCAAGGTCACAGGATCGAGCCAGTGCTTAAGATCACTTCGGCTGGAGGAACAGTCATGCATGTCGACTCAGCAAGCTTTGATGTCAATGTACGTTTTGTTTGTCAAACTGAACAGTTGGTACAATGGATGAAACTTTAAAGAAGTAGGCCAGAGCCCCAGTGGCGACGGATCTCAAAGAAAAGTGTTGGTACTGAATAGAAACAGCAAATAAATCAACAAAGAGATGGAGAGGAAAGAAGTTAGTTTGGCAAAGTGAGTTTGGACTTGATGGGAATGGTTTTTGGGTGTGTGTGTGAGAGAGAGTGTATCTGGACTGACAGGAGTCTGCAGGCCAAATTAGTTTTAAGTCTCAATGGCTGCTCAGGGACAGTCTTGTCACAAATCCAAGAGTTATCTCTGCAGCGTACCAGGATGCAGTTTGGACCGGGGAAATGAAAGAGCTGAACCGCTGCACCATAGCCGACTTTCAAGTGGAAGCAGCTCAGAATAAAGCCTTGTTGAGAAGGAGAAACCTTTTTCATGCCGAGTGCGTACACGTGTCAAGTGGTTGTTAATTCTGTCTCTGAAAAAATATGGTAATAAAACATCAGTGACCGTTTGTGCAGGTCAAAACAAAACAACAACATAACGCCACGCTAACGAGAAGAGCATTCAGTGTTGCAATAATTAGTGAATTAGTTTATCGGTTTATTAATATGATGAATCGTTCGCTGGTTAAAGTTATTCATCAGGGAATAAATGAAACAGTTGTTGATTCCAGTTTCTCAGCTCTGAGGATTCTTTGCTTTATCTGCTTTTTATCATCAAGTTACATATTTTTGCATTTTGGACTTAAGGTCAGACAAAACAAGCAATTTGAAGACATTACCTCAGACTCCAGGAAGTTTTTGAGACTTCATAGAGTAAAATTACTTACTGATAGAGTAAATTACATACTGGTAATTACGGCTTACTGATTTTTCTTTAAGAAGAATGAAAATTATTACTTCTACCGCTGCAAGAGTATTAATTTCAGTGTAGATCTTGTTTAAAACCTTTAAAACCAAGTTGAATAAAACCAGTTTTCCCCCGTAATGACTACTTGTTTGCACCAATGAAATTCTGATAAATGTGTCAACACCATGTTTTGACAACATTTTTCAAAACCTCTTATAGACAAATCTGCTTAGGGGAATACTCATCTAGTGATCGCTAAATTTTGTTTTGGCTGAGCTTTGGGCAACCAATCAGCCTTCCTCAGCCAATGATAGTAGCAGCCAGAGAAAATAAGTCCCAAATGCCAGCAGTTTTAGTACAAAGTAGTACAAACGCAGCCCAAAAAAAAAAAAAAAAAAATGTGATTACAGGGCTAATTCTTCCATTAGAAACAGTTAAATGCTGTGATTCTGATACAATTAATAGTCTGTAGGACCCTATGTGGAAAAAAAAAAAATGTTGTGACAATGAAGACACAGTGGAGGTGGCAGACAGGGATTGAAGTAGCTCAGAAAGGCTGTGAAGAAAGCAGAGAAATATCAGCATTTTGATCTTCAGTGTGCGTCATTACACACACGAGAGGTGACACGAGGTCATGAGGAGTGAACTGAGGAGAGTAAGGAGGCAAAGAGTGCTAGTGATTAAACTTTATGATGTGCACTCAACAGCATTTAGTGCACAGATAAACAGATAGCCAGACAGACACGGATGCGTGACGAGCGTGTGCGTCAACGCCGGAGCGCCCACCTCTGAACTGTCGGATCATGTTCTGATGCTTCTCCAGGGCGTCCTGCAGGATTTTCTCAGCGGGGTCCATCTTCCAGCGCCACTCTGTGCCCACAGGGTTGGTGTGATGTCTTGTAGAGGGGCGCACAGGTAAAACAGGAAAAAAAAAAAAGGGAACAGAAGACATATTTGTAACCGCTCGGTTTAGGGATGCTGCTTGTTCGTTCATTCGTGGTTGAAGCGCTTAAACCTGAAGTATGAACTGACGCCCCGTATCGCTCCGAGTAATTTCTCACATTTAGACTGGGGTCATTTAACACACACACACACACACATAAAAACATATTTCACTAGATTTAGAGGAGCATCCTTCTAACAAGGTGATTAAAATGAACAAGACTGAAGAAGTTTACTCACAAAACTGATATTTAATTTTGAGGTTGTCCTCAACGATGCGTCCTATCTTAAAGGATTTCACCTACCTTTGGTTTTAACAACACTTCCTGGTTGTCTATGTGTGACGTCTAGGTGCAACAACAAATCCCGAAGCATCACAAATTTCAGTCTTTTCGCATGCATATGCACACACTCGCATTACACATACTGCCCTCGCCCATCAAATCTAATTCCACCTGTTGCTATAAAGGAGGTGGATCGGCGAAGGGCAGCTGCAACGATAAATCCGTGCCCTGAAATTGCTTACTTCCTGTCATGCTACATCGCCGCCTTTAAGAGAGACGCGCGTATCTGTGATGACAGGGAAGCGGTTCACCTCTGCGGATTCTGACAGCGACCTTTCAGCGCTCGACACAGTCGCCTTTTTTCCCAAATGGAAATTGAGGGGAGCAAAACGCCCCGTCTCTCTCGCCGATGTCACGATGAATCAGCGTCCACCCTCGAGGCCTCGCGGTTATGCCGGCCATTAGTCTTCTGCATGAAAATCATTAAGTTTGTTTGCCACGGCGGAGATCATTGCTCAATTACATGGAGTGGACTTGACTAACGAGGTAAACAATTTGGAGTTTAGACAAGCAGGCAGGCAATAATCCCCCAAACGCTATGAAAATAGGTTCCCTGCCTACTTGGTGTAGATTCTGCTATGGTTCAATTAGCCATATGATTGTTGAAATATAATTATAAACAACAAATTAAAAGTTCCAGCTAATTAATGTGACAGCTGTAGACTTTGCATTATTAAAAAAAGTTCATTAAATCAGTAAAGGAAAGCAACTAAATACCCAAATATTGGGCGGTAGAGCCAGATTTAAGCTTCATGCGAGGGGTTAACAGGAGTTCACCTGTTCACCGCAGTGCAAGATGCATATAATGTACATAATCAGGCCTTTTCATGCTTTAATTATATTTCCCACAATAACTGTGTTTACATTCAGGACGGTATGAAGGGGTCTAACCCACCGACTAATAGAGCTGGCGTCACATCCAGGTAATTATAATGTTATTCCCCCCCCTTTTTTCCCCATTACTGGAAATAAGACACGATGCCATGCAATCACCACGTTTCATTTATTTGTAGAGGACAGCAATCTAGGAGAGCAGGTTTGCAGTAGAAGTAGGTTTGCTAGATGTGAGTTACTGAAAAGGAAATCACTACTCAGTCTTCACGTTGTCCTCTCTATCAAATATCTCTACAAGCATCTTGTAGATTACCAATGTAGCTCAAGCTGTTTTCCTGTCTGAATCCCAGCATGTGGTGATTTGCAGACAACGGGACGACCGGCCATTGTCTGCAAAATAGCTTGGTCTCCTGAGGGGCCATAGTAACCTGCTGCGCACCACGACCAAAAAAAACAACGTCTAGTAAAAGTTACTTAAGATGTGGACTTAACAGTGACTTTTATTCTTCGGTTACATACCTCCAGCAGAAGACACACTTGTTAGCGCAGGCGAGGCTGGGGGTTGTCTCCATGCACCGGTGGGACTCAATACCATAGAAGGTGTGCTTGTAACAGCCTCCTCTCCCTCGCAACATAGACTAACCAACACAAACAACATGCATGCATTCAGTTTGTAAAAAAAAAAAAAAAAAAAAAGTCTAATGCTCTGTTGAGAAGAGAGAAGAGATTCATTTCAGTACCTTGGTCCATCGGCAAAGCTTTACTCCTGAGTGACTTCCAATTAGTTTGTAGCCTGCGCAGAAACAGAAAGAAACAAACGGGAGAAAAACAAGACTCTCAATCAGCAAACACCTCTTTGACTCAGAGCTACAAAAAGGCCGAATTCAACGGGTACTTAATACACAGTGGTACATTTTATTTGAGTGGTACATCAATAAAGTCATGCTCAACATTCACAAAGTCATTTTCATCCACAGTTTTTAGCTAAAGGATACCGAACAGCTCCAATAAAGCAACGAGTGGCTGCTCAAGGGCGACTGAACAGCGGAGTGAAGGAGGGGATAGTGATTCAAATTTGCTTTCTGCACAAAAAAGGGGGGATAAAGTGTTCCAAATTCACTTTCTTCACCAGCCTGCCTCTCTATCCTCTTATATTACCACAGTCTCATAGGCGCTGACCACATGCGGGTGAGTCCCCACAGGCCTTTTCTGGCTTTTTTTTTTTCCCCCACACACACACGTTCCTCTGTGATGTCTGCCTATCAAAGAGAATATTTTAATCTTCATCGCTTAATCTGCTTAAGAAATACCAGAACGTGACATTTGGATTGCTTCGAGGGTAATCAAGAGGACCTCACTTTGAAAGTCCCAACATTTAAAGAGACTTTTTAAGTTCAGCCATGCACTGGATGTAAAAAAAAAAAAAACCCAAGTAGAATTTAAGTAGATTTTAGATGGTGAAATTTAATTTGGCGACCTTATATGTGTTTTAGCCGCTATTAAACCCTTATAGCTGGAATATCTAATTAAAACACAGCAGGAAATTTGTGTCTGGGTGTGTATGGGTGCTCTGGTTTAGTGCTAGATGAGTCAAACACAAATGTTATTCACTGAGGTTGTTTATGAGTATATTTATAGAAAAGACTGAACGGTGAAACTACTCCTTATTGATTTTGCCATCTGAATGAAACAGCTCGCCATCGATCAAGGACGTTCTTTTTGATGTTGTCTATCTACAAATGCACAAAAACAAAAAGCACACACAGAGAATTCAATTCCTTTTTTTTTTTCCTCCTCTTGAGGCCCTTGACCTCAACTGCTCCAGTGAAGCAGTTGCTAAAGGTCACCTCAGCGCTGGAAATAAGGGAGGGGCGAGCGCTGCTTCGCTTCTTCACTTTACCCACCCAGATTTATCTGGAGGTCACAAGTTCGCTTCTCTAACCTTTAGGCTACCATGTTCTTGCAGATGCCAGAAATGGCATCTGCCCAAAAAAAGTATAATATGTGTTAAGAATAATGTTACTTTGATGTGCAAGGCATCAGAGCCTGAGCCAAAAGGAAAATGACAACAACAATGAAACCTGGAAGTCACGTTTATGAGCACAAAATGCACATATGAATGCATGTATGTATAGAAAAAAGTCCTCACCCATAAGACTTTTAATCAGTATAGCAAAAAGTCTGTGGTGCTCTCTCTAGTGGGCCAATTAAGGGCTTAAATATGGACTGCTATTTGGGCACAGCATCACTGACAATTCTGCCCTCTGAGTAGTCTCGGGGAAATTAAACCTGCAGGTAGAGGATGTGTTTAAAGAGAGACTTGGAAAATCAACCTAATTTGTTTGGAGAGGTCTGTAGATCCTTCTTTACAGGGTCTCATAGGTACCGGCTTTCCAAAGACAGATGTGCTTAATTAAAAAGAGACACTGGACAACACCTTTTTAACTGCACCTTTACCTAAATAACATCTGTCAAACTTTTGGCGCGCTAGTCTCTTGTGACGGTTTATGACGTCACCGAAAACTCAGCAACTATGTTGAGTTTGCTAACTTGGGTTTTGTAGTTGTCTTGTACGTCAACAGTCGACAAAGCGCTGTTGTAGACAAACTGCAGCTACAATGGAACAACAGATACACAACATTAACACAACAGATGTGCCGGTTGTCTCTTTTTAGCTATTTTCAACAGGTCATATTTAAAAGCTCTAGTCCCCTGAGCCTTGTTGATGACTCATTTTCTTCAAACTTTAAATGTTAAAACTCTCTTTAGACATTACACAAGAGTTTCAATACATGTGTGATTGTTTGCGACTATTTCATGCAAGGACAAAAAAAAAAAAGTCTACGAAGGGAACGCAGCCTTCCGAGACCGAAAATCATTAAAACAAACGCCAAATCTTTCATCCTTCGCTCTTTTGTTCCAAACAAAACAAAGCATCCACCGGGACGGACTGCTGCCAACATAAACACCATGAATTAGGTCAACATTTGGTCAAACGAAGTGAAGTCTTGCTTGCAGAGTCCTATTTATAGAGTATTGTATAAGCTAACAGCGGGGGGGTTATTGGCTGCGAATGACTGGCCTGTGCAATAGTAGTGAATGAAGTGAATAGAAAAGAAATAGTAAACTGTTTCAGACAAAGATGATGAGTCACCTACAAATGGAATATATAGATCTATTACAAGTGGCTTCAAACCTCACAGGAAGTAGCTCACTGCCTTATATTTGCAATAAAGGAATAAAATGAACATGAAGGATGAGGACTGAATTAATAAGTGTCATGTTGACACCAGGCAGTGGTTTTGTTGAGGTTTCGTTGTGGGAGGGAGAGAGGAGTAACACTCTTGGGACGGCACCCTGAGGACAGGAGGACTGCACTGCATCATTAAGTGCTATTAGACGACACACACATCCCCCCTCCAGTCTCCACACTGCTCCTTTGTGTAGCATCTCTGACCAGCTTTAACTAGACATTGCTTCTGTCAGGATGTCAGGGAAAAAAAAGGCTGAATACAGGATGCAATTTCAGTATCTGATGCCAAAGATGCTTGATAAATTACAAAAAAAACTTTTCAGGTGAGTTTGAGAACATGGACTCCCCCGTCTGAGACGTTGATCATGGGCTAATACTTTTCTGCAAGTCTAAATTGATTTTTCCACTGCTAACTTGTGTATGTTTGTTAGATTCACTGCTGAAATATAAAAATATGCCTTATAATTCATGTTTTTAAAGTGAAATACAACTTTGCTGCCCTTGTGGAAACAGCAAGGTTAAGGATATGCTGACAAGCAGCTGGTGGTTTGGTCTATAATGTGATTTTTTTATTGCAAATCAATGCAGCTAGATAATATGAATATATTACCCAGAGTCACCAGTGACACGAAGCAGATGTTCTATCTGAAATAGCTTTATTATTTTACACAAGTGGAGCAAATATTCATAAAATTCTACCATTGCTTGAAGCGGTGTCATCAGAGGTCAAATTGAGGTTCTTTTCATCTTTGTTTCTGTATTGTTGTAGTTTGTTTAAAGCTCTTGTAATTCTTAAATCCCCTTTTTCTCCTCACCTTGCTTAGTCAGTGCTTCTCTAAGGGAAGGGGTGATCATCTCTCTTCTTTCCCCTTCATCCTCAGTCTTCTTCAGCTTGGATAGCTTCACCATCTGGCCGTCTCCTTGGCCATCTTCTCTGCTCTGTAACCAAAACACAAAAGTCACTTATTGCTTATAACCGTGTCTGTTGTTGTGTTGTGGCTGGCAACTGGAATAACTATAAAATCATAGACTATAATGTCACTTTAGAGACATGCATCAATAGTTACTGTCTTTTTCTACCTTGTCAAGCGTCAGAAATACATTTAAAAGTCAATTGTGAGTTGCCGTTTTCTCACCATATGGTAGAAAGTACAAACACGGATGTTCCACAATGCAACAATGCTTTCTGACAACACCCACGTACAATATATTAAACAGAACAACAAGTGTCTATTTGACCACACCGTCTTCACCGAGCACTACAGTGAATGCTATGTTTCTGCTGTGGTTGCATTAACTCTCAAGAGAACCATCAACATCTGCAAGACGTCACTTGGTAACAATGATTCAAGGGTCTTCATGTTAGCTGTAGAAGAATGCTGACGAATAGAGAAGTGTGTTAGGATGCTGCACTGAAACCTGCCTGTTAATCACACCAGACTGCCTGCAATACACTTACAAGTCCTGAAATGCTGATATGAAGTAAACTGCAGCAGGATGCAGGATCAAAGCTTTGAAATGTTATAACAACGAGCGACAGAGAAGGTGAGCGGAACATAAAAATAGTCCAATACGAGAGAGGAAGAGGAGGAGGAGGGGGCAAAGTGTTCAGACAGAAACTGCACTGTATGTTGTGGGTTTTTTTCCAATAGTAATAACAATAATAATAATAATAATAATAATAATAATAATAATAATAATAATAATAATAATAATAATAATAAGTTTATTTAGTATAGCACCTTTCACTGAAATGAAATTCACAAAGTGCTTAAAAATAAAATATACATAGCGTAAGAACATGTGCCAAAGGGTTATAAATAAATAAAAAATAAATATATAAATAAAAATAAATATTTAAAAAATAAATGTATAAAAAAATAAATGTATAAAAAAATAAATGTATAAATAAAAATAAAAATAAAAATAAAAATAAAAATAAAAATAAAAATAAAAATACACAACTCAAGAAGAGATGAAGGCCAATTTAAAAAGATGTGTCTTCAAAAGTTTTTTAAAAGCTTCTATGAGTAGGAAACAGCATCCAGAAAACCTTAACAAGACTGTTTGAATTTTTAGAACCTGCTTGCCACATGATTTCGACGTTCATCTTTTAAGTTAAAAGCAAGAAACTCCCCCCCAAAAAAAAAGCTCCTCTAAAGTGTTTGATGTTCGACAGGACTGAAGATCAAGGGCTTTGATTCTGTCATCCTTCAATGACTTTGTGTGTGACATAACCATTAACCACTACATGACATGATCATTTTGGGTAAAGGGGGCATCAACCTGTCGGGGTAGTAAAGTCCCTCCAGAGGGGCAGTAATATGCAACAGAAGGTTTATGGCACAACACTTTTTTTTTTTTTACTATAACAGCTGTCTTTTATGATAACAAAACTACTGCAGCCTCCAGGCCAGGATTACAGTGTTGTGCAGTGTATAAAGATTGATTCCTGCCAGTAAAAGTCGCCCAGAGCGTAGGAACAAGGTACCATCGCAAGGTGTGATGGACGAGTCGCCTTCGAGATTAACTATGTTTAGTAACAGCTCCAACCAATTACTGTGCTGCTGCCACCGCTTCGGCTTGTCTACACGTCTACCTTCTCAGCACAGCAGCGCTCATAAGGGGGACGGATATTCTTGTCGGCATGAATTGAAGAGCATATGTATGTGTGCGTTCCTGAGGGACTGAGACGGTCCTGGTTCCTGAGCAAGCTTGCTGTAGGGCGCTATCCTCGTTCACCGGTCGAACGGCTCTGAATGCTTGTGACGTCTGCTGCTGAGTCTTTAGAAAAGCTTCGACAACAGCGAGGAAATAAGTTCCACGTGTGCTTTCAGCTTCAGTTTGATCGCCACCTGACTTAGCCGTCTTATTTTTGTACACTCTGACTGTTTGGCATTTCCTGACACTGAAATTTGCTTTGTCTGCCTGTGTGGTTATTTCGGTGTCCGCTGCGGAGCACATGGTGCACAGGCGGGCGGAGAGGTGCAAACACGTGGGAGGTTCATTCAAGCTATTTCGGCGGAAACTGGGTCCCTAAACATTGTGCTGAGAACAGACGTCTCTGAACCACATCTGTTTCTGTTGCAATGTTACTCCACCGACAATCTGGTGATCAACAAAAACAAGTCATTACTTGGAGCAAATGCACTGCAGAAATGAAATAATGTTCAACTTAGACATACAACTGGTCAATTTTTATCCAAAAAAAGATGAAGTGGTAAACTGAAAAACACTAAACTGTAGCCTACTTTTGTCATCCCAATAACTTTATAAAAAAGGATCAGGCCATGCCATAATAATAATAATAACATTAACAATATAAATAATCTACAGAGGAACCATGTCCGCTTCCATGGAGACCGCCATGTCACACCACCAACCAAACACTGGCTCTAAAAAGATACATTTTTTTTGTATTTTCTGTGAGTTTCATTGCCACCATAGTTTCTCCTACACACTCAGAAGGAGCTGGTTTCATTCTGTCACCTCACAGCTAGATGCCGTTAAACCCTAACACACCGATCCTTTAAGTTCAACAGATTAAACTGGCAGTGAAAACTTTCAAATAACCGAGCAACGACTGAGGACGACACCGGTGTTCGACTCTCAGCCAGTACAAACGTCCAGTCTCACTTGCTGCATCCGTAACATACAAAAACTCTGACAAGCATACATAACACATAGCCGACAGTGCGACAATCTGTCCCCGCGGTGTTTGCGTGCAACCCTGGCAATTCATCTGGCCACCGGTCTCTTGTCCCCACCGCTCAGCTTTCACTCTCGCTTGAGAGCTCTCAGACGTCCGGTCATGCCCGGGCCTGTCTGGACGAACGTAACTGGGACATCTCACAGCAACATGTTGTGCTCTGGAACCGCGGCGGCAACAAGGGTGCTGATGCAGACAGACAGTGCAGCGAAAACACACACACACACACAGAGCGAGCAGGTGATTCGAGGGATAAACACAAATATGGGAGAGGGAGAGCACAAGTCAGAGGAAGCATGTAGAAGGAAGGAAAGAAAAAATAAGCAAAATGTTAAAAGCTGCAATTATAAACAAGTTCTATATTTGCGAGACTTAGGATCTACACACATACAAACACACACACACACGTGTTACTACATCAAAACATTAAAGTTTATAGCTGTCTTGCTATTCTATGCTACGTTCTAATTAGCAATATGTGTGTAAAGGCAATCAAATTACAACTTTAAATGCTACTGACAATTAAATTTAACAGAATCATTTAAAAATATATATATTTTACAAAAAAAATCAGTATGTTTTTCACATTTTCTAAAGTCTTCCTGGAGTCGTATCACCATCATCCATAATTGCGTGAAGATAGCAGACATCAACAGCATACTACAGTTATACTTTTCATTTTATTAGAGTATAGTTTTATAATATTAAGTCATTTTTTTCCAAGTATGAACACAAAATGACAACAACAGCCTTTTTTAGTCACAGTAGCATCTTCACTTCCTCTTTCTCCCTCCGGACAACTGAGCTGAAAACATCAAAGAGAGCCGTGTGACCACTCAGGTTAATTATCCGCATCCACTTTAAATCATATCTGGCTGCAGTCCATAAAGTTTAGATACCAACACAATGAACATTTGAGAATACAATTAGAAAATACTAGCCAGAGACTGATATAAGACTGAGGTTGGAGCTCTACAGTCTGGCAGCCGATCACAGCCCGCCTGCCAGTCTACCATCGGTACGTTTGGAGGGAAAAAATAAATAAATAAACAAACTGTTGTGGGAAAATGTGTACTCACATCATTTAGTTCAGCAGTAATCCAATCATCTTCACTCTGGCCAGGCTACAAGCATCACTGACATCAATACGGACAAATCCATCTGTGCCATATTTAGCTCTCTACATTTTTATGTGTTGGCTTCCGTCGACCGACAGGCGTGATGGCCAAAAAGCATTTGGGATCGGATGGGGTAACTTTCTTTATCCAAGTGAGAGATGATTTGAGGAGAAAGTAGACGGCTACTGACACTATATTTCAGTCAATATAAAAGATAAAAATCCATTACGGACTGTTGTTTATTTCAGTGTAATGGGTTGAAAGCATGAAACGCCACAACCAATGAAAATCATTAGTGAGTGTAAAACAGCCTAAATCTCTGCAGAGTCCAGTTAAAAACCTGATAGAAATCCCCTGAGATCCTTTTTTGGGCTGAATCTTACAAGTTTTAAGATCTGGTCAGTCATGATCCATGAAAAAGATCGATCACTAAGGAAAGAGAGCAAATTATTACGAGTGAAGGGAAAGATCATGTTTTGTTTAGTCCACTGAGTAAAGAAATATGATCTAACATTAATATCATTAATAGAAAACATGTAAAGTTACTGTTTTCTATCTAACTTACCAGCAGTAGAGTGAAAGCCAGTAATCTACACTATGATGACTAATATAACTAGTTTATTAGGGTTAGTTAATACAAGTAGTGTCTCTGAATTTGTTTGATGTTATATGGAGAATACAACTGAAGGACTCCCAGAAGGCTCCCCTGTCAATTAGGATCGGCCTACATCTGGTTGTTAAACAGGCTGCTGAATGTGAAAGAATCTGTTCGGTGTCTTCCTTCTGATGTCCACAGAGGATTGGAGCACATAACTTCGGAAGTGAAATGAATGTCCGGTGTTAAATGTCACAGGTTGCGGCTCTGCCAAGAGACCCGAATACTGGTTTCACTGGCGGTGCGGTTTCAGCTGCTACTGCAACTGAGAGTCTTTGCCATCACCTAGTGGTCAAACACAGCCAAACTGGAGTTTTCCACCTGCTAGTTATGATAAAAAAACAACAACCTGGGAACATGATTTATCTGCGATTCCCTTTTCTTTTCTTTTTTTTTTTTGAAGTGAGATAAATGTTGAAAAAAATCCTAAAAATCCAGGGAGTCACACAAAACGGTCACATTAAACGTCTGGACTCTACACTGTAAATGAGCTAATAAACATATTCCAGTCAGGAGGGAATTTCCTTGTTCACACTTAGTTTGCAGCTTGGCTAAATACAAATTGTCTCTTGGCAATAGCGAGTGTTTAATGTACGAACTAATTACATCTCACACTGCCTGCTCTGTGTGATCGAATTATGCCAAAACGACACAAATTAGACGCCACAGACACACAGCAAAATTGTCAACCTGACACTGAAGTGTGATGGTTAAATTACATTATACTTGACTGTTACAGATAATACATGTGAAGCGAGTGAAATAGAAGTTAATGTCCATGTTTGTGTTTCATATACTGTATTTATATATATGGGAATATCCTTAGGGGAAAGAGTAACAGTGGGAAACCGCTGCCTTGTCGCACACAAGACTCCTCAAGCATCAGCTGATGTCTCTTTAACTCTCCCCCAATAGTATAAACTCATTCAAAAAAGGGGACCTATCCAAAACGTTGCAGAGCTTAAGACACATTACAATGTAATATTAATGTCACAAGAGAAGGGATACGTCTAAAACGATCTGTTGTTACAGATGTCTTTCTCCGTCTTTCTGACGTGTCGCCACTTCTCCCGTAAACCAGCAGCACAGTTGGGAGCGCGACATTAACTTTGACCATTATGCATTCATGAGAACAAAATGCAGAGATCACAAAAGGCTCCCTATCAGCCTCGGTTAAAATGCGTTAGGTGTTTCCCCCCTCGAGCTACACGTAAAAACTATTTCACACTATCTTGCACGTTCACTCGCTCGGTTTCTCTCCGCAGGCAAAAAAAAAAAAATAGGCCTTTTGAGGAGGAACAGTTTAATTTGGGGTTAAATGCTGGAGTGCAGTCGCGTAAAATATCATTGTATGAGCATCTTTTTTTCTTTTTTTTTTTTACAACTGCTTCATATTTCTGTTATATTCATCTGGGACAAATGGATGTGAATTTCCAGGCTTTTTTTTTTTTGTTTCATCTTTTCTTTTACTTTTAAAGCCATTTTGTTATCGAGTTTTCCCCCCAACGTAACGTTAGCCTATATTACCATGAATTGCCCGCTCCTCTTCATCAACCAGTACAGACCTATCATCGAGACTGACGGACTCGAGACGCAGTGACAGACGAAACTAAAATTGCAATTACAAGCAAACAAAAATAATTCCTGTTCAAATTAGTGAGTAAGTTCAGTAAGTTATTGCTGTGCGATACAAGCTTTGTGAAAATCTGTAATATCTGTTGATATTAGTGAGCATCCTTGTATGTTGGATATAGTGGTGGAGATGATTTTGGTTACTGTAACTGTGGTTTTGGGTTTGTCTAGTTGCCTAATGACTGATTTTTGGCACAGAAAATAATGGGGAGGGTCTAGATACAGTATATATATAAATATAGATATATACTTCAAATGTATGATGGATGAAAACCCCCCTCTAACATCTAAAATAAAAAAACTGGGCAACTTTAATGACAATTGGGTGCGTCTGAGGCTCCGATCACGCTAACTGATGTCAGTCAAAACTGCTCTGAGAAGGTCGGGAGCCTTTTTGTCACCTTTGGATGTTTTCTTTGATTTGTTTAAGCTTGCTTTCTACCTGTCCTGCAGAATACAACTAGTGGACAGCTAATTCCAAAAAGGTTTTCACTCTACAAGATGACCTTTCCCCCAATAACCTGCCACTCAAACGTTTCTTTTCCTGCCATTTCCTCTCTCACAGCTTTGCCCAGAACCTTACACAACGGCCTATAAAAAAAAGGGGGAGGGGGGGGACTGATAATGTCTCTTCCTTCCCTCATTTTTTTTTTTTTTTTTCCTGCTTTTCTTGAGTCACTCGTTCCTCAGAAGTCTGTGAAGTGGGCGTCCTCGCTCTTACGCAAGCCTCTGCTTCTCGCCTGCCGGGGTCTGGTGTCTATCAACCCATCTGCCGCTTCTCCTTCAGTGACACCACTTTTCTCTTTATTCAGCGCGCTTAGATTGGACCGAGGTGATGGAAGCTTAATGCCGTGACGATGCCCCGCTTATAGACCGTAACGCGGAAGCGCTGAAAATAGACCTGCTGGATGAAAATGAGACTGGAGCTCCTATTTAAAATGATTCAACAACTGGTTAACTGTAATACTATAGAGCAGCCAGTTAGATACTGTATATTAAACCCATATTAATACATAGAGGGTTCTTTCTGCGGGATTGTGGGTAGGGAAAGGTGGAATAAAGCACCTGAAGATCATAGACTAACTTACCTGTAGAGGAAACCTGTGACTCAGATGCAGATACATGGTTAAAAAGGTGATGTCATTGCACTAGTGGACGGAGTCTGACCTTCGCTTTTTTGACGCTGTTCATGATGTTGCCCAGATCCTCCATGTCAACCACTGAAGCAGGTTTTTTTTCATCTTTTTCATCTTCCTCATCGCTGCTGGACTCCATCAGATCCTCCTGAAACACAAGAGACAGAGAGAGAGAGAGAGAGAGAGAGAGAGAGAGAGAGAGAGAGAGAGAGAGAGAGAGAGAGAGAGAGAGAGAGAGAGAGAGTGAATAAGTGAATAAACAAAAAGAGCTTTAAAAGTGAGAGATGATGTGAGGCTGCAGAGAGGAAGAGGAGGGGGACAGATGACTGAGTGGAAAACGTAAATGATCCTCTCAAGTAAAAAAGTGATTCACATATGTTCCAACCTATAACCAATTAACAACTTGTCCATGATTAAGAGGGGGAGCCCATATGGAACGCGTTTATTCTGCATCACAGTCTCCTCTCGGGCCGCCTGATTAAATGCGAACAACACGCGTGTTAATGGGCGTTTTTGAGGATTTATCACAATGTACCCCCCCTCTCCTCCCCTCCCCTCCCCTCCCCTCCCCTCCCCTCCCCTCTCCTCCCCTCTCCTCCCCTCACTGAAGCTTCTAGCCCATGTGTGCCGCGAGCGGGATGAAACGCACGAGCAGCAGCACGGCAGGTAGATAAATCACGGCGACGGCCGCAGTTCTCGGCTACTCTCGGTTCCGGTTTGAATGTCACCTCTGCTGAGTGCGCCGAGTGTTGTAGACAGATAGAGGGGAAGAAGTCTCAGCTAGAGTTGGCTCTGAGGTGCCCGCTGCCATGACAACTGGTCATCTGTGTGCCGTGACGCATACGAAAGCTGTTAATGTGCGCGTGTGTACATACATTAACACTAATAATAGCTTTATATTTATATAAAGTTAATAAAATATTAGGAACAAACAGTAAAATCATTAAAACGCAAGTTTAAAAGAGTGAATTTTTTTTAAAAAGTGATAGCTTGTGTTAGCTTCCCTGATCTCCTCCAACAGGTCATTTCACAACAAGGGGTCACCTTTAGTTGTAAGGATTGACCAATGAATGGCCAGGAAAGACCTAACAGAGAATCTCAGGTTGCATCAGGCTTGTAGGAGGTCAGGAGAGGTCAGCTGACCCTCTACCAGCCTTAAAAGTAATCATCAGCACTCTGAGATGGTCCGGTGTGTCGTGTTCTCTCCTGTTGGACCTGGTTATGAGTCTGGCTGCTGTTTATTGAGATTTTGTTGTGTGTGTTACAGTAATCTTAACCGCTATGAAATGAACGCATGAATTACTGTTTCTTAGTTTCAGCGCTACTAAATAAGGACATGATAAAGTGAGAGCAGCGTCCTTCTTTTCTGGAGACATTTGGAGTCTCCGTCTGCTTTTAATGACATTGTCAGAGTGCGACACGAAGCCGTTAGCCCAGCTAGTCAACTTCAGACAGCCGCCTTGTTATTTAAAGTGCTTCTGTAATGTTGAGAGACATCATCATAAGCCAGAGGACAGTCTCCTAATTACACATCAGCTGTACTCTTGCTCCGTCTTTCTTTGTACTCACTAATTGTCTTTAGCTGCTTACTTGTTTTCTGGGTCAGGACGTCAAGTCTGGTGTCTATCCAACAGCACACACACACACACACACACAACTATATGTCTTGTATCCTTCAAAAGCAGGTTGTCCATTAACTTGATGGAGTAGAAGAACATGGTTTTACTTTCATGCATTTCTTATGAGTTTTATTGCTGATGAGAAACCACTCAAACAAGGTAATATGAGTTTCTATTATCATATTTATAATATAATGGAAACAGTCTGATACTTTTTTTTTATCAAAATGAAATAATAACAGCTAGAGTTGTAAGAACTGGTCAATAAAACTGATCAGTCAATCACCAGAAAATTAATTTGCAACTATTCTAACAATCAAATAATTATTTTAGTCATTTTTTAAAAATAAGAAAGCCGATCATTTGCTGGTTTCATCTTCTCAAACGTGAGGATTTGATGGTTGCTTGTTGTACATGATACAATGGTACAATCATTAGTTGTGGCCCAATCTTAAGAAGAAGCCCAGAGAACAATTTGACAGTTTTTTTTGTTCATCACTAAAGTATCATGGACAGAAAACACACTATCGTCGTCATATTGGTTGCTTAGAACAATGTGTCTAAGCTGAATTAGGTCAGTAATGCCCAATCCATCACTGAGACATGATGTGTGATAGGAAAACACCAGATCAATAGTCCTCCATCATGAAACCATCATCACCATAGGCCAGAAAAGAGATTCAGTTTTTTGCTCGGGGCAGGAAGAATGCTTGTAAACAACGGGGCATAAATCCTTGCTGTCCGACTGAAGGAGTGAATTTAACAAAAATTACCTCGGAGCTGTTATTCTGCAGAGCTGCCTTCTCCTCCTCCTCTTCCTCCTCCTGCTGCTGCTGCTGCTCCTCCTGCTGCTGCTGTCCGTCTTTCCTCTTGTTCTTGCAGGAGCCTCCGGTCTTACAGTTCCCGCTGCAGCTCTTCTTCTCGCCCTTGGACAGAGCCTGTAAGCGCTTCAGGAACTTGACCTTCCAGGCCAGGAAGTCCGCCTGGACGCTGCCGTTACGGCTCTTCACCACGTTGCAGTCGCCCTCTCCCCTGGTCATGATTCGCATGGCGCTCAGCATCCACAGCCACTTGTCCACGTTTTTACCGACCTGGAGGGGAGAGAAGAAAAGTGGTTTAAAATAAAGGTTTAGACCTGGATTATGTTTCCCACTCCAGCTGTCAAACAGTCATTTCTCACCGTGTTGTAGTGGCCGACATAGACGGAGTCGCCGAGACCAAACACTGCATATCTGAGGCCTTTCAGGTAGGTTTTCCCGTATCTGAAGTCAGTGGACGCCTCCTCCAGCCACTTACAGAACCACTCAGCGTTCTCCGTTGGCTGTCCGTCAGTGTAGGAGGCCACGATGAACACGCAGACTGACTTGTTGGTGCACTGCAGGGAAATATTAACACACAGCGGACAAAAAAAATAAGACACAGCAGCAGGAGCGCTTTTTGCGAGATACATCCAACGACAGCTACTGATTCGACAGAGTCATCCATCTCTGAGGCTAAAATTTCATGCGGAGGACATCAGAAAACTTGATCTAGATAAAATGTAAAAGCGCTTCACATGTCTCCTCGGCCCCGTATAAATGAACAGGAAACTGCCGGAGTGAGGCAGCTACCTCGCCACATAGCCAGCCAGCCATCAATCATCTTGACTGATGGCTGGCCGGTGAGACTCAATGTACTCAAGGATCGGCTGCATCTGGGGAGCAACTGGTGCCTGCTCTCATTTCTCTTGAGGACATTTTCCCATCACTGAAAACTGTATCGCTAACCCTATTGAATAAATTGCTCCCGCTGTGTAGCAGCCAAGCAATCTCCTATTCATCTCTCAATGCACTACAGGGTGTCCACAAAATGAAAAGGGAACACTGATAAAAAATAATCCATCTTTCTTCAGCTGAGGAGGATTTGTGTAATACATTTTTTTCCTGCGTGCCAGCCGTCTGAAGAGTCATATCTGTGAGAAAATGAAGGAAAGGCTGAGCTGGAACATAGCAGCAGAACTCGGCGGAGCTTATTGTAGCGTTTGTTGTCGAGCTTTTAATGAAAGAAAACAGTTCTGATTCATTTTGCTGTAATTACACCTTGCCTGTAAGTGCCTGTTGCTAAATATTATGCCCTTGAAGTTTCATTTCAGACGTTTACTGAGCAACTACCAGGAAAATACAGTATCATCATCCTCTTGAAAGAGCTGCCTCAGTTAATTGATGCATTATTTATTCACTTATTCGCTTTTTGCAATGTCGAAATGAAGGGTTAGGTAAAGAGTAGCAGCAGTTTAGGTTCTCGTTCTCGACGACGGATATCCTCAATATGAGGGCCACATGTCTGTGCACGCTGCTGAGGAAAGCATCCTCTGTTTGGTCTTTGTTACCTCATAAGCAAGTTGATCATCTGGATCGTAGTCTTTCATGTCAATCACCTCAGCCGGTACGCCCAAACTCTTCACCTCCTCTGACAGCTCTTTAGCAAAACTCTGCACAACAAAAAGAGTCAAAGTTAGTGTCATTTATCTCTGAATGTTACAGTTATTACCAAGAATAATCAGGTTATTCAAGCATGAATTCAATTAGTCAATTAGTGTTGAGTAGTTTACACGTGCTTATAGTTGACTAGGTTTTAAAAAACACCTCATGTTTTGAAGCCTATACTGAGTTTGTTGACATTGTGTAAACAGTACATTGATTCAACTCCATGTTCATGCAGTGGACAATATTTTATACTGAAAGATGTTTGTGTCCATATATTTCACACCATCTTATCTATACTTTAACATCATGTTTCAGTGAACAATATCTATACTTTTGCTGTTCCTGTCTGTGAGCCGTAGAAGATTTTAACCCGTGACACGTGAACCACCGGGTCTCTGCCAGAGCAGTCGTTCTTCTTCACGGCTTTGTAGACCCAGGAGCCAACGTCACCGGAGAGGCTTCGCTAAAAACATACAGAGGAAGACAATAACATGACGAGTGGTGTTGCAGATGAAGCTTTCTGTTCATAAAAAAAAGGACAGATCTTATGTTGTGGACACATGACACACAAACAGACTTTTAGAGAGGCTTACAGGACAATAGATAGTCTCAGATAACACATAGCTGATAAGCAAGTGGCAACTCACCTTCTTCAGTGCCATCTTCAGGGAGAACCAGACCCCAAACACTAGTGCAGCAGCTGAATACAAGTACAGCCTGTTGTGCCATATCGACGTGAAATAGCTCTGAGTGGGACTGTGGGTAGTCTGTGAGACTGGGAGGGAGGAAAAGATCAAACTGGGTCGTCACACAATATATGTGAATAATACAGTTTAGCTAACATGGCTGCGTTTCATTTACAAATACGACTCAGCAATGCACTTTGACATATAATGGTTAACCTTAAAGCAGCAAGTCAACAGGTTAAAACATCTCCTTTTAAGGTCACCTGCAGCAAATAAATAAAAGGCGGGTGCCTGGCTAACAATAACTTACATGCTAGTTATGTTTCCAACGTTAGCAGAAACATAGCTTTAAAATCAGTCTCCTGCTCGGTTAAATAGTTAAATAAACTCACCTTTAGTATCCAGTGCAGACACACGACCCACGAAAAGAAAGACAATTACGACGAAACTCTGCATCATTGCAAAATATATGTTGGAATAGGTGTTTCTAATTCCTCAGTGTCTGTGTGGAACCATGTTGTTTGGCCGAAGAGCATGCTGGGAAGTGTAGTTAGTAGTAGTGATACGCTCAAATCAGACCACTTTACCGTCAAAGCGGTGGTATTGCTACAAAATATATCGATAGTTCGGCATATGTTGTCTGCTTTGATCAATACAGAATTATTTACACAGTCACTGATGGTATTCGTGATTTTGGGACGCATAGAAATAACTGACTTTGCTTGATACCGGAAGTATCATTGACATCGTCTCTGCCCTGAGCGTCAATTCATTGCTCATGAACAGTGGTGGAAAGTACATTTACTCAAATACTGTATTTAAGTACAACTTTGAGCTACTTTAGTTACTTTTCAGATGAAGCTCACACACAATAGATAATATAACAAGCTTTTAAAATACAACACATTGTTAAAGATGAAACCAGTGGTTTCCAACCTTTTTGGCTTTCGACGTCTTACATTATTATTACATTACCCATCCAGTATTTCCTCTCACTCTTACACACATTTGCAATATTTGTGTCTCTACAACACACAGAAACCGTTTCACTTAGACATTGCAGCCAATGTTATTGTCCATTTCTTGATTCTCTCTCTCTCTCTCTCTCTCTCTCTCTCTCTCTCTCTCTCTCTCTCTCTCTCTCTCTCTCTTTCTATATACATACACATTTTTTTCACATACTGGCTTGTATATAATAGTCATATGTTTATATTTATCTGTTCGGTCTTGTTGTCTTTGTTTTGGCTGTATGTCCATGTGTCTCTCCTGATCATTGTTGTGTGTAAGTACATTGAGAGCCACTTCAAAACATCCTTGGCCGATAAAGCTGATTCTGATTCAGATGATTCAGACCCCTCAGATTTATCTGCTGACCCTTTGGAGGGGCCCCAACCCTTAGGTTGGGAACCACTGAACTAAACCATCTAAATGTATATAAAGTATTTCAAACTAGCTCCACCTCCAGCAGCTACAACAGTAACATGCTGCTCTAACACTGATGCTTCACTATTAATAATCTAATGATGTCATATATAATAATATATCAGTCAGAGGGACCAAACCACTACTTTTACTGCAATACTTTAACTACATCAAGCTCATAATACTTATGTACTTTTACTTGTAATGGACTATTTCTACATTCCTGTATTTTTACTTTTACTTAAATAAAGGATCTGAATCTTTTCACTGGTCATGAATATAATCATGAGTGTTTACTGTCCTCCACTGGTCACAATATGTAACTACAATGCTTTTATTTTGATCTTGTGAACAGAAAATGTTGTGTCTGTCAGCCTTAACACTTTGTAAAAAAAAAAAAGTAATGGTTTCCATGAGAGCATTAATTATACATAAATAATTATAAAACAAGTTTAAAGTAGTAACAGTAGTGTGTCGGGAAGTCAATACCATTTAAACAGAAATTAGATTTCTGTTTTGTTTTGTATTGAATTTACACACCAATATCTTTGCCAAATGTTCACATGTGGTAATTTAAGAGTGAATGTTTCTTGTGTGTTCATTAACACCAGCATCTTTTTTTTCTTTCTGACCAACAAATAGTGGTGGTAGAAGTAATCAGGAGGGTTTAAACATCCTGAATACTTCTTCCCATTTATGTTGACTTTTTAAGATACTAAAATGCTTTACACCTCTACAGAAACTGGGCTGTTAAATATATTTGCAAAGTTATTAACAATACCCAACAACTCCCCCCATGAGCGAGCACGTAGCAACAGTGGTAAAGAAAAACCTCCCCTTTATCGGGAGGAAACCTCAAGCAGAACCCGGCTCTAGGTGGGCGGCCATCTGCTTTGACCAGTTGGGTTGAGAGAGAGAGAAGAGGGTGGGTGGGTGTTGGGGGGAGGACAGCAGCACAGCAACAACAACGATGACATCAACAATACCAGGACTCTGAAACTGAAGCAGCTAAATGGTATTCCACCCTCATTCATTTTATTATTGACCTCCTTGATATTAAAATATCTTGAAAGAAGCCAGTTAGGA
This sequence comes from Euthynnus affinis, assembly GCA_029490765.1. NCBI lineage: Eukaryota > Metazoa > Chordata > Actinopteri > Scombriformes > Scombridae > Euthynnus > Euthynnus affinis. Next base: position 6,342,359 of record CM055845.1, read on the forward strand.
GGGAGCTGATATACTTACATACAGTACTGTGCAAAAAGTTTTTTTTTTTTCTTTAGATGTTTAGATTCTTATCTATCTTGTAAGACCTTTAGGGAGGCGTCTGCGACAACAAGAACAAGGAGTCCTGCAACAGATGGTTTGACTCCCACAGAGCCCTGACCTCAACATCATGGAGTCAGTCTGGGATTACATGAAGAGACGGGAGCAAACGAGACACTTAAATCCACAGAACAAATGTCAACTTCTCCAAAATGCAGAAAACAACCGACCTGCAGAGAACTTGCACAGGTGCACCAAGAGAGGAGAACTGCTGCTGTTTTAAAGGCGAAGCTGCTCACACCACAGTCAATTGATAAATGAAAACTATTTACGGTATTATTTTTTCATCTCTCAGCCTTTCTTGTGCACTGGCGCTCACAAATCAACAAACAACAGTATTTCAATTTGTCATCATAACCGCTGTAGGATATATGAAGCTGGTTATGGTCACAACCACAGTTTTTGACCTGGTTTCAACCCTTTTTTTGTCACCCATCACCACCACCAGAGGTCTCCAAACATTAGAAATGGTTCCATTTTTCCATTTTCTGCAACACCTCACAGGACACCATAATGTTTCTTACTAAATGGGGTCCCTCTATATATGTGAGGGACCATTGGAGTGACTTTGTCTCCAATAGCTACTTTCATCAGTTTGTCCATATCCATAGTTTACATTTAATCAGTTTCATCAGGAAATCTTAAATTAATTCAGCCATTATTGCATCATTATCATGTTTTCTAATTTGATTTAAGATTCACACATTGAGTCATTTTAAAAAAAACCTGAAGACAATGTGCTCAGTCATCGCAACATTAAAGTTTCAGTCTGCGTTAGATTGCAACAAGTTGCATTTTTCATGTTGCTGTGTCTGTTTGGCAGAATGACACCCAGCTGAGGGGGATGAACTAAAGCTCAGATGGCATGTGAGGGAGGGAAAAAAGAAGCAGAGAAGAATAAAATGGAGTTGAGAAACAAAGACTGCAACGTAAAGAAATGAGCTCCATCTGAGGCGTCACATGACGAGTCCTCGCAGATGTTTGTACTGTGTGAAAAACAACAAAACGAGGCCTCCAATCTTTCCCAGATTTATTTACAGCCTATAAACATTCAAGAGACAACAACATACTGAGTGAAACATTTAGAACACAAACACAATATCACACATCTGCATACAGGTGCAAAATCCTGTGCTAGACAACTTGTTATTATAAGAATGAAGCCGTGGTGCAAAGTTAACCTTTGAATAACCTGCAAAATCACAAGCCATCATTAAATTATGTGCACATTACACTATTTTACTTTTCACAAATGAAAAGTGATGCTACTTACTGAAAGTTTTTGCTATTATATGCTCTATTTTCTTTGATAGCGTGCCTGGCTGGAGGTTCAGTCTACTCTGTATTTTACAGGAACCTGAGCATTTTCTGCTGGTCTCTGCTGCAACATAAGCACACGTCTGTTGCACCGGGGATTACCGCAGAGAGACGGGATTATCTGGGTCAGACATGTTGCACTGAGTCTCTTTAAAGCGCCACATTCACACTCTCTGCTGGGAATGGTGTTCTCCCATGATTTTTTTATTATTTGTTTACAGTAAACACTTGAAAATAGATATTTTAGGTGGCTTAGCTTGATGTAATATGAACATACAGACAAACAGATGGTGAGATCTATAATTTTCATGTAATTACCTTTACAACAACGAGCACAGGATTGATAGATGATGAAGTACATTTATATAAAAGCTACGAAAAGGGCCAAAAAAATCAGCGTGACAAACTAGCAACGAAGTTAGTGTGAAGCTGCTGGTTTTCTAAGCCGATGAGTTATGTGGGAAGAGGATTAGGTGTTTGAAGTATTAAATGTCTTAAAAAGTATTAAAATCTACAAAATTTTGATTTTGATTTGATTTGAGCAGGAAAATTGACTGAATTGAATTTTCAGGCCATGATTCACTGTAGCGGAAAGCAGACATCAGAGAAATGAGCTTTCTACTCTCCGCCTCTTCCTGTAGACTTTCAAACAGTCACTTTGGATCAAAATAAAATCTCAAATCCTGTTGTCGATATTATGCAACGTAATGACACAAGTCTGAGGAGAGCGTTGGTTTTTCTCCTGAGAGAACTGTTTCACATCCAGAACCAGAACAACTGAGCCACTGTAGGTTAGATACGACTTTGACTTTGACCCCAAAAACCTCTTGTACAAATTCTGATGATTTAAAAGAGTTAATTTTCTGTGAAATGGCTTCACACGATATTCTAGTGTACAGGTGATTGTGAAAATAGGAACAGTAGTTTAATTATGATGTGTTAAATTGCTAACTTTGTCTCAAAAGCCTGGAAAAAGAAGACAAATTGGATTATTTCAGTAGAGTTCATTCTTATTTATCCAGTACTACATAGCAGTGGTTCTCAACCTAGGGGTCGGGACCCCTACATTGGGTTGTGAGATGGATCTAACTGCCCAGATAGGAAATAAGATCTTCAGCAACTGTCAATGTGCAGTAAAAGCTACAAAATATATGAAGTCTTGTCATGATCTGAGAGAAACAGTAAATGTTTCTGTGTGATTATATCTGAAAAAATGCATTTTATTATATTATATTTAATATTATTGCTATAAATATTAATCATCTGTCAGTGTTTATAATTTTCTGTACTGCTTTGGCAATATAGGTTATTGATCTGCCATGCCAATAAAACTTATTTGAATATTTAAGAGAAAAAGTAAATTCTGATTGTTTTCTAGTCTTTTCTCTTTCTCAAAGCATGCACACACACACACACACACACACACACACATACACACACACACACACACACACACACACACACACACAGATTTACCTCCTGAGGCTTCTGAGAGTATTGAAAAGAAATAATCTGAGAATGAAAATCCCTCTTTGATTGAAATGCTTACAACCTGTAGTCACGCATGTTGAATGAAAGGGTCACAAGGAGACATTACTTTATATTAAAGGATCACAAGCCAGGAAACGTCGAGAACCACCGCTATACGATTTAAGACTTTTATCCATGATTGTCTGAAGACGTGTTTTGGACTTTCTCTGCTGTTTGGGTTCAGAAATATACACAGTATGAATTTGCGTCCTCTTATACGCTCATGCAGGCTGATCATAGCTGTATCATGATGCAATAATAACATCATTCATTGTGTGGAAGATGAGATTTGTTTTCCGGGGCTTTACATGTGCAACAAAGGATGATGAAAACAGTCTTTGTCATAATATTAAACTCTGTCGTCTAAATTACAAGAATTTCACACTGTCTTGACTAATTTCCCTCAGGATCTGGGATCAGGAAGTCGAGGTAAACTTGATTTAATCTCAAAAAGTGTCGGATGTGGAACCTCAGAGACATATATAATTATGATAATAATAAACTTGATTTATATAGCATGTTTCTTAACAATGTTACAAAGTGGTTTACAAATGAAAATTAAGAAATATAGTAATATAAGAATATAAATATATGTTGTCTGTCTCTGTACAGACAAACAGAGTTTCTGCAAAAGGAAATTAAGCCAATTAATTTTCTATCAAAGCAATTAATTGACAAGTTGTTGCAGATCTGCATTACTGAATATAATCACATTGTACTTTTTTTTTTAACCTTTAGCGTGTTTCTTATGTTTGTTAGTTCAACTCAAACTGAAAGTTGAGTTTACTGATGCACTTTGAAAGAGGAATGTGTAACATCAACAGCCAGTGCTTGTGGTTTTTATGTGGGTGCTGTTTTTTTATTAGTCTTAGCAGGAAAGAGATGGTCTGATGATGGTTTAAGGTTATAAATAAGACCACAGCTGGTCTGCCTGTCAGCTGAAAACAACACCTAATCCAACCTGCTAAACCAGAAACAAAACCTTCCAGTTCATACTTGCCTTCTCTGACATCCAAGTTTGATTATAAGTGAAAGAGGTTTTTCCTCGTTGTTATCATTCCTCCTGTTCATACTGGATATTAAAAGATCTCCTTTAAATGTGCTTTCAATGTAAATGATGGAGGACAAAATCCACAGTGTGTCCACACAGTCATTTAAAGGTTGATGTGAAGCTTATATAAGGCTTCAGCAGGCTGAGTTTAGTCATATCAAGTGGATATCTGACACATTTACAGTCTTTTTAGCATCAAATTCTCCTCTTTGTGTTTCCCTGTTGAGCTGCAGGTGGAAGTATAGAAACATAAAGAGGGACTTTGGCACTAAAAAGACTGTAACGTTGAAAGATATCTACTTGAGTTGACTCATTTGCACACTGAAGCTTCACATACTCTTTTAAATACATTTTTGCACTAAAGAAGGACGACTGTGCATTTTGTCTCCCATCACTTGCATTATAAAGGGATCTTCTAATAGTCAGTATGAAGACGAGGAATGATTACAGCAAAGAAAAACATGTTTCACTTTTCATTTGGCCTCCTGACTATTGTTTAAAGGAGTATTCTCATCCTTTATTATACTTGTACGCTCAAATTTAGTTGAGATTTCTCTGAAGTTAATAGTTATTTCTGTCACCAGAGGACTGTTTCTATCAAGTAATGTTTGAAGATTCTGCCTTTACAAAGCAAACTGTGTGCTCATACGCATGTCTGACAGGGAAACAGCAACCACATGGACGATGTGAGCTGATCAGTGACTAAATCTCTCTGGTGATAAACCAGACAGATGTATGTTAGTTTTCCCCTTGTGTCATTTTCATACTGATTTGCAATTTAAAATTTGCGCTGAAGCTGCAGTAAGCTTGGAAAAAAAAAATTATGCATGTGTTGCAGAGGAAACTTATTAATTTCTGAAAGTATATTAATTGTCATTTGTGAACTACAGCTCATATTTGAATCATTAATATTCCCTTCATCTTGAAGACATTTTATTTTAAATATTTCTTTGTGTTGTTCAGGTGTTTTTATATAAATGGAAACAGCTCATTTGATTAACAAACAAGTTATGTAAAGAAAACAGGAAACTTTGTCACAAGAAGTTTATTTAGAACAGAGACAAACAGACGTTTAGTGACCCTCCTTTCACAGGAACTCGACATTCAAACCGACATTTTCATGATTTTTTTTTTTTTTATTCTGAACCGCCAAACAGTTCTTCACATACAGTCCAGTTGTTCATGATGAAAGGGAATCATCTGTTTCCTGTTTAACTAGTGCCTTTATGTCCCTTTTAATATTCCTCTCCTTCCTCATCTCCCTCACCCTCGAGAGAGTCGACTCCGACCTCCTCGTAATCCTTCTCCAGAGCCGCCATGTCCTCTCTGGCCTCGGAGAACTCTCCCTCCTCCATACCCTCGCCCACGTACCAGTGAACGAAGGCGCGCTTGGCGTACATCAGGTCGAACTTGTGGTCGAGCCGAGCCCAGGCCTCTGCGATAGCGGTGGTGTTGCTGAGCATGCACACGGCCCTCTGGACCTTGGCCAGGTCTCCGCCGGGAACCACGGTGGGAGGCTGGTAGTTGATGCCGACCTTGAAACCGGTGGGACACCAGTCCACGAACTGGATGGTGCGCTTTGTTTTGATGGTGGCGATGGCGGCGTTCACATCTTTGGGCACCACGTCGCCACGGTACAGAAGGCAGCAAGCCATGTACTTGCCGTGGCGAGGGTCGCATTTCACCATCTGGTTGGCTGGCTCGAAGCAGGCGTTGGTGATTTCGGACACCGTCAGCTGCTCGTGGTAAGCCTTCTCGGCGGAGATGACGGGGGCGTAGGTGGCCAGGGGGAAGTGGATACGGGGGTACGGCACCAAGTTGGTCTGGAACTCCGTCAGGTCAACATTGAGGGCGCCGTCGAAACGAAGGGAAGCGGTGATGGAGGACACGATCTGACTGATCAGCCTGTTCAGGTTGGTGTAGGTGGGACGCTCGATATCCAGATTCCTGCGGCAGATGTCGTAGATGGCCTCGTTATCTACCATGAAGGCGCAGTCTGAGTGCTCCAGGGTGGTGTGGGTGGTCAGGATGGAGTTGTAGGGCTCCACCACAGCGGTGGACACCTGGGGAGCTGGGTAGATGGAGAACTCCAGCTTGGACTTCTTGCCGTAGTCGACAGACAGGCGCTCCATCAGCAGGGAGGTGAAACCGGAGCCGGTGCCACCGCCGAAGCTGTGGAACACCAGGAAGCCCTGAAGACCGGTGCACTGGTCGGCCTGAGGACAGAGAAGGGGAGAGACATGATGAAATATGGATACAATATGATCAGAATTAAGAATTATTTCTTCCTGATCATGTTACCCACCAGTTTGCGGATCCTGTCCAGCACCAGGTCGATGATCTCTTTGCCGATGGTGTAGTGTCCACGAGCGTAGTTGTTGGCAGCATCCTCCTTGCCAGTGATCAGCTGCTCAGGGTGGAACAGCTGGCGGTAGGTGCCAGTACGCACCTCATCTATGAAAAATAATAAATATATTATAAATTATATATTATAGGAGTGTTTGACTGACAGTATTGATCGTTTTAATGATCATTTTACCGATGACGGTGGGCTCCAGGTCCACAAAAACAGCTCTGGGGACGTGCTTTCCTGCTCCAGTCTCACTGAAGAAGGTGTTGAAGGAATCATCGCCTCCTCCAATGGTCTTGTCACTGGGCATCTGTCCGTCCGGCTGGATCCCATGTTCCAGGCAGTAAAGCTCCCAGCAGGCATTTCCAATCTGGACACCAGCCTGACCAACGTGCACTGAGATACACTCACGCTGTGGAAAAGAGAAAAAAAAAAAGAAGTCATTTATCTGTTTGCATTTATTTTTGATACAATTAAAAGTTTGGTTGACTGAAAGTGTCTTAAACAGTTCCTGTGCTATAACTAATTCAAAGCTGAAGGCAGCTCGTCACATGTTGGGAACTGCTCTAGAGTTAACGCCACATCAAGGATGAGGAAAAAAGGCTCCTTTGTAAAGAGCCAGATAGCAGAAAATCATGATTAAAGTCACACAGCACATGTTGCACAGTCATTTACACTGACTAGAGAAAAAAAAATATGTGGAGACAGAAACATGAGAGTCTGATTCAGGCACGTAATGTGCTTAAGGAAGAAATAAAAAGGAAATAACCTAAAAGCTCTGTGGTGAAATATTTTTAGAAACTAAAAACACAGCGGTATCAACAGTTAAGTTTTCCATACAAGAGTAGGAGGGCCTACACCAACGTCCAACATTAAAGATTAGACACATAAGCCCCCATAAAGCTTTTAGTGAATAGGTTTTGTTTGGAAAAAACCTGTGGTTGCAGTTTCATAAAAGCCAGGCCTCTTTTTAAACAGGCGGTAAAACAAGAGGAATGTTTCAGGATGAAAGCACACAGACCTCCGCCAACTGGGTCAGTGAGCAGACAGGAAAAGCCGGTGTTAGACCGTATTTGGTGACCCATCAGATTCTGTGATCTACCCTGATTTATATAGATATATTTTTTACCCTAAACAACATAAACACTGCAGGTCACAGAATCTGATGGGTCAGCAATCATGGTGCATCACCGGAAACCGGCCCCTACGACACGACTGAAGCTGGATCTGGGCTGTGCCCTGTCTAATTTACTAATACTCAAAATGTATCAAATATTAAGTTTAAAGTTACAGTTAAACGTCCCATCAATGCCAAAAGTTTGATGAGCCGTCCTACACCTAAACTTTTGTGTTGGATTAAAGCTCAAATGTAGAGAGTTCACGCTAAAGCTGCTCCATTAGCCGAGTTAATAACCGTTAAATTAAGCTGCTACGTGACGTCATACTTTAAAGCTTTAAATTTGATTAGAAAAAAACCAAACGCTTTGATAGTTGGATAGATGGTGAAGATAGGCTATCTTTTAATACGCACCATGATTCCTGGAGGAGTGGAGTCTGTTGGGAATCGGGTTATAAAGGAAAAAAAGAGGATGAGACTAAGGTTAGTTCTCACAGCGAAGCCTTTATGCGTCCTGTGTAAGAAGTAACTGAACTGATTCGACTAGGAGGGGCTCTTTATACTCTCTCAACCGGGCGGGAAAGAGACGATGGTTCCGATTGGCTGGTGAGGTCAAGTGAGTTCCTCTCCTATTGGTTAAAAGAAAAACAGTCATGTTCTTTGACATGCCACGAGCTGTACTGGAAAGTAGGGCAGTCATACTGGGCGCGTAACCATGGCTACAGACTGATGGCAGGTTCCCTGTTGCGGGAAGTTAATACTATTTTAAAATAATGATAATAAAGTAAATATATGTTAATACAATTTAAATAGAAATTAAATCCCGTTTTGTTTTGTGTTGAATCAACTGAAAGCAATTTAAGTGTTTTTATTAAAAGCTCCCCCACCCCTTTTTGACAGTGACATACACACACACCTATCCTTCTCGTGTGTGTGTGTGTGTGTGCTTGTGCAACTGAGAGTAGTTGATCTTAACTACACATGAAGGACACGACACATAATTGTTACTCACAAGCCATAAAAATAAGATTATAAAAAAATAAAAACCTAATCTGTTTATTATGGATTCAAATACGGTCAAATTGAAGAAAATTGTGACTCAGTCATCACAGCATTAAGTTGTCAGGCCGCATTAGACTGCAAAAAGTTGTATTTTTTTTCTGTTTGGCAGTGATTTAATCATGTATCTACACTGACCTCCAGCGGTCACAATGCGTAACTACATAATTACCTCATTTGCTCAGCTCAGAGGATCAAACTCCCACCCATTAATGATCTGAAACTGCACCCCTCCCAAGGCCAGACAGTGTACAAGAGGATCATCTCTGACGCACCGCACCCTGGCCTGGACACAGACTCTCTTAACTTCTTCCTTCAGGAAAAAGACCGACATCCGTAAAAACATCCACCAGCAGACATGGAGGCTTTTTCCAGAAGTTGTAGCCCCACTATATAACTGAACTGCTCTGTTATCAAACTGGACTTTTACATTTCACATCCGTCTTTGAATCCCTGGCTGCACTTGTCACTCTCATATATTTCATCAAACTGGACTTTACATTGTACATTGCATTCCACCTCCACTGTTGCAAAAAATGATTATTTATTGCGCATGTCACATTTAATTTTTGCACTTTTGCACCATTTCTTGGCCCATATTTCTTTTATCCAGTCAATATTTCATTTCTACTTTTACATCCAATTTCTACTATTTCAAAACTATTGTTATACCATTGTATAAATAGTTCATACATTTCACTTTCATACAGTTGGATGTTTGTGCATCACTGAGCAGAAGGATGGATGTGCAGAGTTTGACGCTGTACGGCTGTTTTTATATTCATCTGCTGAAAGTGGAAAGTTTCTCTGTGCTCATTGAAACATGTTAATTTTTGAATTCATTTGAAATATTTAAGATGCTAAAAAAAAAAGGAATGTGCTTAATGCATTGCTGTCTTTCAGAGGCTGCAGCGGGCTTAGTTTTAAAACTAGAATGAGGGTTCTGGTATCATATGAAACTAGATGACATAAGGCATCAATGGTACCATCTATGTCATAGCTTGTAGGGAATGGTGCTAAATAATGCTCCAAAGTTAGGTTAAATTAAATTAAATTAAATTAAATTAAATTAAATAAGAAATTGTTCTTTTTTCATATTTGCTGGACTATTGTGGCCCTTGTTGAAATTGTTGTGAATTATCATGTTTATTAATGCATATAAGAAATGATTGCCTTCTTAGCTGATATCTAATTTTAATGGCCTTGATGGTTTTGGAATTCAGCTGGCACGTTTAAATATAGTCCTGTTTAAAAAAAAAAGTAATAATGTCTTGCGAAAAAATAAATTAACATTTTTCTATGTTTTGATGGTTGTTTTGATGGGGTCTCTGAGGATGGCAAAGTTGTGGCCTATAATTCTCGCGAGATTTACACGCTAACTTCCACCTTAACCTTATCTCTAACCAACTAATCCATGGATGTATTATAAGAGCTCTTATAATACATCCATGAACAGCTCACGCCCAAAAGTAACTACCTAAACCACAGAGGGCAAAGAGTACAAGCTAATCAGAGACAGAGTAGGGCGGGTCGCCATCCTAGGAAAAAAAACAACAACTTACCAAATTCACCTAAAGTTGCAGTTGCGTACTGTGACCACTGGAGGGCGCTGAACATTTAACAATCGGTATTTCTGTAACTTTTAAAACTCTAAATATTCATTTAAATATCTGGACAGTCAATGTTATTTTGATTGATCATTTTTGTTTATATTATCACATGTTGTTACATTATTGACATCGACAGTTAATCTAAAACGACAACAGAGCGGAACCGTTGTTCAACGGTCGATGTTTCTCATCGGACTGTCATCGGGAACACGGGCGGAGAACATCGACGACGCTGTATTTTGACAGCACACTCTTGTCACCAGCAGCCTGAACAGAATTTAAACACAAACATGTCGATATTTACGCCAACAAATCAAATCCGGCTGACTAATGTGGCGGTGGTGAGGATGAAGAAAGGAGGGAAGCGCTTTGAAATCGCCTGCTACAAGAACAAAGTTATGAGCTGGAGATCAGGAGCGTGAGTAACGTCAAATGTTAAACACAACGTTCAAACTACTTCATGAAACGGTTATTAATACATCTCGTTTATCACCTATTACGGTCAACCGACATTTGCCGTTTGCTGTCTAATTAAAATCACCAGTCTGTCAATTCAGCCTTCAGCTAAATATAAGTGTGAACAAACATGACGTTATCTGAATGTCTATTGTGTTTTTCTTCCAGAGAGAAAGACCTGGATGAAGTAATGCAGACACACACCGTTTTCGTGAATGTGTCCAAAGGTCAAGTGGCGAAGAAAGATGATTTGTGCAAAGCTTTTGGGACAGATGATCTGACAGAAATCTGTAAACAGGTGAGAAACTACAAAGTTCACAGTATCCACCGTCACTTCCTGACTTTTTTCATTTATATATAATCCTTATCTCTCCTATTTATGGTACAGATTTTAGCCAAAGGAGAGCTCCAAGTGTCAGACAAGGAAAGGCAGAGTCAGCTGGAGACGATGTTCAGAGACATTGCGACTATTGTGGCGGACAAGTGTGTGAACCCAGAGACCAAGAGGCCGTACACAGTCAGCCTCATTGAGCGGGCGATGAAGGACATCCACTACTCTGTCAAGGCCAACAAGAGCACCAAGCAGCAGGTGAGGAAGAGTCACATGTCACTGTCAGTTTCTTTCCCCACTGTCGTTAACAACACAAAGCAGCGTTTCCCTTTTATAATAGATTTTATCTGAGCTGCTGACCCACTAAGATTGGGCCCTAAGACTTTGTTTTTGTATTACTGTATTTATTATTACATCCTTTTCAAAAGTACGTGTTGAAATGTGCTTAAAAGTGTTTGTTTTTCTACTGAAATGGTGCGTTCAGCTGTAATTTTGTAGACTGGGGGAAAATGGGAAGCTGTTGTGTGAATGTAGTGAGGATTATTTCTGTTTTAAAACTCAACATCAGCGAATCTATTCCCAAATATTCTCTCATTCAAAACGTGACTGAATCCTTCCTGTTGGAGTTTTTAAAAGGAAAAAAATCTGCTGGTTTACTTCAAAATATAATAAAAAAAAAGACATCAGAAGGGCAGCTAAATGTGTGTGACTGCAGCAGTTTCAGTTGTCAGACACATTTATTACAACATTCTTGTGATAGGTTTTGTTATTGTTGAGGTTTGAGAAATGTGGCCACCTTTTGTTTCTCTCCTTCAGTGCAGGGAATGTTTATTCTCATGTATGACTTTGACGTATTGATCCATGCTGTTGTTCTCAGGCTCTGGAAGTGATCCGGCAGCTGAAAGAGACCATGGAGATCCAGAGAGCCCACATGAGACTGCGGCTGGTGCTGCCAGCCAAAGAGAGCAAGAGGCTGAAGGAGAAGCTGAAACCGCTCCTGCAGGTCGTGGAGAGTGAAGACTTTGACGAGGAGCTGGAAATGGTGAGGAGTGCAAAGGTTATTTTACAGATATCTATAGTCCGAACGCAACTTTTAAAGTTTCTAAACTCCTTTGCCTTCCTTCTCTCTCCTCTCCCTCAGGTTTGTCTGGTGGATCCTGGCTGCTACCGGGAGATCGATGAGCTGATCCGCTGCGAGACTAAAGGCCGAGGCTCCCTGGAAGTACTGAACCTGAAGGACGTGGAGGAGGGAGATGAGAAGCTATAGTAACCCAGCCGGTCCGGACTCTGCACCTTATCCACACTAACATGCTCCACTGTGGCTCGCTACCTGCAAAACTCATTAAAGAGACTATATTTAACATCCAATTCAGCCATTTCCCATTTCCCAGTGTTATGTTTTAAAAGACTAATTTCACTGATAAAAAAAAATCTGTAACATATTTTTACTTTTGCGCAGTATACATACTGGGTGGGAATGTATCCTTGAAAATATGTCAGGTCAGTAAATAATTCTGGCCTGATTTCATTTATTTATTCAGTTTTTTTTTTTTTTATGTCAGTACCTCTGGAGCACCAGCAGTACTTCTGGACAAAGTCATTCATTTCTGCCTTCCATCAGACTCTGTATGCCGTGCAGTCATACTCTACACCTTTATAGACAATTACTTTAACTCAATGATTTATATTTTGTCATAATGAATGAGTTTGCTCTAAAGCAAATAAACATATAACAGGACATCTTCTTTTCCTTGTATACACACTCACTACTAGTTTCACAGAGTCTCGCTTTAAGACGTTCGTATTCGGCTCAGTTGTACCGCCATTTATGAAAAGAGCTGCACGGAGCACATCATCAAATAGATATTGCACCACAGTTCATATCCACATTGTGCAGTAAAGGCTATGAAACAGTGCAGAAGCAGCATATTGCCTCAGGAACATTTTTACAACTGCAACTTTTTTGTTGTTGTTGTTTGAGCACAAACTGAGCAATTGAGAAACACAGTTAAGAGAGTTGAGCTGTAAGCTGTGATACATCAAAACGTGGTGGTGGTGGTGGTGGGGTTTGTAGTAGGAAAACAAAAGAATAGGGTCATATATGTCTGAAAATGATTGCCGTAGGAGATGGGTGGGTGGTCACCTGGCTTTATCTCCACTGTGTTTCAGACTGGAAGCCGCTTGGATAAGAGGTGAAAGGTCTTCATGAGACAAATCTAAGTGCAGTTGCCTTTGAATCAATTGACCTGGATGAATGAGAATGTTCATTGACGTCTCAAAACGACTGCTTACCACCTCAAGGAAGTGATAGAAGGAGTTTAAAATCATCATAAAGGGAAAAAATAATGTCAAATAACTATAGACAAATATTTCTGGATCATTTATAATCATTTATTCCACAGTGTCCTTTGTGCAGAAGAACTCATTGCAGATGTAAACTTCTTTTTTTTTTTGCCACTCTCAACAACCAATCAAAACAAAGATGAAATTGCATATTCACACACATCTAATCTAATGTAAGGCAATGTATGTATGTGCAACACGGGTACAATATTTAGTTTCACTTTAAATACTCACTCATTCACATTTAAGGCAACGCGGTTTATCAAAAAAAGTATCGGAGGGTAGCGGAAAGTGTTACGGGAATCACGTTTGCGTTGAGTAAAAGCAAACAGAGATATTTACAGTGACGGTTAATGAAGGTTAAATGATAGACCGTATATACAGTGTGTCAATAGGAATGGAAGAAACACAGCAAAACAAGATGCAAATGCTACTAGTCCAAAGTCCCATTAATAAAACCAGTTACATGACACATCGCTGTGCTTCTGCTTTCTAACGCTGACCTCATGTTTAGTTAAACCAGTGCATCATTACTCAACACATGGAGTCAGAATTTTACCACTACTGAACCATCAAAACCACAGTTATTTCACATATTAATCATTTTCCAGTTAAATCACTCACACTCAGTTAAATATTACATCACAAGCCCCCCCCCTCCCCTCACATAGGTTCTGGTCTGCGCTCATACTGGCTGTGTGTGAACGTAGTCCTGTTGATCCTGCTCAGCGGGTGATTAGCGTCCTCTTCTGCGTTTGGGTACGTGTTCTCCTCATTCTGCTGTGCCTGCCTGTCAAAAGCGGGGCATCTAGTGGTGAGAAAAACCCCTCCGGCCAGCATCAAGGCAAAGGAGATCCATCCGAGATACAGCGCCGGTCCCCAGTCTCGTCTCAGCAGCACAGCTCCCTCCAGCGGCTGACTGGTGTGATGACACGTCCAGGCTGTGGGAACCAGCAGCAGGATCCCAGACCAAACAAAGAGAGTACCAGAAAACACTTTGATCTGGCCGCGCCTAGGGAACCACACAGCCCCCACCGCGCCAATCACAGAGGCGAAAGCCCCGGCCCCGATGGCTGCCATGACCAGGGCTCGCCACGTTCGAAAACTTCCAGAAAGAGACATGAGAGACTGGTAAAAGGAGCAGTGTAGGCTGCCATCGTGGGCCAAGTCCCAGTGATCCCACTCCAGCCACACCCCATCCCAGTAGGCAGGGAGAGTAGCCGTGGTGTTGTCCACAGTGCCGCTCACTTTCCACAAGGCCAGGCAGCGTGTCAGAATGGCACAAAGCCACCCTGCGAAGGCCAGACCCAGGGCAGCGAGCTCCAGCTGCCTGTACATGACTCCGGCCTGCCCGCTCCTCCTCACTTTGCAGGCCCGACTGCCTGATCACAAACAGCTGGCAGAACAGAGTGCAGCGAGGTGGGGTGGGGTGTTATTTTAACACGTGTGTGTATGTGTGCAGGAAGAGACAATGTCCGCGGGTGTGTGTGTGTGTGTGTGTGTGTGTGTCTATGTGTGTACATGTGCGTGCCTGTTTGCTTTGCATGTCTGTTCAGAAAAAAAAGGGGGAAACCAGTTCTTTGGTATTCACTGAAAGAAGACTGCAGCTGGGTGGAGGAGGGAAATCCCTGTGTTTGCTCTGCCATGGTTTCAAAACAACTCCTTTCTCCCAGTTTCTGCTGAAAAGGGAGAAAAACAAAGGATCCACTGTGCTCCGATTTTTCAGCCGCTGAGACACATTTCTGAGGGGAAAACTTCATTTTCAAAAGAGACCACGCGTCTCTCTTCTCTGATGTTGGAATCTTTGTCCTCACAGCAGTGGCGTCGCTGACTTCCCTCTGTGGAGCCACCGGGTGGAAAACAACACTGATACCTAATGGAGCTACTGTATTCACTTTCTTCCTTGTTGCCGGATAGTGATTCAAATGGCACATGTTTGCTCTACAGTGTTTATTTAGAATTTCAATATGCAAATCACAAGCACACACAAGCTGTTTGAACATGTACTCTCTTTATAATATGACTAAACATGGCAACTAACACGATAATAATGTCTTTTTCTACTGGATAAGAATACAAACACATTCAGCTACACACTTATAAATCTGTTCTCTGGCTTTCTGAAAGCATTAGGATTCATTTTCACAGGTTGCAGCCAGTTCAGAAGTTATTTTTTTCTTGTTGTGTTGTATTTTTTGGGGGGAAATGAGCAGTTTCAAACATTAAAATTAACAGTCATCTGCAGTCCCTTACAGTTAAAACATGTAACAGCACAATAACAAACAGTACAAAGCATAAACACATAAGACACATTATACAAAATAGAAAGCTACACACAAAAGCACATCACATACACCCACGATGTCAACTAGATATATAGATATTAGATTATTTACTGTTGTATCAGAAAGACTCAAATGTGTTTTTTTCTTATAGGCTTTAAAAATCTGACAATTCAACAGAGCTGCATGTCTCATAATTGCTGGTATTGACACTATAGAATTTACTGAGGAAAAATGACAACATATAAGAAAGCACTGCAAAGCACATCTTTAAAGTCCTTTTATGTATTTAAACATGTTGATATATTGCTAGATTTTTTTAAAATATAGCACAGCTCATTAAATTTAACCCTTAAGTGGTATCTTGTGTGTAAAACATGTTGCCAGCGCACAAGAACCTGACTTTATCTGTGTGTTCAGCCCTCTGTCTTCCCTTCACACGTAGTTCTTGATGGCGTAGCCGCTGTGTGTGTGTGTCCTGGCCAGTGTGTAACCACCGGAGGGGAACCTGGTCTTCTGTGGAGGGCAGCTTGTGCACAGAATAGCTCCCCCGCAGAACAGCAGCCCAGAGGTCACAAAGCCTATATAAATAGCTGCCCCGAGCTCTCTCTTCAGCACCTCGGGGACACGTGGGTTGTGGAAGTCACTGATGATGGAGTTGGCCGTCCAGGAAACAGCGACGACGGCGGTGAGGGCCGCCAGGCAGAATATAATCCCAGAGCTCAGCACCACTCGGGCCTTGATCCGCGGGTGGATCAGGCAGTTGGTGCAACGCGCACCCAGGAGGAAGATGAGGAATCCCAGACATCCAAGCACCAGGCTGATGCAGATGAGGCCACGGGCTGCCTGGAGGTCCGGCGACAGGTCCAGCAGGGCGTCGTAGAGCTTACACTGCAGCTGACCCGTGTACTCGCTGACACAAGTCATCCACAGACCCTCCCAGAACACCTGCATGACCACCAGATGTGTGCCGATGAACGCTGTCACCTTCCACATGGGCAGGGCACAGATCAGGATGGTCCCAGCGACTCCTATCATGGACAGGCTGATGCCCAGCTCCTGCAGAGCCATGGGACACTGTGCAGCCTCTCTCAGACCCTGGAAACACAGAGAGCGGACAGTCAGGCACAAAAACATTATGGTTTTGGTTCAGTCAACATCATATAGTATGATTTTTACACCATATCCTACTATCTTTAAGACACTTTATTCAATTTTAAGACATTTTTTATGCTTTTTCATGAATGATTATGTCTTTTACTGAAGAATTTTGGCTTTGTTTCCTTTTTCTTCTCCTCTCTTTTAATGTATTTAACTGTTTTTAGTTTTTCTTGTTTGTCTCCTTTTATTCTACACATGTATTCCTGTTTTAATGTTCTTCACGTCTCTCATTTGGTTTTTATCTTTTCAATGTGAAGCAATGATGGCTACATATTCTTGTATGAAAGGTGCAATACAAATAAGGTCATTATCACTATTATTATTATTATTAATATCCCTTTTCTCTCAACAATGTGTTCCATAAACAAAAACTGTGGTGTGAAAGTCCAGCATAGTTGGAATATTATGTACATGACATGTTGATTGTTGTTTCCTGTAATTGCTGTCATGAGGTAAATATTTAGGGATTTTCCAGCTATGAAGGCAAAGTGCCACTAGGTGGCAGCAAAGGCTGAAGATCAAGAGTAGCACAGCATCAGAGTAGTTTGCTCTGAATTTAAAAAAAAACAAAACAAAAGTAATCAGGTCTTAAACTGCTGATGACTGGAGCCGACAAATTCAGGTGAATAATCTGGTTTTCATTGTACAACATGTGCTCCCAAATAAGATGTTTGAGGAAAATAAATGAAAAGAAAGTGTCATATTTAGACCTGTACTGATAAATAGCAAAGATTTTCTGCAGTCAGTGTTGAACTGGTACCTTTCTAATCAGTATTTTTATGTGGTGTTGCAACATTATCTTATTTTTCAAAGGATATATCACTCTTTTAGATGATCTTTTAGATTAAAAGAGGACAATAGTTTAATTGGCCATTTTATAGTACAAGCAATATTTCTTTGGAATAATGATAATCTTGCAAATGTAATGTTTATTGTTTGAAGAATCACTGAAGACTTTAACAATCCTAATCAACAGTTTATTTCCTCGTTCCGCTCACAATACAGAAAGTCACTATAGAGAAGAATGTGAAAGTAAATCATTGAGAAAAGAGGAACACTTAGTGGAAACATTTCTTATTTTCAACACCGTCTGTCTTCAGACATTTACTGTAATTTGACCCTTTCTTCCCGCACATAACTGGAGAAAACAAAACACTCCTGTGAGGTTAGTGGGACAGTGAACGAACAACATCAACACTTTAAATCAAAACCATCTTTAAAAACCATTTAATTTCAGATTTTCAGGGGGAAAAGAACATTAAACATATATTTTTTAACTTTTGTGACACATTTACATCTTTAGATAATCAGCTTCCGATGATTTAATCACAGTTGTCTGTTTCTTTACCGTAAAGCAACACATATATGTAGCAAACACTGACGTATTGTATGAATCTTTTAAAAACAGGTCATGTTTTAAACTGATCTGCCAACAACATTTTAAGTCCCTGAGTCACCACGTTTGTTCTCTGGATAGAGATCTCTGCGGTAAGCACCTGACAAACAGGTTCTCCCAGTTTTTGGTTCAAATAACCACTGCTGCATTTTTCAAATGTATACAAACAATATGCAGAGAAGAAGAAGAAGAATATGTACAATACAATGTTGTTTAACTGTGAAAAAATATAATCACATATATTAAAGAACAAAAAGATGCTCAGTGCAAAAAAATTGGAATCAACCATTTTCCCAAACATGTAAAGTACAGAGTTTCTATGATTTAAACTACCACCATAAACATGTTCAGTACCAAGAGTCACACCAATAATATCAGACAGAAAACATCTTCATACATCTCTTATAAAGACAAAGTGCATATTTCCTTCATTGTAGCTTGTCTGAGTGTAAGTCCTTGTTCTTGATGTCTCATAGCAACCGTTTAAACTCCCGAGTGTCTATTCTTGAAGACAAAATCATCAACAGACTTCCATTTGTCTGTTTAGAAATGTCAAATGTAAGTCTTTGGCGGTGTAAGAGATCGGCCTGACTCCTCTTTGCTTGGCTTGTTTATGAGGTACTTCACAGAGGGGGTCTTGTCCTCCTTGGGGGGGCAGTTGGCGCACAAAAGCCCCCCTCCCAGGATCAGCAGTGCCGCAGCCCCCCAGCCAATGTAAAGAGAGGCTCCCAGCTCTCTTTTCTGGGCATCTATTAGCAGAGGGTTGTAGAAGTCCCTTATAATGATGCTGGCAGTCCAGGACACGGGAATAAGGCAGAGGACTCCGCTGATGATCAGCACCGCGCCTGCTCCTATTGAGGCCCTCGCCTTGGCCCCCTCCTCTGGAATGAAGTTGGTGCATTTTCCACCAGCGAAAGCAACGAGGAGCCCTGCGATACCTGTGACGATAGAGACCACCACCAGCGCCCGGGCCGCCTGGAGGTCAGTGCTCAGAGCCAGCATGGAGTCGTAGACCTTACACTGCATCTGGCCTGTACTCTGGACCACACAGCTCATCCAGATGCCCTCCCACATGGTCTGGGAGGTCACTATGTTATTGCCAATGAAGGCGGTGACCCGCCACATGGGTGAGCCGCACGCAATGATGACCCCGATCCAGCCGAAGAGGGCCAGGGCGCTGCCTACCATCTGCATCCCCATGGAGCCCATCGTCTTCTCTTTCTCTCTCTCAGAGTGTTTCTGAGGGACAATTAAGAGCCGATCAAGTGTTTATGTGCATCTGAAGCAGGTGAAGAATGGGAGGCGTGAAACTATAAATCACATATTAGAGAGCTTGCCAAGAACACCTGCTGTGCAAGATTCTTTTCATCAAGGAACAATTGTGCTCGGGTTTTAAATTATTCTTCTGTTGGAGATGAGGATTGTGTTACATGAGGTTTTGTTGATACTCTCGACACAAGGAAGAGTCATAAAAAAAACGCACTAGCTTGTGAACGTACGCACTTTGAATGCACAGTAGAGGGTTTAACAATAGATGAGGGTCTGCAAGTCTGCAAACACTGAGAATGAAATTAATCAGTCCTTCCAGTTCAATAGACTCTCAAGGGAAACAGTGATTTGTGGCCATTTGTATACAGATGTATCAGGATTCATGTTTTTATGAATGAAACAACTCACTGCAATATAATGTCAAAACAGGAAATGTGTGGTATTTCAGAAGTTTCCTACACATATATAGTATATCTGTTGAAATCTTCTCATCGTTTGGGCATCATTTAATAAAAAAACAACATGAGCTGCATCATATTTCGGGCATCTCTTTGTTTGACATCTTGGACACTCTTATTCTGTGTTGGAGATGAGATGAGTTCAGTTCAAGCCCACACGAATGAATTAAAGAAACACTCACATAATTTAGTTATTTTTTTGGTCTGAATTCAGTGTGCTTTGATGTTTGACACCCATCTGGTGGCTCAGATCCATCATCTCAGTGGTGGTGGCATCAAAGCTCCAGCAAAGACTGGTCAATCAGGCCTACATGCTGTATGTTACACTGCTCCTGACATACACTTATTTCACTCCAGATTACTCACAGAGTTTTGGACACAAACTTCCAGTAATGTAAGAAAACATTAATGCTGACAGAAGAAAGTAAAATCCAATTCCTGTTACGCAATTCAGCTTTCATTGTAAACAAACAGGATTCTTTTAGTGTGGTTGGTCTAGTTTTTATTTTTAAGATAGTAGAAACAAAATACAACATAATAATAGTGAAAAGATGATGTGTTACTGATCAAAACTATATGAGCAGGTGTAACCTACTTTATAGAAAATGCATATTTGTTTATACACTAATAGTAGTATACGCTTTTTTAATTTCAATGAGTCATTTACTGGAACCTTTTTTTTTCAAGCGTTGTTTATTTAGTGGTTTAATCAGTGGTGCATTTGTTCCCTTAATATATTTATAACATATTTGGCACACAATCATCAGTCCATAACAGGTTCAGGTGGATTTTTTTTCTAAAAGCAAAGGGCAACGTAGGAATGTGATACTACATAAAATGCAACAGGACAGGGTGTGTGCACACTAATGAAACACTGATGTAATGCTGCGCTGACATCATGTTTGTTTAAGATGTTTTTGGAGCGTAATATGAATTCTATTGGTAATTTGTAATGGTTCGTTTTCACTTTCAGATTTGAGGGAGAAATAGATGTTGCACAATATCAGTCACTGAAAAAATATGTGAAACTTTTGAATTCATGTTGTTTAAATGCTGGTGGTAAATGAGCACAACTGACATACTTTGGCATATTCTAAGATTTAACTTCATACTGTGAAACTGGTTGAACTGGTTTAACGTCTGTGTGCACGACTCAAGCAAGCTGCTGGGTGGGGTGTTTTTGATTTTTTTTTTCTCAGTTGCACTCTTTACTTTTTAACCTCTTTATTTAAACAATTTTAGCAGCGCTTCTAAAATAAATGCAGTTTCGAAACATGCAGCTCGGTTTCCTTTCTGACAGCCAGCACGATGAAGCTGGATTATCACTGTCTCCTTCAACCCCTCGGACAAGATGATGTTGAAATATTTGCTTTCAGTCTGGTTTAACCGAACATTTCAAAAGTAATACAATAACTGAACAAACTAAGAAGAATACACAAACACTTTTTAACTCAAAGTTGAACTAAAAATAGGCACTTTGACAAAAGAATATCAATTGTGTAAATGTTTTATTAAATATCTGTGATATCGTAAACAAAAAAAAAAGTATTTTGATATTGCTAATTGCAATGAATTGTAAAATATTTTATACAATAAATTCACAACATGTCATTGGTACTGTACATCCTTATAGTACGGCTCTTTATGGCACAGCTTAGATTTGTCAAACATTCAGAGGAAAATTAGGTTTACATTTACATTTTTCATTTGGCAGACGTACATCTGAAACTGATCAAACATAAGCAGGGATCGAGCCGATGTAGGTTTGATACGAGCTTAACACAAAATAACTCTCATTCAGTCCGTTCATCATGCCGTTGGGAGATTTTCTTGTGGGTAATGCAGTTTCACATCCTCAAACTGCTCTTCCTCAAGAAACACTCTCTTTTGCCTCCACCGAAGGATTCTGAGTTTACCAACACAAAAAAAAAGCCGTTCTCACTTTGTGTCACTTTCAAAAAAACAAGGTGAGACACAACTTGCACTCTTGGAAACTCACAATGAAGGAGACTTAATCAAGAAATAACGTATTGATTTACAGTCTTTGTCAGGAAAGCAGAGCTCTCATACATAGGCTCGGCTGGTGGCTGTGGATCTGGCCCCGGCGTACTTGACTGGATACTCTGGACTGTCTTTGGGTGGGCAAGAGCTGCAGAGGAGAGCACCACCCAGGAGGAGAAGCGCAGCGGTACCCCAGCCGATATAGAGCGCAGCCCCCAACTCCCTCCTCTGAGCATTTGTCATCAAGGGGTTGTAGAAATCCCTGATGATGGTGTTGGCCGACCAGCAGACGGGGATGAGGACCAGAACGCCGGCACAGATGAAGACAATTCCCGAAGCAATGGCCACCCTGGCTTTGGCACGTTCCTCCTCCACAAAGTTGGTGCACTTACCCCCGGCGATGCCGAGGATGACTCCAAAGACGGCGACGATGATGGCGATGACCACCAGAGCTCTGGCGGCCTGGAGGTCTTGGGGCAAAGCCAGCAGAGAATCGTAGATCTTACACTGCATCTGACCCGTGCTCTGCATCACACAGTTCATCCACAGCCCTTCCCAGATGACCTGCGCCGTCACAATGTTGGCTCCGATGAAGGCTGTGACCTTCCACATGGGCAGGGCGCAAACAATGATGGTCCCCAGGAAGCCGATGATGGCCAAGGTGAAACCCAGCATCTGTCGTCCCAGCGACACCATGGTGAGATCTTGTTTGAGTCACTTGTAGCTGAACAAAAGCAGAAAGATTTCAGGAGTTGATCAGCTCAGCTCGGTTGTGAAGTTGAATGAAGTCCGTGGTGTATTGTCTTCGGTTATAAGGATGTCTTCCTCGAAGGTGGAGTCAGAACGTCCTTCCCCTCTGACCTGAAACCAGTGATTTACCAGCCCGACCAGATTCTTTACATTATCTGTATGCGGACTGGGAAGTAGTTTCGATGAGATGAGCATCAGTCTTAAATGACTCTATGTAAATGAGGTCTGTAAAGAGGCACCGCATTCCTCATTCAAACAATGCTCTGCCGCTCGACGGCCTTTGATTGGACCGTTTACAGGAACATCAGGTCCAGTCACAAGTTTCAGGTTTAAAAAAAAACACCGACATGAGAGGTAGTATCACCGGATGTCACCCATTTACAGGTTTTATTCGTTACTGGTGTTTCATCACTGCCAGACTCACGTGAGAATGGATTTATTTGGGGGGTTTTAAAAGTTAAAAGTCAGAATGAAAGTGCTCACACTGATCAATGTCTCAGCTGATTGGATCACTACAAACATCTATTTTTTTGTATTTCCTTTTTATTTTCGCAAGATTAATTACTTTATTTATTTGTTTTACTAACCTCTTTATGTCTCCTCTTATATTTAAGAGATTTTTAGTGAGCTCCAGTTTACAGTGAAATGACCTAGTGACTAAAATGAAATGTTGTAAAATGTTATAATTCTTATGGATTAAATTGCTTTTATTTGTTTATAAGAAATAATTCATATTAGCATTTTTTTCTCTCTTCTTTTATCTCTGCATCTCTCACCCACGCACACACACACACACACACACACACACACTGAAGTGCTCTCAGTATGTGAAATGTCAGAGCTCTAGTCTTCAAGGGTCATTTTTCTCAACATTGCAAAAAATAAGCTAACATTGTTTTATGATAATTGACTCCACAAACAGATCAAGCGTATATTCTGCAGATGTTTTTTTTTTGAATTTTTTTTATTGAAATTCTTTTGAGTACTCTCAAAAATAAAAGTGGGATTTACATAAAACAAACACATCACAGTTCATATTTACAAAACCAACTCTGTATGACAAGGAAATAAATATATTTACAGTGACTTCCTTATGAAAAGCAAAAGCAACTCTCAATGCACATGATTCCATGTTTCCTCTTATGTAAAGACATAAACACTTTGCATGAAGTTACATGGATATTTCAACTTTAAAGCACAAAATCAAAAGATACATAATAATAATAATCAGACGTCACAGTGATTCATATAATTTCTGTTTTTGTAAGTAACATTAAGGGACTACAAATTACATTTCATTATACAATCTTGTGTCGTAAAATGATAAATGATTACTTGAGTGAATGAATTTTACATCCCATCAATGTTTTGGAATACATACCATCCTCTAAAAAAAATAAAGTCCGCACTTTGGTGCATTGTTACTTTGTAGTAACAAGTTCCTAAAACCATCAGCTCAATAATCTTAGTCTCTCTTTTTCTGTCCGTTCAGTTTTCAGATGTACTGTCCACCGGTGTATACGGGTGGTGCCACGTATGGTTTGCCAGGTACGTATGTCCCCGTCCCTGAGTACGATCGGTTGGATGGGGGAGCGTACACAGGACCGTAGGCTGCTGGGTTTACTGGTGCTGCGTAAGGATACATGGGTGCTGGTGGGTAGCCTGGATATCCATACATGGATTTCCGAGTAGGGCAGGAAGTGGTTAGGATGATCCCACCGACCAGGAGAATGGCAGCGGAGGCCCAGCCGATGTAAATGGCAGCTCCGAGTTCCCTTTTCTGCGTCTCAATGACCAAGGGGCTCCGGAAGTCTGAGATGGTGACGGCTGCAGACCAGCACACAGGAATCAGGATCAGGATGGCGGAAATAATGATGAAACAGCCGCCTATGATCACCACCTTGGCCTTAGATGAATCTCTCTTCAGGCAGCCGGTGCACCTGGCTCCGATGAAGGAGACGATGAAGCCGATGAAGCCGAAGATGATGGAGATGATGACCAGGGCTCGGGCGGACTGCAGATCAGGGGAAAGCCTCAACACCGAGTCGTTCAGCTTGCACTGCATCTGCCCGGTGCTCTGCATCACGCAGTTCATCCACAGGCCGTCCCACACTACCTGGCCTGTCACGATGTTGGCTCCGATGTAGGAGGTCACTCTCCACATGGGGATCCCGCATGTCACCGACACTCCGACCAGGCCGATGAAGCTGATGACCTGACCTGCCACTTCCTTGCCGAGCCTCCCCATCGTGAAGAGGCTTTGTGTGCAGCAAGAGAGAAAAAGGGTTTCAGCGTGCAGGTCTGCTCCTTCCGTCAGAATGTCACAGCTCTCTCGAATGTTGTTTGTCACCGAATGTGCAGGAGGAGGAGGAGGGCTGTCCCGTCGTCAGGTGAGTTCTTCTGGGCAAACAAGATTCCTCTGCCTAGAGCTGGGAGTGGTTTTTTTAAACAATGCCTTGTTTTTACTCTTAGGAGCCAGACTTTCATATGCAGATGGTTCTGAAGTAAGGACGGGGTCACTGGATGGAGTTAAAAACCACTTAGTGAAGTCAAAGGTCCTGAAACCAGCTCAGACAGTGAATGATGGCAAATGATCAAATCATACCTGTTGTTGTTTTCACAGATTGGCTTTTTATTGTGCGAATTGTGAACCAGAGTAGTGGCGGGAAGACCCCCACACACATCTGATAAGCCGGCACACTAAAAAGCTGATGATATGATTTCTTTTTGTTATGAA
The DNA here is from genome assembly GCA_029490765.1 of Euthynnus affinis. Classification (NCBI taxonomy): domain Eukaryota; kingdom Metazoa; phylum Chordata; class Actinopteri; order Scombriformes; family Scombridae; genus Euthynnus; species Euthynnus affinis. The sequence goes on from CM055845.1 coordinate 6,367,676, forward strand.
GTTCTGCTTTATTTTGTGTAAAAGTCTAAAGAGACTTTGCATTTCTCTATTATGAACAACAGAATTGCAAAGACTTTCATCTTTAGCTTTATAATATTGTTTTTGTTATCACATCTAGACATTTTGAATCTTTTTTGAGTATTTTCGTCCACTTTTTTGTCACTAACACCCTCTCGATCACACGTTATCAATCTACTGTATCTTTAATTTTGTCATCCTGATTTTCTATATTGTAATTTTGACGTTTTCTGTCTATTCTGTACATCTATTGCATGTCTAAGGAGAGGAGTTAGCTTAGAAATAAGATTCACTGAACTTCCACTGAGCTTTATCAGTCAACCACAGAGTATCAACAGACACAAGACACACAGAGTAAACTGGTCTTTCCTGCAGCATGGATCAGACCTATACGACACGGCAGTCTGGCAGTTTGTAGCTGATTAAAGGCATGAGGACCTGACATGGCCCATACCATGTTAAGATTAATGTGACCCAGTTTGGACAGGTAAGTAGCCCCGAGCCGAGGAAGCGAGATTCAGGTCATTCTCAGCATTGATAACAATCACTTTGATGGACGTAACGACAGGAAGCGAGTGACATAAGATGAACCTGATGCTGTGTTTAAAAAAACAACAACAACAAACAAAACCAAAACCTACTACATCCTACTGTGTGACAATCCAGATACCTCTGTTGGGTAAACACACTCTCTTGTCACACATGACTCAGCCACCCGATACTGCACTAACAAGCATTTCCTCGATGATCCAGTGAAGGAAAAGTTTTATGAAAGCTGATAAGAGTGAGAACAAAAACCCCATGATGGATACTCAGTGTTTTTCCACAGCGCAGCATTTTAAATCACTAAAATAAATAAAAAATTAAGAGATGATGTCATTTTTTATTTAATATAAACCAACTCTCAAACTTAATTTATATAAGTTATTCACCTATACCTTACTAGAACATCTTTCAGGTCTAGAGAAAATGACGGTTTCCTTCAGGTCTTTAAAGAATAGATGGCAGAAAACATAATCCAGAGTGAAATAACAGTAATCATATATTTATTCCTGCATTGAATTGGTGGAAATTCAAGGCTCACTGAAACTAAACTACATAATAGCACTAAACTGCTGCTTATATGTTTATATTACGTCCTCTGCATTGCCACATAATCATCTCCTGGCTTTACCTTGTGATGTTGATTTCTGGTTGAATCTTTAAACACCATGATATGCTTTCAGTTTCTTAGAAGTGAGGCAACAGCGACCGTTCAAGTAAGAATATGGTTTATTTACAGTAACAGATCATTAAAAGATTTTGAAACACAGAAGCATTTAGTGGTTTGTAGACCTAAATGTGGAAGTTGTAGGCCTTCTGAAAGGATAACAGATTAAAATATACAGATCAATTTTAAAAAAAAATAAATCCCTTTTTGTTATAAAGAGGTACATTTGAAGGGATTTTAACTTGAAAATATCTATGAATGAGAATAAAAGTAATTACATCCTTATAACAACCCCCCCAAAAAAATATTTACACACACAGTGGCACACCTTCATTTTTAAGTTTAGACTGATTTCAGAAGCAGAGTGTAGAAGAGCATAAGCCAAGTTCCTGTTTATGTAGACTTTTGTCACGGCAGACGTTTTGACCCCGCCGTAGCAGGAAAAGTCTATCATTTGCATTCAGGTGTGACGGTGAGCCAGCATCCACGGTCCCACGGCCCTGCTGGCACAACTAAATGGAGAGTGCGGCCACGAAATGTCCATTCAGAGAAAGGTCAACGTGACAAACGCATAAACCGCAATCAAAGCGCATGAATTCATATTTACATTGCCAGTGAATATATATGTTAAAGCAAACTCATCATTTCTCTCCGTAGAACGTTCTGTGACTTTACGAGCTCATGGAGGTGGCGCGAACCATCTTATACGTATTCTCTTGACGTGGAGACGGACTTCACAGGTGTGAATTTGGGTATGTACTGGGGATGTCCATGTTCGTGCTTGGGCGGGCAGTTCCAACACAGCAGCCCTCCTCCCATCAGCAGCAGCGCGGAGGCCGCCCAGCCGATATACAGCGCCGCTCCCAACTCGTATCTCTGGGCCTCGATCAACAGCGGGTTGTAGAAGTTGGTGATGATGGTGTTTGCGGACCAGGAGACTGGGATGAGACAGAGCAACCCCGAGATGATGAACAAACTTCCAGCCAGGATGCAAGCCTTCGCCTTGGACCTATCGTCCTCGATGCAGTTAGTGCATTTCCCGCCCGCGATGGCCAAGACCATCCCGAAGACTCCGGTCAGGATGGAGATGACGATCATAGCGCGGGCGGCCTGCAGGTCTTGAGGAAGAGCCAGCATGGAGTCGTACACCTTGCACTGCATCTGGCCCGTACTCTGCACCACACAGTTCATCCACATGCCCTGCCAGATGGTTTGGGCCGTGATGATGTTGGCTCCGATGAAAGCCGTGACCTTCCACATGGGCAAAGCGCACACCACGATGACCTTGAGCCAGCCGATCACAGCCATTACGATGCCGATGAGCTGAATCCCCTGAGAAACCATCTCGCCAGCTCTGTTCCTCGCACGTTTAAAAATCCCAACCAAAAAAAGAAAGACAAGCGAGATGATGCGAGCTTGTATTTATAGTTTTGTCGTGTCGTGTGAGAGTGAGAGACAAAGACATGAGGGTATGTGAAACCACAGCCTTCATCTCCGATTGGCTGGAAGGAGTTTACACACAAACAGAGACCCAGTGACCTTTTTTATTAGTGCTGACCTGCCAGAAATGTAAAGCTTCAAGGTCAAATGGCTCAGCCTTTTATTCACTAATGCACAAAGATTTCAAGAAAAAACATGTTTAATGATAAATGAAGTAAATATCTAACTTGTTCAAGAGGAAAACTGGATAAAACTACTATATTATGGATTTAAGTTTAAGGAATAATTAAAGATACAAACCCAAAATGCTTGTTCTCTCATTTGAAAATGGAAACATGTGCTGTGCATTTATGATATTTGAATGATATTAAAACATTACAGGAGTTAATCTTTATTAATAACTATCACCTGTGAGTTCATGTGTGAGAGGAACAACAGGATGTGTTCTCTTGTTTACAGCAAGGGGCAGCATTGGACAGGTGACGAATCAGACAGCGAGCACCTCACTGAATGACTCATGGCACAATGTTGTTTTTTTTAAATTCACATTTTGGAGGAGATGAGAACATTTTTTTCTATTAAGATTCGACTTCTGAGTTTATTCTGAAAATATAATTTCCTGAAAATAAATAAATAAATAAATAAAATCTACATGTGTCTCATAATTCACGAGGACTATACAAAAAGGTCAGAAAGGCCCACTCTAACTGGTCTGGCAAGAAAAAGTTTGAATGATTTACAAACAACATTGTATTGTAGCACATAATCTGTATTTAATTGCTTTTTAAAGTAATTATGTTGTATTATAAAGTAGTTATTTATATAAAGTCAATTAACTTCAGACCTTTTTATATGTCTGTATATTCAAAGCATTAAAAAAGACCATTTTGGTGGATGTTAAGTGAATTAGGAGTGTTTTACTATATAATGAGGTTTTATATTTGGGACAAGCTGATTTTGCATTACCATTAAAATCAGCTTTTAATTGTTTTTAGTTATTCATCAGCTAAAATAAGTGGGTTTTAAGAGGTGAGCCACACCTCATTTCTTCTTTCTAAAGGCTCCATTTTAGTTTAACTCCAAACTGTTTTAATGACATGTTATAAAATATAAAGGAACATACAAAAGACAATAATTCAATGTCGATAAAAAATGTTTTATTTACAGCTTCAGACAGTCATGAGTAATACACATTTTACAACGAAATGATATGTAAAAAGGCACAAATGGCAGAAAATACAGGGACAAAAAAAATACAATACATGAAAGTAACATGTTAGACTTTGTTCAAAAAACGTATGCCAACTTTTTTTTCACTTGCACAGATCAAGTCTGTTGTCATTCAGTCCACATAAGTGGTTGTTTGGGTGTGGTCTCTTTATCTTGGCACTGATGAAACAAGTCCTGAAGTGCTTGAACTCCGCATGAAAGTATCAGACTGAACCGTTAGCGCTGTAAAAAAATCACCACGAAGTTCAAAACATACTTATTGTGAAATGTTATTTTCTCAGTCTCTCTGCTTTCTTGTTTGGTTTTCGAATCCTCAGACGTAGTCCTTAGGTGCGCTTGAGCGGGCAGCTGAGTACTTGGCAGAGTAGTTATCCTTCTTAGGGCAGTTGGCACAGAGGAGTCCACCACCCAGGATGAGAAGGGCGGAGGCCCCCCAACCGATGAAGAGCGCGGCTCCCAGCTCGTCCTTCTGAGGGTTCCCCAGCATCGGGTTGTAGAATTCTCTTATGATAGAGTGTGCCGTCCAGCACACGGGTATGAGGCACAAAACGCCCGCAATGATGAAGATCACGCCAGACGCCACGCCGATTTTGGCTTTGGAGGTCTCATCCTCCACGCAGTTGGTACACTTGCCGCCTGCGATGGACAGGAGGATGCCGACGATGCCGATCAGGATGGAGATGACGATGAGGGCGCGGGCAGCCTGGAGGTCCCGGGAGAGGGCCAGCATGGAGTCATAAACCTTACACTGCATCTGGCCTGTGCTCTGGACCACACAGCTCATCCAGATGCCTTCCCAAGTGGATTGAGCAGTGACAATGTTCTGGCCGATGAAGGCTGTCACTCTCCACTGGGGTATAGCACAAACAACGATGGTCCCAATCCAGCCGATGATGCACAGGGCAATGCCCAATATCTGAAAGCCGGCTGACACCATGTCTTCTCAGAAAGCTTCTTGCAAAGTTGTCCAAAAAAAAAAGAAGAAATGTCCAAAAGTTGTGTCTGTGAAAGTCGGTTGAGATTCGCTTGAGAGATCCCCAAGAGTAAATGTTTGGTTAGGGTTGGAACGGGTCTTTTATACACTTAACTCGGGAGGGGCTTGACACACGCAAAAACTGTCACACAGATCTGTGACGTGATGAACTACCCCCACTCCCAGCAACAGGCATGTGTCATCATGTTAGGTTTTTTTTTTGTCTCAGCCAGGTAATCATTGCATGTGGAAAAGCCACATGTGACTCAGAGTCACCACTGAGATTGGAGACTTCAAAAAAATACCATCAGCCACTCCCTAAAAGTTATGCTACGTGGATATTAAGTAGTTTCTGTGGTCCCATTTTTTGTTGTTGTTGTTGTGTACTGTGGTAACAGTGACTGATACTTTGCTGTTGTCAAGTGAAAATCAGAAACCACAAGGAGCAGCTTTATTTAAAGATGGTTTGTTTGTACTTGTGGGTTTATCTGTGAAGCCTTGAGCTTGTTCTCCAGATCTAAAAAAAAATAATCTCTCAGCCTTTAAAGAAGCAGATAAACTTCCGTTTGTAGTTTCACACTTTCCATCAAACATTTACCGTTTGTTTGTAGCGACAAGGAAAGCTCAAGTTTCGATTTTATGGGGGGAAAAAAAAATCACTGTCAGGGTGTTGTGTTTCTGTTGTTTTATGTTAACCTTTGACCTTTACCCTCTGGTCTTTTCAGCCGTGGGAGTTTCAGGTTCTTGAGACAAAGGCAGAATACACAAAGTACATTTGTAGGAAGTTGCCCGAGCGTATCATAGAGTGAAAAAAATACATCAGAATAGTTTAGTTAGTGTATAAATAACTGTTCCCTTTCTCACTTATCTTATCTTTGTGTTAGAATTAAACACAGAATCTGATAAAGCTGACTGCTACTGAAGCTATTAAAAAATAATAATCATGATAATAATTGTGAAACACAGTATTTTGTTTTGAATGTTTATGTTGTCTTTAATAAATTAACGACTGATTTGAAAGTATAAACTAAAGAATGCAGCCGCAGTTAATCAGTCTCTGTACATTTTGTTATTTAAGTGCATTTCACGCTTCATCCTACACTGATTACACAGATTTATGATATGAAAACATTAAAAAAAGATCATTTTAATCACGATGCCATTAAAAAGAAGATCAAAAGACTGAGTTATTGTTCGCGTATGAACCCCAGTTATCTAATCACAAAGAATTACGAGCGTTTTTATGACGTATGAACAGAAAAGATGTGCTGTAGGCGAGAAAAAAAAAAAAGAAAGATGAAAGCTGACCTTGCAGTGATGTCAGTCTGGCTGCAGCTTTTCTCCTACAGGTTGTCTTGGGAGCGAAAATGATGTGTGCTCTGCGGTCCGGAGGTCCCACTTGATTTATCGAAAGTTTTTCCACAGCTAGTGAGAGAACATCAGGAGGGAGATGTTGGAGAAATGGCAAACGCCATGCCAAGTGATCCCAGTTGACAGACTGTGGCAAAAAAAAAAAAAAAGAGGGAATAGTGAGAGGGGGCAAAGAGAGGTAGAGAGAGAGAATCAGATTGTTTGGGAAATGAATAGAGGCAGTGTTTTAGAGCCAAAACTGCCGTTAGGACTATAATGCCTCTATTTTATCCAAGGTAGGATCATTAAAGCTACTTCGGCCTGGATATGGAGATTGGGTTCCACACACAAGGAGGCACGGAGGAATTTCCACAATTAAAACTGAGGAGAGATGGTTTCAGGGTGAGATTAGACCTGATGTACTTAGAGAGACCCCAACCACATGTCTCATGTTTTTTTTTAAAAATTGAAATACATACAACAACCTCAATATACAGTGCACTATATCGAATGCCGAATAATCTCCTAGTTGCAAAATCAAGCATTTTGCAGTAAAGTGAAGTTGTAGCTGGGTGTGTGAATCATTTCTTTTAAATAAGATCAACATTTCAGAATATTACAATACGATGAATTAATGGGGAACAGTTTGTTTGCACATTTTGCAGCAACAGGTGAAATATTTGACTACAGAAGCCGTGAGAAAACGCCAGAAGGCAGCCGGAGTGACAAGTGTCAGCAGGTAGTTGAGAGGCAAGCCCAGACTTCCCAGTAACGGCTGTCTTTGGCTTTCACTCAAGTGTTCAACCCTTCAGGTAACGTGGATGGGTCATTATGCATATCAAAGCAATATCCACCTGCAGTGCACACAAGAGTAACAGGTGTTTAGCTTTTTTTCCGTTGCAGATATTTCAAATGTTAAGGGAAGGATAAGAGTGAAATGAGTTTGCAAATTTAGGAACGATCACTGCTGCTGTTTGAATTTAGCAGCCGGAAAGTTAGATATTAGCTTGATAGAGTTTGTTAGCTACTTTATTGAAGCCGATATCTTAAAAATTCTTGAGCTATATTCAGTTTATTTTCTCCCACATGCTTCATTTGTTTCTAATGTTTGTAGACATAAGTCAAGTAAATGTTATTCATATAACCCAAAATCAAAAACAGATTATTTTTCTTTACAATCCAAGAAAAAAAATCAACCAAGAATGATAGATGGGAGGAAAAAAAGGAGAAATAACATTATTGTTTCCAAATTGGGCATCGATGTTGTGCACCTTGGGGGACAATAGTAAGATATTGCTGGTCTGTACTTTTCCAAAAGGAGCTCATGAGTCATATTTTTGTCATTAGTACATTGTTTATTTATTCAGAAGGAAAGAAGCTATTTATTACAACATCCATGATCTGGCTCTCTATAATATTTAATGATGTAACTGTCCTGAGTTGCATTGTTTGGGTTTTTCAAGAGATAAAAAAAAAAAAAAAACTACGTGCGGTTTCATGTATCAGAGTAGGAAGTGTGCGTTTCTATCTGTGCAGGTGTACCATGTCCGTATTTGGCATGTGATGTCACCGCAGTGAGCCCTGCGGCCATTGTTGAGGAACAGTCACAGTTTCAGTGGGTAATCAAAGCATCTTTGTGATGAGTCACGCATGTTCCGACACGACACATAATCACATGACACAAACACAGACCTGAAGTCTTCAGGGGTCTGCAGAGGTGATGAAAGAGATTTTTAAAGAGAGTCTGGCAACACAAGAGTGTGAAATATATCCACATATGAAACAATATACTCATTCCCATGGTCATTTTTAGTCTATTTCTTTATTTCTATTCACAAAACACTATGGCTATAAGTTGGTTTCTGTTATGTTGGTGATGTAGGACGATCTCATTTTTGTCTAAATGAGATCGTCAGGTGGTGTAGATGTAATATGGTTCACTATAATCCACAATAGCAGTTGTGAATGTCAGGATATAAACCAGTTTAGTTGTGAAATAGGGAGTGACTGTGTTTAGAGAAGTCTATCTATTGTATTTTGGCTGGTGAAGCTTTCAGTTCCTTTTACGTGTGGCATTAGAAGTGATGATTTAGCTTTAAACAAAAGACAATAGCAACTTTAGTTCCTTATAAATTTCAGTTTATCGTATAACTTCCTAATACATACAACATCATCCATCACAAGACTTCACACATGGAGGAACTCTGTGGGCTTTAATCATTTGTACTGCAGTTTTTTTTTTAACAATAGCGCACATCAGCGATGAAAAGAACACGTTAACAGGTCAAACACATAGAAATAAAGGTTTGTATTAAATGTACATGTAAAGCTCATAAAGAATATTCTAACAGTAACAGGGACTCTGTTATTAAGGCCATCCTTTCTGCAGTACCAACCAGTCAGACTGGTTCCCACTCCCATGACAGGTGGATGTTTAGCAAGGTGCTCCGCAAGTTGCTTCATGCATACTTCGAGGAAAAGGTCGAGTGAAGCTGCACCTCCTGGTGAAATCCCGAAATAACCGCCGTGTTTGATGTGGATAAAAACACAGCAGGAAACAGAACGTCTCTGTTATTCAGAGCGAAGATCTAGCGAGACCTAGTGAGGAAGAAACAGACGTGTGCAGAAGATAAAAGGCTACGAGACTGTATTAGTATAAAATATGAGCCTAATATGTAACATAGATTTAATTAATATGAAGTCTGAATTTTTTAGGTCTGAATATTTGATTTTGATAAAGAAAATAAACAATTACTTACTTAATAACATGGAGCTTTCACATAAGATCATCAGAAAGGTTGTATAGATTTATATTAAAGAAATAAAATCACCGAAACAATTCAACACGCTGTTCCTGAATTCTGGTACATAACAATAATAATAATAATAATAATAACAGAAAGGCAGCCGTCCTGTTCATTGTACTCAATATGCCTCATAAAAAAGGCACGTTCATACACATCCAGCACTATGTGAAGGTGCAGTCTTTATCTCTGCAGGCTCTATAATCTATGAGTCAAATCCAAAAATGGAAAACAGACAACAAGTCGTGTTGTTTAGAGATTCCTTGGAAAGGCAACTGAAAAAAATTATATAACAACAATCTCAACAAGACAGAACTAGTTTCTTTGCATCAGGTCTCTCAGTACCAGCCAATCAGAGATCTCCCCGCCTACGTTTTTGGACGCTGACTTGTGAGTCTAGTGAAAATATAACACCCAACGTTTTTTTTGCCCTCGGGCTGAATCTTTGTTGTCAAAGTTAGGAGTCTAAGTGCAACAATGCTGCCGTCATGGAGCGGTTTACTTGCACCACTGTGTTACTTAAAATGCATTGCTGGTTTAAGGGTCAGTGATGGTGTTACAGTGTTCGTCTTACACATCTTACCACCTATAGAAGTGCATTTACAGTCTTGGTTTTTATATGTTTTGTGTATTTACAGTAAGATAGGAGAAAAAAAGACAGACACCGCTGCTACTTAAGGGTTGAAAAACAAACCACAGCTGCAGAGACACCGCCTCATCCTCCACCATATGCCAGAGGTTAACAGGATGCATTAGCCAGTCAAGTTATGATTCAGGCTGGTTTTTATCTGACTTTATCTTTATCTGGCAATCCCCAGAGTTACTCCTGGCACAGCAGCCCCGTACCAGGAGTACAGAGGTATGGGAGGTAGAGTGAGGGAAGATGAAAACATTTAAATAATATTTTATCATCTTTTTGTGTTGTGCTACTTTAAATAAAGTATCTACTGGGCCATTAGAAAGCTGCCATGTGTGATGTTCCTTTGAAAAATCACACAAGATCATCGCTTTAAGCAGCAACGCTTCTGTAAAACCTTTTAAAACTTTAATAGCAGCGATCAGAAACAGTAATTAGCTGTTATGGTTCAAGTTTATTTCTCTTGGTTACATATAACATGGGATTGTTATTACAGTAAAGGAGATCTTCACTTTCGGTATATGTGTACCGTATATGTTGTAAACTGACTCTTATTCTGCAGCAGAGGTTATAAGTAGCTTTGTGCATGGTGTACGGAAGCGTTTAGAAGTTAGATTGCCAGAAATGTAACCCATTCAAAGGGAAAATAAGAGTTTGGATTTAAAAGCTGAAGTTTTAAAAAGCTACACTTATTGGACTGAATCTAAAATATTCAAGTTGATGTAAAATGGTAGGAAATCTGTTTATAGATAAGATATTTTATTTCCCACTGAAATATGAAGTTCCTGTCAAAGTGTATGTCAGTGTTTGTGTGGGAGGGCGGGAAGGTGTGTGTGTGTGTGTGAGTGTGTGTGAGCGTGTGGAGGGGGGGTTAACCACAAAATAGCGGAGATGCTCAAGCTGACCACTGACCCCTGATGACCCCTGTTAATGAGAGCAAAGCCTGTAATGACACAGGGCTCGCCCGTCGTCCACCCTCAACAGCCCTATTGTCTATCAGAGGAGGTATGCAAGATATTTTAGGAGAGGTCTCTGCCCACTGAGGTATTCTTGGACGGTCAAGTGTTCAACATGATAAAAGGATGATGTTAAAAGACAAATACGATTTCCTGAATGCTGACTAGAGATGTTGAGATGTTGTTTTTGGGAGAGTTTGATATTTTCATCGCCTTATTGACCTAGTTTTGCCTTTTTTTTTTGTTTTGATTGGCAGTTTCTGTTATATCAGATTGTTTTTTTTGCTTGTAATGTGATAGATAATATTCATTTAAGATAATAAAGATTGTTTTTGAGCAAAAATAAGCACACACACAATACATTAAAACAACCTAAAATGACCTCAAGCAGGCTGAAAGAAATATTTAGTAGATTTTAGTGGAACCATTGAATTTAAGATTTTATTTCATCACCAGCATAAAAATGCAGGTTGACACGTGGCCACTAAAATGCTAAAAAGGTTCAATGTGGAGCAACATTAACCTTTAATCATCTCCCAAACAATTAACACTTCAACACATAACAAACAAATACATAAATGAATAACTGGCCCTTAACCTCAACTTCACCAAATATCTTTTGAGAAGCTCCGAAAATGGCAAAACACTCAAACATGAAACTTAAAGGGAGCGTCTCTATTGGTTTAAAATCTGCAGAAAATCAACAAAAGTTGTCGTCCGAATTCCTGCAGGCGCGGCTTCCATGTGGGCCTGATAATGAGTGAAATGAGCAATGAAATATGAAATGTGAGATCACTGTAGTAGACGTTTTTTGTTAAAATGTTTTGCCTGTCAGTATTAATGTCAGGAAGGGGATGCAGCAGTCTAAAACCTTCATCCACTGTTAGTTCCCTGGCATGTATTTATGATTTGACATTTGCCATGAAACCATATCTGCCAAGACACAGACTATCAGTCTGATATATACTCAGTGCATTTTGTTTATTTGACTATTTAACCATATATCCTTCATTTTAAGGAAAACACATCCGACAATGAGGCCTTGAAAAACCAGAACGTAGGTGACCAACGTAAAACAAGGCCTGTCATTGTTGCTCTTTTTTAGAAAGGAGATCTTATTCAGAGGGTGACTCTGCATTTTTCTCCAAGGTTATCACATGTCACAGATATACAGATACTGTACGCTTTCTCAAAACCAAAAGTCTCTAAAGGAGCACTGGTGCACTAACGTCTTAGTATAATGAGCTGTATGCATTTCATCTGTGTAAATGTGGTTTGGATGTAAGACAATAAGTATCCTCCAGAATCTATAAGTAAGATATTTAAGGCTCTATATGATTTTTAGCAAAAGCTGTCTTTAAAAGAACACTGATTTTGATGGTTTTCCCTTGTGATACCAGTTTCAGCTGAACACAATGTTGTAAAAATGTCTAAAGTGTCTCTAAATGCAAGTGTGGTTTGAAGGTAAACATGATGCCACTTTAAGCTGACTCCACCTTCAGTCGTCTAAGCTGTATAAAGAAGGTAGAATCTGTTTCTCCCTCTCTCTTTCTCTCTCACTAAAAGTCTTACGCAGGACTTTGAGCCAGCGAGATCCGATATCGCCTTCATCTCAAGAGGGTTGAGCCTGCGGACACAGAGGGCCTTCTATCCCACAGAGCCCTGGAATAGAGTCTTGTTCTGGTCCCTCTTCATCTCCAGCCCCAACAATGTACTCTGCAGGCTTGGAGATCCTTGGGATGATCCTGGCCGTGGCCGGCTGGCTGGGGGTGATGGTGGCCTGCGGCCTGCCCATGTGGCGGGTGGCTGCCTACATCGGTCAGAACATCGTCATTTCGCAGGTGATCTGGGAAGGCTTATGGATGAACTGTTCGGTGCAGAGTACAGGCCAGATGCACTGCAAGGTGCACGACTCCATGCTGGGGTTGCCAGCGGACCTGCAGGCGGCTCGTGCCTTGGTGATCGTCTCCATGGTGCTCTGCATTGTGGGCATCGGTCTGTCAGTGGCTGGTGCCAAGTGCACCAACTGTAGCCGGGATGTGAGCAGTAAACCACGACTGGTGGTGACTGCTGGAATAATCTTCATGGTGGCCGGACTGCTGCTGTTGGTGGCTGTTTCGTGGACAGCTCACGCCATCGTCCTGGGCTTCTACGACCCAATGCTGGAGGAGACGGGGAAGAGGGACTTTGGTAACGCTCTGTACTTTGGCTGGGCTGCCTCCTGCCTGCTCATCTTAGGGGGTGCATTGCTCTGTTGCTCCTGCCCCCCCGGAGCAGCCACTGCGCAAAGCGGTGGTGGCTCCGCGCCTCCCCGGGTGGACTATTCAGCTGTCAAAACCATGTCAGTCAATGGCTACACCAGAAGAGACTATGTATGAACATGTGACATCTACGCACTGGTGATCCTACGATGACTAGTGTTATAAAATTTGTGCTCAGTTAATGCATGCTTGGTGTTATGGATGTTAATGCAGCATGCAGCACATTGGGCACAGACATTAAAATGACAGATTAATGTCTGATATGTTGTTTTTTTCTGTAGCAGTGGGTGTCTTATGCTGCTTTTTATATTTTATTTTAAAATCAAATCAATACATTTACTTGTAGATTTTGGCTTTTTTCTAAGAAACATTGCAATGTGTCGGATCTTTGTGTTTTTAAGATCATTTTATGGCACTTTTTGTCTTTATTTGACAATGTGGTAAGACAGGAAATGAGGGGAGAGAGCGGAGGGGAGTGGGAGGATTATGACGAGATGCAACACATGCCACACGTCCCCAGAGGGAACCAAACCAGGGACCCCGAGGTCACAGCACGTGATATTCAGCTTGACCATTCAGTTATCAGGATACACGTGTCATCTTACATGTCTGACATTCACAAAATGAACATCTATGCAAATTATTTTTGATTAAAGCACATTTTTACCAGATTATAAATAAAAGAACGAAAATGAAAAGTCTTTATTCAAGCATGCTTTCTTTATATAAGTGTATTTTGTTTCTGCTAATGTACATATACAGTTTTAATGCTACAATTTCATGCCACAGAGCCAGAAGTTATGTATGTTATGTTAGCATGCTAAAATTAAGTGTCTGTATAAGTTCTTTGTTATGCAGAAAGAGGGGCACATGCCAGCTGTAGAGTTCAGCAGAGTCTGACCAATAAGACCCGTCCTAGTGCACACTGGAAGGTATTTTATTTCAGTAGAAATAGATGAAACGCACAATGGGTGGCTTGTTTCAGCACCTTATGCTTACCTTCCATTGTAACCTGCCCTCCATTTGCGAGAGTGAAACCGAGTCTGAGATAATAGTCTCCATGCGCAAGGGGGACGTAACCTGCACTGTAACAGAGACCCTCAGAGCCACAAAGACCCCCATTGATCGGTCGGTTTGCAACTGTTTACCTTAACCCCCGAGTAAGATTCACCAAAATAAATGACCTACTTTTGAGTCTTCTTCCAATCTGTTTAGTTACTTTAAAAGTGTTTCGTAACACAGTCTTACAACAGCGCACAAAAGTATAAAAGATACAGACCTACATGGTAATTCATTGTATTTCTGGCTTATTTGTACTAACAATACTAAAAAAAAAAAAAACAACAGCAAAAGAAACAAAGCATGCTTTTCCTTTTTAAATCTTCTTTCGCTTTTGCAATAAGGTCAATGATCTTAAGGATGGGCTTCTGAATATTCTGAAAACACCCATTTGAGTAACAGGATTGTGAGCCGAGGCCAACTGTGCAGTCATGTGTTGATGGGAAACAGTTCACTCAAAGCTGATGACAAATCCCGATTCATCGCCCGTAACACTTTCATTTACTGTACAAGCGAGGTGTGTACAAAACCCGAGCACACACATCACCTCAGTGACTGTACGAGGACCCGCATGTTTTGTTCACGGCCTCAATTAACCATCCGAAACAGACTTTGTAAGATTCAAAAGCAAGATAGTGTAGTGCTTTCAATGACAACCCTCCATATGACATCAGTAAAGCGGCGTCGCTCTCTTTTCCTATGAGGTGAACGACACAGACGCGGAGCAGACTCAGCGCAGTGCAAGTGAGACTTGTCCTGGTAAAGCTGCCGACTACCGAGCGCGTGTTTACGAGCGTCTTGTCGCACGTGCCGAAGTTAAACTGAGGTTGAGATCTTTTGATGCACTATGACCTTCAGTACAAGGACACTGATAAGACTCCCCATCATTGCACACACGCACAGAGACACACACAGATGGTGTTTAAGCCATCAACACAAATGGCCGACTCTCTCTTTGTATCACTGCTCCCTGGAGTAGAAACCTTTATACAGTATGATGTGAAAGAAACTCATGTTACTCGTATGGTGTTCAGTGGAGTCCTGTGCGTCTTCCACATGCAGATAACAATGTTTAGAGGGGTTTAGTGTTGTTTGCTTTGCACTTCAAGCATGTGGTTGCAGTTGTTAACTTCCCAGGGTAAGTGTAAGTGAAAGGTTGTTGGGAAAAATACTGTCACATACTGTAGCAGCACACACCTCAATATCATTATGGAGTATCAAACCATGTCGTGATTTTTAAAAGTTCTATAAGGTCTACAGATCTGTTTTGTTGGCCGTTGTGACTCTTTGCACGTACCAGCTCCTTTCCGGAGATTTTTGGGAAACGAGGACTTTCGGGGCGGGCCGCTTTCCGGATAAGCATGATTTCAAACGCTTGTCTGTTTGTATGACCGAATCTAAACACGGAAAGTAGCTGCCCGGAATAGCTAAGGCTACATGTAAAATATTTAAGGGAAATGTGGGCAGGAGGGCAGACACTGTTGCTGGGAAGATGTTTGGGCATCATCTTCTGATACGTTTCCAAAGAGAATTGAAAGCAGCTTCCAAAAAAATCCTTCCTTAGAACTTGGTTTCATCGAATTTCAGATTCAAACATACACATCAGACCATCAGAGCACTCCCACCACTTTCCAAAGAATTATTTCAACCCATTTAACCCTTATTAACCAGTCTTATCATACCTCTCCTCTCCTCCTCTCCTTTTTCTGTAGTGTGGGTGGCTTTCCAGAGAATTATCTCCTACACATACCCTGAATTGGCACATTTTTCCAAAGAAAGCTGCATATGACCAAATTCTTTTGCTCGTTACGTCTTAATTGGCATCTGTGCTATATTGCACCCTGTTACATAAAAAAAAACTTAATTTAAGTAAAATAGAATTCACAACCTCAATACAAACCGTAAAATGATGAAATACCTTTGTCAAGATCTAATCAAAATAATAAAAGAGCAGGCTCATCTGTCGGGGTGGGGGGGGGATACAATAAGAAAGCAGCGTGTTGCTGTATTTCAATCATTCATTCATAAATCTTTACCTTGTCTGTTATCCTTTAACTACTCCAAACCTGAGATACAGACCGTCTGTGTGCTCTCCCCTCACCCAAACAGATGGGAGAGCTACCGGGGCCAACAAAGATGAATGATTAAGCTAAGGGCGTTTTCATGCCAAGGCTGGGATTTTTTTTTTTTTTTTTTGGACATTCAAACAGGGTGGGAGACAATTTGAAATCCTCCCTGACCAGTAATCAAGTGACTCCTCCTTCTGTTTTAAAGAAATGCTGCTTATATGAGCAATCGGCACTCCACATATTCAGATAGAGAGGTCAGATCTGTGCGCTTCGAATCATACAGGTTTAAGACATGACTTCGGTGGGGATGGAAATACTTGGAGTGACTCTGGCTGTCCTGGGATGGATCTTAGCCATTGTGTCCTGTGCCTTGCCCATGTGGAGAGTGTCAGCTCACATTGGGGTAAACATCCTCACAGCTCAGACCTACTGGGATGGCATCTGGATGAACTGTGTGGTCCAGAGCACAGGTCAGATGCAGTGTAAATTCTACGACTCCATGTTGGCTCTAAGTGGCGATCTTCAGGCTGCCCGCGCCCTCACTGTCATCTCCTTCCTGCTGGGCATTGTGGGAATCCTGGTTGCTATGATGGGGTCGAAATGCACCAACTGCGTGGCGGAAGAGACGGCCAAAGCTCGGGTGATGATAGCCGCCGGGGTGACCTTCATCCTGGCTTCTCTGACCCAGCTGATCCCTGTGTCATGGGCGGCCCATACCATCATTGTGGAGTTCAATAATCCAGCTGTACATGACGGACAGAAGAGGGAGATAGGTGCATCTCTGTACTTGGGCTGGGCTGCAGCCGCCTCTCTGCTCATTGCAGGGTCCATCCTCTGCTCCAGTTGCCCCCCGCAACCTCAGAAAAGGTACGGGCCTCAGTCACAGATGGTGTACTCCCAAACCACACCGATCGCTCCGAGCGGCTATGACAGACGAAACTATGTGTGAACTTACACCTGCTTTTTTTCCATCATCCCAGTGACTGCTCAGAGAGAAGTGGAGAGAACTAGTGGTCATTTTTAAATGACTTATCCATACAAACACCATCTTCACGTGGAGACGGAGAAAACTCTTGTATTCATACCACCGTGTATGCCTTGTTGACCGAGCCTACATTAACACTGGTCTTTTTGAAAAAAAAAATTGTGTGTAATTTTGTGGCTGTTGAAAGCTTTGAGGCTAACAACTATATGTTAGTTTTATACTGTTAGTTTTAGTTGTTTATACTGTATAAAATAACTGTAACTGAGTCTGTAAATGTAGTTTTCTTTATAGTGATGCTGTTTGTATGTTTTCTGTAAAGAACCTTCAGTTTTGATTAAGAGGTTTGTGTAAGTCTGGCATGTAAAGATTTTGGTTGTTTTGTTTATTTCTATATTTCCAATTAAGTTTATCTGAAATGATTATTTGCTACCTTTTTAATTAAAGGCCTTGTTTTTTTAACTTAAGTTGCCTTATTCAGTTTGACAACTTGAAATAAAACAATCCTCTTCTTCCAATCACTGGAAGACGGACATGCAGACGCAGCCCATTCAAAATAGATTTTGTTGCAACAGGTGCAAAGAAAATGTTGGATTCCATGCACCCTGCATACCTGGCTATTAGGCCGACGACTGGGAGTCTATCACAGCACCTATCCACCTGGCTGCCTCCCATATGTCTGTTGGCCCCAAGATAACAAGAACCGCTACTTTGTCAGCTTCCACACACTGATCTGAACTGCCCTCCTGAACAATGGATCTGTTTCATGCCTGAAGGGGGAGACTTGGGGGGGGGGGGCAAGGTGGGGGTTGTTGTCAACACTGGGTTTCAGAAGCTGAAGTAGGTGGGGGTATTTCTAGGTAGACAGTCCCAGCCCCGAAGAATTTCAAGGGCATTCTGGAGACAGACAGAGACGTTAAGGCCCATCAGACGTAACCCTGTTGTCAGGTGAAAGCCCCATAACTCCAACACTTGGGATTATTTATTGTTTGGCTTCAACTCAAAGAGTTTGTGTTCATAGTAAAGTCAGAAAGCTCCTCCGTCCTGTAAAAACTTCAGAAACTTAGCAGCAGTTAAGCTGAACCTGCACTTCCTAAAATGCTGGCACTTTAACAGCAAGCAAGGTTTCCACCACACAGCAAAGATTAGAAGAAAAAAAAAAGGTTAGGAGGCTTTTTACTGAGGAACAGCGGTCAGGCGCTCTTCATTTACGAGCCTTTTAAAAAAAAGCAACATCCATGGAGTTACAGAAAGGAGCCTGAGTTTATTCTGAGGAGGTGATGCACAAGTTATTAGACTAAAACAGAAGTGTTTCAGTGATTATTAAATGTACAGCTTCCTGTTTAGCCATGAATATGAAACACGAGGTCTGAAAAAATATAATTGTATTTACAACCTGTTTCATTAACATGACAAAGAAAATAGATACAAATAAATCAGTGAAGTTAAATTAAGCTAAATACACCCATTGTCAATCATACAATAAGCCTGAAGACCTTGTTTTAAATCTTTACCTCTATAACGTTACCAACATAACTGAGTTAAAAAGATCCTCAGCCATAGTTACTAATAGTTTTATACGCCCAACTGACTCATTAAGACTGTGTGGGTGTGGCTTGGTCAGATTTAACAACACAACCACACAACCATTATCACATTTTGATTAAAATCTTGCTAAATTCTGATTGGTGCACAGAAGTACGTGACATCAACGGTGCCCCCAAACACTTCAAACCAGTTAAAAGAGAAATATGTGCACATATCTGTATAAATATGTTCCATATAAACTGTTCTAACCCTGGCAGAAACTTGTGCGTTCATGTAGTTGATCTTTAGGACCTTTAATCCACCTTAGAACTGTTATTTTTCGTTATAACAACACATGTGACTCTTGCGTGCCCTTTCAGCTGTAAAAGGCGTCTTTGTGGCCAGTCCCATTGTGAAGCCGGCTGTGTAAGCTGATAGCAGAGAGTCTCCAATCCTGAGAGTGTCCAGATCCTTTCCTGCCCATTTGGTGATGTCACCTCCTTCAAGGACTCCTCCCATCCACCTGATCTGCCTTATAAAGCATACAGGTGAAGTCGAGGCAACAGATCACCACACAGTCACAGGTGCAAAGCCCGAAATTAACCTAATTAGTAAGTTGGGTCTCTGGTTGACTCTTCCCCTTTGCTGTTTTTTTTTTTTTTTTCAGGTGTGACACACATTCAGCAGCAGAAGAAGAAGAAGACTTTTCAATATGTCTATAGGGCTGGAGTTGATAGGCATTTCCCTGTGCATTCTGGGATGGATTATTTCCATTGTGGCATGCGCCCTCCCCATGTGGAGGGTGACGGCCTTCATCGGCAGCAACATCGTGACGGCCCAGATCATCTGGGAGGGTCTGTGGATGACCTGCGTGGTCCAGAGCACGGGCCAGATGCAGTGTAAGGTCTACGACTCCATGCTCGCCCTCTCCCAGGACCTCCAAGCTGCCCGCGCCCTCACCGTCATCTCCATCCTGTTGGCCATCCTCGCCGTGCTCATCGCCATCGCCGGAGCCAAGTGCACCAACTGCATTGACGACGAGGCATCAAAGGCCAAGGTGATGATCATCTCCGGGGTCTTCTTCATCGTGTCAGGGGTCATGCAGCTCATTCCTGTCTCCTGGTCGGCCAACAGCATAATCAGGAACTTCTACAACCCTTTGCTTCCTGACGCTCAACGGAGGGAGCTGGGGTCCGCGCTGTACATCGGCTTTGCGGCCGCCGCGCTCCTGGTTCTCGGTGGCGGGCTCCTCTGCTGTTCCTGTCCGCCACGTGAGACCAGATACAACCCTTCACGAATGGCTTACTCTGCCCCGAGGTCCGCGGGCGGCCCAGGGTTAGAACGGAAAGACTATGTATGAGTGAATTTCCAAAAAAAAGAAAAGAAGACATTGTTGAATCTCAAACCTGCTCTCCACACCTAACGGAGGGTGTAATGAGGAAAAGAGTTCAAGAAATCAAGGAGACTCCGCGATGAAGGATGTGTTTAACTTTGCCTTTAATGTCAAGTATCTCTGAAATAAGGTCTTTTTCCTCAGAGACTGAAATGACATGCAAAGGTCATACAAGTGGAAATTTTCTTTAATCGTGTTCAAAACAAAAGACATAGAATTTATGGTCTTAGTGCTCTGTTTGTTTAAAGTCAGCATGTTAAATATTAATGATTATATACTTCTTTTTTTTTTATACAATCCTGGCTTCTTAATGTTTACCACTGAATGTTTTTTTTATTATTATCATTATTAATAAAAACGCCATGATGTCATCACCATAATAGGCCACTACTGTGTAAAATGTCGAAGAGTGGAATGTGTTTCACATTTTTCTGTTTGTTTAAAATGTCAAAACAAGAGGATTATGCTTGTAAATACTTTATTAAAAGTATCATTAGTCACCCGTGAAGGTCGACACAGATGATAACTGTATTCAGCTTTTAGTGCAGTGTGGTGAGGGTGGAGTTGTGGTGGTGGGAGGGCTGGGAGAGGACTTTGAATGCTCCACAGTGTGCACTGAGGACAGTAATAATCTATACACCATTGCTGTACATGTATCTAACAAGTGTTTTTTTTTTTTTTTTAATAAACATGACTGTTTTTAAGGTACTGCACATCTTGTCTTGTTTTATTTGAAACATACAGTAAAATACCATTAAATTGTACTTAAGTGAAATAATGCCCCATTTCGAACTATCCAGGCGCCTCTGTAAGAGAATCCTGATATTCGATCCTCATTCGGGCTTTGTTACACACCAACTCGCAACTTAACCACGCGCGCTCTAAACAATTAGCCACAGGATCAGCTAACAGGCAGAGGTGAGAAGAGTTAGCGCAGAGGAGTCGAGTCATTCCAGGCAAGTTACATGATTTATTTCAAGGTCAAGGAAATCTTTTATTAAACCCCCCCTGAGGGGAAGTTTGTTGTGCAGCAAGCAGAGCCACACAACTATCAGACAAAATAATAAATACAACAAAACACACTGAATATTAAAGGCAATAAACACAACATACACAGAACAAAAGAGTTAGCATGAGTGAGACATAGCAGCTAATGAGGGGAAAAGTCAATAAAACAAGAATAAAACATTTTCATAACAGCACATTGATTTTATTTTTCTTACTCTTTAGATTAAAGTTATCATCGGATTCTTGCCTGGGCTTGACTTTTCCAACAACCTGTCACATATTTATACAAAAACACACATTCATTCATGAGAGTCGCCTTGTTTCACCACACTGTTGGCCGCTGACCAGGATGTGTTGGTAAAATTAAAGGTGTCTTCAGCTTGAAGTATGCTAGCAGCTGCCCGGTACGTAACGCAACTGCCGTCTAGTCTTCCATTGTCCTGTTTTACATGCTATCACTGTGATCTTTATTTAATGATGAGACGCAGCAAAGCGGCACACGGTTATCTAGATTCTGGCACATTTAAAAAAGACCTATCAGACGGAGTTTTCTATGACAGACGTGAGTTCGGCCTTTCAGTCTAGTTTCCAGAACACATGCGGTCACACCTGACAAAGGCAGCGACGTGAAAAATTAATGAACTTCTAATAGTAAATATGAGAGAGGCACGATATCACGTTGCTCTCCAACTGTTGTCGCTGTCTCCTATTTCAGTGTCGCCTCTGACAAAGGAAGAGAAACTGCTTGACATCTGGTCATGACTACCGATTAGAGCTATTTTAAATTGTAATGAGTATTTGGGATGTTTACCTTTTTACCTTTTTGAACAGCTGCTGAACTGTCGGCTTGGTTCAATGTTCAAGCGAAATTTAGCAGAATAACTGACGGCGAATGTGTGATTTTTAAGGCATGGAGCAGTTTTAACAAAAATATTTTATGTTGTTTTTTGTCGATAAAATGACTTTTTGATTTGTGTTCAGCTGAAGGCAGATGGTTTAATGATGAACCATTTTCAGACTGTGTGTATATGTGTGTGCTTTAAATACATTTTTTCTCCTAAATAATGAAAAACACAATTTCTTCTTAAGCCATCGAGTCTCTTTTTATTCATTCGATTTTTCTTATTTGTTAGAAAAGACACCAATCAACACATATCTCAGCACAAGCCAAAAAAGTTTAGAGATAAATAAGCTGAACTCTTTCCACAAAGTCATGACAGAGCACCATGACGGCAGAGCGTGTTGAGCAGTAGCACTTCTCGTGTGCCGCTCCAGTAAGTTGTCTAAGACCCTCAGGCATGTTTGGCTAATCATTGATTCTCACACTGCTGTATTTCAAAGCTGTCCAGAAATACGTAGGTGTTTCTTTTTCCAAACAGAAGGTAGCACGTCAGAACAAAAACACTTTTTCCATTTGAAATATTCAAGTAGGTCATACTTCTTATTTGTTTATGACAACGTTTGAGTGAGTTTAGATGTAGTTTAAATAAAAATACCTATGAAGTTAATAGCAGTCTAGTAAAGTTCCTGAGGCTATGATGAAACTGAATCTCATCAAATATCTAAACCTGGCTGCCTGAGAAGAAAGAAGAAAGGAAGGGGGAGAAAAAAAAAAGGTCGTTCTGTGAGTCTGTGGTCGTGCTCCGCTGGCTCTGACCAACCCAAAGGGCCGAACGCTGGTCACATGACCGATACTGGGGAATGTGAAGGGCAGAGAGGTTGCCTGGCACCTGAAGTCAGAAACAGAAAGCAACCCCCCTCCCCCTCCTCCTCCTCCTCCTCCTCCTCGTCCTCCCTGGAAATAACACAGGCTCACTGTGTCCACTCAGTGGGAACGTCAACCTCATTCTCAATCTAAATCCAAAACCACAACAGACCCACAAAGGAATTTATTGAACAAGAATGATTTTATAAGTTACTGAATCATAACAGATTCTAAATAAAGGAAATCTCGGCAAGAACTGTTTTCTATCAAAGTCTTAAGAGCGTTTTTTTTTTTGTTGCTTGAAGAAATTTAAATGTAAACAGCTGAACATTTCCGTCCGAGCTACAGTCGTGTACATATGAAACCTAACCAGGAGCTTCTTTGAAAACCCTGACGTTCACTGTCATCCACACACACACACACACACACCTGAATTACTCACATTTTTCTTGTCATGAAGAGTAAAACAAAACCCTCTCTCTTCCCTCTTTCATCTCTCATCTTGTGCTCTTACATTATTTATAAAGTGGTGAACTAAGAAGTAGCAGCAGTTAAACTATTTCGACGTGGAGCCTCTGATACATCACAGCTGGTCTTATTCTCTGCTGAAGAAGAATTATGTAAAGTTTGGTCTTGATTGCATCAATATAATCGATGATTATAAGAGTTTTTAGGTCTCATAACGCTACAGTATGCTGCCTAGTGTCCAGGCATGTTACACATCATGTTGCTGCAACTCATCTGCAGGAGTAGTGAAACAAGACATTTAAGACAAAATCAGAACAGCAGGAAGTCTTTGGCATCTGTGCATAGTGCCATCAGACACGCACATCAAGGTTTTAACCATTTATATTGCAGCAATATGCTTTTTTTGTTTTTTTTTGCGGTGTGGCTCTGCTCATGTGTCACTCTGGAACAAGCTAGCTCAGCAAACTTTCAACAGACCCTTTCCCTGATTTCACAAACCCTGACGACAGAGTGTAAGAAAAACAACATTTAAGGAACTTATTAAAAGCCATTCAATATTATGTTACGTACAACCAGATGCTTATGCGGTTTAAAATGCTGACTGTCTGCTGCAGGAAGTACGTTCACTATGTTTTTGTAACATTGATCTAAAAGCTCTTTACTATATTGTGCAAAAAAAAAAAAAAAACCCAAAGCTGCAGGACTTGAGGAGATTGGCGACCATTGCCTCGGTACTGTCTGATAGGGATTCAAAGAAAGAAAGAAAGAAAGAAAGAAAGAAAGAAAGAAAAAGTTGTACTGTAATAAATAAAAATATGATGAAAACTATTAAAATTAACAAAAGTAAACATACTGTTGTGGTGTGTCATCACTGTCAGGACATCCTGATGGCGATGACAAAAACAACACACTGTTTTATATGTCGTCTTCCTGTTAAAGCCACAGATTACTTTTGCAGGTTAGATTCTTTAAATTTCTCACAGAAACTCGTGTTTTTATGTGCAGTTTTTTATGTTTTCGCGTCAGTTCTCAAGAAACACTGGAACCATTTCAGAACAATAAAATACCGAACCATCCAAAACAACAGAACAACCCTGCAACTAAAACACTCTCTTGCATTTATCACGCCGTCTCTGCACAACTTGTGTGTGTATTCGTCCTGACTTGTTTTAAGACAAATGGAATAACAATGTCAGTGAGGATTTGTACATATAACATAAAACTGTTTAACATCACTAATCAATAGGAAGAACTCCAGCAAAGGAGGCGAAGCGGCTAAACGGCATCGTGGTGCTGGATAAACATTTTGTTCTTTCAAAAAAAAAATATTATGAAGTCAAGGAAGCGTTGCTGCGCAGAGAGATAAACGGTGTGTTTACTTAAAAAAAAAAAATACAGTATTAGTTAGGTCAGATTTCACCGGCAAAATCAAGAGAGTCTGAGTGAACTTTTGGTGGAGCACTCACTCATTAGCTCATTGCTAAGGCAGAAACCAGTTAACATACCTGCTGATAAAGCCTCCAGTCGGATGAGAAGAGCAGAGCCCTCCCTTTACATTCCACCAGCGTGTCTCCCGGCCAAGCACAGATAAGAAAACCCCTCACTCTCACATCTCACATTTACACAGCCAGTGCCTTTGTGGAAGAAATAATAATGGTTAGCAGACATAATGAATGTAAGGGCGCCGCTTGGAAAAATGTGAGTGGTGGGAGAAAAATGAGTTCAGCAAGACACTTGAAATAGAGGTTTATCCATCACAACATGAGACAAATTTCATGTAAACATCAGACACACACGGGTGAGAGAGATGGAAAAATCCTTCTCAGCCATATTTCAATCTTCTAACTCTCCAGTTTGAGGGATAAGTGTGAGATTAACACACTCTTTGTTAGAAGTATGATACCCTTCCTTATTCTTAAGTGCACACTGCAACGGAAGTGTGAAAAGAGGCAATAAAAAAAAAACAACTATTTGTCCAAACCCTGCGCGAAAGGACCCAAATCAACTATCAGAATATAATGCTGCCCTCAAGTGGTCACAACCAAATCTGTAGGAGAGGTCTTCAGGTGCAGCTGTGTCATGCGGCGGAGAAGAGGAAGGAGAAAAGACCGACTACGCCACCTGGAGAAATGCACCTCAGGAGACATGTAGGATTAGGAAACAGGGATTACCAAACAACCAATAATCATAATTTAAAGCACACAGTCTTGTTCACTGAGAGGACTGAGAGATGTACTTCCAAACACGTTGGTGATTTTTAATGAAATGATTAGATTAAAGGGAGCTGAAAGTCACTGCTACAAAGAAGCCGAAAAAAAAAAATGAACGGTAATTGTCAAAAATGAACAATAGACATTTAAACTGGAACTGAGGACATAATTTTGTTATAACACTGCTCGGAAACATGATTTTACAGTAAAAAAAAAAAGTTCCCATTAAATGTGTACTTCCAGAATTAAGAAAGACATCCACAAAATCTAATAAACCCTGAGTGGGCTGAGGCCGCTGAACGCAGGGCTATGCTAAGAAGTATCCAGAAGTGTCCTATACTCACTCCAAGTGCAGTCACAGCAACATAAACACTCTCACAAAGCAAACAAGTGAGCCAAATGTGCGACGACAGTGCCTTTAACCACGGCAAACAGTGAAGTGGAGTTCATCCAGGGTGACTGACCATCGCAGCAGACGAGCACGTCAGCTCCGGGAGTGTAAAAAGGAAGAAGGGAAACTAAAAACAAGGTTACAAGGTCAACAACAACAAAAAAGACACCAGTTGGTTCATTTGGCTAAAACACAACACACACACACACATCGGCTTACAGGGCATATATATATCTATAAAAAAAGAATAAAACTTGTAGAATAAAAAGTTTTTTAGATTGGAAACATTGTTCAAAGACACGTCCGGCCCATGCAGACTAAAAACAGAAACGCATGTATGTTTTAATTAGCAGCTGCTGGGATTTGTGTAACCAACTGTAAGCCAGAGACTGTACAGTATGTACATGACAGAATAACACCTGTTTATCTCACGCAAATCTTTCGCAGACGTGCAAATCTTAAATCGCTCAAGAATGTCAGCAGGCCCGCTGTAGGATCACAGCTATATCTTTGTCGTGGATTGCGTAAAAAACTTTTGGCAAATTCGATCAAATCACTGACAAGCGTCATAAGCTCCCCCAAGCCAGTGATCAGAGTAAGACGATAACGCCACTAATTGTGTCAACAAACAAATAAAAGGCTTTGCAATGAGAGAGAGTAATTCCTGTTGATTTGAGTTTTTGTACACAGGAGACAAAAAAAGGGGCCTCTGCAGTGATGTAAACGGGATGATTGCCGTGTTTTTTTTTTTCTTTAATAGCAGAGAACATGTGTTAATTTGTTCCAAAGTATTTTACCTGTGACTAATAGTGTGTGTTTTCCTCTCCTGTCTCTAAGTGACAGTATCCAGATTAATTAGAGGATTGTTTTTCTGTGTTGAGTTTGGTAAATATAAATGATGTAAAGTGCCCAGATGCTGTAATGAGAGATGACATGACTTAATGTGCTGTAATGTGATGTGTGGTATGACCTGAAGTAATCTTGAAAACATGATTCGATGCGACGTGCCGCAGCAAAAGAGACACAAAAAGCATCTCGGTGACAAAGGTCAGCGTTCGGTAGATCATCCTGCATGTGGACACTGTGTCACAATAGGCTTTTTTTTTTTTTTACAGCAGGATTTTTGACTTGTCAAAGCAGGAAAAGCACAGGAATGATGTTTCTGCTCTATTTGTGTCATGGAGGCGGCTACTGATGCAGCTAATAAAAGGGCAGACAGTAGCACAAATCATCCTTTATCGTTATATGTTTTCTATGAGAAAGGCTGAATGTGCTCTTCTAGTTTTGACTAACACTGTAAAAAAAATAAAAATAGATGAGGATAAAAGTATACATACACCATGTCAAGGTGAAGCACAAAAAAAAATCATGTAAGAATCTTCCTAAAGCTTCACTGCTCTAACATAACATCTGCTTGCACAAGCTTTGCAACATTTCCTGTTAGTATCAAACGTCACAGTACAGTAAACTCTTGCATAATAACTGACAAAATATTACATACACATCTATATTTGTTCACAGCGTGCGCTTATAGCCTACACTATGTACATGGTGTACAGTGCTGGTCTGGTATGGACAACACATATGATATTCTCATCTTTCAGCTCAAGGAAACCATTAACTTCTTGTTGGAATGTTTTGACAGGAAAAGGGTGCGACTAACTTGTGTTTACACTGATATCATCAGAGGGACTCAGTCAGAGAGAGAAACATGTTTTTTTTTTTTAATCTGTTTACTGGTATAAAGATGCTGCACTGCTCACTGATGAGGTGTGAGACAACGTGCAGCTACTGTATTGTACTGCGCTGCGCTAACTTATGCTTCACCTCATTCTGCACCAAACTGGGTCACATTCATGTCGAACGTATGAGTAGCCATTTGTTTTCTGTTAAACTATGACCAGCGAGTTATAAACTTTAATTTATGGTCGATCGTAATGATTTATCAGACGTGTCACTGCATACAGTAGGTGACAAACAAGATCATTAGAATGACCTATATGACCTTCATAAATACATAAATAAATAAAGCTTAAAGGTAAATTAGTTTCCACATGGATTAAATAGACACTTTAACAAACATAACATGAAATACTAAAGAGGAAGTTCAGTTTGACTCCGTACTGTATTATAAATCCATTATCTTCATTTATTTACTATCTTACAAGGTAAATAATTAGTTGTCGTGCAGGTATTCCACCCCGGATACACTGCATGTATCTGATAGGCTAACTCAGTGACAGGTGACATCCCGTTGCTCTGAAGTGAAACCAAAACCAACAGTTGTGTTTTAAAATGAAATGTGCTGGATCCAAAACTATCTTTTAAATGAATGTGTCAATGTGTGAATGTGAGATTAACACACAATATCAAAGGCATATCTACCTCTCTCATATGTCAGAACTCTACTGAAGTGTATAACATTAAGTTCAGATGTTAATTTCTACTTGCTAAATGAGGTTAAAAGTATATTTTTGGGCTGCTGCATGGTGCCACTTGATCTACGGACTACGTATGTCTGTTTGTGAGCAGGTGTGTGTGGATTTACATGCAAGGACATGAGCATGGAGGTGTGCGTGTTTATGTGATGTGGCGAATATGGTCTTTATTCTCATGTCATCATGTTATTCTAAACAGCAAACAGTATAAAACACTGTGACGTACCTTTAAGGTTACTGTTGTACAAATGCTGTTGGCACTGTGGAGCAGTAGACAGATGTTGCAGTGAGAATAATGTTAGAATAAGATTCAGGGTTTCAAGATTTAGTGTGTTGTTGTCATTTTCTTTCTTGTGCATTTGCATTCACACACACACACACAAAAGATGCTGTTCCTCAGCCCATAGCAGTGCAACAACAACAACAACAGAAAGGATAGAAATACACTAAAATACACCATATATCTAAAAAATCCCTAAAAACATATATATGCCAGGAGAAAAAAAGACAGCAGAAAGCAGCACAGTGCATTAACGTGCATTTAAAGAGAAAAGTACATGTGTCAGTTTGACATAATACAGCTCTTGCGTGTCAACGAGTGACCAGCACTGATGGGGGAGTTTATAATCCATTTTGTTGTCCAACATCAGGTTGTCTGACTGTTGTTTTCTGTCATGAAAACTTTGCACAGAATAAAAAAAACACTCACTGTTCAGGAAGAGATGTTTCACTGATTCCTATATATCCCATTTACTAATTTAATTAGTATTGGGATTTAAATAATGGCTTCAGAGGCACCACATATGTCCTGGTAAGGCCTCACACCACCTTTTATGATTTATGATTTTACGATATGCCACATACAGCATTCATAACGTGTTGTTATGGGGAACAGTAAATCACAGTGATGGAAGGATAACATCCTAGATGTGTTTGAGTTCCACTTGCATTATTTTTATGAACATTTTTATTAGTTAAGATTAAAGAATGCAACAAACTCCCTCACTTGACTCCACATCTGTACACGCATCAGGAATTTTAACACTTTGATAGTCGCCTTAATTGTGTTTTCATCATTTTAATCTATCTTCTCAAACTTCATTTGAGTTTGAGAAGTTTTTTTTTTTTTCCAAGTTGCTTTCTTTGTTTATTTTTTGGATCGGTCTTTGATTAATGATGAATGCTGCCAGAGGATGAAATACTTCTATCACACCACTATCTTTAGCCCAGAGAGTGACAAATATTTACATATCATCATATCAAATAAAATATTTACAGACAATTTACTAAACACTCTCACAATAAGCTCCTGCAGTATCTACAGGACTGTGCAAAAAGCTTTAGGGGCTTTAAATGTTTAGTTTTTTTTATCTATAATATGATACCATCAGGAAGGTGTCATTCTGCAGTATGACAACGACCCCAAACATCCAGCCGGAGTCATAAATAAATCTCTTCAGCAACAAGGAGAACAAGGCCATAGATGGTTTGGTCCCCATGGAGTCCTGATCTCGACATCATGGAGTCAGTCTGGGATTAACATGAAGAGCAGCTGAGACCCCAAAATCCTCAGAAGAACCAAGGCAACTTCTCTCAAGATGCAGGAACATCAGAGCTGCTGGGTACCTCGAAAAACAGGTGTAACGAGGAAAAGTGCTGCTGTTTGAAAGGCAAAGTGTTGGTTTAGGTTTCTTCTGTTTATTTAACTTTGTGTTGAAGCATCCTCACTTTACTTTTAGTGCCTAAAACTTTTGTATATTTATGATATCTTTGTGTATTCATCACACATCATTCTGAAAACCAGCAGAAATACTTTTGAGATTAAAAGCCATGAAACCTGATTGAGTCATATTTTCTATGAAAAGACAATATTTTAAAAGAAAACTGTCTTTTTTTTTCTTTCTTTTCTTTTTTCCATTGCCTTTGAGAAACGTGAAATATAAGATTTTTGGGAGCCAGAGTGAGCAGCTGCTTTTAGTTAAGAGGAATCAAAACATCCTGCTCTGTCAGAGTTAATCAATATCCATCAATAAGAGGCTAATAACCATAACACCATCATTCAGGTGACTCAGTGAGAGAGAGAGAGAGAGAGAGAGAGAGAGAGAGAGAGAGAGAGGCTGGTTGAGTCCGTCAGTGACCACAGGCTGAACCCGTCTCTCTCTCTCTCTCTCTCTCTCTCTCTCTCCCTCTGTGCGCGTCATGGATGTAACATTTATATCCAACCTAATGATCTATGATCTATTTCAATGATCGTCGTATTATGTGAAGGCTCGCGTATATATATAAATATATATATATATATATATGCGCGGGACTCTGCGCGGGAACATTTCGGACACGCAAACTTGCTTCATTTTTACACCTGCTCAGCGGGGATTTGGTTGCAGACACACTCTGACCGTGAAAAAGATGGATTTCTTAAAGGTGAGGTTCAAATATCTTGTGTTGTATTTATATTCTTGAGTGGTTTTATAGTTGTGATTTAAACATTTTTTGTCTGCAGTCTTTTTCTTCTTCTTCTTCTTTCTTCAATGTGCGGTGTGTCTTTCCTTTCTGGATAATTAGTTGGAGTCGTTCATTGTATTTGTTAATTATAGCATGATGATATGACCGGATATTTGTTTGTTATGTAAGAAAGTGTCTCCAGCTGGCTGAATGAATGAGGACAAAGCAACAAACACAAAGGCAAATATAAACAGAACCGTGTTGAGGATTAGAGCCTTTCAAACTGGAGAACATAACAGAGGAAGATGTTTGTGTGTGTGTGTGTGTGTGTGTGCAGCTCTGTGTCATCACACTGGAGAGAGACTATTAAAAAAAAAAAAAAGAAGAGGAAAGTGAAACAGTGAAGAGGATCAAAGTGGTCTATTTTAGGTCGAGCAGAAGTCCCCTGTTAAAAGTTTATAGTCAGTTTGATGTTGGGCTGACTGCTGAGACTCAGCAACACACTGAGTCCATGACCTCTTACCGCCCTGCAGGGGGGGAGCCAAGACACACAAAAAAAGACATTTGTCGGTTTGTCAGACAAAAGGCAGTGAAAATATATCAATTAGTGGCGATTTTAATCATCAGTGTACAATGTAAGTCCTTTTTCAAGTTGCTGGTCGCAGCTCTTTGAACACTGGATGCAGCTTGTTAACAGAGTTTTCACTGGGCTCTGGTAACTTTTGGTGAGATTTGCCACTATATCTGACTTTCATAGGTTATCAATAATGAAAACAATTGTGACAGTTACAGTACCTGATGGAAGCTATTGTTCATTTCCAGTCAGACTTTCACATAACTTGTTGCAGATTTCAAGTTAATGGCAAAACAAGAGAACGAGAACAACAAACAAAGAAGTTGAGTGAATTCCACAACAGTCTTTACTGAAACACGAGTATCACAGTATCAGTGGTTGGTGCTAATTACTGAGTTATTCTAGCGGTGTGAACTATTACACACAGCTTTGTGGTGAAACACATGGCTTAGGTATCTTGGAAAGCTGTTCACAAGACACACACACACAGTTACATAAACTGAGACCTGTTGGCTGCAGTATCATACGGGCTAATTGGGCTGTGTGTGTGCATATGTGTGTGTGTGTGTGTGTGTGTTACAGCCGGGCCCAGCTGTGCTATTGCTATGTTTTTGTCAGTGGGGTGAACCTTCACAGCTCCAGCTGTCAATGTGCAGGAGAAACATCTTGACAAGAGGCTGAACAGACTCCTCTGTAAAGTCTGAAACACTCTCTGTTCACTCTCGTCAGTGTGTGTTGAAGTGTTTTTGCTACCGTGGCATCGAAATAATTCATCAGATTCAACAATGAAGCAGAATTCAACCTGAGACCCTGCAAACGTATACCAACAGTGGTTTTTGATGCTGGATGCACAAATGCGGGGACAAATGAGTGGAAGAGAATAAACAAACCCCGTGTTGATACTCTTAAATTCAGTTTATCTTAGTAATCAATCTAATCAGGACAAGCTGGCCTTGAACTTTAG
Organism: Euthynnus affinis; assembly: GCA_029490765.1. Lineage (NCBI taxonomy): Eukaryota > Metazoa > Chordata > Actinopteri > Scombriformes > Scombridae > Euthynnus > Euthynnus affinis. The sequence continues at coordinate 6,399,788 of CM055845.1, forward strand.
CACAGTTCGAATGGGAGTGTCTAGATTAATGCGTCTACAGAAAGGGCCTGATACATAAAAATTATCATCGAGCAAATATTGATCCTCGAGATCGTTAACAACATGCAACGTAATGATCTACTCTGTTTAAAATGGCACAAAACCAACAGTTTCCATGCAGACAGTGAGGTCGATTGCCGTTTTATGATTTCATTTGAGTTTCTGTCAGTGGCACAGTTGCTCTTGACTCTATTTCAAACTATCTACAGTTGCTGCTGCTGCTGGACCTTGCAAAGCATATGATTTAATAAGTAGCTGTTTCCCCAGGAAAGACAAGACCTTTAAAATGGTTTCTTGAAATCACCACAGAAATCAACAATTCCCTCTATGAAAATGCCACTTCTAATGCCACGTGCTGTAAACCATTTCTCCTTTTCATCACAATCTGGCCGCGTTATCTCGCCCGTGTTGTCGCCGGTTTCCTAAAATGTCACGCAGCGCCAGTGCTGCTCTCTGTCAGTCACGAGAGAGTCAAATAATTCGATCAGCTTAATGGTCATCATCGAATCACTGAAATTCTGTTTAGCTCGTTTTCTTTTTAAGATGTGAGGAAGATCTCCGAATGCTCTCCACCCCCTTCATTCTTTGAACATTGATGGATAAAGTAGAGGGAGTTGGCTCATTTGAGAGGAAATAGAGTTTATTTGGACCTTTTTAAACATGGGAAGTCCATTCAAATCTTGAGGATTTATTAGCTGCCAGAGTGGTTGTTAGTTTTTGGGAGGGGAAAGTTCAGATGGAGATGGGAGCATTGGGAGGAAGTTTTGGGTGTAGCAGTGTGATTTGTCTTTGTGTGAATTAATGTGTTAAAATGAGACAGAAACAAAGAGACTGAAAGAAAGAAGCATCCAAAGGAGACAAACAAAGAAGACGGTAAGATGATTCTCAGAAAGCTTCTTCTTCTTTTTTTTTTTTTTTTTTTAAGTCTGTTAGTGTTTTTGTCACTTAGTGTTGAGGTGAAACCACTTCAGAGACACAATCATGGATGTAGTGCAGAGTAAATACAGTCATTATCCGCCACTCTTCCTCATGTATCATAAAATATATTATTAAAAATCCTGCATTTAATTTGTCTTTTAGGGTCTATTTCTTCCTCTCTCTCTCTCCACTTTTGTCTCTCTCATATGAGTCAACTCGGCATAATTAACGTTTCCTCGTGATAATAATATACTGTGCAGATGGCGCACATTTGCAGTCAGCGCTGATTAAATTCAGAGATATGGAAACTTGAGTTATGATTGTGATTGGTGTGTGCTTCTCTCTGTATAAGTACTTTATAAGTATGTTATTAAATATTGTTTTTATTAGACACAATTATCAACACAGAGAGTCAGTCTTGTTAGCTCAGTAGGAGAATCACTTTAGCAGCTCTTAAGGTGAATATTTGCTTCTGATTCAATCACGAGCCCGAAGCGATGAAGAATATAAACAGGACACATGATTGCAAGATGTGGACATCAGTAGTGTCAGCAATTAAGTGATAATGGTCTTTGAGGACTGAACTTTCTATTGTGCTGAAGCTAAGAATTTCAAATATTTCATGCACCAGTTCCCAGGAAATCATTTCCTGAATGAGCGCAGTTTAAAGCAGTTAACGTTTGGAGTTGATGTGTGTGCTGTTTTTCCTACAGAGTGCTGATTAACCTCAAAATAAATCCGTTTTTTTATTCCGATTTCAGTCACTAGCTTATCTGAAACAACATCTATATGATTACATGATGCAAAAACCTTTAAGCAGGATATGTCTGTGCACCGAAAGGACACTCCATGCTTCATATCTGTGATATTGTCACATCAGGGGAGCATTTGAGTGGGTTTAGTGCACCTCTGTCCTGCCTAAGTGCCACTTTGATTGGCCTAGCACTCTGAATATCAGGCAAAAATGATACCCTTGTGTGTGCCCTTTGTTCTGTTCTCACCCCTCCCGCCCCATTCACTGTAGGGGAAAATCATTAAAAGGCCTCACTACATTTACAAAGAAACTTCAGTTTTTTTCAATCTGGATCCTATTTTCCCATCATTTTGTGTCTAAGTGACTGATGGGGAAAACAATTTTTGAAACTGGTCCGCTTTTGAGCGAGAGTCATTCAGCCGGCAGCTGCTAAACGGGTTGCAATGTAATCAATAGACAATAGCGCCCCGTCAATGTACGTCCAATGAAAGGGCTTGTTTTTGTTGTTTTTGCTACTGACAGTTTAAGATTGTTATTTAAGTGTCTGACAACTTTATGGACAGGATCCAACAGAATAACAAACAGACCAGATCAAGTGAAACGTAACGAAAAATGTTTAATTTCTCTGTATGGTTCTTTCCATAATGTTGTCAGACACTTATAATAACAATATGAGCCTCTCAGCAGCAAAAACAGGATGTACGTTGACGGGGGGCTGTTGCCCCATCGGATTACATTGCAGTCTGTTTCACAGCTGCTGGCTGAGGCGCTCTCGCTCAGTACTGGAGCAATTTCAAAAATTGTTATCCTCATTAGTCACTTAGACGCAAAACGATGGGAAAAGAGGGTTGAAAAACACTGAAATTTCTCTTTAAAGCTGGAGTGCAGGACTTTTGTCTCCCCCTTCTGGCAGTGAGGGCAACTACAAAAACACCGTCGCCACATGCTGCTGATGTCATCGCCTACTTCATCGCTTTCTTGCAGCTGTAAAACTGTGGATAAATTGTTGATACACTTAACAAACAGAACATTTTTTTAAAAAAGTTGTTTCCTGTCGTGTTTTTGCCCTCTACTGCAAATCGAATCTGCCCTCAAGGGACAATAAAGACTCGTTTGGCAAAGGCTTTAATGTAACGGACGCTCATTTATCTGTAAAATTTCCGCACTGCAGGTTTAATGAAGAGATATTCATCCAAGACTCAAATCAAATTAAAGTGTAAAATAGGGGGGAAAAAAACAATTGATCTTGTGGATTTAAATCTCTCGCCTCCCTCATGACATCCTGCCTCCTACATTCATTTGTTATCCTGATACCAGCACACACATACACTGTCAACATGGCTGATTCTACACAAGCAGACCAACCACTTTACTCCCAAACTGATCTTTTATTTTATATTCATCATATTTGTCAACATCTTTTTTTTTTTTTTTTACCATCTGGGATTTGGTTAAAATTACACCAGAAAAGGTCTTTGCTGTAATAATGTAATGAGTGACATCATTACTACATCATTTAGCTGCACAGCGAGCTTTGTTGGGTTTTTAAGACTCAAACAACAAAAAGACAGAGATGTAGAAACTTCAGATTTCCCTGTTGCTAATGTGGGCTTTTCTTGCAAATTTCATAACTGATAATTATGTAACACATCACTAAATAAGCCCAGAGTTGTGTGAAACAGTGGAACCGATAAGTGCAACTCCTTGTCAAATATTTCTTTCCATTAAACACAGTTGTTTTTTTATTATCTCTCTTTATTAATATGTAAATCTTGGTCGACAGTTTCCCGTTCTTACTGCAACAATAGAAAAATTGTATTTAAAACTCGAGTTTAACTTTGTTACTTCCTGCAGATGGAGAATATTTTTCTGTCAGCGTGTACATCTAACATCTGTTAGACATGGCAGCCACAGCACAAAGCAAAAAAAAAAAAAAAAAATCCGGTGTTTTACAGCAGTATTTCATCAATAATTTATTTTTATTACATAATACAGCTTCCAAAATAACCACAGAATTAAATGAACACCTCTCTGAAATATTTCAATAAAAAACTTTATACAGAACCACGAAGGAAGGATTTAATGGGGGACCGTTGTAGACAGCTATTTAGTTTTAACCCTACCCAATAAACTGGCGACTCATGCAACAGTTCAATTTAAACCCTGACATGAGATAATGAGGCTTTTCATAATTGAATGCAGGCTTAAAAAACTACCACTACAAACTACTTGTGATGAGGCCTTCCTGAGAAAGTCGCACAGATCAGTCTTTAATGAGGAAATCCTCTTGTGCTCCATCCTTGTTCTTCTCACGCTACAGCAGGCTTTGCTTGTCACATGCCACCAACTTCCTGAATTACAGTCGTTACCCAGCAGTATTGACAGAAGGATTAGAGACGGGATTACTCTGCCATCTTTCATGTTCCTCCTCTGTGTGCTTCGATGGTCTGGAAAGTGCACTCGCTAATCACGCTCACAAGTTACACAGAGAGGCTAGTCTGAGCTCTCCGAGTGGGGTGATGTCATCGTCCGTTACTGTAAAAGTGTACAAACACATTTAAAAATTAGTCAGTCAAGCAGTCGCTGGGTACAGCACAGTTACATCACTGCACAGATAAGAGCCGCAATCAGAAATCACAAACACACACAGCACAGATATTGCTCTACAAAATATTCAAATCTTGGTAAATATAATATATAATTACATAAGTCACAATATCGGCCCGATACATTCAAAGTTACAGCCTCACAGAGACCAAAACTATAATGTTACACTTGGACGCTCGTTGTAAGTTTATGAATTCAGACATCACCAGGAGCCTGATCAGAGAAATGTGACGTTTCAAGGGAAGAATACGTCTGAATGATCTTCTTTTATTAACAACCTAGTTGTTGAATAATGAACCGGCCTCGCTGAGTCAGTTTCTGGAAGAGATCGCCTCATTTCCTGCCAATCACCATATAACTAACTTCTATAAACAGATATTATCAGACAGATAGATTGATTGCCGTATCTCAATCTCAAGTGATCCCATGTAACGATCATAAAAAATAAAAAAAACAGTGTGAGCCGTGTCGAGTTAATTAAAATAACACGCCGTAATCACAAGAAAATGAAGTATCTATATGTGAAGACAGATGTTTTCATGCGGCGAACTTGTGTTTGTTGGTGTCTTGTCCTCTTCCTGTGTGCTTATGATTCACACTTTGGGTCCCTTTGGGTCCTGAATTCAATCCAGCAGCTGTTATTGAGAGCAAACCCGTGTATTTTTTCATATACTGCTTTCGTTTGGGTTTAAATCAGGGTCATATGTATTGTAGATCTGTATCACCATATCTGAATGTGTAAAAACGTCCGGATCAAATTAATTCAAGTGTTTGAATGTGTAAAAATGAAACCTATTTGTTCATATATTTTTTTAGCTAACATTTAAATGTATTCAGATACACTGCTGCAACACATATGACCCTAATTTAAGCCCATACTTTCACATACCACATTTTTATATGTTAACAAAATAATAAGTAAGTAATGATTCTCTTTAAATCTTTACCAGGAGCAAACACTAATTTTTTTGTATTTCAAGGCAGAGTGTAAGGAGACTGATTCATGATCTGTGCTCGACCCCTGATGACCTTTCAGTAACCCTGTGGTGTCTTCTCAAGCTCTGAGATGATCTCCCAGGGGCCACACATGGCACACCGCTAAGTGATGAAGTCTTCGGAGACATTCCTCATCCTCATCCTCCTGTACGGGACTGTGGTATGTATACTGGAGAGACATTACGTTACATTTCGTTGATGAAACAGCAGCTTATTGGTGAGCGGATGATGTTTTATTGAGTGTAGTACTGGAGGAGAGTCTTTTTTAATCGGACACATCTGTCGTCTAAAAGCTTATTATCAATGAGGAAGAGACTACACAGTAACTGATGCTTTAAAAGGGACATATTATGCTTTTTTTTTCTTTCTACTTTGTTGATGAGCTGACGTCGGCTCATTGTGCAAGCCCATAAATGTCTGTAGCCTTTGTTGCTAAGGCCGTTGCTAAGGTTTTTCCATGCATCGTTTTCGTCATCTACTCGCATGTTTCATATCAGATTTTGGTTTGAACATGTTCGGACTTGGGATTGTTTACATTTCAAGTCAAGCACAGGAAAAAAAAAGTGAAAATCCTATTGGTGCATGGTTTACAGCCGGCCAATCAGAACAAGATGGGCTCACCGGGAGGCGGGCCTTAAAGCAACAGGAGTTAAAACGGCTTGTTAGGGAAAGAGGCTGAACTGAGGGGGTGCATAAAGGGTCAGTATGACCCTAAATGACCCTAAATGAGTTTTTAATTGTAAATCTTGCAAATATAATTCCAGCAGAGCCCAGATGACAAATATAGACGTATTATAAATACGCATAATATGTCTCCTTTAAACCACATCCCTGTGCAACATACACTGCTTGTTTATTAGGTGCACCTAGCTGAATGTAATGTAATCCACTGTAGTCCTGGTATGACCTCAGAATCTCTGTCCATCCTCATCCTCATTTCTGTCAGTGAGGATATATTTTAGTCCATTACAACAGTGCCTTGGCTTGTTTTCACCATCTGTCTTCCTCCTCTTCTGTCTCACACTGTTTCCTCTCCCTGTTTGCTCCGTCTGCCGAGTCTGTTTCGGGCCGCCTGTTACACAACACTACTTCTAATTACAGCCTGGAAAAATGACAATTGATTTGAAGAGACACCGCTCTGACTTTGTGTCCACAAAAATGTTGTACGATAAGCTTCGTAACAGAAGGATTCGTTACAGGGTGCTGCGTTGAATTACGTTAACTTATACATGCATAGAAAATAGACTCAAGCAAAGACTTTTTTTTAACTACACACAGGTTATGATGATATTGACTCGTTTGTGTGTGTGTGTGTGTAGTGTGTGTCAGGGAGGACTATGAAAGAGATGATTGAGGACTGGAGTCAGTACAAGAACAATTGTCTCCTCCAGATTCAGACGGAGGCCAGGCCTAAAGGTAACACACAAAAAAAACTGCACACTCACACTGATGAGAACTAAATATAAATGTTCAATGACTGAATATCATTAGAAGAGAACTGAAGTAAAATCAATAACAGCTAGAATAAGAATAGAATATCTTTAAATTAATATATGAATATGAATGAAGACAAAAACTGTCCACAACAACATGTTGTTTCTTCTCCTCTCCTCTCCTCTCCTCTCCTCTCCTCTCCTCTCCTCTCCTCTCCTCTCCTCTCCTCTCCTCTCCTCTTTCTTTTCCTCTCCTCTCTTCTGGTCTCCACTTTCTTCTCCTCCCCTCTCATCTCCTCTTTCCTTTCCTCTCCTCTCCTCTCCTCTCCTCTCCTCTCCTCTCCTCTCCTCTTTCTTTTCCTCTCCTCTCTTCTGGTCTCCACTTTCGTCTCTTCTCCTCTCTTCTCCCCTCTCAACTCCTCTCCTCTCGTCTCCTCTCCTCTCCTCTTTCTTCTCCTCTCCTCTCCTCTCCCCTCCCCTCCTCTCCTCTCCTCTCCTCTCCTCTCCTCTCCTCTCCTCTCCTCTCCTCTCCTCTCCTCAGGGGTGTTTTGTCATTCTATGTTTGATGAGTACGCCTGCTGGTCAGATGGTAAACCTAACTCTACAGTCAAGGTGCCGTGTCCCTGGTACCTGCCATGGTACAATCAAGGTATGAATACAGACACACACACACACATATTCTTTCTCGGTTTATGTGTTTACTGCTGTGTACGATCATGAGTGCGTGAACCAGCCTTTGTTGTGTGTTTGTGTAGTGCGTAATGGTTTCGTGTCGCGAGAATGCGGTCCTGATGGTCAGTGGGCCACCAAAAACTCCAGCCGCACCTGGAGGGACAATTCTCAATGCATCGCTGACAACAGGCAACAAGAAGCTAAGGTACACAGACAAACACATAAACACACACACACACACATACGTAGACACAATCATAACGGAAAATGATGCAACAACTGTCAGGACTGTGGAAAACAGAACATAAAATAACGACTAAAGAATTTTTTGAATTGAAACTCAGACCTGAACATTACGCAGGTTTTGCTGTTTGTTTCCATTTACTGTTTAGACGGACACTCTGATTTATTTTCTCTTCTTCATACTGAACATATTTTGGGTTGACATACCACAGAAGGGAGTGAAACCTTTAAAAAAAAAAAGGTACTGGCCTCAGCTGTGGAACTGGTGTATTAATTTACTGACTACTGACACAGAACAGGCTGTTAGTCCAGTTTTCCATGCCGATAGTAGTTCGCTGTATTGGTACGGAATGAGTTTCCGTATTAACTGGACATTTTTTGACCATTAGGTCAGGCATTTTAATGTCATTAAATGGGACATTTTTATCATATTTTACTGTTTAACTCAAACTATGATCTTTCTCTACATCTAACCAAGTGGTTTTTGTGCCTAAGCTTTACCATTTTAACCCAAACCATCGGAGGGATTGGTCTATCACCTGCAAACAAAAAAAACATTCTTCCATTTTTAAACCACTTGAATCTGATCACATGATCTTCCGTACCGTATTGACTTGGAGGAATCTGTACCAGTAGCCACTTCCTGAAAAAAAACAACAACTAAAAAATCAACTTGCTGTTTAATAAAGGAGAAGACGATTTACTCTGAGGACACTCACAGCTCATTATGTGTGTTTATTTACTCTCTCTTGTGTTTTGGTTGTGTTTGTTGTAGGAGAGGCAGATGATGATCTTAGTCTACTTCAGGATCATGTACACAGTGGGTTACTGTGTCAGTCTGGCCAGTCTTTGCCTGGCTCTGATTATTCTGATGTTCGTCAGGTAAGTCTACATATTTACAGTCTTGTTATCTCATTATAATAACTGAGCTTTACTGTAAGCCCAGTGCAACTTACACTTAAACTAATTAACTTTATTTCTGTAAACCTATGTCCAAAACTAGCATGTTGATGTACAGTCTTTAAATATCTCAAATCTTTTTTTTTAAATTTTGATGATACGTTTTCTCCCCTTTAAAGAAAAAAAAGACTTTCTTTACCTTTTAATTCTGTGAAAAAGGTTCTTACACTTTTTAGCATCTTCCTTTGTCTTTAAAAGCAACATTTGATGCTTCTCAGACATGTGTGAGTGAAATAATGCATCGAAAAGAGCAGCAAGTACTCTACAGAATAAAAGATGCAGCAAAGTGAAGATAAACAGACCTCAGATGATCACTAAAGCACTTGAAACACTGCGTTTGACAGTGCTGACATTTCTCCCTCTGTGTGACACGTGTTTAGCGGTCTGACTGAATGTAAAACATTATTCTGATGTGTTTGACATAACTGTGGTGTGTGTGTGATGTCTACAGGAAGCTGCACTGCACCAGGAACTACATCCACACCAATCTGTTTGCGTCGTTCATTCTGCGAGCTGTTTCAATCCTGACCAGAGACGCTCTGCTGAGCAGAGACCCTCCTGAGTTCAGAGACAGCAGGAATGTCTCTGAAGTACTCAGTGATCAGGTAGGACACACACGCACACGCACGCACACACACACACACACAAAAGAAACAGAGCGAGATATTGAGAGAAAATGCAGAAAACAAATGAGTTCGAGGATGTCTCACACTCATAAACAGCTGAATTTATTTCCAAACTGTTTCATCCCTTACGTGCATTTATGAAACTCAAGTGATTGTCACTTCGTAGTTAATGTCAGAACCGTGGAGTCGAGACTTAGTGTGACTCCAGAGAGGCTTGATTTGACTAAAATGAGCTGAAGTATCGTATCATTTAAATCACCAGCATTCAGAGCTCTGAACGATTTGCATCTTGTTTTGTAATTTGCTTGTGAGGAACCAGAGCCAGGTTTATTGAGAAGTAGGTTTGTACATACAAGGTGTATGAAATGGTAATGAAATAATCCGAAATAATATAAAAAGAGACAGAAAGAAATTTACAATAATAAAAAATCTGTGAAATATAATCTAAGTGAGAAAAGCTGCTACAGGTTTATATTGCAAATAGGAAAAGTCCACAAGTTGCATTAATGTAACGCGCCATGTTAGATCAAAAATGTAAGACTTGATTTGCACACAAAAGTGATCATTATAACATTGAGTATTTGTCACTCCTTACATCTCGATTAACTGTTTTCTCTTCCTACACACACACACACACACACACACACACACACATTAGGCAGTGTCTGGCTGCCGCGTGGCTCAGGTGCTGATGCAGTACTGCGTGGGAGCCAACTACTACTGGCTGCTGGTGGAAGGCCTGTATCTACACAATCTGCTGGTGCTGATGGTTTTCCCTGAAAACCGCTACTTCTGCGGATACCTGCTCATAGGCTGGGGTAACACACTGCAAACACACACACACACACACACACACATCACAGCTGAAATGGACATGAAGTGAAAAAAGGAAACGTTTAAACATCATGTGTAAAGTGATTAAATCCATCTGCTGTAGTGTTGAGAATGTTTCTATATTTATATATTTTATTTCTGTTTTGTGTCAGGTGCTCCGGTATTATTTGTTGTTCCTTGGATTATTGTACGATACCTGTTTGAAAACACAAGGTGAGACATTTTTCCAACACAACACTTTTCTAAACACTCCAAAATGCCCGAATATAGAACGTAATCTGTGGAAACTTGTGTATTAATGCTAATGTTTTGCGTGTTTGTAGGTGCTGGGAGATAAACGAGTACATGGAGCACTGGTGGATAATCCGCACTCCCATCCTGTTGGCCATTCTGGTAACGTACACACACACACACACACACACACACACAAACAGAAACTCTCTAAAGCAGACAACATGCACATAAAACAGACACATCAGTGAGCAGGTTGGAGTGATGTCTCTCATCACGTGTGTTGTGACGTCACACGTCCTCGCGGCTCTTCTTCGGGAAGTGTGGGGGGTCGCTCGTTGACATGCTACAGATACCACACATGTAAAGTTCCTCTACAGTTCATGTGTTATATTTGACTTTCATAAAGTCAGTCAAGGATAAAAAAATTCATGGGTGAATCATAGCAGCTTCCAGCCGATCATGTCATCAGGGTTTAGTGTCACGTAGCGCCAAATGCCAACAGACGGGGGTCAAAACTCAGTTCCCATTTAAAAGAAGTGAAGGATCTGATGTAGCTTCAACACTATTGACTCTTACTGATGACTTTTACAAATGAGTGAATCTAAGGAAAGAATGTTTCTGTTGAGTCTGGGTCTTTCCCCCGAAACATTTGTTATTATGTTTGAAAAGACAGAATTGAAAAACCCTGATTTGTTTTGGTTGTCCAACGCTGATTTGTCGAGTTGGCTATTTGATATGGAAATTTTTATTTTGGCGAAATTTATAGGATATGTTTGGCAGCTGAGACGGAGAACGTTGTATCCATCATAACGGGACATTTCTTCCTTGTAAACATGTAAACATGTGCTTTATTCATTCATTCATATGATACGTGTCATGTGGCCATCTTGGTTATTTTTGTCTAGCGTCTTGTAAGCCCATATGGGCTAGGCACCAGAAAGCTGCAGGACACTTGAATAAACAATTCAATCAATCAATCAATCAATATCATTGACATCAACAGAACACCTTGTCCAACAATGCAGAAGCACAAGTGGTTTTGATCGCCTGACAGACAAACCTCCATTTGATCCATACTTTTAGGGACATGAACATCCTGTTTGATTTGTCTGTCGTTCCTCTCGTTTTTTATCTCTTCAGGTGAACTTCTTCATCTTTATACGCATCATCCAGATCCTTATATCCAAACTGAAGGCACATCAGATGAGGTACACCGACTATAAATTCAGGTAAGTCACACGAGTCATTTTCACTTCCCCTGAACAAACAAAAAAAAAAAAACACTGAGTGAACGACACTAAAATAAACTTCCACCTACACATACATCCCCTCGCCGTTCAAGGAAAATGGTATCTGCTGTGGGCGGGACTGTAATTAGGCTAATGGTTTTTCAGGTCAAGCTAACAGCCTGGTGAACATGGTGAACATGGTGAACACTGCGGGACCAGTAGTGTGGGAAACCTCCTTACTGGAGCATTAAAGGATCAGAGCAGCATTAATATTAGAGCCCATGTCAGCGCTTTGATATCTTGAAACAACCTTCTAATCTGTGACTGAAAGTGCACAGAGGCAGAATTTTAGCTTTCAAGGGGCTTTCAAATGACCCGTGTGGGGGTTACGAAGGTCAATATTTATATTTTTACACCCAAAGCCTAAAAGTATGCAAAACTTCTGCATGGATTTCATTCGTATGAGCGTGTGACAGCGTCTGAAGCGGCGTCATGCCACACTAAAAAATTTAATAATGTCAGAAATTCAGTGTTTCAAAGGGATTTTACAGTAATTGCAGGGAAACTCTGGGACTATTATTACTTCACTGTACTTTACTGCATGTCATTATCACCTTCAGGGAAACCTGGCACCACCATTATGAGGACATGCAATAATTAGACACATAACTGCTAATTACATGCTATAAACAAGGAAGCCATCAAGCCGTCTTTGGCTAGAGGCAAGAGACCAAAAAGTCACATTAATGCCTGTAATAAAAAAGTGTTTGACAACAAAGCAACGAGACCAAAATGAATAATAAAATGTGCAAATAAATATGATTTATTCACACGTTCAGTGTCAGCAGACATTTTTAATGCTGACAATGAAACTAGAAAACAAAAAATTAAATAAAATGGAGCCGTGTTGAGACAAATGTGACTAACATATATCAGAGAGCTGATCTTTATACATATTGCTATACTGTTAACTGTCAATATCTGATCCAAAAAACCCTGTTTTGCCATCTTTATTGCAAACACGTTCACCTTAAATGAAGTCTTACAAGTATTACAGTGTTTATTTCACATCGCCAGTCAATGTTACTAAAATGCAGGACATCAAAATCTACCTTAAGACAATGTTTTTGACTCTCAGCTGCTGAAACTTACTTTCTGAAGAATCTGAAGAGTCTGCATCCAGAGGCACACACACACACACACACAAACAAGCCTGGGGCTATCTAGCTCAAACAGACAGATTTATGAGAATAATTTCCATCAAGCAGAGCTATTGTCTTATCTCTCATGATGCTCCGCTGGAGGGGAAAAGGTACTTTTCTTGTTTATCCCTGCTCAGATCTTGTGGGCATCTGGGTTTTTTGTTGTTTTTTTGCGGGAAGACAGGTCGTTTAACTGGAACGCAGACGTTCAACAAACAAAACCTCTCCCCTGCTGAAGTGTCTTTGAGCAAAACACAGATGAGCGGGTTTAACAGCAGCCACTCTTTGTTTTTGTGTATTCCTGTAGCTCCCAGAAAGAAGAGAGACAAGCAAAGCCTCTTTTGTGTGTCTTTCTCTCCAGACTGGCCAAGTCCACCCTGACCCTGATCCCTCTGTTGGGGATCCACGAGCTGGTCTTCGCAGTGTTGACGGAGCAGCGCACAGAGGGCGTCTTTCGCAATATCAACCTCTTTTTTCAGCTCTTCTTCAACTCTTTCCAGGTACAGTCTGGGTTTGTTTATCCAGGCTGCATATTTCATGTTGTTTGTGCGTTCGGTTCGATTAATAATGAGTTAATTCCCTCTTTTCACAGGGTTTACTTGTAGCCATCCTCTACTGTTTTCTCAACAAGGAGGTAGGTGGTGTGTGTGTGTGTGTGTGTGTGTGGCAGCTGAGATAATAACCAGAGTGTGTGCACATGATAACACCCTCTAATGTTTAGCCTCTTTATTTGATTCATTTCATTTATCTCCAGCTGGTATATTTACTCATCATCATAACCCTCCTTACCCTCTTTCTTCCTCTTACTGTAACTCATCGTTCCGCTCGCAGGTGCAGGCGGAGATAAAGAAGAAATGGCAGAGGTGGAAGCTGGGGATGTCTGACCTGGACGACCTAAGAAACACTGGCAGCAACACACCACAGGTGGGCGCCAACACTGCAGCCTGAACAGACGAACACACACGCTGTAAATCGTCTTGAAACGGGTCTTTCTTGCTGTGTGTATATTTACAGGCTTTGTGTATCGGAGAAAAATGGTACTAAATCAGAAGTCTTTGCTTCATGGCCAATAAAAAAAAAAACTGTTTACAGTGTTGTAAACATGGAAACTATGCTTGTATTGTAAATGTGTATTTCAACATGTGAGCACTGGAAACACTCACCTTTATCTAGCTTGAATCCAGTGCAATGTGCTTCTCCTGTAGCTACACACTAAACTCATCACAGTAGATTGTAAGTAGGAAGGTGTTGCTTCACTAATTTAACATATTTCAGAGGGTTTGTAGCAAAAAAAAGGGTGCAAATGGTCTTTTTTCTTCATATTTATAACTTAAATAAATGAGTTTGATTCACAAGTTAATACAGTGGGAAAAAAGTTTCTTTTCTACGCTTGATTTTCTTGAACTCAATAGTGTCATAATGTCATTGTTTTACAGGTCGGCGCCAGTGTGCCGCTATCTGGCCAGTGCTACCATCCCTGCCTGCCAACCGCCGACTGTCTGGATGACAGCCGCCTCTGCGCCCCGCCCCGCCCGTCTCTCCCTACTCCACCACCTCCTCCTCCTCCTCCTCCTCCTTCTTCTTCTTCTTCTTCTTCCTCTCTCCGTCAACTCCCCATTCCTCACGCCTACACACAGCACCAGGATCAGCTGGGAGCCAGACAGCTGAAGACCTACTGCTATATCCCTGCTCACAGACAGGATGGAGGAGGAGGAGGAGGAGGAGGAGGAGGGGATGACGAGAAAAGCTGTGACAGCTACTGCTGAAAATTCAACATGGCCTTAAAAGTCTTCTGGAAAATAAGGAAGAAAAAAAAACAAACAAAAAAAAAAAACAGTAATTAGTACATCCAAAGCAATCGGACTGACTCACTGACTGAGGGGATGTATCATCCATTGTTATGACTGTAGCATTATTTAGGAAACATTTTTATCTAGATTCGAAAGACAAAGGAATAAATGGATGGATTCACATTTTCCTCGGCTGCCAGCTGTTGATGATGTCACACAGGAAGTTGTGTGGACACAGCCCATCACTAGGAGGATCTTAAGGATCTTTGGGTATCGCGTGTTTCATCGATCCGGCTTACAAGTCTTAAATTAACACCGAATTTCAACCACTTCCTGGTGTGCCTCTGTATAACTGACCCGGCGGCGTAAATCAACAGCCGACAGGACTCCTGTCTCCTCTGATGTCACCGCCAACCGAGGAAGCAACACATGAGTTTATTTCTTTTTATAGCCCCTGAAGTAGTTTCGGGTTGAGACGTGGAAATGTGCCAAACTTGTTTAATTGGAACAATTTTACCGCAAAGGGGATGAAATCTCAACGGTGTTTATCTCCTTTTCCGAGAAAAGCCAATCTCCGTCCACTCATCTAAAGCATCCTACTACAGCGTTAGTCACACCCACCCCTAAAATAGTCGTCTCATTTCGCTCCCCGTGGTACACTTTTAAGTTTATTATTGCCTAGTTGTTTCTCAACTCAATTTGTCCTGTTGCTATTATTACAAATGAGTGCAATCATGTAAAATAAGTCATTTGAAACCAATAAATGTTGCCAAACAGTGTTATTCGGGAGAGCGGCCATGCACTTTCCTGAGAAGTCACTCCACTCGAAGCCTAATGAAGACCTGTGCTGGTTTTACTGGTGTTAAACTGGCGCCTGTTTCGGCTGTGAATTACACACGGTAACAGATACTCTATAAACACAGTTGAAGGGACGGTGCAGTTACTCCTGTCATGTCAGGTCTACTTTCCTCTCTCTCTCTCTGTGTGGCTTCTTAGTTATTTACTGCTTCCTTTCAAACTAGATTGTTTTTCAAAAAGCTATAATATAGTTTATCTGACGGCCTCTAGTACCATCAAATAAAAGGGGGAAAAACCCTGCAACAATTTAGATGAGGACTCAAGTCATTCTTGGTTAAACTAACTTTCAGAAAGGAAGTTCCTCTGTTAGGCTTCCTTCCCCTCTGCTGTGCGCGTAAACACCTCAACTCCAACTTCATATTAAAGACTCCAGATTAAAATGTATACTACAGCTGCCTCCTCTGCCGTCTGGCAGGGAGAGCAATAAGAGGGAAAAGCAAACACCATACAAGTTTGGCACATTTACAGCACAACTTCATCACCATGGGGATTGTGCAAGAGGCAGGTTTACTCAAGTCGAATGACATGTTCCAGCTGTTACTTGGCAAAGTTATAAAGATTTGATCGGTATCACGTTCATTCTCACATGAACTATGGATGGGGTGGTTTATGTAGAAAAAAAAAAGATCTTCACACTTACTTTACACAATTACTACTTTAATAGTTGAACATTTGTTTTATCTACAGGGCAGAAACTGGAGAAACGAACCTGCGTTTGTGAGCTGAACAGACTGTTGTTGTAAATTCAGCTGCTTTCTGTCACTGTTGAATCATGTCACTGTGTAGCAACATGTTCAGCGCTACTCGGAAACGGGATTTAAAACTTCCATGAATCAAACGTGCAACCGTTGGTGTGTTTACTGTCACTAACTGCGAGCTGAGAGATACCAGTGAGCGTGTGTGTGTGTGTGTGATGACTCATTTCCTTTGTTCTGTCCCGCTACTGAAGGTCAAGAGGTCAAAACTGTCAGCGACAGCGATTAAATCGAACTCTTTGTCATATCACTGTTACTTCTGTAATCTCTGGTTCTTTTTTTTTTTTTTTTTTTTTTTTTAAACAGCTGAGATTTAGAGTCACTTTAGAAAAAAATCAGACCCAAACTTAAACGGAAGATAGTTTTAATTTCATATGTACATTATCACAAACCAAAAAAAAAAAAAAGTGGTTGGAGGAAAGAAGGGTGAAAACCGTTAAAAAACACATTCAACATTGTCCTAAATTACTCATCCGTATTTGTGCAAAGCTCACAGCATATCAGCCACCAGACTCCCACGTTTTACACATAGATTTCATTCTGTCATCAGAAGAAAAAAAAAAAAAAAAAAAAACTAAATTAGGTAGCATTTTTGTTTTCAACAGTATTGGCCACGTCACTAGATTTTCTTTTTTTTTTTTTTTTTGAGGGGCACCGTAGGGAGCCGACAGACACACACAGATGAGACAGATGCAGTCAGGCGGGGGCCCTCACAGCTTTTCCTCTGCGTCATTCAGTGGAGTGTAAAAATATGCAGCGTCATCTTCTTCGTAGATGATGGCCACGGTCTCGTCGGCATCCGACACCGCTGCACTAGTCTGTATGTAAGCCTGGGAGAAGAGGAAACAACAGAAGAAAGTGTCGTAATATTTGGCAATTTCATAAACAAAACACATCCCCGGCATTATTATTTTTAGACGACATGGATCGAATCACAGAGGATGCAACAAAATCATTGATTACACAAATATTTAGCCCTTAACATCTAAACACCAGAGACTCGGTTAATTGCTTTCTTAAGCTCAACAGAGAGATGAATGACTTCTGGAGAAACATCAAGATGTAACGCCTACGGCTAAAAAAAAAAAAAAAAAAAGACAGTTGAGCAACAGCAATTATCTGAAGTTAAGTCATGTGAATACGTCAGACTCCCCCCCTCACCCTCTCCAGCAGCTGCAGTCGCTCCTCGTTCAGCAGGTTGTTCTGTCTCAGCTGGCTGACCGTGTTCTCCAGTCCGAGGAGTTTCTCCAGGTGCCGGCGGTGTCGCTGCTGCAACACTTTCACCTTCTTCTGCAGCTCAGCCACGATGGCCTCCAGCTGCTCCTTACTCAGGCTGTTCTTATGGTAGCTGTCAGGACGGGCGTCAACAACAAGTCAGTGGAAGGGAGGTGAAATAAGTAAAGTAATTGTGCTACTGTGCTCGTGTTATTCATAATGCTAAAATTACAAACGGAAACATATTTTAAAATGTGATGTAAAACCGGTGCTGTGACAATATTGATGAGTTATATTTAAAAAAGGCAGAATGAGTAAGACTTTGTCGGTTTGCGGTTTGTAAACAAAACAGAGTCGGGCCCCTCCTTCACGACAACAGAAGGGCTACACTGCTAAGTTTCCTATGTTTTTATAGAGTCCCACTCTCACAACCTGCACGCTGTGATTGGTTGGGGGGGGTGACACACCCACTGCCCGAAAGGACGACGCCCAGAAAAACATCCTGAACGCAGCAAAATAAGCAAATACAAGGAGAGTGCAGAGTCTCTGCAGATACAGATGACGCCACGCACGTTTATGAGTGTACACATGTAATCCTAATCCTGCTCATTCTGCCTTTAACCAAATAGGTGAAGAATGAGAAATGCTCATGTTTGACAAGGAAAAAGTGTGTGTAGTCCCCAGTCATTTTGGCCCTTACAATTAAACTATCAGGTGCTTTTTGCTAGTTTGCATTTAGACAGCCTGCCTAACTTTCATCCACACAGTTGGCTTATTGAATCCAGTGTTGTGCAGGCAGATTTTCTACTATTTTGTTGCAAAAGATGGATGCATGATCTCAACTTTAATGAAAAAAAAATCACCATTGTCGTTTCAGTCATTATCACACAGCACACATGTGGGGAAAACAGAATCATGGATGTGAGAAAGAAAACTATTGAAGTGCTCTTCAGTAGTTTAAAGTTGAATGAACGTTGATTTTGAAGTATTGACTGTTTGCTGCATCTTTATATGCCACTAAATTAACTCCGATCCCATTTTTAAAAAAACGCAGAAAGAAAGATTCTCCATAAATCTGTGAGTGAAAACACAGAACTGACAGTCGAATCTCACCAGTGCTCCTCCAGCTGGTGATCCTGCCTCTCCGCACCGTCCTCCTCCGGCTTGCAGTCGTCTCCCTCTTCCCCCTCTGCGTCCAGCCTCTCCACGGTGAGAACCAGGGACGCGGGTGACGGCGACACGTGTTTGGACACTATAGGCAGAGTAGATGTGATGGGCTTGGAGCTCAGAGCCGACGACAGCACCGTGTTCGGGGAGAAGGTGAACTGAGAGGTTTCGGAGGGGAAAACGTTTGGTATCGTCTCAAAGTAGGCGATGACTTGCGTTTCGTGGCCCTCGTGGACGTCAGAGAACTCCTCCTCCGTCGTCATGTCTCCGACGCAGAGGGAAGCCGCGGGCTCGTCTGTGCAGCCGAGCGCGGAGTCGTTCACGACCAGCCGTTGGCCCTGACTTAAGATGGCAGCAGTGATCCCGTTCACGAGCTCCTCTTGCCCTTCGCCGCCAGCACATTCGGACATCACCACCACCTCCGTGTTCTCCCCGCTGTCGCTCAGATCATCCACTGATTGGATTAAAGTTAATGGGAAATTTGCCCCCGTGTTGAATCCATTTACTGAAGCCCACTGGTTCAGGTCCGTCTGGACTGATCTGTCAGATTCTTCGACATGACTCGACTCCATCGGGCCACTTTCTCCCTGCTGCGCTGAGTCGACAGTGATCTCATACAGGTGCACCGTGTGCAACATGCTCTCCGTATCTGCAGCATCATTAGCCGCCACCGCCACCATCGCCGTCCTGTCATCCGACACCGTTATGCTTTGATTGCCGTTAGCGCGAAGCACTTTTGGTTTCTTCTCCATGTGATCCGTGGCTTTCCGTTTCTAGAAAAAGAAAAGCAGTGCATTTATGAAAACACAAGCAGAATGATTGTGTTTAAAGTTCAACTTCCATGTATAAAGAAAACGTTACAGAGAAAATGAAAGTTTCCCAAGGCATCTTGACTCACTGCTGAAATATTTAATTGTTTGGGTTAATTTCACTCTAATAAGAGATTTTAACATTTCAATAACACTTTGATTTCTGCTCTGAAGAGGGGAAAAAAAGGAAAATCACATTACTTCAACATCCATGTTGAATGAAGCTGCAAATCAGAGAGCAGGTTGCTGAAAACGTACTCCTCAATGTGATTTTGTGTCACTAATACAAATTTATAGCCTATTCATCTAATTAAATGGTAGAAAAGTTGCAAATTTTCAAGAACAAACTACAGCTTCCTGAAAAAAAAAGCAACAGCAACTTCTTTTATGATTTCAGTATTCAGCAAAATCCTGGAAACATAATAATTTTGCTGGTATAAGATGTTGGAATATTATCTTAACATACATTAATGCACTCCTAGTGGGGTTTTTATCAACTTTATCACAAAGACCTCTTCAGTATTCGTCACCCAGGACTCCTTCAAAACGTTGTGAGGAGTCCAAATTTCTGTTTTTAATTTTACCTCGGCCTTCTGGAAGAGTGTGGGCACCGCATCGCTCTCAAGGTAACGGATCCCCCATCGCACTTTGAAGCACGACGGTGCAAAATGCTCGTGGCAGATATACTGGTGTCGAGACGGAATCCAGTTCTCACGCCCCATGTTCCTGAGCCACTGCTGCAGCCGGTCCGGGTCCTGTAGAGGGAACCTAGGATACAATAAGGACTACAGATGTGAAACACTGACATTGTTAGAAAAAGCAGAGTTTCCACTGTGCTTGTTGAAATGATTTGACAATTAAGTCAAATCAGGTAATCAACTGACTCTGTGGACTCATCACATTTTGGCTTGTAACATTAAACAACAGCTCAGCGTTATGTGATCCGGCTTCAGTGTTGTATGAGTTGGCATTCATGTTGACGCTTCTAATATTTCACAAAGCTGTCTCTATTTAGTTGTTTAGACAGCTTTCTATTGTTGGGATCGCTGTGTTTATTGTGATTAATTTGATTTTTAATGTAAACCTTCTTTTTTAACATAACATCCTCTGTGCACTCATCAGGAGAGCTTTTAATTCCTGCCTGTGAATCAGCTCCAGCGTTAAGATGACATCATCATTACAGTCTGTCTTCCTGTTGCTGCTCGACACACCAGGGTGCAAACCCACATAATACAACTGAGAAGTGCACTGTTGCAGAAATAATAAGACCAATATGTTTTTTTATTTGTTTTTTTATGTTCGCCCTTCAGTAAAAACTCAACTGAGTGACTTCCTGCTAAAAAAAAAAATAATTTAATCAGAGCTCAGACTGCCTCAAAGGTCAAACCAAGACGACACAAACAATGCAAGTCATCAAAAGCGCCAATAAATAGCGATATTTCGTCACTATAGCGACTCATTTTAGTAAATAAAAAAAATTCTAAAACGGACGTCGTGAATAAAAAAAAAATGTTGCTTAAAGTTAAGATGACGTTTCTACCAAGCAGCAGCAGCATTACCTGATCAGTGAGGTTATCTAAAAACACTGATAAAAGACCAGCAGCTTACTTGTAAAAGCTTCTCCTGTCGCTGCCGCTCCCGGAGTCGCTCTTACAGTTCGGGACTGAACAGTATTTCGGCATCTCAGGCCGGTCTTGTTTGTTGCTGCTCTTATCTTCGTGTGCAACTGGGTCCACAACAAGGTGAAACTCGTGCTGTGTTGTCAACGCGTGGCGCATAGTTGACGAATGACGATCAGCTGTTGAGACCCGTGACGTCAAATGAACGCGACTGTCATCCTAGAAGGGGGGGGGGGGGCAACGTCTCTCTGACTCAACGTTCTCTTTTTACTTCCATGGCAACGTCGCCGTTCCTCTTTAGCGTAAATTGTATATAGAGTCAACTGCGTCATATTACAGGAATAAAATTAAATATCCCCTCTAGACATGTTTTAAGACGCATATAAAATGCTGTGCTGTGAATAATAATGTGTCTTATATGGTTTTTATACACTAAAAAAGTCCAATTAGCTTGTTAAAATCCTTAAAATGACTCCCTCTCGTTTTACAGAATCTATAAATATGCAAATATATCATTACAGAAGTTTTAATTGTTGGTCATAAGATGTCTCCTACTTGGCTGTAAAGTTAATTCTCAGTGTCAACACTTTTCTAAGTTGAGTATTGGATCAGGATTGGCTTCTAAACTATGTATAAAAATCACCCTTTAAAATCTGATTTCCGATGAACACAGAAACTTTCCACTCTCAGCATATGAATGTGAAAACAAACTGTAGCCACACATCATTCTGCTCAGTAAAGCTCAAACATTCAACTTTAAGGAACAAGAAAAACATATTTTTGAGTAGAGAGGAACTTTAAGTTTTTGTTTTTTTTTAAATAAAACATCTTCACAGACAGCTGAAACTTTAAAACCCCATCAACAACACGACGCTGTCTGTATCAACAACCATAACTGATGTAAATAAAGATACCAACTTCTTTCTAAAATCACTGGACTGGATTTTTTTATTCAATAATTTTCTCCAAACATTACACGGAATCTCGATAAATGATACAGTATATATACATACACGTCAGTGTATTTTATCTAAAAAGTTGAGGGTCACTGGACAATGCAGCTGTGCGTTTCAAGACAGGTTTGCATTTGGACGTTTGTGTACTGAAGAAATCCACATATGGGGGGGGGCAGAAGGGAGGGAGGGGGGGTAATAAGTCACCGGTAATTGAACATGTATTGGAGACTCGAGTGCCATCAGTGTTTGCCGTACACCAAAGCTAGTTTGGAGAGTAGACTGTGCGGGAGCTGCCGGGGTGAGTGGCACAATAACGGTCAGGGATGAAAATATGGAGAGCAGCAGTATCTTCCTCAACAGGAAGCAGTGCAGCAGTGCAAAATACATGTTACCATCTACATGACTGAACTACCTAAATACACCACTAATGGCAAACAGCACCTTTCAGAGTGTACCAAGAGTCAATCCATTTTTTGTTTTTTGTTGTTTTTTTTGTTGGATTGGGATCATACATGTAATTATAGTTTGATAGATTCCTGTAAAATAAAAAAAAAAAAAATGACATACTGTAGGATGGTTTGAGAAACACTGATAGACATGCTGTTCTAAACCCATTTCACAATGCTTTAAGCTGTGTACACAGGCCAACAACAGTACAATGCTAGGTTTCAGAGTAACAAGTCGCTCCTTGTAAAAACTGAACAATCATTTTTTATTACAGATCTTTGGTACATACCAGCTAGCTGATCCCATCTGCTGAGTATATCAAATATTTAAAAACCAAGCAGCTCCGAGGAGACTCATCTGAAATTCTCAGGATTGGTTTCTTTTCCCAGTGATGCAACACATTGATGGGGGGAGGGGAGCAGAGGGGGAGCAAGTGGACAGTGGAAATCGGGATTTTCCAGTTTTAACTGGTAAACATGAAAGAATGTACCCAGTTGTGGACTGGGCTGGTCTAAGTGATCTCTTCCCATCTGAACTACACGTATTTTTTTTTTTCTGCAAACAACTAGCGGAAGTTTGTCGGGGAGAGGGATCCCTTAGGCTAAGCATGAATGAGAGCATGTCCGAGCACTGGAGGGAGTGAGGTGGCTGGGATGGTTCAGGTCAGATGGGAGGTCGTCAGTGTCGCAGACAGACTAGCGTGGCCTCTACATCATCCCCAACTGCATTAGCGTGTTGGCGTACGCCATGGGCTTGACATTCGGATGAGGCTGTGGAGGAGAGTGAGAGGAAGATAAACGTCAGATCACACTTCAACAAGCTTTGCAAGTTGGTAAATTTAATAAAATTAACTTTACTTCTCCTTTTAGTCGTTTTTGCAATCATGACAGTCATGCTGATTTTTTTTTTTTTTTAAGAGGAACTGCACAGATTTTTCACATCAAACTCAGGTCTTGGGTAATAATACTGCATATGTGAAAAAAAAGTTGTATGAAATCTGTTGTTGCTTCAGAGGGAGATGCACGAAATCGGATAAACTGACTCATGTGATTTCACTTTGAGCTGAAGACTACAAGTTTGTGAAAGAAAAGAGTCTGTGGGTGTGGAGTTAGAAAGAAGTCAATATCTCTACCTATAACTACTTTTTTAAAAACTTTATTATCTATTGAGAGTCTCAAAAAGTTATAGAAGTGCGATACTTGACTGGTGCAGAACTCTTAGAGACGTCTCAGGCCATTCAGGCATATTTTAACGGACCGATGGCTAAAATAAATCCAGTCAAATCCTGATCCTTTCTTTACTTTCTTCAGTCCACCTCAGCCTGCTAAGTGTTGCAGCACTGCTCCCCTTTTCTACAATCGGACTCTATGTGTAATTTGCTGCATATAAAAGTGAAAATTAGTGTGAATGTTAAAAAAAAAAAAAAGATGTACCTGTGCAATCAACTCTGACATAGAGGTTGGTAAAACACATGGATTTCTTAAAGTTGCTACAAGGAATTTTTTATATTTAGCAGCCCCTGTGCATAAAAGCAGTAGTGTTTCCTGGAATAAAGACTACCGCACCACCGCCTCATGTCGTAAAAATCTTGATCTGGCTAACACGTAACATTTGTTCTGGAAGTGAGGGAGCTGTTTGCGGGATGCATAGCAATGAGGTAACGTATCCATGTGTTGCTATGGAAGATTAACAATAACTGTTTCATAACCAGTTAAAAGTTCCTTGAAGTAACTTTGAGTTTAGGCAAAAACAAATATTTGATCAGCCTTCTCTCTGTTTCTTATTGGCCAAACATTCAGGAGGCAGCAGTGCGTTATCGCTGACCGTCACTTTAGCCGATAAACTGTGTGAGTAACTAGATGAATAGATACTTGGCTGTTCTCTCTGCAGCTGGTGTCTGTACTCAACTAAAGACAATTTGTGAAGAAGAAACTTCTCTGTGACGTACAATCATGAGGAGACTGTTGAATCTTCTCTGGTAAAAAAAACAATCTAGCTGATCACATCGGAGTATTATTCTCCCAGATAAACTTTCATTTATATCATATCAACAAAATAAGGCTTATGAACTTAATTGTTTTGAACCAGTATCTTCAGTATCGAGTTATCAAGTTAGGGTAAACCTGTTATGTCAATGTGTCAGATACATATTCAACAATCAACATGAAGGTACAGAAATAACACCACGTAACCCAAAGACCAGTATAACGAAGCTCTTGAATTAATTATTATCAAAACCAACAGTCATGATGACAAAAATGAAAATAAGAGCATTTTATACAAAAAAATAACATTTCTTTAACTTAAAAAGCCCAAATCCAAAACTCAGTCATTGATAATTATCCCCAAAACAATTATAATGATTACACATCCCTACTGCTTCCAATCAAACTCGACTAACACACAAGCAGGTGTCATTTTAAAGCGCAGCATACTGACCACAGCAGTGAACTGGTGAAATTCTGGCTTGAGGTCGGATCCCCTGAGGTGGATATAAGCTCCTTTGTTTCCCATCTGATCACTGGTGGAAGACAGAAGACAACACACCACAGTTTAAAATCAACAGCCGTAGTGACAGCTGACTCTACGCGCTGAAGTTAGCGGACACGACGGCGGCGACGACGTACCAGTAGTTGGGTGCTGAGAACACGGTGATGCACTTCCCTGAGTGAGTGACCTCATATCCCTCAGCTTTGACCTCGTGACTACGAATGATGAAGTCCAGCTTGTTCTGTTCCAGGAAGCGCTCCGTCACATCTGGTCCAAACTGGCAGCTCACCCCTCGCTTGCTGATTGACCGGCCATTCTGCATGAGATGGAGAGACAGATGTGGACTAATTAATTCAAAATAGAAGTGGACTGATGATCTAACACAAAACTAGCGGATACTGAAACAGGTCTAAAAAAAAAAAAAGGGGATTGGATGAGTGATGACTGACCTGAGGCTGTGGATCTGACCAGAGGAGGTCACACATGGGACCTGTGAAAGAACGGAGGAAGGTGTTAAAATGATGGTTTCTTAAAGAGACGGTTTTACATTGACGGTGCACGGCGAGTCTGACCCCCCACCTGAGTCTGGAGGCTGTCTGTTCCTGTCGACCTTCCTGAGGTCTTCCAATGTAACGCCATCTTCGCTGAACAGTCCACCGTGCATAACCTGATACAGACAATCTGATTAAGACTGTGTGTGCACATACAACTTTAAAAGGCCCATTAATAAGAGCAGACATTAGGAGGATTCACATCATTTATAGTCATAATCAAATAATCCATCAGAAGTTGTAAAGACATGTATTTAAAAACACACTGAACATAAATGAAGACGGCGTGCAGCAGTCTTCCTCTCACCTATAATACATCTCTCCTCATTTTAAATTTACTCAACAGATTAAATTTACGAGGTTTTACTCTATTCCCCAAAATATTCCTGAAAAATCTCAATTAGATCGTTTATGCTCGGTTTTAAAATGCATTTCGGTGATCTGAACACAAGTCACACTTTGCTGTTCACGCCTGTGTCTGTCGTGCGTCTCCGAGGTGTCCGGCTAACCGCTTGTGTTCAGATTTCATTACTGTCTACGTCACTTCCCGCTAGAAGGTCGACGAGGTCACTGCGCACAGTTATGACTGCGCCAGATTTATTTTGCACAGGTTAGCTAAGAAGACAGGAACTAATATACATGTACAAGCTATTCAAACTGTTGAGATTAGGACTTTTCTACTTCTTCTTCTTTTTTTTTTGTGTGTGTTGGTGCACTGTCAACAAAACCACCACCACATCCTGCATCAAATACGTGCCAGAACACTTCAGCAAGTAGTTTGAATGATCCCATCACAATGCATCTCAGAGATAGTTTAAACTTGTAATAATATAATTATTTAATTTTATTATATAACAATAATAATAACAATAATAAACTTAATTTATATATCACCTTTCATAACATAAAATGCAGCTCAAAGTGCTTTAGGAGAAAAGGTATTAAAAACAATAAGACCCATATTGAAAAATAGGAAACATTAGAATATATATTTTTGAAGTTTAGCTCTGTCTCTTGTGATCCAATCACAAGAGACCAGGTGTAAACAGGGTTTTAGAGACTAGACGTGGTGAACAGCAACATTAGCTGCATGGCCCTGTGAGTGCTTCCAGCTTACCAGTACTTTGTTGTTGATACACTGTGCAAGAGGCAGCCACTGGAAGACCTCGCTGAACAGCTGGAACATCTGGGCTGTGTACTTGGCCTTGACCTCCCCTTCAAATCCATACATCTGGTTCATGTTGTCTGTCTCATGGTTACCTGCAGGTAAAAAAAAAAAATCTTCGTTACTGCAGGATGTACAACCCAATTTAAATAAATTAATATGCTGCCATTTAACAGTAAAAAAAAAAAAACACATGAAAGACGAACGTGAAAAAGGCTAATAAATTAATTTTAGTGTAGTGTTTGAACTTTATGACAATGTGCGTTTAATAAAATGTGACACATTAATATGACATATTACAGCAGGCACACACACGCTCATCCAAAGATAGCACAGGAAACACTGCGAGTGTGTTCTCACCCCTGAGCAAGTGAAAGTTGTCGGGGCAGAGCAGCTTGAAGCCAAAGAGGGTGAGAATGACCTCGAGAGAGAAAGAGCCGCGATCCACAAAGTCTCCATTGAACAGCTGAATTCTGTGGTTAAGGACGATGACGCACGAGTTCTGGGTTTGAGGCTTTTAGCTGTTGTTGTTTTTCTGGAAACAGAAGGATAGAAACGAGGAGGACGCACTGCACTGAAGACATATTTTTAAGCTGATGTGACTGACTGACTGACTGACTGGACTGTAGGCAGGAAGGATACATAAGGGTTGGTCTCTGAGGGTAGGCCGTTCAACTTGAAGATGTTGAGGAGATCGTAGTATTGCCCGTGGGTGTCACCGCAAATAGTTATTTTTTCTGTCTGTGGCAAAGAGAAACAGAGCACCTTAAATAGAATCCAAACAAGTATATAAAATGTAGGAAATGTTATATAATGAACGAATATTACATTTTACTGGTGAAAGAATTTACCTCCTTTAATGTGATTTCAACAAGACTCGGTAGTTTCGATAGAACATCTTTAACTTGCACCAAAATCTGAAAGAATACACACACAAAAAAAAAGTTTAATTTCAGATACATGTACATTCCTTTCAACGGGTTTCTTTCAAATAAACAAATATTTTTTTACCTGATAAGCGCACTTTCTGTGCAGTTTCTTCTGGTCTGTGAACCAATCCATCATCTCCTTCATGAACTTCAATGTAACCTTGCCGTCTTCAAGTTTGGGGCCCACGTAGTCGTCCTCAATCGCTGCAATACAAGATCGTCTTAATTACAGTGAAGAATCAATCAAATAGTTCACATCGGTGCATTTTTATTATCATTCGTTTCTGTTTTACATGCAACACAATGTTTTACTCAATCAGCATGAAGTCGACGTCCATTGTAAACACATTATACTGAGTTACAAACAGATGTGTTTTATATATACTTGTCAAATAATACAGGAAACTTACTCATGCTTTCAATGTCCAAAGAGTCAACAACAGATTTTTTTATCTCATCGCTGGCGATGGCCCTCTCAAAAGCCTTCTGTTTCACAATCTTGTTACATTCCTGATACTTCATCCTTGCGTCCTTGTCATTTGGTCGAACCCTCACTACCTATCATCAGAACAGGGAAATGACAAGTAAATTAAACACACCGGTTAATCATCAACCGGCATCGATGCAGACTGGCTGCTGCAGCTGCAAAGAACAGACTGTAAATAGTAATAAAAGCATATGAAGGATTCAGTTTCTTAACTCGTGCAAACGGTTTCTATTGAATGAAAGACAGTTTAGTTGATCTGCGTGCTGTAAATGAACTAAATCTGAATTATTGACAATCATGCGCTGTTTGTGCCTGATACATTTCAGAGATCTATAAATACATATGGATCTTTTTCCAACCTCCCATAGCTTCATAAAGGATTAAGTCTCATTTTCTGTTGTCATGGTGCCTGGTTCAGTTGGTGCAATAAATTGCAGGGACTATAGCTAAGCTTTAGAGGTCTTTGTTGCCACAGCCCTGATATATTTATATTGCTTGCTATGAGAACAGACTGAACAATAGCCACCAAAATACCAGCAGTATGAGTGCCTTCAGACGGGATCTTATTGGCATCATGACTAGATTAAAGGATAATCGCTGTTTAGGACTGTTAAGGCAACATAAGGAGCCTAGCTCATGGTGACAGACGGACAATGTAACTGGAAGGCTCATTCTTTAGTTTCTTTGAGAAAATATGAGAAAAAAGCAGCTCTACTGTGCACATTGCTCATGTCCTGTGTGTTCTATGTTTTCCTGAAACCCTTAAAAATACTATTAGACTACATGGTAGTTAATGTGTGCAGCTACGATGCTCAGAGATGCTATATTTCTTACCGTCTCATAGTCCTTAAGTGCAGCCTTGAACTTGCCCAGTGCCATGTTGGAGGTGGCACGGCGGTAATAACCCTTGATGTAGTTTTTGTCTATCTCCAGGGCCTTCGTAGCATCAGCCAGGGCATAACCGTAGCACTCTGTGCGTAGGTATGCCAGGCTTCGGTTGCTGTAGTAGATGGCATTTGATGGATTGAGCTCCACGGCCTCTGTGTAGTACTTGATTGCATTTTCATAGTCTTTCTCTGGAAAACAAATGTGACATCTTCATTGGACAAGGACTTATTTATGTCCTATTAGGTAGACACTGGAGCTTGATAACTATGGAAAAAACTGTGCACTGAAACAATTCATCAACTGCTTGGTCATTCAACAAATAATATAATTAATATATAATTAATATATGATGATTCTGTGCATCAATTAATTGTGAGAGTCTTTTCCAAGTAAACACATCAAATATTTTCCAGTAACAGCCTCTTAAAAAAAGATTAATTATCTTTGTCTCCAAATCACACAAAGAGCACTTTGAGCTCTGGTAACTTTAATTGGACAAATATTTTATTAAATGAATATAATCCTCAATATCTCAAGATCAATAGTTTGACAATATTCTGTACTTTAATGCTGGTGGTTTTATTCAGTGTTTAGTCCACAGTAAGGGTGGGTCATATGGCCTCTGAAGAGAGTTATCAGTAATGCAAACACCATCAGTAAATCCAGGCATATCATTTTAGCTTTATCACAATGTTACTGTATTGATAATTTAGATATATAACATTCTGGCTCCAGACTACACACACACATAATATCTGTGCTGTACACGATACTGCACACTTTGTTCAGTGGAAAAATAATAATTTAAAAAAAGTCATGACACACAGTGAAAAACATCCTGTAATCCCATTAGTGTGCATACTGTACGGAGATAGCACTGCTAACCGCGTGTACTCAACAGCCATACAGGCTGTTCAGTGTGACCTGCCACATGGGATGCAACACTAGCCAATTTCACTGCCATGATAGATGCCATTCTTATTGGAGGTGGAATAAAACAAGAGTACTGGGAACAAGGGAGTGGGGATTTTGGTGGAAATATACATGCAATATACCAGGAAACAAACCAAAATGGTGTTGACGCTGATATTCTGCAGAACCTAAAAAGTACCATGACGTTTAAAAAATGCACATTGTTTTGAGATTAGCTAGAGCAGGTGGATGCAGGGTTTTTTTTTAAAAAATATACCAAAAAATAAATAAACAAACAACCAAAACAGAGTTTAGACTGCGGATACAAGCGGGAAACTTTACTTTCTCTATTTTAACGTTATGCTTTTCACTGTTAAGTTGAATAATTTTCCAACTTAGACGTAAATCAGAGGCGCGGCGTGATTGTTACGTTGCTTCATTTCAACGTAAACTAACGTTCACATCCAGCAAGATACGCCAACATACAACAATAAAATATAACCGTTAAAGGATAATAGCAAACCGTTAATATTACAGTGTTCACTTAGTGTCTGTTGCTGTTAAAACGAGGCTACTGCCCGCACGCGTCACTTATAACTAACGTTACCCCCAAAATACTTAAGGCAGGGTTGAATAATAACAAGGTCGGATTTACATTCAGTTAAAATCCTAAATAAATAACCAAATCAGTGCAAATCAGCGGTGCACTGTAACTGACACGCGTGACGGCATGCGATAATACTGAGGCTGCCGATAATGTGGTGGCTGCTAGCTAGTGTTAGCTAAATCAGCTAACCGCTGTTAATTCAATGCGGTAATCCAATGAATGAGTTTAGCTCAGTGCTAAATTAGCCTAGCTTGCATTAGCGACCGGCTCCAGTTAGAGCGTGTAGCAACACAGTCATGTAGCCGTTGTAGGTGGTAGTAACATCGTTGTCTGTTTTAAACCGTTGATTAAAGCCATTTACTTGACAAAGCTGCCAACTTACCTTTAAAGTACTTATTCGCCTTCTCCTTGACTAGCTCTGCATCATTACCTCCCTCCGCCATCTTCTTCTCACTGCCGGTTTCCAGTACGTGCGCCATTGACGGATGTCGCAAAGGTCGCAAAGTTTTTTTTTTGTTTTTTGTTATTTTTTTCTACTTCTGTTCAGAGTATTTTATTAAAACACCACTGTCGAATGAATATTACGTCAAAAAAATTAAAGAAAATGTAACGTGCCGTGCAAAACCCCTAGCACAACCCTTACAAAATTGTACTTAGAAAGTTAATTATTTGAACGGTGTTGTTAAAATATGATTTTACTTTAAAAAAAAAAATTCAACCATTCGTAAATTAAAGTAAAAAATAACGCTAATGCCATACTTGTAATTAGCGTTTATGATGGTTTGAAATTAGCGTTTATAACGTATAACTGACAATGACATTTCAGTGCAAACGGTAGAAAATATAAGGTTAAGTAAAACATTCTTTCACTTCATTAACCAGCAGGGGTCAACACAGACCTTCACCGAAATACCCGTCAAATTCTCCTGAAATTGAGCAGCATAAGTGGCTGGTTGGTTTTGTAAGCAACTATTAGACTGCTGATGAGGTTAACCGGAAAAAATGTTAATAAGGTGAGTAATGAGTTACAATCGAATCATTAGTGAAAGATTAGGTAAATGATTCGTGTGGAGATCATTTTTCCTGGCTTTCCTTGGAGTTGGGGCTCATATTTTTAGATTTGAAATGCAATAAAATACATAATTAAAATGGGAGCCAGTGTAACACAAAAGTACAGCCTTAGTCACGATTCCTTTTGGTCTTCTTCCAGATGCCTTAAGGGCTCGAGGATGTTGCAGTCGAAGTTTCCTGCCAGCTGAACTCAGCAGTTGGCCTCTGGCAACCACAGATATGGCAATGAGGGGACAAATATGGCACAGGTGCTCATGTACACAACTTTACTCACTCGCACATGGCATCTGACGCACCCTGGCTTCAAATAACTGGTTTGTAAAAACATCACGCAACCTTAAGCAGAAGCACATCCTAGCTGAGCCACCTTTCCGTTCTGTGCACTGACAGTCACATTGTGGTTAGTCGGAGTCAGGAGAGGCCAGAGGGACGCCTGTCTTCTGTACCAGAGAGGAAAAGCCAGCCTTTTGAGATATATGTTTGTGGTTTTGGTTTTAGTTAGGGTTAGAAGTTCAACAGAATAAGAGGCATTTAAAAGAAGCATGTGACACAGAGGATACAGCCCAGTCCAGTCTGCTTCTCTGACTCACAAGCGACATCCAGCAGAAAGGAGGCCAAACAGTTGGGTGACTCACTACGACCCCGGTCGAACACTTACCCGGAGTGTGAGTTCACTTTCCCTTTGCTAGATTGCCTATGACTCGCCTCTTTCTCTGAGCCATAACTTGTCTAGTTCTGTGATAGTTTTACTAGTAGCGCTAAGAGGAAGGAGAAAAAACAAAAAACAAAAAAAAAACAGACTGACTGAGAACAAGCTGACGTTACTGCCTCAGCCCCACATGAGAGTAAACGCAGACAGTGAGTGGGAGAGACAGTGTGGGAGGGAGAGAGGTAGAGAAAATCTGGCAAGCCGGGAGGATAGTGGAGGGAAATTGCCGTCCTCTTGGGTGTACGATGCATGAGCGTGGGCTTTTGAGGGGTCCTGAGAAAGTTAAAACAAACACAAATGGAGGAACGCAGAGATATACGAGCAACTAGAGAAAGAGACAGATGAAGGTCACGGGGAATGTGAGTGACATTCCAGGGCCAGGAGCCAATGAATGATGAGGCCTCAGAGTGAGTGGAGTATATGTTACATAGGCCTGATCCCGACCTTCTTACTATTTATTATTCTGTAGCATGTAAGACCATTACAAAGTGCGTGTTTTGAGCCCCCCCACCCCCCTCACCCCCTGCCCCTCACCCCTTTTACTTTATCTCCACCACTCTTAACTTTCATGTCAGACTTTTGCCAGTGTTTTGTAGAAGCTTAAAAAGCAACTGAGTCTTGTTTCCCCTCCTCTGCTCCGCTCTGTCCAAATAATTCACTAATGAGAGTTGGGCTTCAGGGGTCTGTGGGGGGTCGTACTTATTTGAACCATATGTTTTTCTAGCGGGCAGGGCAGAGGACTTCAAGCAAAATTAAAGATAAATTGGGAGAAAACTCATCCTCTTGAGCGCCACCCTTCCTCCTATTTCTTATTTCCCTCTATCTTGATTGTGCTTGGTTTAGACATTTAGTTCCTCTGTAGGCCGGAGGTTTTTTTTTTTTTTTTTTTCTTGTTTTTGCTGACATTCGCTTTGAGTCATATACAAATCGCAGGGGTTGCTCACATTAAAAAGGTAGCCTTACAAAGGGATCTCCATCTCCCCAGTGGAACCTCCCGTTGATGAATGGATTCATCAGCTCGCTTGTAAATCAACATCCTGAAGTGACACATTGCGTGTTCACTGCAGTTATTTGCTCTACTGGGGAGTGTGAGGTTGGAAATTTCATGTAATTGGAAAAAGAAAGTGATGCATACCTGCCTAGAAAGAATGCTGTTGCCTTTACCTTTCCACATTAAAACCCCCGTCTGTTTTCTCCCCTGTGTGTCTTGGATTTGTAACCCGGGTGCGTAGGGGTGGGGACTGCAGGAGAGTATAGAAAGCAATTGTGTTTATATTTTGCTGGGAGTCTGTTTACATTTCTTGTAGGGCTGTTTTAAGTATTAAGTATGGTTGTTACTGTCGGTGCCAGCGATGAAATCAGTTACGGTGTAAGTCCACATGAGCATATATGAATTTATTAAGAATCTGAATCCAGATTAATAATATTTTCATTAAAAATCCTGCTTGTTTCTAAGTCATGCATTTAAATGAACATTTTAGACAAGTATGAAGTTATTCAATGGGGATTTAGTTAAAGGCACTACAAGGAACTTTTTAACTGGTTATGAAACAGTCTCAATTTAACACTGATGCCTCTGTATTACCTACATAATTAAATGAGACCATCAGCGAGAAGACTGGCTATTTCTATGTAGTTATTCTAAACGTCTGCCACCGGGTCGGATCCCCCGCAAAATCAGATTAAACTATTAAACGACACGCTACATTACATGTAGCGTAGTAGCATGAGGGAGTACAAAGACATTACTAGGACGAGAGAAGGTTTCTATTTGTTTTATAAGGTTAAAAGTAAATTTAGACTTGTCGGCTTCACAACTCATTTTTAAAAAAAAGATGAGAGAGAGGAGTGATTGCAACAGTGGTTGAGCGAGGTAGGGAGTGAATGAAGAGAGCGAGCGGCGCTTGTGAGAACAAAGGAGTGAATCTGAGAAATTTAGCATTGTTTTATGATTGTTCCACGACGGTCACGTTTTAAAGCACAAATAAACAACTTAACACGTCCGCACAGCTCTGCAGGAAGGCGCCAGATTTCCAGATTTAGTGAGAATTCAGCCTTACGTGTAACTAAGGCGTATGAATGGTACTAAAAATAAAGTTTACTTTGTTTCGCCATCGTCATATTATTAATCTTACATAGCTACAAATAGATGCATACAAGGCTACAAACACCTTACACCTTATCGCTATGCATCCTGTAATCAGCTGTGTTTAAAAAAAGAAAAATTGTATTAAAACTAAGTAGCTTCTTTCACTTGCTTCTAAAACAAATGCACTTTCTGGGAAACACTACCACTTTTGTCCACAGGGGGCGCCAAAATCAACACAAAATGAAAGTTCCTTGAAGTAACTTTAAAAGGTAGTGACCGATGCGCTCTATATGCACTTAAGGTGTTTTTTTATGCTTGATTATAATGACTAAATACCAGTTTTTTTGGTATTATTTTTCCATATTTTGATTCAACAACAAACAGAACTTACTAAACATAAAGAAGAGGGTTATGTTGCTGAGGTTTTAGGCGTTACTGTTGACAATTTGATGTTTTTTTTCCGCTGTAAAAACAGGAAGAATGTTCTTTCCACAAAGAAGAGAAAGACTTGATTGTTTGTACCGTTTATAAAAAAGCTTTTGGCAATTGAAAACAGAACAAAAAGGAACTTTTCAATCAACTGTCTCACATTTGCCCAGCTGACTCTTGCATCCTTCATCATTAACACTCCCTTTTGTGTCAGGGCTGTAACTTTAATAACAAAAAGCAGTGTTTGGTTTTACATAATTCCTGCTGCTGTGAACAGACTGTGAGCATGCACGCGGCTCATTTTTCAAATTTTTTTTGCCCTATCAAACAAACTCGTGAACTTATACAGTAAAGATTGCTGCATTAACCACTGAAACCACAGCTCCATACCTGAGTGTAAGCCCACACACAGTCTGAATGGAATAAATTCTTGACTCTGGAAATGTGAAGCAGACTATGTTGGTTGTTTTTTGTTTTGTTTTGTTTTTTCCTTTTTTTAAATGGCTCATATCCAGCAACCTCCTCCTGATCGACTGGCACCACAGCCTTGTTAAAGGAAATTTAGAAAATGACTGACTAAACAGATAATTAGAATAAATAAAAACAAATTGTTATGGGAAGCGAAAGCAGCCCAGATTCCTTAAAAATTAGATTAGGATGAAAAACGATCTTGCAGTATGAACTCACCGGTTGGGCCGAGTCAAGCCTTATTTGGCCATATCTGTGGATATTATGATAATTAACCACTTTGTATTTCCTACTTCTTTTTCATTTTCCTCTGGTTTTCAGTGTGTCTGTGTCATCAGTCAGGATTTTCCCTTCCACTGTCCCCACATGTTCATTCTGTTTCTCTCCGCACATACCCCTCTCCCATTCACATTTACCCTTGCCATCATTCCCTCATTTATACGCTTACTGTGTATCCTCCTTTCTGTCTCTTTTTCTCATTTAGAGCAGCTTGAGTGTTTGATGTGTGCTGGGCACGAGAACAAGGGATCGGATACACACCCCAAACAGGAAATGAGAAATTCAAGCAAATAGACCCGTGTCTCTGCGCCTTGCAGAGAAAGGCAGAAACTCACGGGGAGGAATGTAGATAGATAGAGCGGGGCAGACAGCGGAGGATGTGAAATAGACACAGTGAATCAAGAAGCTGTGAATGTTCGAGGTGAGGTTATTATACACTGTATGTGAGTAAGAGAAAAACAGAGAGAGGAGGAACACCCCTGAGTATGATATTTATAGACCGTGACCACCCCAGATGCTGCTCTCCGTCGCCCTGTGACATCACCTATTTTTACGAAACCGTACAACTCCCATTTCACTGTACACATCTCAGCCGCACAGTTA
The DNA here is from genome assembly GCA_029490765.1 of Euthynnus affinis. Classification (NCBI taxonomy): domain Eukaryota; kingdom Metazoa; phylum Chordata; class Actinopteri; order Scombriformes; family Scombridae; genus Euthynnus; species Euthynnus affinis. Next base: position 6,435,828 of record CM055845.1, read on the forward strand.
CAGTTCACCTTATTTTTCTCAACAGCATCTCTCCAGCGTCTATTTCAGGCTGCGGAGGACACCGACAGCTCTCTGGGAGTCAGACAGGGCGGTGTTTGTTTGCTCGTTTCACCCACCTGGAGATAACGCCAGCTTTGTGACAGGCTGTGCATCGCACCCACACCCCACAGTTGTACTAATGTGCTAAATGGCAACCCTTTAGCAGGTGAGCTCATAAAAAAAAAAACACAAAAAACAAGAAAGAATCCAATCAAAGCAACGTTGGCGCACAGTCAGAGCAGTTATGTGACCCGCTCGCTGCCCTTTCATCTGGCAGTGTGGTTGTTGTTTTCACACTAGTTAACGGTAGCGAGGACATGTTGTGGCGGCTAGTTTATTTTACATCGCAAGTCTGCTCCTACTGTTTATGAGCAATGAACAGCCGAGCGCGGCACACATGGTCAAACTTTCCCACAGAAAGGAACCCGCATCATAAGTGACTCAGGATGTCTGGGTGCACACGCTCTGACCATTAGATGACTATGGGACATAAAAGGGAAGGAAGACTTCAATAGGCCTCTGCAAACAAGGTGGAAAGAGAGACGATCTGTTGGGAAAACCACCCCGGCTTCTCCGACGGGGCTGAATTGTCTCAACTGGTGTGAATAACTGCAATCTGATGTGGTGAGACAGCAATAACAAACAAGCAAAGCGGCAGACAGACAACTATCCCACAAGAGTTCAAGACAAACTGTAAATATCTGTCAGTAGAACAGCACTACTTTCCCAAACACTGCATAACAATGAAGATGACTGGAGCACAGATGCTTTTTGTATGTCGCCAATCGGACACAAACATTAAACATTGCCATGTCAATACCAGCTGCGGAGCACAAACGCAGAACCAGAAACTTTTGTGTAGTGTCTGAAAATATCCCGTCACACATAGACGGGCCATCCAGGATGTTGTGGGGGAGAGTTTCCTCTTCCTGTTGCTGTTACCGTTGGACTTTCCTGTCAGTTAGCATTAACTACTGACAGACCTTTGGGTGCCTTCCAGACTCATCCCTGAGTCCTTTTTTTATCTCTAGGGAGTACGATCCCTTACTGTGAAGTATTATTTAACATCCTGTACACTTGGGTGGCCAGGCGGAGGAGGCAGCATCAGATCGAGGTGCTCTCCCTCGAGCAGGCAGCCTTTTTTTTGCACCTTTTTTTTTTTTTTAGAGCAGAGACCAGCAGGTATATTTAAAAGCAAATGAGGACCACACTCAGTGGGTACAGTCACATATGTTCATCAGGTGGTGTGAACAAAAAAAAAAAAAAATCAACCACAAATATCATCTTCCAAACTCTCACTGGACCTCAGGAATGTAATAGAGTTTATGATCTTCCTCTGTATCATCACACAGAGCTGGTCATCTCATATTCATTTTCATCAAAGAATTCTCACATGCCACAGGAAAAGGGGGGAAATGTGTGTGTGTGGAGCTGTTTATGGAAGCTCTTGGCTGTTCCAGCGTATTAAGCGTTGGCCTTTATGATTCAGCAGCGCCAGAGGGTCAGACTGGTACCGATTCTGAGATAGACTGGCCTGAATTAGTGCCTGCTTTTCGCGTCTGGCTTCTGTTATACCTGCACACACCTATTCCTTTTCTCTTTTTTTTTTGTCCGTGTTGTTGCGTACATGCGTGTGTTAGGTGTGTCTATGTGCGAGCGTGCATGCCAAGACCGTCATGAAATCTAATTTAGTAGGCATTCAGATCGAAAACAGGCCTGCTTTAAAACAATGCAGGGGGCTGCACATGTTGCTTTATGAACATGTGATATGATACAGGAAGTCCACAACTGTGCTGTTGTTAAAGCTGTACAATACTTAAGTAATAGAAAAAGCAGTGAATTATAGTAAAGCATAAAAAAGCACATCAATTAGTTTAGAGCACATCATTAATTTAGAGAAGTCTCTATTGTGCATACGACTGTCCGTGTAGGTATGTGTTGCATGTACTTGCACGAGCGCATTTGTTGGTACATGCACGCTGCACATGTATGCACGAGCACATTCGTACGTATTCCCATGTGTTCATGTATAACCCGATTGCGTGTGCGAGCGCATTGAATGGGAGGAGAGACGAGGAAGGATTGAATAAACCAAACACATAATTTCACCCTGCTGCCCGCTCCCAAAGTGCCTCGATCACAGGAAATGGGTGTAAAGGAATGACTCAGCTGGCTTTGACCTCCACCGCCCCCCCCAACTCCCTAACACCCCCACCCTCTCCTTCAGGGCTGCTTTAATTAGAAAAGCAACTCGTTTGTTTTTCTTTTTCGTCTCAACACCCAGTCTGCCCAGTCTCTCGAATCTGTGCCTTTTAAAAAACGAGCGCATCCCAAGTTTGGTGATGACTCATAGCATTCTCCTCCACCCATCGCTCTCATGCACTCTCCCTCTCTCCCTCTCTCTCTCTCCCTCTCTCTCTCTCTCTCTCTGTGTAATTCAATTGGCCTAGATTCCATCTTTGGCGTACAAATGTAAAAAACAGCTGTCGCACAGATACAGTATGTGCTATTATCTGCTCAGGTGTGTCCGATTCGTAGAATACTCTAAACACACTCGAACATATGCTTCGGCTTTGATAGCGTCATGCCGAAACGTTTATGTATTCACCAAGGCTCAGTTGCTCAAGGCTAACACATAAACACACACATTTGTTCACCCATGCACATACACGTACACAAACACACACATGCTGCTTCAAAGGATGGCGTGTCATAAACAGAGAGACTGGGAAGGAGGAATGTGTTGTTCATTGGGGAATTCAGAGCCAGTGGGGAGAGGAAGGAGGGGTGGGGGCACGCTGACCTAAAGCAGTGGAGGAACACGCCGCCGAGCCTTTCTCTCTGCTGTCATAACCCTTGTATGCCCATCAATACAGCTGAAAGCCCCACTGACACAGGAGGCCGCAGAGAGCGCAGCTGACTAATCTAAAACAGACCCTATACCAAGCTACCCTGAAAAACCTAACACCTCCCCAACCTCACATTTATCCAATTGGAAGAGTCGGGTTACCATGTGATACCAATGTGTGTGTGCGTTCACAGAGCAGGAAGATGATATTTCTTCCTGTCCGCCGCGCCAGTTTTATGCCGGTGTGTGTGTGTGTGTGATTTGTGACTTTAGTCACACCTCTCTTTAATTGGAGTCAGCAGCCTTGCCCGTGCTTTAGTACGTGTGTGCGTGTCCCAGTGAATGTGTTTTTGAGCCTATGTCTGTATGTGTGTGTGTGAGTGGACGTAGGAGGCGAATGGGATGAGTAATAGAGTGTGATTGAACTTAAGTTTACTCCCTCTGGTGAGGGTCACTGCCTCAGGGGTTCATGGAGAGCTGAAGCTACGCCTCCTCTCCCAGCAAGCCTCCGTTTCATGAGCTTCTGTAACTCCAAAATCATCCGCCATCCGCTGGTTAGCGAGCTACATACTGTGCTATTTTGTGGCCTTGTCCAAATATCCAGTGAGAACATCCTATAGCATATAAACTCGTGTCAATCTACAGCCATGAAGCAGGATTTATCTACTGCAATGCGATTGGCAAACAGAAGTTATATTTAGACAGCCAAATGCGAAGGATGATCTGAGTAGTGTGGGTTTTTTTTTTAGTGTTTCCTACTGACACATTCCTCTACGTAGAACATAGTAGAATAAGAGTTTCGAATAGTGAATAAATGAATGATTCATGGAGCGTAGCCACTGAGATTTGTCATGGAAGGTTTGTTTCATTGTTTGCGTGTGTGTGTTTCGTTTGTTTGTTTGTTTTTTTATGTTTCGGAAATGGTTGGTTTCTATCAAATATATATCGCTCAGCCTGGATGAGAATGAAAGAATTTTTTTTCCCCTCCGAGTTATTCTACCCCCCACTAAAAACAAAAACAATTAAGCCCGAAACATATTCAAAATAAACGGTGTTCAGTTTTTACAAGCTAGAACGGCATTAGATAAGCATTTAAGCTTTTGACATAGATGGAAAACCCAGGAAAGATGTTCACCTTTTAGAAGTGGGGATGAAAGAATTTTTCCTTTATAAATCATCGAGATACAGATGCTGGCGGAGCGGAGTCGAGCCAGGGGATGCTTCAGGGAATTATGGGACCCTCGAACCCCACCAACTCTCCTCCCCTCCACTGGGGTATGTTGCTCAGTCGTGTTTGTGAGATTAAAACTGCTTTTTAGAGGGGAAGGCCGTCTGTCCTCTTGGTGTACATGGTTGAACATTGTTGTCTTTTCAGTCCCCGGAGTCACATCTTCTCCTCCTATTACCCAGGGAGATGGCAGCTGTTTATAGGGGCAGATTTGTCCCTCTGTGTCCAGGGACAGAGAGCAAGAGAGAGTAAAAAGAAGGAAGGAAACGGAGGGGCGGTACCGTGAGAAGGAGCCAGTCCGGAGATGTAATTGGTACCTTTCCTTTTTTAGAAAACATTTCTTACTTACTGAGGTCCAGCAAATGAGTCAGGGCACTGCATGTTTTATAACCACACTCAGACATACTTTCCCTTTGTAGTTTTCACTTTGAAGAGGGTTTGAGTTTCTCCTGTCTTTGATCCAGCGTGTATTAAGCTATGATGTTAGCTACTGGTTATGTGCATGACAAAAGAGCACAACCATCTGTTGAAAAAAAAAAAAAAAAAAAAGAAAAGACGTGAAATATTCTCATTTGCGAACCGGTTGTTTTTCCCTCAGTTCATTTGTTATGTGGAGATTAGTGTCAAAACTTTTTAGCTTAAACGTCCAGAAAGCAGAGGTGTATGTGTGTGTGTGTGTGTGTGTGTGTGTGGTCCTTTGTTCTGTCTCGCCCTCATTCATTCATTCACCTACATCTGTTTTCTTCCCCTATCACTTGCCATGTTTTGTTCAGGTGGTAACTCAAAATGGCCAGGGAGTTTTCTTCAAAGCGCTGGCAGGGGTTAACAAAAAGATGAGAGGAGGAAAATGGAGAAAAGAAGAGACGGCCCAAGGAGATATGGTGACTCAGACTGTGATAACCATCTTGACTTAAACTGCAGGTGTGAAGTGAGAGGGATGGAGGCAAAGACAAGACAGGTGGAGAGGGGCAAACCTGTCCACTCACAGCTTCACATATACAGAAATACTGGCTTCACACACTTTTATAAAAACATCTAAATAGTCTGCAGATTTCCAAGGACTTATAAATCTTTTATTTGCATTATGTAAATTTGTTTCATATATTTTTTTTAAAAAATTATGCGTGCATGTGTGTGTGTGATAATATATATGTCAATAAGAGGGGGATGCAATATAGTAATCAAGATCAGTTAGAATTAAGAAATTAAGTAACAAATCCTTGCAGTAAAGTGACGCTAAAATTTTTAAAAACTACAATTACTGTACTTTTACACTTTAATCTGGCTATAATATAGCCTCCATATAAAGTAAAATAATTTAAAATATGATGTAATAACATGAAGTAAACCTAAATAAATGAATAAATAAATAAACATTAAATAAACAAATGAAAAACAGATGAGAAATAGAAGTCAGTCTTTATTTATTCAGCCAGAACTGTTAAATCAATAGATATATTTCAACAATGTCGACAATAAAACATTACAATGAACACATTATTACATCAGACTTAAGTAGTTAAATGTTATTTTCAAGATATAAATATTTGAATTAGTGCGCGCTCTTAAAGCAGAATGAAATGCAATCAACATTGAAATTAAAATGAAAATAACCGTGAGTGTGGACAGACATGTTTGCTGATGTGCGTATGTATACAGACTCAGCACCTGGAGCAACAATGGCTTCGAACAGCTGTGTGTTTGTGAAGCCGAGCTGAGCAGCAGCAGGACACCAGGGTGTGTTATTAAGGTCACAGTCAGCTCCCTCTGAGTCCACAGGAATTATACCAGTCCGCTTTACTGCTCCACTTTTAATGACCAGTTGTGGCAAAAGATCAGTGGACATATAATTGCAAATGTCATAGATGTTGTAATAAGACAGAACCCAAAATAACATTTCCAAGACCAGCGGCACAGCAGATCACGCTTACATTTTAGCGAGATCAGTTTTCATTGTTAAGTCGTAAAAGTGCCACAAAGGCAAAATGTTTTAAGGCAGCATTACATGAAACGGAGCCTTTCTCTTTTTTTTTTCTTTTTTTTTTGCAGATAAAAGAAGATGAAACACAGCACACTGATGCAGTTAAAGAGCCAATTATGTCAAAATTGAATGACTTGTTCGCTCTGATGAAGTGCAACAACAGAACAATTTTCTGGTTACTCATTCGGTCGTATAAACTCGGCACGTGGATCGTGTTAGTGGTAAAAGAACACCTGCTTGATTTTGAAATGCAGCAGGCATTTCTCACTTGTTGCTCTTGTGTAACACTCATACATGGCATGGTTGATTCAAGTGCACCCCCCCCCCCCCCCCCCTCCATCCCCTTTCCCCTTTTTTTCTCTCTCTCTCTCTCTCGTCAGATAGAGCGTGTTCTGGGATGTGCTTCGCTTTGTGGCAGGAGGTGTCAGCAGTTTGTTTCAGTGCCATAAAAAGCCTGAGGGCTCGAGAGGAAGCAGCTGCTGAGAAATGAACATTGGTTAGAAGGACAAGCCTACTTGAGTTTGACTTCCCTCTGGGACCATTCCATTAACACCATGATAGATTTATGAGCCTCTTGACATTCATACCCTTTGTTTGGTCATTACAGGGGAAAGTAAAACAGGTGGAACGGTTGGCTTTTTTAGAAACTAATTTCAATGATCTTGTCTCCTCCAACAAAATTCATGTTTTGCATGTTTAGGTTTGGTAATGATCCTATTTTCTGGAGAAAAAAAAAAACCCTTTAACATTCCAATTACATTTGCCCTGCCAAGATAACACGGTACATAATGTGCCTCGGCACCATTAAAATCAAGACCTGGCAACAGATCTGACTGAATCATTTCGAGAGGTGAGACAAAAGGGGATTCAATTATGTTGATCATGTTTCATTTTACTTTGTTTATCTGCCTACAGAGAACACTTTCCAAACAGGCACTCTCTGTGTTGGCTCGCTGGAAGAAAAATTTCTGTGCTTTCCAGAGGAACCCTGGGTAACATGACCGGCTTTGGAACAAGATAGCACAGATCACTGTCACCTTGTTAGCAGCACAAGCATCCTCCACTCCACTCACTAGCACAAAGCTTATGTAAGGCGTTTGACGTTGATGTGCCTGAGCCGTGGCTGTGTGTCAGTGGGTTCAGTGTTTTCATGTGCATGTGTACAGTATGTGTGTTTAATTTTCCATGTAGTCACTGCCCTTAAGTCTGGGACTTACCAACGGGTCTGGACCTGCTCTCCTCATTCCCAATTCAGCCTCATGGGCTGCCAGTAATCCCTTGAGTACTGAGGAAGAGGGGTGGGGCCGGGTTGGGTGGGGGTGGGGATGGATGGGCTGCATGGAGATAGTAAAAAAATGTTGGTATGGCATGCATCCATACAGTTAAAGGCAGTGCCAAGAACGGGGCTGCACATCCGGGAATTCTGGTGCTAGCCGTCAGTGAGGACCAGCAGGGCTTACTGTTCTTCTTTAGTCAGTCCACATTCATCCAGAGTAAACAGGCATCCAGTGGTCGCCCAGAAATAGACCTCACACACCTGGCTTATACCACGCTTTTCCACTGGTGGATCTCTCCCCTTGACATCGGACAGTCATTGCTCAAGTGCACAACCTGGGTTTTGTAAAAATTCGCTGAAAGAATCATGATGTGTGTTCTTTGCATGCACTGTGAGGTATATCCCCATCAGCGAAAGATTACAAGAGGGAGATATTAGTAGAAGAGTAATAGTATACTGGAAAAAGTGTAGGAGGAAGAAGAGACGCGTGGGTGTTGAACTGCAGTCTTGAACTGCATCAGCCGACTCTCATTTTTCAACTCAAGACACTTTTATAGTCAAAATATTTCCAGGAATTTTTTTTTTTACCAACACTAGCCTTGTTGTAGTTACTAATCATAGACCAAAACATGTTTAATTCACACTTTCATGAGATTAACAAGACAAAACTGCATGCTACATGCTAAATGCTACATGCTAAGTGTGCTTCAGTCATGCTTATTTCATAAAATGTTCTTTCCCGGACTCCTTGACTTATTTAAAAACACATGCATCATTTGCACGCTCTGACAAGCGCAAGGCACACACTCCTACGCAACACAGCTTTGCGACACCTCACAAAAATTTTCCACTCTGACTTGATAATTTAACATCAATGTTTATTAAGTATTAAGTATTTACACATACAAATTTCAAAAAGTTAAGTGCATTATAAAAAAATAAGGTAAACAGGAAAAAACATTTGTTGCTTTATTTCTAAAACAAATCACTGATGTTGAATTCTTTTGAGAGAACTGAATTGTGCAAAAAGCATCACACTTCAGATTCAGAAAGTAAAAACTTGTCCTGAAATAAAAGGCAATAAATCGTCCCTAATTTACTATGGCAATAAAAAACAGCAAACGTATGTATTGAGTCTAATTGGCTCTTCCCTAAAACCAGCAACACAACCGCATCCCTGACCCTCACCATCTAAAGAAAACAAGCCGGCTGTAAATGCTGTAGGGAAAAAAAAACATGGTCAACCACTGATATTACTCATGGCTTTGACATCTTGAGAGGCTTCATAAGGACAAGCTGACATTCAAATATGAACACAAACACAGTGACAAAAAAAGCATTGCAAAAAAAAAAAAAAAAATCACGTGGGTTGAAAGAACAAGCAAAATAAAAAAAAAAACTTGACGGACGGTTCGTGTGAATCGTTGCTCAGTTGGCTGAGAACTCCAGCCTCTCAGTCAGAGGGAGTTTCCCCAGGTTGGACTGTCCCTGTGGTTGTCTGCTGTCCTTTATGGTGTTGCTCTCTCCAAAAACACCTGCAGCAAAATCTTCCAGGGAAACCCCAACGACCACTGTTTTCCATACCTGGGATTGATTTAGCACCTTTAACTATGACCTCTTTAGGTGGATGATGTGGCAAACAGAAATGTCCCAGACAGCCATCTGTGAAAAGGAAAGTGTTCTTCCATCGAGGTCATTTTGGTCCTCATGTCCTTTGGTATCCTTTATGCACCTTTTTTTCTTTTTTTTTTTTTGAGTGTAATAAATCATTTTTATCCTTGACCAGGTCAAACAGACACACTTGTAGACTTGTGTATCACTTCTTAGCACATCTGTCCATCCAACAAATAAATTAATTCTTTTCAAGACAGATTTTTTTACTGCTGCGAGGAAAAAGAAGTATATACACATAGAAAAAAAAATCACCTATTATATCTATATAAAGAAGTCCATTGTTTGATTTGCCTCCAACATGATAATGGCAGGGCTCGCAGGAGGAAAGCTGATGACTTTAAATATTCTTTTTTTCCCCTTGTCCGCTCCCACGTTCTTCTCTTTCTTTCACTATCAGTAGGATGTTCTTGTCCGTGGTCTCAAACACGACTTCTTTCATCTCCGTATGTGTTTGAGGGGAGGCAGAGCAGTCGGCCGTTTGTATTTTTAGCTACACTTGCAGGACTTCACAATCATATTGGACAGCTGTTCCACCTGAAAGTGAAAATCAACAGTCATGTGTTAAGTCATCTGCTAAGTGTTGCTTTCACATCTAAACGTTCTGTAAACATTTCACCTAAGACTAAATGTTACTCAGTTGCGGTGTAGATACCTTGTGTTGCCTGCCCACGTAGTAGAGGATTGGAAGTGGTTCCAGTGCCTGGGGAACGCAGCAGGGCTGGGCCGAGGCTCCTGGGTTGTGATGCTTGTACAGGGCCAAAATCTGTAAACAATTAGGGAAAGACATGAAAACAGAGAACTCAGCTCAGAGTTTCATCACCGACGTGGCATGTGCCAAAGCAACTGTAATAGAAAAACGGCCAAATTGTTGAGGATTTACAAGTTTGCCTCGAAAATGGGGGATAAGGGACACTTGAGTCCCAATGACTCACTGCATGTTTCACAGTGAGGTAAGACCAAAACAACGATTATACTGAACTTTTGCTTAAATCCAGGCATCAGCCACAAACTGTTACTTATTGAACAGTCTTAGTATATTTCATTAAATTATTGCTTTGTTGCAAATAATCATTCATTAAAATAATTAATTGTGGTTATTTGAACAATAACAATGTAAATTTTGGGGTATTATGTCAGATTTTCAGTTTATTAAATTGTGAATTGTTAGTTGACTTCATTTTAACAAGACTAAGAGACCACGGCGACGCTAGCAGTGGTGCTTTGAGCACGATGCTCTGTCAGTGCTAACGCACCGATGTTTAGCAGGTATGTTTGCCATGTTCACAACGTTAGTTTAGTGTTTTAGCATACTAACGTTTGGTAATCCACACTGAACACAAAGTTCAGCATAAAGCAGCTGATGCAATGTTTTTTGTTTTGCAGGTCGGTCATGAACCAAAGTATTGGACAAATTCACATATTCATTTAACATGGATGGTCCGTACCACATTTCATGACTACGCATCCAATAGCTGATGAGACATGACACTCAAAACCACAAATGTGAACCTCATGGTGGTGCTAGAGGATACCATGAATATATTGTGCTCGTCTAACCAGTAGATAATGCAATGTTTTTATGGAAAAGTTAAAACTTTGATTTCGAGGTTAACCACCAATGGCCTGACTTTCCTTCTCTTGGCACAATAATTAATTCTCTGGGCACCATGAATAGCTTATCTGTACCAGAGTTCATGGAAACCCGTCCAATAATTGTTGAGACATTTTGTGGCGCAAGAGGTAAGATTAAGGGATCACCAGTCAGTCAGTAGGCTTCATCCTCTGGGCACCATGATCGTCCAAAAAAAATAATGGCAACGCATCCGATAGTTGTTGAGATATTTCGGTGTGTGTGACTGACGTTGCCGTCCCAAGAGTCATGCCACGAGCATTGGCTAAACATATCAGTCAAGTCAAAGTGTTATATATATTATTTGAATTAGGCTTGAAACTAATGATTACTGTAATTAAAGCAACTACAATGGATATTTTTTTATAACAACAATGTATCAAATGACAATGTGTAGTGTGAGAGGCGTCGCTCGTTATGATTAACCTACCTATTCTGACCAACTCTGCAGCTCCCCTCCCGCTTTACAGAACTTTATAGCAAGTTTCAGCTCAGTGTTTAGCTGTCTCATTGCAACTTTACTGTTCTGGTTCACTCTCAGTGCTCTCGTAGTGTCATTTATGGCCACAGTAGGCAGCTGTTTTTAAAAGAAAAAGCTCTAAAACCTCGCTGTACACTACCTCCTCAGCACCAAATGGCAAACAGACACAGTTAGCTGTGGACTAGCTGGTGAACACAGTGGAGCATTTAGCAGCTAAAGAGCCAGATATTTCCCTCAGGAGTTGGTAGAGAGCAAAAACAGAGCTAGTGGAGAGTGAATATTGGACTTACATGAACAGTTTTGTTCCATAACTACTAGACGTGTAAATAAGCAGCTGTTTGCTTACAAATTCAATATATCAATTTAAAAGGCGATGATATGCCAGTATAATGTCCGCAACTTGTTTCCACTGCCCCTGATTGGCCAAGAAAATCAGGTTTAACAATTAGTATGTTGATTTATTGCTAATTTAGTCTTTAAAATGTCAAAAAAAAAGTGCAAAACCATCACAAGTGTATTTTCTGTCCTACCAACCACAGCAAAATCTCACATTTGAGAAGCTGGAACCAAAGAATTGTTCATTTTTCCGTCAATCAACGGGAGTGTGAATCAAAACAGTCCTTCAATGACCATGTAGGGAGAAAAGCACTAGTCTGAGCTGCCAAACCACCATAACTTATTCCACCATGTAATCAGATGTGGATTGCACACCACAGCGAGGTGTTGCACCCTTACCTGAGAATATTTGTTTTCAGTATTCCAGATGTAGGTGCAGGACCCCATGCAGTAGTTGGCATAGTAGCCCGGTGGCTTATGTATCCACTTCCAGCCCAGATCTTTCCTGAAGTCGATGTACAACTGACGCACACAGCAGGTCTCTGTCTGGCTGCATGTGAGAAAACAGAGAGACATCCTTTAAGTGAAGTGTGTGAGGAGATTTTTACAGCACATAAAGCAGTTGCCATCTTATGGTTATATAAATCGCAGCTGAATTTGAAATGTCTTCTCCATCCTAAACAAGATCCCTCACTCTCTTTTCCTGGATTAAATCACGTGGTTTGTGATACACCAGGCACTTCTTTGCCCAGAGGAAGCGACGAGTCAATATTGTTGCGGCTCTGGCCTTGGAGGAACTTCCTCTCCACGTGTCAAAGTGTCCTTGAGCAATGGCTCCTGGTCAGCTGCCTTGTATGGCAACTTTGTCTTGTATCAGCGTGCATGGGTGAACGGCACATTTTTGCGGTCCATTTGAAATAAAGCATTTATTATGACCCATTGTGTACAGACAGTGGGTTAAGTTGCCCGGTGTAGCTTTAAAAATGAATGGTGTGTCAGATATGCAGGATTGCTTACGCTGTGCAGGTATCCTTTGTTTCCGTGGAACGCTTCTTGCGTGAGGTGAGGTGGCTGCTGACGTTTTGAGGGATAGACATGGTCAGAATGTAGGGTGGCTGCTGCGTCATCTGTTGTATCATGCCCGTGTCTCCCCTGGAAGTGGCGGTCCCAGAAATGGTATAGGTGTTGGAGCTTGACGGCTGGCCGCATTCGCAGAACTTCCGGAGTTCGAAACCTTTTTCATCGTCTAAGAAAGGACGGAGAATTACAATATTAGCAATGTAAAAGTGGTTGGTTACATTAATGCAATTGCATGAGATGAGCTGAACGACAGTGAACAGATAACTGAATAAAACGCTTGTTTAACTCACCGGGCCCTTTGAGCCACTCCTGCAAGGTCTCTGTGACATCAAAGGACAGCCACTTGCCTTTCCATTTATTATTGATGAAACGGGAAGCAAGGTAGCGAGGTGTGCCGTTCGTTTGCTGATACAGCTCCACTCGCTGCTCTTTATCTATGCTAGTTGACTGGATGAGCATCCGTAGCTCTGCGGAGGTCAGCAGGCGGTAGTCCCCAACACTTGCCCGAATCTCGGAGATATTGAAGAACATTGGGATGGTCTGAGATTTCTTGCTGTCAACTGTTTCATTTTTGCCTGTGTGATTTAAAATGGACATTTACTTATTTGAGAGACTTCATAATAACTGTTTGGGACAAGCAAGTTCAAGCAAGAAATGATCTCACACAGATAATGACTACAAGGCCCATTTACAGGGATGTCTTACGAGCTGATCTGCCTGATTATCACGGCTGATCAAGGCATATTTAAAATGTTTGTTATCTATGTATTGTGTCAAATGAAATTCTGATCGTCTGATATCACAACAGCTGTCGTATAATGTCTCAAACCAGTTTCCCCCGCAAACAAGGTGAACCACTTTGAAGTGGTAATATAAATGCTCTTTTGTGTGTGTGTGTTTTAACTTTTTGTTATGTTTTTTAAGAGCTACTTATGACATTTTTTAGTAAAGATTTAAAGAAAATGAGCACTGTCAAGATATATAATATAGAAAAATATAAATATGACTCTTTATCTACACATACTACATATTAAAACACTTAAAACAAATGCCAATATTAGTGAGTTTTTTGGGAGCTCTTTTCATGGATTTGGATCATTGGCTGGCCACACTCGCAATCTATATAGTAAATACACTATACTTCAATATCTCTTGGGATACAAAAGTATATTTTTTTAAATTAATGGAACATGGCAATGGGACAAATTGGTGCTCTTTGGTAACAGTTAATAGACACAATATTCAAAGAATTATTGTAGGTCCTTAAACTTACAAGTTGAGATTTGTTTATCTATGAGGTTTTTTTCTTTATTACACTACAAATATTCAAACTTAAGTTTAGTACTCAATTATACTTGCAGACTTGCTTTTTCATCATCATAAATGTTTTTTACACCCATTACAAAAATTGAATAAACCAGTGTTACTCAATAAACTTGACTAAAGCCAAACATTCATCTATTCCAGCTGCTGTAAAGCAGACCATAAAGAGTGTTTTGTTTTCTTAATGTATTCCTGCCCATATTTTGCAACTTTTATCCTTGAGCCGGGCCATATCATGACAGCAGGAACATTCCCCATGCAGAGCCTGATAGAAAACAGAGCCAAGCTACTGAAGGCTTTAACACCATAAATCTACCAGCGATACATTGCACAGGATTAAGTCAGACAGAGACATACAAAGATACACAAGAGTGAAACACAGTGTGGAAGGAAAGAAGTGAGAGGAGGTGCAAGAGGGGGGGTTTGTAACACCTTAAAACCAAAGAAAACAGCACAGTGAAGTATGCTTGCATATGAATATAACAGTGACGGATGGAAGGGTGTGTGTGGGGGTGCAGGGAAATTGGAGATGTGTATCAATGGAGCCTGGGGTCTGGCCCAGGCCCAAACCTTCTACTTTGCCTCAGCCTGCCAAAAGCGGTGATTCTCTGCTCTCAAGTCCGGGAATTACTCTTTGACAGCAGCTACAACCCAGCCTTGCATATTTTGCTCTGCCTAGACAGTCCAGGCTGTACCACAGTCCTGCATGTCACGGCTGCTTGTGTATCATTTACCAGTATCACCATCTGTGTCGCTACTTAGGTAGTGTTTCACCCCTTTTAGTGAAGCCAAACTGAAACTGAAACGAGCCGGTGCGGAGTGTAAAGGGAAATGAGATGACATTTTACTGGTCCCACCCAGAGAAGAGTCAAATGTTTGGTTGTAAGTGCATGAATGGGAACACCGAGCGTTGCGGCAGTGTACAGTATGTGGACAGCGAGTGGACTGGCAACGATGTGCCAAGCAACACCGAGTACGGAAAGCCATCATCCCCAGCTAGTTTGAGTAAACTGAGATAAATGTGTTAAGGGTTAGAGAAGTGTTTACGAAACAGGAAATTAGGTCACTTCCCCTTAGAAGCATATTGGCTGCTGTGCCATAATTATAGTGAAGTCTTATCCTCGCTTCTACTTTCAAATTAACACAGATTGCATTGTCTCTGGAGGCATATGACTGCACTGTTCATGAGATCAAAATACTCTTTGAGGGAACAAAGTATAAAATTTCTTCTTCATGCTCGACTGAGAAAAGAGCCCCGCTCTTCCAGATAGGTGTAAAGATAGCACCCCAGCCTGCATACTAATATGGGTGTGGGGGGGGATTTGTGTGTTGAATCAGGGCCTATCCACAGGTAAGCCGGGGACAGCTGTTGTGACAGGTAGGGAGACAGCTCTGTAATTACCAGTGGGAGGATCCAAATTCCAGCAACAGGCTAAATACCTGCCTCCTTCATACACTCGGCTCCACCCTCCCACAGCCCCTCATTGATGTTTCGTTGCCCACCTCACCCTGTCTTACACATGCTGTCCGACCCCTCGTTGCAACTCTTCTCCATAGTAGGGCAGTAGCAGCTTTATTTATTTTGAAATATAATATTAGCACATGCACAAACATGACTGTTTTCCAAAGACAAAAAAAGAAGAGTTAGTTCCCTCCGTAAACAAGCTGAATTACATTTGGACCACTACCACTGCTACCATGCTAACTGGCTGCAGGAATTTAGCCTAATCCACCACACAATTACCATGATGGAGAACAAAACTATTAAGTTATAAAATGCACGCAAATATGCATACCCGTTGGCTGTTTTGGCGTATCAGGAGAAGTGTGAGCCCAATAAAAAAGAACCACAAATTGAAATGACGAACAGGATTTTTAATGAATATTGCAAACAACGTTGTTGTCTTGTTGGATTCCATTTTTATTGCTTTGTTCAGACACAGTTCTCTGTCTTTTACTTCTCACAGAAGAGCAGAAGCTGGATTCACTCCCACACCCTCTTGCGTGTGGTTTTTTTTTTTTTTTTTTTTTTTTAAATAATTGCAAAACATTTCTTGCTAGGCCTACACACGTACGCTCATACACTTGGTGTTCACCCTTTCCCGGGGTTGTGGAGGTTTGCTCTGCTTAAAGGAAGCCGTTCTGAGGGTTAGGACAGTGTGGATGGGTGTTCTCTGGCATTCCACAGAGGTAGGAAACACATGCTCCCCATGGGCACCGCTTGCACCGGACCTGAGTCACTCAAGATCTCAGTGGCCATCAGCCTGCCTTCCTTCCTGCCAAGCTGCCCTGTCACAAACACGAACACGCAAACACACTGATAATATTCTCAGGAAACCCAGCGAAGAAAGAAGCGAGAGGGAAAGAGGGAGAGAGACGGATAATCATGAACGCAGAGACGGAATGAAATGGAAAATGAAATAAATAAGGAGAGATATCATTGAGAACAAGTGACAGGATAGACAAGGGAGAACCCAATGCTCAAGTTACAGGAAACCCCCAATCCCTGAGGGACAGAGAGCAAGAAAAAAAAAAAGGAAGAAAAAATAGAAGAGGGAATGAGACAGGGTGAGGGTGAAGGAGTGCATTTCATGGCTTCTCTCATCGCCTGTTCTTTGGTTTTCATCTGAGCAGAACAAAATAATGCTCTTCATTATGAAAATGCCTTTGTTCTCCCTTTGGTTTGCACACTCCTGAGCATGGTCCATCCACTCAAGTCTTTCTTTTGAAGTGGTGGATAAAGCAGGGATAGTGTGGATGCCTGCCTGATAGGGTGAGGAGTATAGACATGCAGAGAACAATGGAGCAAAGAAACAAAACTAAATAAAATATGTTTATCATAACAGCTCGGGAGTCATTGCACAATTACAGCCAAAAACCATTTGGCTGAACAAACATTTGCAGGCTAGCCAAACAAACAGTGCTAATAAAGCAGTAAAAATGCCATAGATACCACGAAAGCAACACAGAGCATCAGACCAGATGCAACATACAATCCAGCTAACTTGTAACGCCTGTGATCCCTGAACTCCTCAAGTTGCCTGAAGATGTTGGGTGGAGATCAGAAAGGGTACACATGTTGGGGAAATTTATGGCCGATATTGGAACTGATACCAGCTATTCGACAGATGTTAATTAATTCATTTGAGCTGTAGCCAGTCAATCTGAATATTCCACCAATAACTTTAAGGTTCGCCTGTGCTGAAAGGTGGTGGGCAACTTTAACGAAATGACAAATATTTGTTTTGAACAGCAAACTACCTCAAAGCATCTTTGTTTTTTTTTATCATTATTATTACATTTATATACAGTTGTCCCCATTCCAAAGAGCACCTGTTCAATATTTTCTGCCTTAAGAATTTCTGATCTCGCTGGGGTTTTTTTTTTTTCTATTCTAGTTCATCAACCTAATTGTTGGGTAATTTTGTGCTTTCCCAGCTGCTGATTGTGATAAAATGTAAATTAAATGCATCTCATAGTCTCACATAGTGTGCCTTTACATACACTGTAAATGTGGGAACATAAATCTCAGCCATACTATGACTTGACATTCTTACTGCTGTAGTTAAACCATCAACAATTACCTGCATTCTTGACCATGGCTGTCCATGTGCACACCGTACAGGATTATATCTATTGACTCATGTATTGCTGTTCTGAGTTGATCTGGTACTCACTGGTCATGTTGAACTTGTGTAGCACCTTGGCGAAGTACTCCTCCTCCTCTTGCTCTGATGCGATATCTGTCTGGACCTGGTGGAGCTGCTCCTTCAGCATCTCCCTGGTGCTGTTGTAGAGGGAAATCAGAGGGGCAGGGATCTCCACCTTCTCTCCGGCCTGATCTGGCTCAGGCTCCTTTGGCAGACGCAGTTTGCTGAGGATCTGGCTCCTGATGGCCTCGATGCGTTTCTTCTTCACCATCTCCAAGTCCAGTGTCTTACATGTGGACATGCTCCTCACTCTGCCCACCATGTACACAACCATGATCACCAAGAACGCCAGCTTCATCGTGCCCACCCTGACTGTTGCGTCTCCGCAACCACTTGATGAGCTTCGGTTATTAGCGAGTCCTCCCTCACCTCCCCCTTCACCGCCTTTCCCGCCGATCCCGCGGGATGCTTAGGGAACAGTGAATCACTCCGTGGAAAGGTGTGACTGACGCAAGGTGTTTACACGCGGCAGAACAATTACAGCAGTGTGGAGAGAGTTATGAAAGTTCAGGGACTACTGGTGCCACTGCTGTGAAAAAAGCACCTAACACTTGTGTCTTCTTTGCACAGGAGCAGGTGGAGAGAATCCGAGTGGGCAGACAGACATCGAGTGATGAGCCAGCCTCTGACTCACCCACACAGGTAACACAATGACGTCTCAGACACTGAAGTGAACCCAGAGCAGAGCTGTCAAATACTAACAGAGCACAGCCAAACATGCACACAGACAGTGCCCCCGAGACTTGGATGATTTATGCTGCTCCCATCAGCCCAAACGATCTATCAACACTCGCACAACATAAACTCAACAGAGCTGGTACGGCGCTCGCAAAACCAACTTGTCACTGAACTGATTCCTGTCTTAGTAAGAAGTAAATATATACACCTCCACGTGTCAGCTCAGCGGTGTATTACTCACCAGGCAGTTTCTCTTTACATGTCCCCAGAGACCGGCCGAGCAACTGTGAGAGGAACTGTATGAAACTAAAAATGTAGAGCAGTGTTGGCAGAACCCAACTTACTTACAAGTCTGACTCTTACCAGATTTCAGCTGACACTACTCTCTGTCCTCCTTAACCCACAAAATGTCTTCACAGATCATTCGAGATTACCCCGTAAATGAGTCAAATATGTCCTCTCTAAGTGTCTCTAAGGAAGTGAAAATAGTAATGATACGTCCTGTGCTTCAAGTGAAAAAAAATGGCCTTCCTATGTCGCTGTTTTTGAAGTTTGATCAGATGACCTCTGACTTCCTTTACAGATAAAAACTCTCAGGGGCTTTTTGTCAGTCAGCCCAGAGTTAATCAAATCTCCACGGTACAGGAACAGAGAGTATAATGTAAGATTTATAAATCTAATGTTCGCTAACTTAATCTATACCAGTCACAAAACCTATGTTGTGAAACTATGAAGAAAAATGTCCCTGCAGAAGAAGAAAAAAAACCCCTCTGACAAACTCTATCGCTCTCTGCTCTGACTACTCCTTTTAAGCAGTAACAACATGTGATCTGTGTACAGCTGCAGCTCACCAGAAATTGCTTTCAACGCTTCCGACTCATGCCTACATCACACAGAGTGCAGCTGTCCCCTCGACTGTGTCTTCATCTTCAAACACAATAATACAATCGTGCGTACGGCTCTCTGTGTACCGAGCCTCAGATGTAAACAGCTCAAGCGAGGATGCTAGATATGAATGGAGGAGGATATAAGAAAGAAACACACACACAGAGCAAAACTCTCCCTCTGTCAATGAAAACGCTGTCCTCCTTTAACAAAATCTTTACACACCTTCTCTTAAAGTGAGTGTAGCATCCAGACAACAACAGCAGTAGCAGGAGTAACAGTCCCTCTCAGCTCACGCTGTTTTGTGAATCGGATTTGCAGTCTCGTCTCTGTCCTCTCCTCCCTCTATCCATCCATCGGTATCACCTCGTTCATGCCCTTTTGCAGCTCCTTCACACCTTCCCTCCTGAGTCTCCTCTGACACAACTCCCTATTCACACCTCTATTTAACTCCCTGTCTCTCTCCCTTTTCCCCCCTGTGCACTCCCTCTCTCCCAGTGCTTGTCAGAGCTTGCTGGTGACAAAGTGATTTGTGGGAGCTCGGAGCCCAGCTAACTTCTCTCTCGCACTTCCTTGCTCTGCCTCTTTCTCTCTCTCTCTCTCTCTCCCTCTAACTTTTCTCTTTTTTTTTTTGGTTCCTGTTACTCGACTAATAGAGCGAAGAGCTTTCCGCCCAGGAAATGAGGGTAACGGCCGCAGTGTAAAACATCTGCTGTTCAACAGAGCTTTGCTGCCTGCCTTCTGTCCACATCAGGAAGCCAGGAGCTGAACACACTGAATGACTGACTTAAGAAGCTCCAACTCTGTCACACACTCTCTAGCCTCTAGTCTGCCACTGAGGCAGCGATGACTGACATGTCAACAAGCCCTGCATGGCACTAGTGTCTCACAAACTGACCACATTTACCTGTAGGCTGTGAACGTAAACGGCTGCCAGACCAAAGAACTGAGACACTTGTAACTAGCCGAGTCTAAAAGTAGAATAGTGGACTTCAAGGAATGGAGAGCCAACAGGGCTGGACCTTGTGGTGTGCTGTCCCAGGTCTGGATGCTTTTTAGAGGTTGAATTGTGTATTTTTCAAAAGGAAAGCTAGACTAAAACAAACGGTGATGGTTTCGGATGATTTTGTCTCTGTCTAGAAGGATGATTCATCGGGGAAGTAAAGATAGTAAATTGGTATAGTACAGTTTTAGCTCTTGGGTTGTTTTAGCTTTTGTACATTCCCTATAGGCGTCTATTTCTTCTATTCAATGGGACAGTTATGAAGAATAAGCTATTTATCAACCATTGGAAATAAATGTCATTTAACAGGAGGGAACTCAAGGTAAAATCCCCAAAGATACCAACCATAACACAACACCACAAGGTGAAATCCCCTGAAATAACAACAATAAAAGAGCGATCCTCTGACAGATATACTGTGGAGAATTTCCCCCACAGTGTCAACAGCAGAATATCTCTGATTACCATTAACGATAAGAAGGTGAAAATGAAATGAGGGTGGCTATCAGATGTCAGCAGCGATTACTGTGGGAGCTTTTGATGGGTGTGCATTGCCACCTGGTGGTCAAAGATGGTACGTCGCTCATAGGAGCTCTGAGATCTGATGGTTGTCCTCTCGGCAATGACACATCAGCAGCCTCGATGCTTGTCTCATCTTCTTCCTGTATCATATTGATTTAGATATATGTAGACAAAATTGCAACAGCAAAGTTAGATTTTAAAAAATCCAATTAACAAAGCAGTCATGCATTCGATCAAATCAAAAATATGGAGTATTTCTTCTTGCACCCTTTTTAAAAATATCTCTTATTAGCTATTACAAAGAAAAAAAAAGTTAAATCTGTATCAGGAAATGAAAACCACTCACATAGAGATTGTGCAACATTCTCCATATCAGATTGTGAAACTCAAGGCCGGTTGCGTGTGTGATTTACACTGACTAGACATACAGAAAATGTAAAACCTTAGATTTAAATGAGGTATTTTGGCTCAGTTATTGGCTATTGTTTAATGCATGCTTGTGATTATTTATATTTAACGTACATTCTTGATATTAATGAGAGCAACACAAGTGTTCCTGTCATGCAAATAAAAAGCTGATTCACAATCCAAAGTAAACACTCTTGATCTATTTTCTCTGCTCTGTTACGGTCTTATAACATACTGCATGGTCCTCTGAATGACCTCCGTACCTCACTGACCCCACCGACGCGTCTTACCAGTCCACCATGGGGCATTTCATACCCTTCACCACAAGGCTTCAGTGCCAGTGCCCTCAAGGTTGCCTGTGTGCAACACGGTCTGCTTTCCCATCGTTCACCGTGAACGTCTAAGTGGTTCTATTTTGTGATTCAGCAATCGTCCCATAGAGCTGTGACAAAAAACCCCCAGTGTCTCTGAGCCAGACCAGCCAACGGAGGACACTGGCGGGGTGGGGCGGGGTGGGGGAGAAAGTTCACAGTCAACAGAGAGAAGAGATAGTCCACAAATCATATAACCACATCAGAGTTGGACCTGCATACATGTCATATCTGTGACAGAATAACATGATGTCAGTCTCTTTGCCGCTGGTGAGAATATCAGGCAGTGGAAAGAGACTCGCTCTTGGACACCTCGTGTATTGTTTGCCTATTTTGATATTGACGTCATATGAAAGCAGTTAAAGCGCATAATAATATGAGGCATGTTCATATTCCAGTATGTTATAAGCAGGTGTGGAAGAAGTCAAAGTCGCAATACAGCTAAAAAAAAATATTCTCTTACAAATCTTTTTGAAGTAGAAGCACACAAATATTATCAGTAATATGTACTTAAAGTATCAAAAGCAACAGTACACGTTACGCCGCTGGACAACTGATGTCAATGTGATTATTGGATCATTATTACTGATGAATAAATGTGTAAGAAGCATTTTAATGTTGTAGCTACTCAAGGCAGAGCTCATTTTACTGTTAGGTATTAAAATGGATCATATTTTATAAGATGATTATGTGTTTTAGACATAAAACCTTTGTCTTAAAAGTAAATATAGCTGTTAAAGTAGCAGTACAGGCTTGAGTAAACATGTTCCTTACTACCAACCACTGATTATAAGTGAAGAAAAATAAAGGTATTTGTAGGATATATTAAGTTATATGACTGAAAGGCTATAAATAGAATATTTAATGAAAAAATAGTCTCATAGTTTCCTCTATCTTTACATTTCGGGTCCTATTAGTGATTATTACAGAGGCTGTATTGGGTTCAACTGAGTAAAATGTTATTTCATTAGCTGAATGTTATTGATCATTATTGGAAATATTTTCATTATTCATTATTCTTTTCTGTTTATAGTGTTTTACTTCTACTTCCTGTTTAAAATGAACAATGACATCAGTAAGCACGTTAGACTATTGCTGAATTTGTAACTTACTACTATTGATCAGGAATATTGTCTAGGCCAGCGGTTGTCAAAATGGGGTCCGCGGACCCCCAAGGGTCTTTGAGAGGTTTCCAAGCAGAAAAGGAGAATAATTCATTTTCACTATAATTCCTTCCATAAGTAACACAAAGACAGAATTTATGACTATTGTGGTCAAAGTATCTGCAATAAAACATCTGAAATCCTATCAGATGGGGGTCTGTGGTCTAACTTGTATCAGTTTAGGGGTCCTTGACGTGTAAAAACTTGACAAACACTGGTCTAGACAACTTTATCCTGACGTGCATCCACCTCACGTTGTGGCACCTGCCCTTAGTTACAACGCATGCGTGTTTAACGTACGTAGCCAGTTTTGTGAATTGCTACCCTTTCTCTTGCCGTACTATTCTTTGCATGTTTTTCAAGCGCAGTTTCTAAGGGGAGGGGGGGCAAGTTAAACATCGCAGTGAGTGAGCAGGGGCCATCGCTGCTGTCTTCATGAATATAACTACGAGACAAAACATTAAAACGGATTCAAAAGTGAAGATTTAAACCTTGAGTCAGTGGCTTGTTCCCGAAGGCAGATAATCAATAACAGAGAAGGTAACCAAGGTGCTGACGACGCGCAGCGGGACGTAGAGACATCAGAGAGAGAGAGAGAGAGAGCAGAGAGGGTGAGAGACCTCTGAAGTCATTACTGAACAACAACGTTAAAGAAGGAGTGGCTGCGCACAAATACATGTAAACTTTGATGGATTTAAAATCATCCTCAAGCTCACTGATGATTTGTCGATGAGGATCCTTTCAGATTCTGGACAGGTGAGTTTAACTGTGAGGCTTTATGCAGATTGTGACAATATGAATATGAATAATAATAATAAACTGTAGTTATAAGTCTGCATGAGTAGCTCTGACAACAAACAACTCACATCTTCTGGATTACTGTGCAAGCTGAAGTTCTAAGGAATCATCAGGTATCTCAGGTTACAAGCTTTTGAAAAATAATTAAGATCCTTTAATCAGTTTAAATTTTTAATCAAGCCCCAAATGAAAATAGAAATATGAGAACTACAGTAAAAGTTCAGCCTTATTATCTTTGAGTGAATTTTTTTTTTTTTTTGTAAGTGTGTTTTGCTTTCTTGACAGGTGACAGCGACCAACTGCCCGATGGAGAAATATGAAAAGCTGGCCAAAATCGGTGAGGGTTCCTACGGCGTGGTGTTCAAATGCAGACACAGAGACACCGGCCAGATAGTCGCCATCAAGAAGTTTGTGGAATCTGAAGACGACCCTGTCATTAAGAAGATAGCCTTGCGAGAAATACGTATGCTGAAGGTGAGAGGAGAGGAGTATCACCTAATAAGTATCAAGTTTGCTCACATCTAGCGCCACACACATGGACGCACTCACACAAGTGCTAAGTTTGATCCTCTATGACTTCTGTCACTTTGTTAGCCACATGCCATGCATAGTTTGCTCTCATTATGTCGTAGTAATCATGACTGTAACAGTAGAAGTATCTTTAATTAAACATTTCTCCCACGCTGGATGGCTGATACGGTGTCTGTTGTCCTCTGTTGATTATGCAGCAGCTGAAACATGTGAATCTGGTCAACCTGCTGGAGGTCTTCAGGAGGAAAAGACGGCTCCACCTGGTGTTCGAGTTCTGCGAGCAGACGGTCCTCAATGAGCTGGACAAACACCCTCGAGGGTAGGTTTAGGGGGACGCACGGTGGTTTGAGCGTATCTGTTTTTACTCTCTGCGAGCTAATGAAGGACCGCACACTCCGAAAACAGGAGATAATCCTTCACTTTCCATCTTCAGAAGCGTGTGAATGATCTGTTTTGCTGGCTTGTCCCTATGAATTATTGACATCTTTTTCTTCTTTAATGAATAACATCTCCTCTTAAGGAGTCATCTGTTTGACATCTGGTTGACCGCGTAACTCATTGTGCGTGTGCATTTATTTGTTAAACAATAGATTCACACTTTTTCAAGTCTGTCTTAAAACACCAGTCGGGATCCCCCTATGAACAGTAAAAAGAGGTTTTGCTCGCTGTAATCATTCCTTCTGTTCATACTGACCTTTAAAAGCGCTCACAGTGTCAGTGACGGAGGCCAAAATCCACAGTCTTCGTTTCCAGCCCTGTCTGAGTTACTCAAATAAAGTGGAAATCTTCCACAGTTATAGTTTTTGTTTTTTTTTTTGGAGTAAAAAATGTCCTCTTTGTGTCTCGGCGGACAGTGTTTTCCGGTTCAGGAAGGAAGGATTTGGATTTGAGAGGATTGTTAAAAAAGAGAGAGAGAGAGTTTGGTACTAAAATGACTGCAGCTTTGAAAGAATTATGGCTGACATCTCATATTAGCTTCAAATAAACTTATATACATTTTTGCACAGAAGGAGGGCTGCTGATTTTGTTCCCTATAACTTACACTGAAAGTACTTTACGAAGGGATCACTTCATGGCCAGTGTGAACAAGAAGAATATAAAAAAAGCAAGAAAAAACATGTGTCAGTGTTCATTCGGGCACTTGACTCTTTTTTTTTGGGGGGCAGAATTGGAAAAAATTGTGAACCTGTCCTTTAAGAGTCCTGCTGATGAGACAGAAGGAAATGGGGTGAATCACAAAGAGGAAGTCAAGACTGTTGCTAAGAGATTTCAAAGACGTAGACTGGTGGCAGCAAAGTGAGAGAGGAAGAGCCAAAAGATAACTTCAGTATTTAAAGGAAAAGCTCCTTCTCTCTGCTCCGTGATCCGAGCAGCTCGTCATACCATCTATGGTCACAAGATAAGAGTTTAGATGAGAGTATTTTTTTTTGTTTAGTTTTTGATTTTTATCACACAGCAAACCTACTCCACGACGGCTAGTTGCTAGTCTGACTATTTTTCTTTTTTCTTTTCCCCACAAGGCTGTGGAGCAGAAACTCTAGCTGCTCCTGAAAACAAAGGCGCTGTTGCTGTTAGAGACAGGCCTAAGGTTACCCGGGCGACGAGAGTGCTGTGCAAAGCACCACTTCTTTTGAGAAATCGCTGGAATAATAGATGGAGGAAAAACATGACTAGTAAATAGGTTGTGCTTTGTTTTTTTTTCCTCTTGCAACAATCAATATTCATTTGTCTCATGTTCTTCCATAGGGTGCCCGAGGCTCAGCTGAAAAGTATCGTGTGGCAGACTCTGCAGGCCGTCAACTTCTGTCACAAGCACAATGTCAGTATGTTTATATCTGATATCAATGTAAAAACAAAGTCTTTTCTCTTTAACCTTCAGTTTCCCCCCCACACGTTTTTTTTAGTCCTGAATTCTGTCTACCTTAAATCAATACTGACATGCCCCTCCTCTCCATACTGGTCCTGAAGCAAACCTATCAAGTTATTATTTATTATTATATCAGTTGCATAAAGCAATTTCATTCCAGTTTAGTTAACTCACTTACAGCTGCTGCTCACAGCGTTGCTTGAAATGTGTCATCTTGTGACAATAAATTGTGTCTTTGCTTGGAAATCCAGCTTAAATCTGATAAGCTTTAAAAAAAAAAAAAAAAAAGCATTTTCTAAGAATTGACTGAACCTGTTGATCAGATGGTTTGGATTTCGAAGCACAGCTGTGTTTTCAATTAGAAATCTGTCCTGCCTCGTATCACAAACCATGTGCACACAACTGCACTAACTTGTTTATATAAAATTAAGCAGATTCCAGCCCACAGTCTGACTTTGTTTAGGCTTAAATTCCCCCTGTGGGAATCATCTCACTTGCCTGTTATGCAGCATTTAGTTTCAATATTAAAATGTGTATAGGTTTCTGATTCCTAATCTGTCAGCCTTAATATAAGCCTCTTTCTTTGTCGCCGAGAGACTGATGTATCATGTTGCCTAAATCCCTGACGCTGGGCGTTTGTTGCAGTGCATCCACCGTGATGTAAAGCCGGAGAACATCCTCCTCACCAAAACCGGAGTCATCAAGCTCTGCGACTTCGGCTTCGCCCGCATTCTGAGTAGGTCCAGAGAGCACGGTGCGTTTATGTGCGTTTAGTGTTAAGGTGCTTCTAATGACTTATTCAACACGGAACCTATATCGGCTCCTTGCCGACGGCCTCCTCACTTTCAAATGTTTGAATGGATGCATAGCATAGGAAGGCCATTCAGCCACTTCTCTCTGTGGTGTGTCTCTGTTGACTCTTTCTGCCTTAGGTTTCGGTGTTATGTTACCATACATGAACATGTGGTCATTCACTCTGCCTTGTAATCCCTTCCTCTACAATGTACGTGTTATTTAGTGTTCATTATTCAGCATCTAAGTGTACGTGTGTCCCTACAAGTTGTTCTCCTTCTGTCTGTGTGTCGGTACGCTCCAGCGGGACCAGAGGACGACTACACAGACTATGTAGCGACCCGCTGGTACCGGGCCCCAGAGCTGCTGGTCGGGGATACTCAGTACGGGCCCCCTGTGGACGTCTGGGCGCTGGGATGCGTCTTCGCCGAGCTGCTCCACGGGAATCCACTCTGGCCCGGGAAGTCTGACGTTGACCAGCTCTACCTCATCCGGAAAACTCTAGGTACCCTGATGTCATATCAGTAGGTGCTTAAAAGAAAAATGACGCCCATGGATGCACATTTCACTCACTCACTGTTTGTCAAACTCACTTGTATAATTATATAGATTGTGCGTACAGATTGCATCGGGCATCCGCAGGTGGATTTAAATGTAGCAGCTTTTGAATTCATTGCTTAAGTCACATATCTAATACAGTAACACACAACAGAGGTTTGGTTGATCTGCTTTGCTTTCACACTGCAAATGATTCACACCAGAATTAGCTTTAAAGCGGACCAGAATCTTCCTTTTGGAGCCATTTTGATCCAGTTGTTTGGTCCAGTGCTTGAGACAGCAGCCTAAATGAAGTGAACGTGATGAGGAAACACACCACAGTTAATCTGAACCAAACCAAGCAGGTTGGGTGTAAAGGACGCCCCTGACAAACAAATAGATTATATGGGGGAACATGTGCTTAGTAGGAAACTTTGCCTCCTCTATGATGGACCGTTTACACTTGCTGAAGTTTTGGTAGCGGGTGCTGGTGCTGATTAATCTCATTTCTGACCCCAGGTGACCTGATCCCTCGTCACCAGCAGGTCTTCCGTTCCAATGTTTTCTTCAGTGGAGTCAGTATTCCTGAGCCTGACACGACGGTACGAACCTCGTTAGCACTGACACCACCGCATGTTCTCAAAGGAGAGAGGCGATAAGTGCGATTGATGGCGTCATTTCCGTTATTTATTTTCCCTCTTAGGAGCCCTTGGAAAAGCGCTTCCATGGAGTGTCGCCTCATGCTCTCCAGGTCATGAAGGTATGTCAAGTTTCCATGTAACAGAGCCGGACTGATATGTTGATATAGCTGATTATCAGTTCGATTTTAGCTTAGCACGGATAATTTATGTAGATTGAAAAGTGGAGGAAATTGTTGTACAGAAAAGCTAAAGCTACTATATGTTTGTTCTTAAAAAGTGTCACCATTACATAAAGTAGTTTGTCCACTGGGGGCACTGACACCTTTACTTTCAACTGTAAAGTGTTCCTCTGAGTACTTATCTTGGTCATAATATAATACAATCTATACAATACAATATATAATTTAAAATACATACTTATCTCCACTGATTTAGCATTGCATGACGTTGTTGGATCAAAATCAATGCAGCAGAACCAAAATTATTGTTGTTTCTTTTTCTTATTTCATGCATTCTACTTCCTTGTCAAAACCTGGTGTTATCCACATTACCCACAATGCCACTCGACTCTATTCACTCGACTATACAGATTGGGGTGTTTTATGATATTAGCATCTCGAGCTGCTAGCCAAGTGACATCACCTGAGGCTTCCTGCAGCTCTATGCAATTGGCACACGTCCAGAAGTTACTCCCCAAAGCATGTAAACAGAATTGATGTGATGTGTTCCCCTTAAAATGATCCTTATTAAAACATTTTAGTTACGTTTTTAGGTTAAAAAAATTCTTTTCTTTTTAAACTTTCAAATAAATTGATGTTTGTCAGGCTTTAATGTGTGACAGACAAATACAAACACTCAGTGGTCTGGGTCCAGTTGGTGTAAAATATATTGTAAAAATGGACAGTCAGTGCTCTGAAACGCCACCTCTGTGTGTCTGTGTGTGAGCAGTCATGCCTGGTGATGGACCCGTCTCTCAGGCTGTCCTGTGAGGAGCTGCTGGAGCTGCCTTACTTCCAGGAGGAAGGAGGTGCCAACTGGGGCCGCGAGGGTGAGCGCCCGGGAAGACGACACGACAAAGGATCCCGGCGCAGACAGGCGGGGGTACGTATGCAAACGCGGGCGGCTTAACGGTGTGAGAAACCACAGGCACAAAAAGGGCCAAAATCTATCTTGTAGTATAAAGGATTCAGCTCTTTTTTTAGGCTTGAGATGCTGCTAAGAGTTGGTGTCTACATTCATATGCTCAGTGTGTTACAGACAGTTAAACACACTTTACACTTGTCAATCACAGAGCTGTGGAAAGTTGCCAATTATGAGATACATCTTTTTCTTTGCTATTCATTCTGATATGGATTCAAACCGACCACATCTGCGGTTCTTTGAAGTAAGAATGTACCGACTTTGTAGCCAACTTTCAAGTGTACAAAGGGTATGATAGGAAAAAGATTTTTAAAAGGCAGCACCAAGCATTATCTTATCTTACACCCTGTTAGAGAAATTCACAAGACAAGAGTTCATCTAGTTTATTCTTTGGGACCTCTCTTTACTTCCTTCTCTCTGTTTCTCCAGGCTCAGTACCTGCCTCAGTTACCAAACAGCAACGTCTCACCGGCACCGGACGTCAAGAAGCAGGTGAAGCATAAATATCACCTGCCCAACATCTAACGAAGCGAGGTTTGAACCGAATGGAGAGCGACGCGTTGGCGGCTGAACTGAAACACGCTTTGTGCAATTGTTTGAATACAGTCCAAGTCTGAAGATGCATACTGGTGTGAGAGTTAGAAAGTGTATTTTTATTCTCTGATCACTTTCACTTGTCTGCAGACTTAGCCGCTTAATACTAAAATACACAACAAACTATAGTTGAGGTGTTTACACTTGCAGATTAGGCAAAAAAAAAAAACTCTCATTATAACCAAAGAGTATACCGTATGTTCGTTCTATGCCGTCACTCCTGAAGACACTTTGCACTAAATACAATGTATGCTGCACTTTCACAGCTCTATGAAAA
Source organism: Euthynnus affinis (assembly GCA_029490765.1). NCBI lineage: Eukaryota > Metazoa > Chordata > Actinopteri > Scombriformes > Scombridae > Euthynnus > Euthynnus affinis. The sequence goes on from CM055845.1 coordinate 6,465,641, forward strand.
TGGTATAAAAGAACTGATAAAAGTCACCAGTGTGCCATCATCACTTGGACAAAGTGGATTGAGTTTCCTGGTGCACTCAGTGACAAACAAAAGGACCCACATGCAGGCAAACACAGGCTACACAATATTTGCTATACAGTACATTGAGATTAATATAAGATATTCAAGAGAAGAGACACAATTATGTTTTAATAGTATTTATTTTCAGAATTCCTTAAAAAATTAATTTAATGCATTAGAAAGCTTTAGGCTTATTAACTATGTACATTTTTTATTATAAAACTAAAAGTGGTGAATATATAATAGAGTTCAATATACAATCCTACACACTTGCGTAACTTTTTAACTCAGTCTTGTTAAGGTTTAATAAAAGCTGCCATGACAGCCGATACTCTCTCTCTCAGAGTAATTTGATGGGTTCTTAACATATTGCGACTCTTGTATTGACAATGATCCCCAAAGCCTAACACGGACGTTCACTCCGTTGCTCAGACACAAGACATAGTGATACACCGGAGCATTCATCAACACACCTGACAGCCTGACACACGGCTTGACTGATCACCTGACCTTGAACTCATCGAATTACAGACGTGACTCATCGTTATGTGTCACGGCTGCTGCTTCCTATAGGGTAAACCGGTGGGGTTTGTTTTTTTTTTTTTAATGTGAGCACTTGTTCACCAATAAAATAAATGACTATATGAGTCTTGTTCATGTTTTACGGTGTGTCAGTGTGCTTTTCACAAAACGTATATAGAGGCTGGGGAAACAAAATATACCAACAAACAAAATATAAAACACTTAAAACCAATATAAAGAGTGAAATCACTAATAAAACCGCACATATAATTACTGTATGATGCAGAACAACCACACAATAAGTCACTCTTGCTTAGATGTCTATGTATTGACAGGTGGTTTATATAAATTATACACAAATTAGACAATTAAGGACTCGTTTTTCTTTCTGGCATCATTCACAAGATTATTAAAATATCATTTTTATTTGCATTTTGTATTCTGGGGGAAGCAACTTAACAAGTCAGAACAATTTAAACCACTGTAACAAATTAAATGAGACAGCTTTGGTAAAAAAAAAAAAAAAAACCCTTTTTAACATTGTGTTAAACCTTTAATCCTTGCTTGAATCTAAAAACATTTGAGTTAATGAGCTGTGAGAAGCACGTGACTTGTAATCTTGTAGTTTTACACTTTACACCGTAGGATCAGCCAGTGCGTGTTGGATGTGAATATTTCCATCAACAGATTGTAATTTACTGTAGCCACAATAAGACATTGAACAAGCTGGCACACGGAGTCTGTAAACACATGTCGCACAGCGTTGATGTCCTTTAATGGAAATCCAGTAACACAGTTTAAAGCAATAAACAGTAGAGTTGACTGTTCTGAGCCGGTAAGCAAATATTAGACATGTTAGTCATTTTTAACTTCCTGCAAAATGTACGGCATGTAATTCACTCTCAATTATGAGTCCAGGAAATTCATACTACAAAAACATAACAAAAATATATACAATATATATTTCTCTAGGATTTTTTTTTCCTGTGTTTTTCCTTTGGCACCAGCTACAAGTATCTTTTCTTTTTAGAATTTAGTTTCAACATGACTGGTTTGAAGATTTATATATGACAAAACATGTTACAGAAATTAAGTCGGGCACATGGCATTACTTTCCCCACTACTAAAAGTGAATCAGATATTTTTAACAGGCCGACAGTACCACAAACAGACATTCGGTTTCCTTTTTGTGCCTGCGAAAATGTAGTCAGAAGAGAAATACGCGTGTATAGGATGTAAAATGGCATTACTTCCGTGGCGTGGCGATGATGTTGTACCTGCGAGGCACATTGGCAAAGCCGCTGGCCTCAGGACTGAGGTCAACGCTGTCAGGTCCTCCAGGACAAGTGAAGGTGAAACGCTGCAGAAGTGTCACCAGGAAGAGGAAGATCTCCATGCGAGCGAGCGACTCTCCGACGCAAGATCTCTTCCCTGAGAGATAACCACACACAAACCAATGAGAAGAAATTGAGACCTGAGATAAATTTAAATATTATTGTTGTAACTGGGTTTATAATTGGTCTTCTATACACATCATAGCTTAGACAAGCAGGACACAAGCGTGACAACACTAAATGTTCGACTTCTAAACCAGCAGGTTGAGTATTCAGCCACATTTTCTGACAGTTGAAGGATATTTTCAGAATAAATTTACCCGCAGAAAATGGCAGAAATGCTGGATTCTTCTTAAAGTTGCCATTCTGGTCCAAGAAGTGCTGCGGGTTGAAGGACCAGGGAGTCGCCCAGTGCTTTTCCTCTTTCAGCACAGAGTGTAACAAGGGAAGAATTATTGTATCCTGTTGAGACAACACATTGGCATTTTTTCTATCACCTGTGAACATTCAGCAGCATTTTTTTTTTTTTTTTTTTTTGCATAAACACTGTAACCGATGCCAGAAACTGAAACCAGAATACCTTGGGAATCGTGTAACCCCTGAAAGAGATGTCATGTAGTGCGTAGTGAGGGACGCCCATGGGGGCAATATCCATCAGACGCTGAATTTCATGGAAGACTGCATCTGCGAAGGAGAGGGACTTCCTGTCCTCCATAAAAGGACAACGCTCCCGTCCAATCACGGTGTCGATCTCCTGCTGAATATTCTCTGCAGGAGGGAAGAATGCGGATAAAATCAACAGAGCATCCAACAACTGTGATTTCTGATCAACACGTCTTTTATCAAGCAAATTGGCAAACGTTTGCTGGCTCCAGCTTTGTATTTTCTGAGGATTTGCTGCGTTTCTCAGCTTTTCTTTTAAAGTATAAATCAAAGTAAAATGAATGTATCAGTAGAGGAAGCACAAAAATGTCCAGATCATCAAGATGAAATGAAAGCAATGACAAGGTGAAAGATCAAGAGCCATAGTGCCCCGAGTCTGTTAAAAAAATAAATCAACAATGTGTTTAAAAAGATAAGTAAATAAATCACATGATGTTATAGAAGTTATTCGATTTATTGGATCCGTCACTGGTTCGTAGGAGAAGAAAGAGTCCAGATTTTCTTTGACACTCTTTTATGTGACCTCTACCTTGTATTTTGGGGTATTTGATCAGAACAGTTATTGCAAATCTGATAGTGGAGCTGGTGGTTTCTGTTCCTGCCAGGTACAGATTCAACACTGTTGACACCAGGTTCTCATAGTGGAACTCCGTTGTGGGAATGTCCTTTTCCTGAAAAACAAAAACAAGAACCATTTCACCGATTTGACGATAAAAACCTGAAGGATCAAAATTCAAGATGTTGAAATGCACTCGGGAGATCTAATCTGTGCACTTAGTGGTACAAAGTGCTCGGCAACCACAGATCTGTCTGTAATTATCTACACAGTTGAAAATGCACCAGTGAATAATGTAAAAAAAAAAAGGGTAAGAAATGAGTAAGCATGCTCAAAACGCTGAGTGAAGCAGAACAAATATTCTTACTTTTAGCCACATTGTTTATTCTGGCTCATGAACTTACTGAGTTCGGTCATACCTGACTTAGTCTGGTGAGAAAACAGTCGATGTAATCTCTGGGGGAGCTGGGGTCCAACGTGTCCTGGTGCTCCTGGATCTTTTTCATAATGAATTCTCTCACCTCTTCAATTTTGGCAAACATTTTTTGGTGTTGACCTGGCAGCCATTCCATCAACCCAGGGAAGATGTTATACAACTGTGATGGGGAGCGGACAGGTCTCGTGTGAATAAGGTGAAAAATATGTCTCACGACCAGTTTTAGCAGAGCAGAGAGAACCTGGCAACCTTTGGGATTTGACAAGGCACAGAGGTGCCACTCAAATAAAAAATCCACTGACCCTCAAGTCATTCCCGAAAGCACTGAGAATATACACTTGATACGGAGAAGAACACAAACATGGACACAGACTTCAACTGAATACAGACAAAACAAGACAAGACAAGCAAATGAAGAAAAAACACCTTGACCTCTTTGACAGCATATACTATATGTTTCATTTAGAAAAATACGGCAAATTCCCTGATAAACACAAAAGAATATAACAACACTGTATGTTCAGTATCTCAATGTGCTTGTTTTTTTTAAATTGCACTGTTTGCTAGTCTTCCTCTGCAGTGAGTTTCCCTGTTTCAGCCACTGTAGAGTACACTATATATATATATATATATATTAATGATAATAAATGATAATAATGAAGGAAAGCAACTCTTATCGTTGCATTGTTCACTTCCACCTGATCTTTTTGACTATCACCACACCTTCTCATTTATTATCTGTTACTGTACACGAACCGCAAAACGATAGTCAACTGGTATCAAAAAAGATTTCAGGGCAGTAGCAGTGCTTTGTTTACAAAATTAACTAATTTATTCAGAAAAAAATGGGACCGTTTGAATTATCAATTGTCACCTGTGTATTCCTGATTAATAGTAAGAGTGGGATGAGCAATAAACTTCGGTTCCCCTTGAGGATCTCGCTCAGAAACACTGTAGACTCCAGCTGAGCTGAAGGTCCTCCAAACTGTTTACCCTACCCGTCACGCTCCACTTCTCTTACCTGACCCCTGGGACCGCTGCCGAATCTCGGGACTTCCGAGATGATCTGCAGGAGGCTGTTGAAGTGGTCGTCGTCGTAGCTCATGCGTTGACCGAACACCAAGGAGCAGATCACATTGGACACGGTGCAGCTCATGAAGTACGTGGGATCAAATGGTTCAGCTGAAGGAAAAGGAGAAAGAGAGAGAGAGTGCTCAAAACTTTCCCAATGTGAGAGATGGCCTTAAAATTAGAGACACATGTGAATCATGAATGAATAATAGAGCTGCCCAGGAATAATTCTTTAAAAACCTCCGGTAATCATATTCCCAGAATACTAATATCAATATTTTGTCTTTAGGTGTGCACGTCCCATTTACTCACTGAGAGCAGTGTTACTTGGAACTAGTTTCTCCCAAAGAAGTAGTAAGACAGAGCAAAAGGACAGATTGGATGATTGTGTGCAAAATGTGGGTCACACGGATTGAGCGAGATTTGTTTGCACAGTCAAAGCTGAATTTTGGCAGTGAGAGCAGACAGTGCAGAGAGTCAAACCTGATTTGTCCCCGCACATTCAAATCTGTCTCTGCCTGAAATTTTTGGCCTCGAGTATACATCGATTACAGCTCAGATTTCTCAAATGGTTTGTCAAACACAAAGTATTGAACTACTATTTATAAAACATCTTGTAGCTTTGTTGGCTGCAAATAATTTAAAACATAGACACACTGTCAAAAACTCAAAATATTTTACTCAAAACATTTTCTTTAGAAACAGATTTTGCCTCTCAGCTTTACACATTGAAGACCACATTTGTGCATTTGTCTTACAAGTCATGTTAAGATCTCACCTGCTGTATTAACACAGTTTATTTAAGCAAGTTTAAAGCCCATAAATGCTGGTGTTGTTGGATCAAGACGGAGTCATCTCGTTATTTTTAATTATGGCCTCGTATATACCTGACTGAGAAAAACGCAAAGAGAGCAAACACAAGGCAAACACCTACAAATAGAATACCTTTGGTATCGTTTATGCGGGCAACCAGATGCTTGCTCTCCTCCTGGATCCACTCCTCCATCCTCTTACGTCCCATCCCGAAGTCTCTTAGCGTTGTCAAGGTGAAACGTCTCAACTGCTGCCAGCGATTGCCGTTGCTGATCACCAGACCTTTGAGGAAGTAGATGTGGTAGTTAGTCTTGAAAGCTTCTTGAAAGCTTGAGGGGCAACAAGAAAGCTGAAAAATCCCTCTCAAAAAGCATTGGAGCATTTTGGAGAAAAAAATGTAATTTATTTTCCCACCTTTGTGATTTTACAATATATAAAAGACAATATATTAATACATAATGTGTATTTAAGTGGGTATTTTGGGAAGTAACGTCTTTCATCAGCATTATCGGTGCAACAGAAGACAGATTTGACACTTTTTGACCAGAAAATATCAGTTAATGTTAATGACACAGATAGACAATGTCCAAATGTTACACATTACATGACAAATGTCCATATTACCATAGCCTTTGGTAGCTTTGGCCATGAGAGGAAAAGGCCCTCTGCCAGTGAAGTCATCTGCTTGGTCCACCAGTGCTTCCTTTACAGCATCATATCCCACCAAAACCACAGTTCGCTGGCGGCCCAGGTACACAGTTATCACAGGGCCGTAGCTTTCGCTGAGCTGGAGGTTCAACCGAGCAATAGAAACACATTTGACTCTTGTCCAGGCATGCGAGGAACAAAACAAGGTAAACACAGGCGGAGCAGAGCAGAGAACAAAACACCCTGATACCCTGAGAATCTCTCATTGTGGGATTAAACCCCTAAACACAACAATAATCACGGACATTCAGGTCACAAACACAAAAAACTTGGCTTTGCAAGACAAACCAAAGTAGATTATTTCACTTAACAAGGGAGGTTGATTCAGTATTACAATCAGAGGCGGCTTCAGCCAAGTCATTTAGCCATACAAGGAGTAATTTGTATGATTGGGTCTCATGGTGGTTTGCAATGTACTTTCACACAGTGCCAAGAAATATACAGAAGGATACACTACAGCGAGAAAAAAAATCCAAACAAGGGCAAACTAGCACAATACAGTAGCTTCTATGTCACGTCGGTGGAAAAACAGATACATATTCATGCATCTCAAAGTCTCACACACTGTACCTTTAGCATAGTTTTAAACGGAGCTTTTCTGTCCAGCTGGTGCAGGTTTCCTATGATAGGCAGGCTAGAGGGTCCTGGGGGTAAACGCAACTGTCTACGACTCTTCAGGCTTAACAGCCACAGTAAAGTAAAGATCAGCCCTGCTAAAACCAGCGTGCCAGAAAACTCCATAATGTTCCATAAAAGAAAATATTCCACTTTTGTCTCCTGCAGCCGACTAGAGGTCCAAGTCTTCAGGGAGTTCGGCTGATTATGTGAATACCTGCAGCTTTTTATTGCCGCTCGTTAGGTGAACAACCCTTGAAACCGGATTTCCATGCTGAGTTTTGGAATGCAGCTGAGCGGGTAAGAGGTCAAAGTCACTGCAGGTCTTTGAAGCATGTTTGTGCACAGCCCAAAGTCTTCTGCTGTTGGTTCATCATGAAAACAGTTTGTGTTGGCACCCTGACACCAGTCATATGTATTGAAATGTATTCCAATCGTTACAAATCCCACGATACAGACTTAATTAAGAGGAATGTTGAGAGTAATCTATCAAAATCAGAGAGGAAACAGCTTAGAGAATGACTGCGAAGACGTTGTGAGTAAGCAGATAAAAGAGGGACATGGTTTTAAATCAAGACTGCTGTCAAAGTTTGAATCAGTTTAGTAGCAGAAAGGCCGAATCTGCTTTGCAAGTCAAAACCACAACCGATGTGTTCACCGAGAAGCTGCCAGAAAATAGTTGGATACGTAAAGAGTACGGATTTTCTCTCTGCCAGAAGTTCCCCCAGAGAGCCGTTTTTCAACCGCAAATTCAACAAGTGAGATTGTTTAGAGTATTACAATCAAAGTCAGCGTTAGCAGGCATAACAAATGCCAAACACAGATGACACCGGGGGTCATCACACCCCCCCCAACTCATGCAACTACGCAATGAGAAAAGTACTGGAAAGACGCCACCATTGATTCTGCGATTATGAAACACATTATCCTGCTCATGTTTGGTCAATAAACAGAGCTTTTTTTTTTTTTTGAAACGTCTGCTATCATCGGATATGCGCTAGAACAGTAGCAGTCAACTTTTGCAAACGCTTACAGCACACTGCTCAGCAAAATTCATGATAAAAGGTGTGTTTTAAGAGGAAAAGTGGGTGTTTTACCTGCAGAGAAGGACAGAAAAAGTGCAGGATTGGTTTTAAAGCGGTTCAAATTGATTGACCAGAGAGTCACAGTCTGTTTCTTTTCATCTCAGTAAAGAGAGCAGCAGCATGGTGAAGACTACTGTGCCCTGTTATAAGGTTATGTTGCATATTTTTGTTATTTAATGTTACCCCATACAGGCTGGTTTGTAATTCCTGATCTACAGTAGGTTATAAGTGCATGAGTAAAAAGAAAGGAGTAGCTTTATGATTTGCTTCTCACATTTTTTGATGATGATGTGAATCAAGGCCTCCTAATCATGGGAAGTGTTATTCATCCATCACGGCTCTTTATCAGGCTCTCATGTTGTGGGTCAGTTGACACAGAACAGGCGTCTGCAATTCTTCTTAAATGATTTATTGAACCGAATTCTTTGTGCACATTTTTATCACAGCCAGGGATATAAATCTTAACCCCATGATATGATATGGATATTTTTAGCATAATATTTTTAGCCGCCCTGCTCCTGGCTCAGTTCACTATGTTTATTGGTCACTGTATCACTGGTTGTATTCAGGCCGCAAAGACATTTCATTAGACCACTTTAAATATCTACAGCTAACATGTCCTTATACCTAAATGACTAAAAACATAGATTGAACAGTGGCGTAATTCAAAAACACTCATATGAGCATTTGTAAATTTCACCTTTAGAGATCAAATTCATCCATTCAATCTTTAATCAATTTACACAAATTCCCAAAAAACATATTTTCTTACCTTTTACTAAAGATGTTTAGCTGTGTAGACTCATCGTTGGTCTTTCCGAAACTATCCATATGTTAAGATAAACGAATACTAGATGAACAACCTCATCATTTTAAACAGGAAATACACTGATTCTTTTGTTTGAACATCTCCTGTGAGCGTTATATGGTGAAAGAGTCATCCCCAAATACATTCTGGTTAAGGTTTGGTGAAGAGCAGGCAATAAAAACTACTCGGTTCAGATGAAGGAAAGCTCAGCTTCGTGGTTTGAGGAAACCATAGCTGACTGTTGGCAGGAAACTGGACGCCAGCTCCAGTTTAATCGACTGAAACTCCTCCAAACATCCACCTGGCTTTGGATTCTGGGTCTTTTTGTACTCATGCTTCACATGCTGTGATGAAATTACACTTAAAATGTTAAATACAATGGACTGTGATTAATTGGATGGTGTTTTTGTTGTTTTATAGCTGCAGTACTTTGTTGATGTTGATGTGGAAATATTCAGACTACTACCTGTTGAGTGAAATTGCTCTGCAGGGACATAATCATATAATAAAATACATATTATTATTATTATTATTGTTAATTAATGTTTTGAAAATATGATTGTAAAATACCACCACAGGTTTCATTTTTATGGAGAGCTCAGTCTCTTACAAGTGCAGCAAAGATTTTAGCCGTAACTCACCTTGACACATCTCAGGAAGACTTCCTTTCTGTAGGTTTCCACTGAGACGGAGGCCAGCAGGGTCTGGACCTAAACAATAGCTCTTTCAGTTTATCTCTAAAAACAGCCAGAGAAAAGAGACTAAGAGTAATGATGCAGAAAAATCAATTACAACTTTCCCACTTTGTCTTCTTTTTGTGTTCTCGCTGCTCAACAGATCTCTTTTGTTATTTTTTTTTAAAGAGGCAGTCTATCAAAATGACTTTGTTTCATAAAATGCTGCGTTAATCCAGAAGAGCACAATGTGATTCTCTGTGTAGCTTCGACTTCAACAACCCTGCGTGGCTTGAATGTTCAAATATGAATAAAAAAAGTACCAATACTTCAACTTTAAATAAATATAAATGGTTACACAAACAGCTAGATCTGGATTTGGTAGGAATGTTTTACAGAGGGACAGTGGTAAAAGACTGTATTTGAAAATAACCTTTCCTCTTTAAAAGAGCGTTTCAGTGGAGGCCAGTGGGCGTGTCTTCTGGCCATTAAGAGTTTTTTCTACTCTTTTGTTTTTACAGAGATGATACATTTGATGTCTTGGTACTTAGATACAAGTATTGGTTTTGTGGGAAAGCAGAAAGGCAAAGCTGCTGTACTCTGGAATGAGGTTTATACTGTCGGGGCCTCCAGTGCGGGAAAATGTAAAATGCTGCAGCAGTGACACTAGGAATATGAAAAGCTCCATTCGAGCCGGTGACTCTCCAACACAGGCTCCCTTACCTGAGAAGAGACAAAATCAAGAAGACAAAGAGAGAAAAGAACTGCTAGTGATTGTAAAGGAGAAAAATGTGAGATATGTACTGTATAAGTAGCACAAAATGACCATGGCCACACTCAAAAACAGATTCATGAGGTTGTTAGCATGTTAGTTCACCAGCATGCTAATATCTAATAGTTAACATTCACATTAACTGATGATTTACCAACTAAATATGTGTGTTATACCTGCAGCAAATGCCATACATTATGTTAATCCCTACAATCTTGCATGGTACTCTAATAAAAATGACGGATTCACAGTTTTTCAAGTGTCTTAAAACAGCAGTCAGGAGACCAAATGAACACTGAGACATGTTTTTCTTGATGTAATCATTCCTCCTGTTCATACTGACCATAAGAAGACGAAACCACAGTCCTCCTCCTGTGCAAAAATGTATTTAAAAGTTTAACTGAAGCTAATATGAAGCTTCAGCGTCCAAATGAGTCGAATCAAGTAGATATCTTTCAACGTTACAGTCTTTTTAGTGCCAAAATCCCTCTTTTTGTTGCTATACTTCCACCACAGCTCAGCAGGGAAACAAATGACTGTGGATTTTGGGCCCCATCACTTAAATTGAAAGTGCATTTGAAGGAGATCCAGTATGAACAAGAGGAACGGTTACAGCGAGGAAAACCTTTCTCACTGTCTTTTAAAGACACAACTGGAAAACTGTGAACTCATCCTTTAATGTTAGCTTGGCTGGATACCTTGGGGATTGTTTAACCTCTGAAAGAGACATCCAGAACACCAGGCAGCACATCCCATTGGACAGGGTGCAGCTCAACAAGAATGTGGGGTCAAAGGGCGTGGCCGGAGGAGTGGGTAAACACAGTAAGACGGGTCAATTGAAAGCTACCAATCAGAAGTCAAAGTGATGTTTGAAAGATCCGAACTATGCAACATAACTACAACCTGCAAGCACCATCTTTGGCCTTGTATGGCATCGCACAATTGGCAGGTTATCAGTGTGTGTAATTTTAAAATTAAAATATAGTTTAAACTGGTTTGTCTGGTATCATGAGTGAAGCTTTTTTTTAGCAGGTTATGCAACATATTCTATATTTACTTTGCACAAACAGTCATCAGAACGAGATAAGAACTTAAGATAGCAGCTAAAGAGAGAGAGAGAGATAAACACACTGACAGATTCAACAAAGCCTCCACACACTCTTCTTACTCCATTTGCTTCATGTATCACTGTGGGGTTTTTTGTATGTTCAGTGTATTTGTTGCTGAAGGTGTTGATGATCTAGGTGTTCATACTCATTCAGGTGTAAGGTTAGATTGGCCTCTGTTTGATTATATTTAATGCGCTGAAACAAATAAAAGAGAAACCGTCTGGAACTGTAGAGCCATAAAAAAAAAATACACTTGACTTAAGAGATTATGAAATAATCCTCTTTCACATCAACCTCGTGTGAAACATGTGCTCTTACAACAACAGCTGAAAACACACCTTTAACTGCCTCCATGCGGGCCGTCATGTGTTTGCTCTGTTTCTGGATCCACTCTGCCATCCCTTTACGTCCCATCCCAAAGTCTCTAAGGGTTGTCAGGGTGAAACGTCGCAGCGGCTGACGCCAGACGAGACAAAATGTGGAGAATCAGTGACGCTTGTTGATCGAGCGGAGGCATAAAATCTCTGATCCCAAGACAGAGATGACAGATTGGGAGTGTCTTGTGTTACCGTTGCTATTAGTAACTTTGAACAGTAATGGCAGTGCCCATCTGCTTGTGATGTCATCAGCCTGGTCGACCAAGGCCTCCTTCACTGCATCATATCCTACTGAAACTACCGTCCACTACCTGGGCTGGTCATCACATGACCGTAGGTGTCACTGAGCTAGAAAAAGACATGATGTTAGAAGAAGAAACATCTTTAGAAAGTCAAAAGTCAAAATTCAGTACGACTGAACAATGTTTTTTGTTTTTTTTTTCCCAGTTATTGGATACGTTATTATAGAACTTTAATGCAAAACCATTTTGTTCCCAAGCTCACCTTCAAAATACTTTTAAAAGGTGTGTTTATGTCCAGTTGTGACATGTTTCCTATGAGAGGAAGTGCAAAAGGCTCCTGGAGGTAAACAACACTTCCTGTTGTTTTTCACAGTAAATAACCACAGCAGAGCTAAGGTTAGCCCCGCCAAGATCACTGTGGCGAAAAACCCCATAATGCTTGTCACGCTTTGTTTTCTCGTCTCCTTGCTGCTCAACTGATTTCTTTATGTTGACGTTCTCTCTGTGATTGATTAGGTGCGGTCTCAGGCTCTAACGTCTGAAATATTGTATTGTTATTTAACAGGGAGTTGGCAGGAGCGCTGCACTGGGCCACAGGTGAACCATGTGACTCTCTGTGTAACTTCCAATCCACCTGATTCCTGCTTTTCATTGGATGAGAGCCATGCGTGGACAGAGGTTGACAAAGCAAACTGTTAAGAGCATTTGACCTGGATTATATGGACATGATATGGATATGCACTTACTGTATGTTTTAAAGCTGAGCTCATTTGAAAACCTAGAAGTAGTAACTTTGGGGTATATTTGACATGATGAAATTGTCAACAAGAAGCCAGGAGTCATGGCTGGGTCACCGTACTGGGAGGACAGAAACTAGCCGGTGGGCCTCTGTTGATATCTCTGATGTCTTTATGATATACAGTAAATCAGTCTATAAATGATCTAGAAACCATATTTAAAAGGCCCCTTTGAACAACTGGCTTTCTAGTGTGATCAGTCTTGCAAAAGCCTTCAGGAAAAACAATAAAAATGTAATAGTACGCCATGAAATGTTTTGTTTTTAGAGCTCTTGCTCTTTTCACTGCGGTATGGCAACGAGCTGTTCGCCACGCAGCACAATGGCACAGTAGTCTGCACTCTGCGTTGAGGTTTACACTAGAAGTCTAGCGCAGGAAAAGAATAATTATAAACAATAAAAAAACGCTTAATTTGAGAGAGAGAGAGACTCGCCAGTACGAGCTCTCATACCTGAGAAAAGAAACACTAGATGCACCGTGTGAGAAATAAAAGGGATTGTAGGGTTGAAGGCGTTATATAACACAAAATGACTGGTTCCCATTAGTCTCTGGCAAAATATTAACAAAACACTCATTATTGTTATAGTCCTCATCCATTTTAATCCAATAAATTGATAAACCAATAAATGTATCATCAGGAATTTACTGTGCATGCTGTGCACTCAAACATAATATATGTTGTATCTTCATAAAGTCTGCGAGTGGAGTTTCAGCATGTTATGTAATACATTCTATGTTTTTGCGTTGCGTTGCGTGCGGTGCGATCAGAGAGAGAGAGATAAGGATTAAAGAGTATGGCTGAAGAGAGGGGGGATAAATGCCCTGAGCGATCCAACAAAGCTTTCACATTATCTTCTTAGATGTTTACTGCGGACTCTTTGCTTCATGTATCATCTGCAAACCTGTTTGTTGTGCTCTTTGTTTGGCTGCTGCTCTTAGCACCGGATACTTTGTGTGTGACTAACTTGTGAAGCCATACATACAATTTATTTTTCCTCAAGATATTTGAGTTTTTGCTTAGTATAAAGGTGTTTCATTTCACATCAAATCAGTCTTTCTTGTCTCCCATCCCCCTGTCATCCATCTCATAATCTCTTAGCAACAATTGCCCTTAAGTACTGAACTCCACAACTTTATTTAAAGTGTTTTGCTGAGAATAAAAATCTTACAACATACTTCCAGTATACAGCAATAATAGCGGAAGATAAGATGAAGGAGGTGTTCAAGGATCGGCAAAGAAGACGTGATCGAATGATTTATGTTCAATGTGATCGATACCCTTGAGCCACACACACCAGTGGACGTTCAGGAAGCCATAGATAAATGCAGGAAAGAGACTGTAGAAGAATCATTGACTCCGTTGATGAGACATTTGTTCTTGTAGCCCTTTGAGGGAAAAATGGCCTTTGCTCTCTTTGGAATAAACACAATCTTCTGCGTTTTCCGCCAGGGCCTGTTTTATTGTGTTGCGTCCAACAGTTCACTGCGAGCCAGATACGAAACCCATATGTTTCTCTGAACAGGTGCAAGACATTATTTGTCAGAACAAGGCGAGTTTCTATCTAAATGTAACTGCTCATATTCAAAGTTAAGGTCAAGGTTAAAGGTAAAGTACAGTGTGACCTGCCAGACGGTAATATTTATTATCATACCACCTTGAACCACTGTGAATAATCTCATTAGGTAATAGCCGAACTCTCAACTTGGAAAGGCTTCTGAAAGATGCATTTGTGTCCAGTTGTGACAGGTTTCATATACAAGAGTAAGTCTAGTTGAGCATTTCTGGGAGGGGGGGGGGGGGGTTTCTGGGGGTTGGCGTCCACCAAAATCACTGTTGCAGGAAATGCTCCTTACACTTTTTCTTGCTGTTGTCTCCTCATTAATCAACAGATCTCTCTGACTGTACACTCAGTTACTGCTTCCTGTCTCCTCATACAACCAACTGTGGTGCACAAACTTCAAATCCAGATCACGAGCCGCGACTCCAAGAGATAATTTTTGTTTTGCGCAACAAAATCTCAGATAAGCGCACACACACACACACACAGCCGCTCAAGCTCTGCATATCCTCCGCTTGTGCAAATCTGCTCCATTATCCCTCCTCTCCCAGCCTCGGCCTGCTATCTGCACTGCACTGTCACTCCAGCACCAGCCAACAAACAGCAGATGGATGCAAGTGAGAAAAACGCACGGTCATGGTGACAGGATTTATTCAGAGCTCACCTTTGGACTGCATTTCATTTCATGTCAGGACTGGTATGAGTAGATGGGTGGGTGAAAGGTTCGTTTCTGAAGGTAGGGCCACAGGAAATTAAGCACCAAATGAAATGGAGAGAATGGAGGAGAAAATATTTACAGTGATCACATTTTAAAAAAAAAAATATTATAAAATAAACACAGCGATGAGACATACAGCAGAGAAACAATATTATCATTCTGAGACTAAAATTTCCTCAAAACTGTCTGCATGGCTGACTGGAATCATTGCACTGCTCACCCAGTTAACCTCAAGCCGTCCTGTGGCATGGAAAGAGTGATACAACACAGACAGACAGTGTTCAGAGGAGTCAAGATCATGAATGATTTACCTGAAGAGCATGGGCATAAAGCCAGGAAGAACATCTTCATTAATTTATAAATCAGACAGATAGATAACCCAATGAGGGATTAATGAATAACAATGCCCTTATATTATAAAGGGATAGCAACACAGGGGTTTCTGATGAGAATAAAAGGTCTTTCGAACAGTTTCTCTCTCTTTCTGGCCACGACTAAAAAGCGAATCCTCCACAGTCAAACGCGTCAAAGTCGGAGTCTCCTTCAAAGTCAAAGCTGTTGAAGTGCGGGGAGTCGACGTCCTGGCTGCAGGCGTGAAAGGAGCTTCCTGCGGGAAGCTCGGATAAGCCTCCCGCGCCGTGGGCGAGCTCCGGGGCTCTGCCGGCGAGGGGAGAGGAGGGGGAGCAGGAGTTGATGTAACCTATAGCGGAAGAGGCCGCTGCCCCTCCCATCAGCAGGCACACTGCCCTCACCGCCCGGGCATCACTGCTGTTGCCATGGCGAAGACAATCTGACACACGATGAGGGGGGGCCATGGAAACACTCCGCAGGGGCCGTCGTGGTCCACTGGCTGTAGGGGAAATTATGTAATGATATCAACAGTATTCAAAAACACACTGACTGTTTTTATTAAACACACCAAATTGAGGGAAAGTTGGTAAGTTGTCAAATTAACCGTTTAATGTGCAGTTTGGGTTTTGGAGATTCTTACTTTTTTCTCCAGTCTGTCATTGCTCTGGCTTTAACCAGAGCTGTTACATGAACCTAAAGTCTTCCAGGATTCCTGGATGGATGGAGGTCAAGTCGCAGCAAACTCTACATTAATATGATGTGACTGGTAACTGTATAAACACCAGTATCAGCTTTGTGTATCAGGTGACTCAACAACAACTAATGAGCCAATTTCATTCCTCTGTTCGTTTCTTTAAAGCTCAGTTGAGTAATATTTCTGACAATAACATTGAATCGAATTACTTATGAATCACCAACTCCACAGTTCTTTGGAGCTTTAAGCCTCTTTTTTTGTTCGTAATTCGGGCCGTCCAGCTGCAAGCTGCTAGTGTACACTGTCTGCCCACTAGGAAACAGAAGAAAGGTAAACTAAAAAAGGAGAGGCTGGTGAAGAATGAAAGCATTTTTTTAAGAGATTTATCACGGGAATTGGTCCGCCAAAACAGATCTGAAACACAAGTGAACACTGGACTAAACATTAATCAAGTGGAAACAATATGGGATGACTCCAGTGGGATACTCATGTTGATATGTATCTGCTGGATGTACACTAAAGAGAAGATGATGTCTCGGCCACACTTGTTGAGTAAAGTGCTCGGATGTCTCAGTCATCCCGCATAAAGAGGACAATCTAAAAGTAGCCCTGTGAGATATTACAATTTATAGAAATGCTGCAAAATGTACACAACAATCAAGTTTATTTAAAAACACTAAAAACAGATGAACTTGCACCAACACCAAGCTGTCGAGTGGTTCACTTTAGCAAATCGCACATCTGCATGTATCAGTTTTTAGTCTTCCAGAGAAACTTCAGTTGCATTGAGAGCATTTCAAGTGTGTTTCTTTATGCCACAAGTGTGTTGTCATATTGCAGAGTCATATCATAACAGTGAAGATGTCATCATGTCTTTATTTGCTTGTGTTTTTTTTTAAGTTTCAAGGCATTGAGCTCTCTCAGCCAGCATACTATCCCCCCTAGTGCAGCATTAACTTGTGATATATTACATATCAAATCAAATAACTACAAACTGCCCGATAGCTGACCTTGATTGTGGCCTACGTCTCTGAAGGAGCCTCCTCGTTCAGTGACTCGAGACAGAGGAGGGGTGCCCTCACTGACCCGGGGCGACCCAGGGTCTTTATCGCTGGAGGAGTCGGGCAGGGGGTCTCTGTCGGTGATGCAAGGAGTGATGCTGCGCTGTCTCTGCAGGGTCAGAGGTGACATGACACCCTAGAAAATGACACAAATACATCGTTATCACACACTGGGTAGCCTCACATGTATTCAACTGTATGTTTTTAGATCTCTTAGATATTATTAGGAAATTATGCATAGAGATGCTCAGTTAGATAAACACCACGATAAATGAGAAGTGAGATATTGAGGTGAGGAAGCAAAAACAGGGCTGAATGAAGCGACAAACGTGACCAGACTGCACTCAACACGGTTGACTCACCTCTCTCACTTTCCTGATTAACTTCAGCCACAGACTGTGAAAGGTAAATATGACAAGTCATTATATTTGAACCAGAACCAAGCTCGCAGATTATTACATCAACAATCAAGTGTATTTGTCCCAGTCTGATAAACATCTGCATGATAGTAAGTGGGACAAAGGAGACCTAAATTCCTGCATGTCAGTATGTGCAGCCAACATCTGATAATGAGCGGAGCAAAGGACATTTGAAATCCGGCGCGTATCTATGTGTGTGTGTGTGTGTGTGAAGGGGGGAAACTTCCCTACTATCTCCTACTCACTATCTGAGAAAGCTGAGGAAGCAGCAAAAATTTGGCCACAAAATCTGTATAAGCTTCCCACAACCAAAGATAAAACACTTAACAATACGCGTATTTGAGAGGGACCCACTTGCAGTCATCAGGGTTGTCTGTCAACAGCAGCAGGAACTTGTTCTGTGGCAGGATGAGGGCGAAGCAGCAGTCCCTCCTGCCCCCTGGAGGCAGTTTAGGCAGGTCAAGGATCTCCCGTCCCTCTGCAATCGACTCACAGTTGGTTTGTAGTGCTATCACCTGGTCTGGAGGAGACTCTGCATCGCGGCACACCAGTAGGCTTCCCTCCATCGTCAGCACGAGGTACTTCTCCTTCCACTGCTTGAACATGAAGCCCCCTGCAGCGAATAAGGCAGCATCACAGAGGGAGCAATGCAGGATTAGTCCTTTTGTAATTTACTTTTGATTTAAGATGATGTTGCAGTTATGTTGAGCGATTGAAGCTGATGAGGACAGCACGTGGACAGGGGGACGTTTTTTATTTTTACTACTGTCTTCAATCTTTCAGCATGTTGGAGAGTCTGTGCTTGTTTTTCTTTTTCTGCTATTCTTTTTTTTTAAGCAAGACATAAAAACACCTCCCATGTAAATTAAATTTTCCTGAGCCATATTGTCCGTCACAGTAAATATGAACCTCCTCTTCTACTATTATTTAATTTATCCTGAATTCAAGAGTAATTCATCACTGTTAGTGACCAGAAAAACACAAATCATACAACAACAGCAGGACAAAAGGCTAAAAAAAAAAAGAAGCCTCAGAGCAAAATAATCGATTAAAACTTAAATTTGGGAAATATAGCATGTTTAACGAAGAAAGTATCTGCCAAGACATAATCTGCAGAAAACATAATGTTGCTTTATATATATGTTTTTGACAAATTGAACTCCTCTTGTTAGGGTTTTATTTATCAAAGACTGTTAGAAACCTGTATGTAAAAAATTACACAATTACAAAAACAAGAAAATGGGGAAAAAATACAACTGTATGTGCAGCATCAAAGTGTGAATGTTACATATAAATTATTATGAAATGTAGATGTTTTTATAGCTGAAACAAAAGCAAAAGCTTCTGGGTTTTTTTGGAGGACAGATTTCAGGACAGGACACAGAGCGTTAGATAGTAAGTGTCCCAGACAGCCGTCCATTCTGTAATAACGATAATCGATGGAGAGCACATGTTGATGGACAGGTAAGATCTGCTCTATTTCTCCACACAGAGGATTAAAGATGAACAGGTGGATTTTGCAAAAGAGAGAGAGAGAGAGAGAGTGGAGAGAGAAAGAGAAAGAGAGAGAGAGGTATAGGAGTTTAGATTTGATGCTATGAATTTGATATTATAAAGCATTATTATTTAGGTATTTTACTATTATTAGTCCACCCAGTCAAGAGAGGAAAGAATAATATTCTGAACTGCTGACATTGCTAGTAAATAGTATCCTCTTCCTCAGTCCACCGAGCCACCATGACGCCACTATTAAATGACATCCAGGGAGATATAAAACAGATGTAACATAAGCAAAAAGACATGAAACACTGGCTCCTGAATCATGACTTGGCTCTGAAAACGAACATCTCATCATTCTTTTAAAAAAACACATCTGGGAGTGATGATATGAGACAGAGCGACTCTCCGACTGAAATCACTCATCTTTGGAGGGCTGATCTGAGACAAAAGTCCTCCTCAGTAACTGTTGACTCAACAGCCCCCTGAGCCCTGCGGTTCTCAGAAGAATAAATGCTATAATTAAAATTGTATTACACGATTATGTTTGATTCTGTAATATTACATTATCACAAGCACAAATTCACCACTCCAGTACAATAAGTCTATTTTCTTATTTCCTGCTTAAACCACTGAGGTCATTCCAAAAAAAACAAAAAAAACCCCCAAAGTATAGTGATTTGTTTTATTTTGAATTTCCTTTTTTCTCTTTAATGATAAGTACTGTAGCTCATTTAAGATCAAAACTCTTCACATAGACCAAATTATGACATAAACTATGATCATCCACACAATCTGTTTACCAGATTTTTTGGGGCCTACAGTATAAAACCCACAAACAACACCACAGCAGATAACTTGACTAACTCAGTTGTCAGGTAGACGCTGCGGCCAAACACAGGAAAAACATTTAAAATTCCATCAGTAACATCACGCAACGCAGATTTAATCCAAAAAAAACTACCGAGTGCACTGAATAACACTGACCTCAGGTATCTAGAATGAGCACAAACATGCTGAAACAACAAAACAGATACGGTGTATCACCCGTTACATGACAACAGAGAACTACACACACACACACCGGGGGGGGGGGGGGGGGGGTGAAGGACTCAAAAAACAGGCCTACCATATTTCCTGAGGAAGCCTCGATGAACGCCTGCTGTGCTCATTCCTGCGGTCATCAAAGCAACAGGGACGGCAATGCCAGGGAGAGCATTTGATGCTGAAAAATAGGGTAAAGAGAGAGAGAGAGAGGGTAGAGAGAGAGAGAGAGAGGGTAGAGAGAGAGAGA
Organism: Euthynnus affinis; assembly: GCA_029490765.1. Taxonomy (NCBI): domain Eukaryota; kingdom Metazoa; phylum Chordata; class Actinopteri; order Scombriformes; family Scombridae; genus Euthynnus; species Euthynnus affinis. The sequence goes on from CM055845.1 coordinate 6,485,876, forward strand.
GAGAGAGTAATCCCCACTATTTAGGCCTCCCTGTTGTGAGTGGAATTGGAGCCCGATGCCCGTTTATGCACACATAAACATCATATGAGGCCCAAATAATCATAGCAGCGATGGATAAATCCCACCAGAAATATCCAATGATTTTCATCGCGGCCATCACCAGATGTCATGCTGGACTTTCCCCCATTTCTCCTCTCGCAGGAAAACATGTACAGATTTAAGCCTCTAGTCGCACTCCTACGTACAACATATGGCTGATTCATAATAGCTTATCATTAAACTGCCATCAAACCCGTTTCCTGGTGTATCTCCCAGCTCTTGGACGGCTGTCCGAACCAGGGCTTGGATCTCTCCTGCTCGGGCAGATTAAAACAGAGGGATTATTATTCTTGCACAGCTGGAAGCCTGTTGTTGCGGTGCCGTGGATAGGCCCAACCAAGATTTTTTTTAATCTGTGCAGACCCGGGATGTGCGCCCTCCTCTGAGCGACAACCTCTAAGATATTAACTGCTTTTTCAATGTCATATATCCAAGTGGGATTAAACACGACTCATTGTATCAGCCTGTGCTCACTTATCACAGTTAGAATAACATTATGTAACAGGAGGGATCAAGAGGGGACGCTGTCATTACCGTAACCGCCACACAGTCACGGATAAATGGGTCGTAAGATGGTGAAACACACAGAGTTTGTTCAGCACAGTGAGGAAATGAAGTGGCAAGAGGAGACATTTAGCATTTACTTTACAAAATGTACGGCCGAATGAATGTAAACATTTTATCGTCACTCCATTCAGGGAGGTCAGAGGTCACATTCACTAGCAGCTAAAATCTAATTTGTTCAAGGACACTTCAGGAGGCCTGACAGTTGAACAAATGCTTCTGCAGTAAGACAGTGCACATGCAATTGTCCTTAGAGACCTCATTAAGAGAAGAAAACAATGTTTTGACGCTCTTATTAAAGAGAATTTATGCCTGCTCAGCAATTTTAATGACGCTTTCTCTTCCTGATCTCCTCTTCTCATGTGCAGCGGAGAGATTTCTGAAAGAAAATCTTCCAAACTGTGTGTTTAAGGGACAGAACTCATTGAACCTATCTGGGGGTCTTTGGTTCTGAGACAAACTGGGAATTGACTGGAGTCCCCGTGGAGTGGAGAGGAGTTTAACACATGCAGATTGGACGCATTCACACACATGTGGCAACTAAAAATAAACGCTCTTGAGAACTTAGATTGTTTCTCCGGTTTTTATGCAAACAACAACTGACAGGAAGGATTGACAGGACACCCTAAAAAAATCAGCACATAAAAGAAACAGAGAAACGTAACTAAAATACACACGAAGGTCTGTAAAAACTAACAAACTTCTCAAACACAAAAACACTAATAAACATGCAGATTTAAAAAATGAAATAAAATAAAATCCTGAAAAATAAAAGTCTGAAATGTACTTCATGACCTCACCAATGTGTCCAAAATGTTTGTTTCAAAGCCTATTTCTTCTTCCAGTGACTCTGGGAGTTTATTCTCAGTGATAACCAGCTGTGTTTATGACTAATCAAAGACAGAGATACTTATTAAAAACCAAATGATGAAGGAAAACCAAACCATCTTCTCGATGGTGACTGTTAATTTCCCATCTGACAGATCAAGTGTGTTTTTCTTAACGGTATACACTTTTAAAATAAAGCAGATGTTAAAAAATCTTAAGTCAGATTCTAGATGAGGTTCATCATCATCGTCATCATCATCATCATCGGGCATCTGCTGTGCGGCTGATGTTATAAATCTTCATCCGACCCTGAGAAAAATGTCTCTCGCTTTGCTTGATTTGATTCTCACATCTCATCAACAGACACTACTTAACTCTTCATTTGCCAGATGAGAGTGTTGAATTATGCACCTTATGCACATTCAGGGGAAGCTGGACGCACTCTGCAGGTACTTTATTGCATAGGATGTTGTTTAAAGTATTAATGAAAGGACCTGTACAGAAAAAACTAAAAATATTTAAGTACCAAAACACACTGAAAGGATAAATAAGCTCACAAATGTTAATATATACCACAGTTAGGTTGCCAAAACAACTGATAAACATGTTATATTCTTTATATGCTTGTATATATGCACTGATTTATTGATGCTTGCTCTCATGTGCAGCATGCAGGCTTTGCTTTTTTTTCACCAACAGGGGGCAGAAGAGCCTCTGTAAACTTCAGGCAGTCCTGTCACGTGTCATGACAGTCCTTGTGATGTATCAACAGGTTAGGGAGAGCAGTTTGTCTGTGACTGCATCCAGTTTGCAGTCAGAAGCAGAAGAAGAGGAGGTGAGCTCATTACTGTCGCCCCCGGGTGGTCACAGGGCTGGGAGAGTAGAAACAAGGTGTTTCCCATGTCTTGCAGCCAGTAGGGACCGTCCTTAGAAACCAACAAGTTGTTTTGTTCACCAGGCAGAACATAATAACACAATAACTGGTGTCCATATGACTTATTTTGCTGTTGAGGTGGTTTTATAACTGGAAGCATGCGCTTTCAACTCTCTTAATCCACTTTAGCTTCACCTAAAAATCCCTTAGTCTTAAAGTCTTGGTGTTCAGTGAATCAGGTTTTATGGATTCTGGTGTGGCTTGAACCTAAACACAGCCTCGGATCTGATGCCCATCCCCCTCAAAAACCCAAACATTCACTCCTTCCAGGCCCATCCAGCCTCCAAACTTTGTGTTGTTGAGTAGAACACCCCTCTTTCTTGTACAGGACCCCCTCGGTGACCCTCTTCCCTCCCTCCTTGCCTCTCTCTCTCTGTGCCTCTATCTGGGAGCAGTGAGAGCACCATTGCTCAAGCTCCTATTGAAAAGAGAGCGTATACAATGGGGTCTTTCTCAGTCCCTCTCTGTCTCCATTAAAGACCCTGGGAACACAACACTGTCCACAGGGCCATTCTTAAAGGGCCAGTGAGACCCAGGTTCCTCGCAAACCTGAGTTCCAGCACCTCCCATTATTTTCATGGGAAAAGCAACAAAAAAAACATACATACCAAATCAATTATTCATGAATGCCATGTGAACTTTGCACCAGTATCACCTCTGTCCAAACATACACAATCACAAGACATCAGCGCAGTGCGGGCCACTCTGCTGCTCTCCAGCAGTCTGATGGAAATCAGGGACAGCGGCACTTATTTAGACTACAGTCGATGATGCTTCAGTCTGTTTTGGCTGAAATGGCGAGTTCAAACAAATTCCTAGACATACGGATGACATAACCCTGGTTATGTGAGTGAAGTAGCAATAAATACAAACAGCGTAATAGGCCGGACCACTGTTATTACCTTTTCCATGGCCTCCATCCAGGCTTGTCATTGTAAATAAAACACTGATATGCCTACATAAAGATTATAGAAGCATTTTAAACAGCTACAGCAGTGAGTTCGTAAACTTCGGTTTTGTAAAGGGACATATTAAATTTACATGCCGCCATTAAAATTCATTGGGAAGCTTTTGGTTTATTACCCCGGGTCCTGAGAAATTGAGGAGCAATTTGATTTCACTTATTTCAGCTAAACTGTTGTTTTGACCCAAGGGGGGGATGATGATAACTTCAACGTCCAATAAATAGAAAAGCAGCAGCAAAAGTCATGTAAAAGCTTTGTTTATTATGTATGAAATGATACAGCAGCAATTATAAGAGACGGTTTACATCATTGGAGAGAAATTTAAAGGGCAAATGAAATCACATACACAGATAAAAAAACAGAGAACAATGACATTTATGTAGCCTACTCTAATGTAAGGATTCATTTATTATGAACCAAGTGAACAGGGCAGGTAAAAGCTATTGTCACTGCTCCTTTAATACACATAATCAAAAGCGTCTCAGCTCACGATCCCGTTTGTTTACATGGAAACAGACTCATTCATAACCTGCCTGGACAGCGTGTTGTCCATCACGTCTCTGATCCAGTTCACAGTTCACACATATACTTTGTTTCAAGCGGGAAACGGGTGATTTACTCGGCTATTTACAACCTCTGGGGATCCGCGTGTAATTAAAAAGCGAATGGGGTGATTGTCTTGAGACAATCAGCATGCCGCGGGGTTTCTTACATCCTATGAGAAAAAGGAGGGAGACTCAGGAGAGGGAGAAGGAGAAGGAGGAGGAGGAGGAGGAGGAGGAGCAGGGGTGGAAAGAACTTGAGTTGAGGAATTTGAGTCCTGTTTGAAAGGGAGGGGGGAAGAGAGAGAGAGAGAGAGAGGGAGAGAGAGAGAGGGGAAAAGAAAGAGGTAGGGGAATGTCTGGGGGAGTCTGAGAGAGCCGGTGGGCAGGAGAGAGAGAGAGAGAGAGAGAGAGAGAGAGGCTCTGGAGGACAGAGAGCAGGAAAGACAGGGTTAAAAATACTCCTTCGTGTTTCTAGAAATAGACTCCGGTTTTTTGGACAACTTTATCAGCCGCAGAAAAAGTTTGGCGCACCCACCCCACATCTCTGCGCTTTTTTTTTTTTTTTTTTTTTTTTTTTTTGAGTTAGTGAAACTTCGGTGGACAGGACCCAGTACTGAGATCAACCAAAACAACAGCAGCATATAAGAGAGGAAAGCATCAAGACGTTTGGCTTTTCTTTTAAAAGGGAACTGAAACGACGGGATCCGCTTTGCTTTTTTTTTGCTTTTTTTTTTTTGGTCCCATCTGTGGATAATCACATTTTCAGCATCTGCCCCGAGTCACAGCTAAAAACTTTTTCTCTCTCTCTCTGCGTACGGACGGACTTGAATCTTTTTTTTTTTTTTGCACTGCTGGGATGCGGTGATGGAGTCCGGTGATGTTTCCAAGATGACTGCTCTTCTCGTGAAGCGCGTTTTCAGATGTGATCTCCTGTCAAGAAAAGACACAAACGCGTCTAAATGGTCGTTTTTGATCCTCGCCGTCATCGTCTCCGCTTGGCCGGTAACAGCAGGCACACTGACAGGTGAGTCAGAAGCAGCATTTATTAGGACTGTTGTTACTCAACTTAAATGCGAGGAAAAACATCGTAATGAGCAATTAGCTCAGCCAGCGTTTCTGCTCCTAACTCGTTAAATTAATTTGCTCTGGGGTGGCGAGAGCAAACCACAGCTGCAACTTTGTCAACATCTGGCCAACATGAAGGAATTCACTTCACTCGTAGTAAAAAAAAAAAAAGCCTTTTAAAACAAGGTGAACAAAGAAAACAAATAAAAGATTAGTTTTTATTGCTTCAGTCTGAGATTTTTTTAACACTTCGGATCAAGATGGCTTGTGTTTGGCTGGTGTTGATGATTGAGGACAGCGTTACTTGGCAGGTAGTCTTACTAATGTTTTGCAGCGCTGCTGTTTTATTTCAGTGGTGGCAATAGCTGGGCTGCTGAAAGGCTCTTGTTGTTGAGATCAAGTGCAGCATGAAAAGCCTTCTGCTTCCCACTCTTTACTGTGAAGTTATCTAAACCAGGTATCCAGACCAGGATTCCCACCAGTCATGGCATATCCGGCACACTGTGAAGTTTTTCAAGAGATGTATTCCAGGCAGGGGGAAAAAAGGGGGCAAGGGGCTTAAAATAAATCCTGCTGGGAATCGAAAGGAATCATAACACACAACTCACTTCACAAGCAAACAGTGGAGCGACGTACATCTTTCCTGGTGTAGGAAAAGGTGGACAAAATGTTTCAGTTCCTTTTACATCAGGAACACACGTGAGGAAAACCCTTGTCCATCATTCGGTGGTCCCTATCTGTTAAAAAAATCAACCTGGCTGCTAAGATTTGGGAACCCATTAAGCTCCTGTAGCCTGTGGACGAGAACACGGAGTCCCTTCAGAGGCCTCCACCTGTCAAGCTCATGTGTTTTGACCATTATGTTCACGCTGTCTATCTAGGAAGCTGTACCTTTGCCCTCTGCAGATGTATGACCAGGAGGGACAGAGATTACCAGCCACTACGGTGATTTATAAGCTGAGCCTGATGTTTTTGAAAGGAGAGTTTTTCCCTGATGTCTCAGTTCCTATTTGGATGTAGGGATGGCTGAGACCCAGAAGTGAGGGGATGTGAAGGATGAGGAGGGGCTCGGGGGGAGAGTGAGGAGGGGAGGTGAGAGGTGGGGTGGAGGGGGGGGAAGTAAATGCTTTGGTTTGTGAGTCAGAGCAGGTCTGACTCAGACTCAAGCAGTGAAATGAAATGATGGATGGGATACGGGAGGGGGGGGAAAGAGCGTCTGAGAAAGAGTTTCGGGAGGGGAGGTGGCAAAATGTGTAGAGATGAATCCGAAGAATGGCATGAAAAGGGGGCTAAATGAGAGAAGGGGCAAAGGCGGCGGCAGTGAATGGAAGGGCTGAAATACGCCGCGTTCAAAAAGCCAGGGAGATAAAGGAGGGCGTCAGGGGAGGATAAATGCACAGACTGTGTTGGGTATTTTTGGTATGTGCATGTCCGCTGACATTTAACATCTGAGGCGTTTTCTACGAGTGAGAGGAGAGGAGTAGATACGGAGAGAGAGAAAGAGAGAGAGAGAGAGAGAGAGAGAGAGAGAGATCACAAAGAAGTGTAGGACATCCAAGGAATTCAAGGGGACGTAAGGGAGGAGACGGAGTAGTTACACACAAATGAATCACTGGAGGCCACACACACATACACACACACACACACACACACACACACACACACACACACACACACTGACAGACAAACTCACATATACACAGCTTAACCTTGGCCTTCTCTCTCTCTCTCCCTCTCTCTCTCTCTCTCTCTCTCTCTCTCTCTGTCTCTCTCTCTCTCTCTCTCTCTCTGTCTACTTCTGTATTCTCATAAAAAAGGTTTACAAGCTTATTATTATATGAACGCGGTGCTAAGAATCAAAGAGAGGAAAGACGGAGCTGTTTTTGTTCGACACGGCCCTGAAAAAAAGAACAAAGTCACGACCGTGTAGATTTCTGAAAGAGCTCAGCCAAGCTTAAAAATAAGGGAAGGAATGACTTTTTAACGCCAAAAAGCACACAGAGACAGCGAGGCGGTGAAGCAGAGACTCAGCGGGCCACTTCATTTATTGCATGCTCCCAGAACAAGTTTTTTGAATGCTGGATTGTGTATCTGTGTGTGGGTGTGTGGAATAAATGCACATTTACAAAAAAAAAAAAAGAAAAAAAAAGGGGGTATAATCTGCTAATGAGTAAAATAAAATGCTGCCAAAGTGGACGTTTACACTGGAAGTCTGTCTTTAGCAGCTGAATTATGGGTGTTTATGTGTGTTTTTCCATGAGATGGGTTGCAATGGAGTCCTAACGGGGGTCAAAGTGAGGAGGAGGTGGGGGGGGGGTGGGTGGGGGGTTCAAAGGTTATAAGGTTGGCCATGAAACAGAATAGGAAGGCGGGATGACAAGCTTGAGAAAATCTTTACAGGCATCAGTCAGCCGAGCAAGTGTGATTTATCCTCGTCTTGAAATTCAAGAACACAAGCCGAGTTCACATAATCTTTATATTATATGGTCTTTTCTTCCATTTTATTAAGAGAAGGTATTCCTTTGCCTTGGCAGCCCGGTGGATGCTTCGGATTTTTTATTCGATGCTGTAAAAGAAAAGGAATCCTGTTGCAAAGATCCATGTCCATCATGTTTATGCATCTTGGCCACTTTTGTATCTTAGCTGAGATCAAAGCTGCGACCTTTCTTTTATCTTTGAGATGGCAAACCATTCCTCGCATTCAACATCATCGTAGGAATACCTGTAATTACTCTTAAATGTAAGAAATGCAAGAAAAGGCAGGAACCAACCAGAGAAGTTTATATTCATCATATTTATAACCATCTCCATATCATTTTTTTTTGGATGTTTTACAGACTTGCAGACGTCTTGGCAGGCGACCTGCAGGCCTATCATTGCTGTTAGAGAGGAAAAACCTGAATATGTTTAGTGTGTGTGTGTTGAGCTCTCTGTGCTCTGACACTGTTAGAGCAAGAGGAGCAGCCGTCCTCTAACAAGGAGCCTTTGTCCCAGTATCAGCTCTGTCCTTCTCAGGTCAGCCCCTCTATCGGTGAGGGACACAAGATAACAGGACTTGTTCAAAAGTCAGCGTAGGGACGGATGAACTCTGGGTTTTCTTGGTGTCATCATATCTCACTGAAGGCTAGACAGTCCCAGCATAAATTAACAGAGTCATCAAAGCAAGCACGCAAGCTTTTAGTGAGCAAATAATTAGTTGATTGATGGACAACTCAACAGCAATTTTGATAATGAGTTAATCATTTAAACCATGACGGCAGTGTGACACCAGATCTAGAGCCATAGTATCGTAAAGGCTAACGGTTGTACGCTTTGTTTTCTTGCTTATGTAAAACTTTATGAGGTTGTAAATGTGCGCTGTACGTTCATAGTTTTATCTATCATTTATGGTGACATAAAAACTAATACCTAATCTTTATTCATCCCCTTTTTTTTTTTAATCAAAGATTTGGAGTTTGAGAAGAGTCCCGCTACTGTCATCTCGTCCCTGGGCAAACCTGTCAAGATGCAGTGCACGCTGAAGGGCGCAGGGGACGAGGAAGAGGACCCCCCAGATGTCCTCTGGCTGAGAGATGGCACACCACTCCAGCTTGCAGACACCAACCAGTTTCAGTCCCACACAGGCGACAACAGTTGGACCATCATGAGCACGCTCAGGTAGGCGGCGGTTTTCTCTGCTACATTAATTGGATTTGTCAGTGCGTGACATTTAATGATGATCATCATGAATGCAACGCAGCCACACCTGACCTAAAAATGTCACGTAAACACCTCCTGATTGTTTATTTCCTGCTCCTCCACTTCTCAACTAGCTTAACCAGTACTGTTGCTGAATTATGCAACTATTATTGTCTTCCAGTCACTGTGGAGCACTTTGAAATTAAGTCCAAAAGGACTGATAAATCCCGAGCAAAAGCCAACTGTCTGGCCTGCTGTTGCTTAATGTATCTAATCATACTGTAACTGCAGTATGATTAGATGGCAAAATTGCTCCCGTTGCTCCTCTTGATCTTCATGAAATCTGTCAAATTACACCTTTCTGTACACATTACAGTATTGAGAAGGTCCAGCTTCAGGACATGGGCTCCTATCAGTGTGCTGTTATGTCAGAAGGTCGCCAGACTTTGTCCGATGAGGGGAGCATTCAGCTGGAGGGTGAGTTCATCTTAAACTTCCTGACATATACAAAAACCTACAGTTTTATTTGGATGGTTAAAAGTGTACAGAGCCTGATTCGACTCGTTCTTTCTCAGGCCTTCCTCACTTCTCTAAGGAGCCCCAGCACATGACTGTAGTGGCCAACGTCTCCCTGAGCCTGCAATGTGTGGCCCACGGACCCCCGGAACCGGTCAAAGTCATCTGGCTGCAGGACGGCCTCCCTCTAAACACTCTGGCAGACCCGGTGGCCCTGTCGCCCTCCACGCTCAACCTCACAGGTGTCATTTTTCACTCCCTATCACCTCCGCACTCAACACCACATGTAGACGGCTTAGTCGGATCCATTTAAAACATACGGCCTCAATCAACTCCTCAAGTGTTCCCACTTTGCACTGATGCTGCCCAATACTCTGTTTATAGTTATATTAAACACCCACAAAAAAAAGAAAAAAAGAAAAAAAAGAAAGCAGCACACGCACACACGCATTTGAAAAGCTGGAACTGATAAATGAGTTCAACGTTTAATCACTTATCATTATTATCGATGGCTTCTACCGACTGACTAATCAATGGATCGACTACTCATTTCAGCGCTCAGTCAGTCCAAGACGAAGTGGCTGTCAGCAGCTTTTGGCCCAAGCGTAGCAACGTTTTTCGATTACTAGAACATTTGAATTTAATCCGTTTAGAACGATTATAATGACGGCTTCAAAAGCTACAAAGTAACTATCCTCTATAGTTTCAAAGACTTTCAAAATCCCCCCCCTCTCTCCTTGGCTTCAACACAACCACCAAATTACCACCCTCCCCAGAGAGAGCAGGCCGCCTGGCGCCGTGCCAGCAGATCCATTGAGGATGTGTCTTGTGGTTGTGTGGTTGACGGGTAAAGGCAGAGCAGCATGCACAAGGGGGACTATTGGGGGAAGGAAAATAGACGAGCAGAGGACATAGAGAGATAAAAAGAAAGACAGAGAGAAAGGAGGAGGGTTCTGTTGTTGCTTGAATGCAAACCACAGCTGCCTGCCAGATAGCTGGCCTATGTTAAGTCCAGTAGTAGGAGGCCAGGCTGAGTCAGACGGAAGGAGGGAGGGAGGGAGGGAGGGAGGAGGCGGCGGCGGTGGCAGCGGTCGGTTGAAAGATCTGGTTTGACTCATCAGAGCTGGCTTGCTGGTGCTGACCAGGACCTGTTTGACAGTAACTTACACTCATATCTCCGGAATGGACAGCTGCTCTGGCAGACCGCGACTCCAAAACCAAAGGCAAACACAAATCATCTTTCAATATGCCCATAAAGAGAAATGGCATGAAGTTCATTCAACTATTAAGGAATCAGGGGCAACACATGTCTCAGTAACTTCAAATGTGAGGTAGTTTCCACTGTAGGCCAGAGCGTATTTGTGCAAACCATAGTTTTTGTCATGTGTCATCGTTTTGTAGACTAAACGTTTCTTCTGTTAATCAAGAATATGATTAGATAAAACATTAATTAAAATAGTTGTTAGCTGTAGCCTTAAATCCAATGAAGGGTTGAATCAAGGGACAAGCTGGACACGCTTGTAGATACTTGAAGATGTTTTGCTGCTCATCCAAGAGGCTTCTTCAGTTCTGACCGACCGAGGTCACTGATACCACTTGGTCCGTCAGTGCTCCTTGGCTGTTGTGTTGTAAACATCATTGAAGTCACCTGAGGCCCGAGTGTAAACAACAGTCGTTAGGTTTGTCACATGAGGCTAAATGCTAAATCCAATATGCTGGAGTGTCGAGACAAAACTATGAAAGTACAGTATGTCACAATCTTGTTGTCCGTCTGCACTTTATAAATGCCGAAGAAAGGAAGCGCTAAAGCCTAGACTGTGCTTCCCAGCTTACATTGTTGGTCAATAGCGGCGTGTTCGTGCACTCAAGAGTTCTACCTAGTGACTGATTATGACATTCGCAGCTGGTCAGGAGATGATGTGTTGTGATTTGCTGATGGGGAAGGAAGGAGACAAAAGGGCCGGCGGCGTAATCTCGAGATGGCCTGATGAGCAGTTCATTTAGCCACACAGCCAGTGGTCATCCCTCCCTCCCTCCCTCCTTCCCTTCCCTCCCCTCCCCTCCCCTCCCTCCCTTTCTTTTCCTCTCTCACAACCCCTCACTTCACCCGGCGAGGATCGTACCCCCTGTTCTTTTTCCGGCCGCAACACAATGGAGGCATGGTGCCGTCGGCGCAGAGCAACACACTGCGTAATTCTGTGCGTGTTCTCAGTTTGTGGCTGATTGACAATGTTGGTGTGTTAGATAACAGTGATAAAAACTTGAATGTCACATGTTTCAGTGTGTGTGTGAGAGAGAGTGAGTGTGAGTAAGCCTATGTTGTGGAATGTTTCGAGTGTGTGAGCATGCTGTGAGTCACTTTGTGTGAGGACTCATTCTCTGCTGAATGTCAGTGTCTGTCACAGTGATTTGCCCCCTTCACTGGAGCCCCAGCCTCTCGAAGGCAGCAGCTCGGCCCTTTTTTTTTTTTACACCTGGAACTCTTTTTGTTCTCAAAACTACGCTGCACAAAATGTTCGACTCCGAATCTTTTTTTCATTATCAGCGAGCTGCAGGCATGAACAACAACAACCCCTCAGACTTTGACTATGCAGGTTAAAGATGTTTAAGTTTCAGAGTGATTCTTGGGTGGTTGATATTAAGTTAAGCTCCACATTAAAGTTTGATTTTGTGTAAATCTGATGTGTTTTAACAATATTTCAGTGACTATATCTCAGTATTTTGAATGCTGTTGAAGCAACAACTGTATGACGCCACATTTAGTGTTAAACCATGTTTCTTTTGACCTGAAAACTTTCAAATCAGTGCTCACTCTGCGTGCATACATTGATTATTTTAAATCAGATTCGTCTTCCGCATCAGTCTGAAGACAAATGTTGATACAGCGATGTGCATCTGTCCGTCAAAAATCAGATAAAGCTGTCGCTGGTTTCATTTCGACAAAACTTGGAGGGGTTATACGTGCTTGCGCAAACATTAAGCGGTTACACGTGCGGCGTTTTTTTTGCTGACAGCGGTGCTATGATGATAAAAAAAAAAAAAAAAGTCAAAAGCTTTTAAATTGAGCGTGATCAGTCAGAAACACTGGGAGCGGTTTTAACAAAAGAAGAATGTTTGGGATTTACCTTTAAGAGACTGCCAGTCTGATGTCGATGAAATGTGGTGGAAAGATGCTTGGCACTGATTACTGCGAGGTGGGCCTGCATCATTTCTGCCAGACGTGTTTTATTTGTTTGAGCTGCTAGACTAACAGTGATGACTTTCCGAACCAGATACTTTTACCTTGCCCACCGGTCCCCTCAAAATGTATTCTTACATCAACAAGCAAATACTAACCCCCCATAACTAATCATGATACTGTTGACAAAGCGATCACGTTACCTTATGGAAACTATTACCCTCCCCGCTATTCTAGCTTCGGCTCGAACTTTCACACCGTTTCTCTCACGTTAACGTTATGTCCGACTCAGCGTGCTGAGCAGGGACTTCTTGGTTTCAGAAGACCCCCAGATGTTCTCCGCTTCACACGTACATGTCGTTTCATATTTCCACCCAGGTTTGAACAGGACCAGCACCTTTTCCTGTGAGGCCCATAACGGCAAGGGTGTGGCCACCTCTGGATCTGGTACCATCACTGGTAGGTGTCTTACTGTGGAAGCCTTCTTCATTCCGCTCGGTTATGTTTCGAATGTTAAGAATTTTGTTAATTTCCTGTTCTTTTCTCTCTCTCTTTCTTTCTTTCTTTCTTTCTTTCTTTAGTTCTCCCATCCCCGCCTCATAATCTGAAAGCTGTGGACATCACTCAGAAGAGTCTAAGTTTGTCATGGCTGCCTGGTTTCGGAGGCGACTACCCGATAATCCGTTGCTCCGTTCAGGTGAGATAAACGTGAGAGGAGGGTACGACAACTAGCCGGAGAAAACAAGCCTGGAGAAAAATCACTGCAACTGTTTGACCTGCATGTTAAACAAACACATCAGTCTTCCCTCTTATTTGCTCGACTCTGATTTCCGCGGACCAGAGCCTTACCTTTTTTTGCAAACCCAATTTTAAAAGAAAAGAGAGCTCGCTTTTCTTTTCTTCCCTTAACTCATCCTCTACCCCTCCCTGCTTTATTCATGTACCAGTGGATCAGGTTTCACTCTGGGAAAGTGGCCTCCTGGACTAATCTTATGTAGCACCGCTCCCTCCCTCGCTCTCTTTCCGTCGGAGTCTCTCTGCCACTATCCTGCTCCGCGGGCCGTTGCAGCTCGTAGCTGAGGAGGAGGCACATTTTCTCCTGGAGAAGGGAGCAGTGCAGCACCACCCCTAAAAGTCTGGTTCTAATAAAGCTGCCCCTCATACCTCTTGCTGCTCTTGCCCCCCCCCCTTCCCCTCCAATCCCCTCACCCCTCCCTCACCCTCGCAGAGGAACAAGGCGAGGGGCCGGCTTCGGCAGAATGGGGCAAAAATCTGAATTTAACGGTTCATTGTGTGGTGAAGAGAAACATGAAAAAGGCTACAGTGCGGAGAGCAGAAAGATGTTACTGTGCTCCACAAATGGAAGGAAGAAAGGAAGGAGAGAGAGAGAGCACAAGGAAGAATGAAAAGAACACAAACGAAAGGAATAGAGAGAGCGAGAAAGTGGGTTAAAGAAAACAGGAAAAGGCAGTGACAGCAGGTATTGTGGGTCTGAGCCATGCGACGGGAATGCGGGCCGAAGTGTGACTCAGGGCTGAGCCGTACAATTAGATTTAACGCACTTGTTTACAGGCTGGACGGTGATTCATCGAGCCAGAGATGACTCTATCTGCTTCTCTTTTTTTTTCATACGCACATTTCATACACACTCCTCATTCATACGACTTAATACTCGTTGGAATTACAACTCCCGACCGGCTACCGTTACTTATGTAACCTCTGAATATAGTAAAAGTCCTTGTCAGAGCAGAGCAAAACATCATCTGCTCACACACACACACACACACATACACCTAATCTGTTTGTGTGGCTGCTCGTTTATTTTTTTTAGGTTCATTAAGTTCATTTAGTTTTCAGCTCTGGACTGTAAGCCCGCCCTGCGAAGTGCAGTCGGTTGCCTGCAGGAGCCGCATGATAATGAGCGATGCAGCGGAGAACAATGATTCAGGCCGGCAAAACTTTAATGTGGGTTTTAAAAGATTGTTGCAGTGAAGCATTTTTCCATCCTTGTGTTCCTCTTTAAATGTGTTTACCACAGAGAGTTTTTGCAGAGGCAGCAGGTTTCCGCCCGTGATCTTCGGTTGACGAGTTCTGCTTTCAGTGTGCACCTTGCTGAGTCTGGATCGTGTTCAAAACAGCAAGGATGCAGTTTTATACCGTTTCTGGAAATTAACACTTAATAACCACCCCCCTCCCACCTCCCCCGTCCCCCCAGCCATCGTCATGCACAAAGTCAAACCTCCTCTTTTTTTTTTTTTCCACAATATCTCATATCCAGTATTATCAGTTACTGCAAATGGGGTCATAAGAAAAATGAAGAAGAAGAGAAAAAAAACAACTTTGCAAAAGGTTTTTAATTGCAGTAATAGGACTTATATGTTTTTTCATCTAGTCTTGACATATGAATGGTAAACTATTAATTATCCTGTCCTATAATCTATCCTGTAAACATCATAACTTTAAATAACTTAACGTTATTCACAAACATCTGCAGACCAACTCAAACCCACAGATACATGTTGATATTAAGAATGATGTCATATATATTGATGTTAGTCCAATATGGATTTCCAATATTCACATATATTGACATATAGTTTTACATTTTAATAATTGTTTTATCTATTTACAATATTGATTTAATGTTATTTTGTAAGAAAATATTGACAATAATTAACTTCAAAATGCTGTGTCTGTCCCTCGAGGGGCAATTTGAAGCAAGTGAAACACAAGTACACACATGAAAATCATCAAAATATGAAATATGACATCACAAATGATAAACATGTTGGAGTCTATTTCTCTATCTCCGTCCATCTCCGTAACTTCAAATTCTTTAGTTTTGTCTGCACACAATAACAGAGTCAATAAAACAGATTAGCCACCAAATCCGACCTCATAATCTGACATCCGAGGTAGACGCAGGTAGACGCTGCGACTCTTCCTCACAGTAGTTTCAGTTTATATTTATGTATCAAATGGTAAAAAAAAGAAAAAAAAAGATAATACCACACTTTCAAGTCCCTTATCTGGATGTTCCAGGCTAAACATGCGGGCGAAACCTTCGCGGCGGGCCCGGATAAGATGATCCACAACCAAAATGTGAACATCCCACCGACCACGCACCTCATCGAGAACCTGGAGCCTCACAGCCTCTACGCTGTCAGGGTGGCCTGTCACAGCAGCCAGGGCCCGTCTGAGTGGTCGGACTGGGTGGAGCTACGCACGCTGGAAGGAGGTGAGAAGCTTTCGAGTGAAGAGACGTTTGTTTTCAACGTGCATGTCTTGTTCTTGCGTGTATTTGCATTTGAACAAATGTATTTCAAAGTGGTTTTAGTGTTTTTTTTTACATATCTGAGACAAATCCTTTCGATGTATAGCCGTAAAAAGTTATGGCTTTGCAAGGCCTTCATTTAACTTTTTTTTATTGTTATGAGAAGTCAAAACTGTGACTTAAGTCGAAGTTTCAAGTCTGTAGACCTCATATTAACTTTCTTTAAATGTTTTGCTCATGCGGTGGTTAAAGGCGGCTGCGAGTATTTGTCATTTTAATCTTGTGTTGCAGCTGTGCTCCGATGTTTTCTTTTGCCTTGGGGCTGTTTGTTTGATTGTTTGCTATCTTGCTTAGAATCCAAGCTGTCATAAGCTCCCAAAAGACACCTACAGTCACCCTAAGGGGAGGGGGGGGGGGGGGGGGTTCAGTAGTCACAGTCATACTGTTTGACAGCTTAATGTAAGGGGGAAGGGGAATTCCTAATCACCAGGGGCTCTTAAGGCTCATTTTCAAGTGTTTACCCCAAGACGACGATGATTCAGATGTTTTTTTAGGTGATATTAACTCACTTCAGTTGTAATTTCGCAGAATGTTTTCCAGCTCGACTTCTGTGCGATAACAAGGAGTCATCGATTCAAGTTACAGTGAACTGTTAGTCATAATATGCCTTCCTGTTCTGCAGTCTGTGTTTATGAAGAACACCAGACACGAGTCACAGTGCCCCTGTGAACCCAGCTTTGAATGTAAACTCTTGAGGTAGAAGGCGGACTGGTATCGAAGAGACAGGGTAGGGTGGAGACAGAGACCGGGATGGGGGGGGGGGGGGGGGGAAGGAGGGAGGGCGGACGTTAAATTCTCCTGAAAGGCCTCAGTTAGGATCGCGGCACTCTATCCAAACTGTAATGCTAGGCTGCAGTGTGTTTGAGTTTAAAACTGAGGTGGGATTTTCCATGCCAGCTCATGCTGTCTCTATCCCTGGATGAATAGCAGTGGAAATAGCGTAAGAGGAGAGATATGCCATGGGAGGAATGATGGGGCTTTCCATAATGGAAGCTACTTATAATCTAAAAACACTTGAATGCAGCATTTCTCATGAAAAGAAAAAGGAGAAGGAGAAATATTGAAGTCCTTCTCGTAATGAAGAAGGACACATAGTGGTTTTGAGATATTTCGGCTACAAATATGATTTTCAACTTTCAGTTCTTTATTTTAAATAGTTGTAGGGAGCTCTGTTTCGTTTCAGTGGAAAAAAAAAAAAAAAAGCATGTTTTGCCAAAATTGTACAATTTCCCTTTGGACAATATTGTTCCACTTTTGTTCTGGCAGCTCTCTCTGCACTTGTCTTAATGAGTCAGAGGTTGAAAAAAAAGAAGAAAAAAAAAAAAGATAAGACTCAGCTGGTAGTCAGAGATAGTTCAGGAGGTACTGAAGGTCAAAGGGAGTGAGCGAGTGGAGAGGAGAGGTAGACTGCTAACAGCTCAGACAGATTTTCCATGTCTCTCTGCGGTCTCGGTGTCGAAGACTGTGACAAAACTCCCGAAAGGTCTTATTGTTTAAATCTTTCTGCTCCATTTGTTTCTCATTAATAAATTGTGCAATTATGTGCCGCGCTACAATGTCATCCTGGCACAGACATCCCCGTTTGCTGCTGCTCTGTCTCCTCCCTAGTTCTTACGTTTTTCACTTTTATTGCACTCTTCTCTTGCCAGCTCTTTTTCTTCTCATTCATCCTCCATTTCCTTCGAGTACACTGGGCTATTCTCCTCTTCCCTCATTTTCTAGCAATAGTCTTTTCCAACCTCAAATCCTTAAAAAAAACTATTCAATGAATGTATTTCCTGCAACTCCAAACTCCATTTTTTTCCCCCCCTACCGAATCCAGTCTTTCAGCTTCTCTGCTTCATCTCTCTCTTTTAACCCCTTCTTTTTTGACCTCAGATGACCTGTGATTTCTCCCTCCAGAGCACACAGCAAGGCACTGTGGGAAAAACAAAAAGAAAGAAGTGGGTTGACGGTGGGAGTAGGCAAGGAATGGATGGAAGAGCAGGGAAACAGGGGGAAGGGGGCGCTTTGAGAAAACACTCATTTTGCTATTTTCCCAAAGCCCACTATTTTCCCCGGAGGATGAGAGAATAGAGAGAGAGAGAGAGAGAGGGGGGGGGCGGCTGGACGGTGGGAGAGGAAGCGAATCGACCCATGTCACCCTCCTAATCCTAAAGCTGCAATGAGATTATGTTCTACATACCCGTTCTGTAAATGCAGTTTCCTTTCACATCCTAAAATAACTCTAGAAACGCATCCATCCAAAACTAACAAGCAAACAAACAGCACGATCAACATTCGACGGGCTCACACCGCGTTTCACATTAGTCTGTTACACTGAAAAGGCACCAAAGAGACTCCTGTCCCTGCTCCGGTTCCCTCTGCACATCTGTTTCATCACATCTGTTTGTACCCCCTTAAAATAAATTTAATGCTGAATTGCAGAACACTCAAACTTCTGATGAAAGTGAGTCATGACAACGTGGCAGCGCACGCAAATGTGTTACATTTGATCTAGTTTAATAGGCGTGTCACATTTGATCCGGTTTAATAGGCCTACTACTGTCAGCAAATTGCAACCACGACCATTAAACAATCTCATTCGCCGGAGACGGACAAACAATCTGTTCCGCTGTAAAAAAAAAAAAAAAAAATTTAAACAACTTGGATGTCCGGAGCATTTTTGACGATACTAATATTTATTCCTCGACTGATCTCGGAAACATGTTTCCTGTATAGTGCTGAATTTGTTTTCGTTTATGGGGAACAGACTCTCAGCGGGTCTCGGGGCTATGACTCAATTTTTTTGGCTTGAGGATGACCCTTTTCCATCCATGTGTTTGACCCACGCAGAGGCTTGAGAGGACGTAGATGAAGCCTACGGAGAGAAACGGGGGTAACCGCCCTGCCTTCAAACCCGTGTTTAAACGTTTCTGAGCGGGGTTATGTGACACCTCTTCGTAAATAGCAGCGCACAACAGGATGTGAAACAGTAGTCTGCCATGGGTACAGATGTTAACCTCTGCTGTTGTGAACTAATTGTGTCTCGCAAGTGTTTTTTTTTTTTTCTCAGCCTCTTGCCAAGCCTGGGTTGCTTTCATGTGGAAGACAAAGTAACAACATAAGGTCCTTTTTTTTTTTTCTTTCCCACTTTAGTTTCTGCATTTGTAGAAAACGATACCAGCACACATCTCGTTTTTTTAAGTTTTCCTTTTGAAACTTCCCAAAATCTTGCAACCGGAGTTGTTTTTTTTTTTTCCCCAAAGTTTTTACGTCAACAGTCACCATCTCTGCTCGCTTGAACTCATAGCTGCATGAAAAGAGAGGCATTACCACAGAGAGGGCAGCGAGGGAGAAGAAAACTTGGAAAGAGGGAGATGTAATCATGTAGAACGGGAGGCGGGGAGAAAGAAAAGAAAATGAGGAGGGGAGGGGAAGTGAGAAAGCGAGCGCGGCCGGGCAATAAGGAAGTGGAGAAAGAGGCAGAGAGAGAGACTAATGGATGACGGAGTATAGGTGGAGACGAACTGCTGGAACAAACTTGACTTGGAGGTTGTTTTTGTTGCTGCTGGCAAGCAGAAGGGGGACCACATGTGGAAACAATCATCCGCCAAACGCTTCCTGATAACATCATCCATAGGCTAGGCCATGTTTCCCAAACTCACACTGACTTTTGTGTGTGTGTGTGTGTGTGTGTGTGTGTGTGTGTGTGTGTGTTAGTGTAGGCGTTTGATGGTGTCCAGCTAGTTTGTATGACTTTGTAAGCCTTAACTCAAACGCCCACAAAGGAAATAAGCAGTGTCGTCTCCTTGCGAAAAGGTTCTTGGATTTATGTGCTATACAGAGCATTAATAACAACATACACATACACACACATACACACACACACACACACACACACTCACACATTCCTCACACTATTTCTAGCATGTTATTTAACTAGGGTTTTTTTTTCTCCACTGGGTATTTCTGCTGCCAGCAGCCTTTTTCACTCTCTACTCCAGAAGGCCAGGAAAGAAAAGGGCAGGGTCCAGAGAATAAAAGAAAAAAAAAAAATAGGGATTGGGACTGCCGAGACTGGACAGTGTGAAGGAGGGAGAAACAGACCAGATCCATCTGTGTTCCCCCGACCATGCTGGGACAGAGAGAGTGCAGTGGCTTCTGATCCCAGCTAATTGCCCCTCTCTGTTGTACCCTTAGGTAGCCATTTTTTTTTGTCCTAATAAATCTGAATTCTCTACATTCTCTGACATCTTCCCTTTCCAGCTGTTGTAGTTATCCACACCCTAGAGGCTCCAGGCTGTCAAAACAACACACGCCTGGCTAACTCCCAGCCCACTGGCCCCCGGCCCACAGGGCTCATAGTCGGGAGCGCTGCCGGCTCCTCATTCATACCCAACATCTTTTGACACATATGCCACCGCACCCTGGAGCTACATGCTTACCAAGTCTTACAGCAACTCAACAAGTAATAAGTCATGTAGCTGTGTGAAAAGTCAAATGTCTTTAATTACAAGTTGTTGGGTTTTTTTTTTTCTTCCAGTGCCTGAAAACCCACCAGTTAACGTGACAGCGGGGCTGAATGGGACAGAGGTGCTACTTGCGTGGGAGGAGCCTCCAGGGAAGCTGAATGGAGAACTACGGGGGTACATGGTGGAGTACAAGACACCTTCCACGCAGCAGGTCAGTCCAGGACACTCACAACTCATAATGTGAGGTCGTCATGGTTTCCAGCGTTGTTCGTGTCATTTAGATCGATACCGACACATATCCAGTCAGCTTGGTACTGACAGTCTCCCTCTTTTCTTTTTTGTTGACAGCTTGTCGTGGATACCGGATTGAGCACAGAGCTGTCAATCAATCTGTCCGTCCCTTTGTCCAATGTGTCTTTTCGAGTGTGCGCCTATACAGGGGCGGGGCAAGGACCTTGGACCCCCATACAGATCCTGACACTCGTCGCTCCCGGTGAGTGACAAGAAGTGTCAAAACTGAAAGCATTGGAAAATAACATTCTTTTTTAGGGGTTACATTTAAAAAAAAAATGATTTCTGAAGTAGATTATTTAAGATTCATGCATTCAATCCATTAATTTTTTGAGGAATCTTCAAAACTTGTAAGCAATAGTTAGATTTTGTCTTACAACTTCAGTAGCATTTCATATTGATCCTAATCAGTTTCATTTCATTTTAATTCTTCTTGTTTTTGGTTTCACAAAAATAAGATGTTGTTTTTTCTCGTGAGAGTCAAAATATTAACCTGAGTTCTGCTTTTTTTTTTTTTTCATTCTAGCAGAAATGGAGGAATTTAGAGGTGAGTAACGACCAGCTTCACGTGCAAACCTACACACATGCACTACTATGACCTTTCAAAGTGGGACAAAATGACACGGTAACAGTGGAAGTGAGCTCACAGCGGGGTTTTTTTTTTCTAGCACAGGACTTCTCTTTCTTACATTCTCAGTCATCATGAGCCTGATAGTTCCTTCCTGTGTATCACAGAAAAAAAAAGGAAGGAAGAGAAAAAAAAAAAAGAGAAAAAAGAGGATCTCAGAGACGGGAAAGGGGAAGAGGGGTGTTGGGGGGGTGAATGAGGAGACGCATCATAAATATTTATATCAGGCAGGAACAGTGTAGCATCTTTGTTTGCTTAGTCTAATAGAGCCAGACAGACAATTCAAACAACAAGAATGGGAGATAAAAAGAGAAGAAGAGGCAGGGAAAGTTGGGGGAGGATGACTGTGAATGGGAGGAAAAGTGGGAAAAACAATGGCAGGGTTTAGCAGTGGCTTGTTGGTTTGCTGCAATTAAATCTCATGTGAACAATGAGGGAGATAAAGTAGATATTTTAAGAATGAGGAACAAAAAGCGTATTTAGAGTAAAGAGTAGAAATGATAAGGTTTTAGCTCGACAAATACGGAGGGCAGGGATGATGTCACTGCACCGATCTGACCGGTTGAAACATATTTTTCCTCACATGATGTAAGGGATGATGTAAGGCACCACAAAAGTGACAGTAATAGGATATCTATCAAGTAAAGCTGAATAAATCGATGAATAATACAGCTGTGGATATTTCTTTACCTTCACTTAATAAGAGAAATCACAACTTAATTGCTGTTTTTTTTTTTTCGTCCCTGTTCTCACGCCTCCCTTCCTTCCCTCAGGTCTGTCATCACCTCCGGCCTTTTCCTGGCACTGGTGGTACGTAGTGATGGCCATCGCCGGAGCCGTGTCCATCGCTGTGCTCATGGCTGTTTACGTGGCCAAGCTGCGGCACAAGGAGACGCGTTTCGGGTGCGTAGGCTGTTAATGCTCCTCGTGGGTGAAAGGGAGGGGACTCGATAGCTGTGCCAAACCAAAAAAGCTACAGTTTTTTGGGTTTTTTTTTTTTTTTTTTCAACTTCTGCGTCACTCCTGCATGCATTCTGTAGCATTTGGATGAGTTAGAAGACATCTGTTTTGAAAAGACCCACAGCCCGTGTTATGAATTATGGAGCAATGCCATGCTTTCAGCTGTGTTTACGCATCTGTGTGAGTGACCTCCCGCTGTGTTTTTTTACCCCGTTTTTACTCCTTATGCTTTCGCAGAGAGGCGTTCGAGCCCATGATGGAGAGCGGGGAGCTGGTGGTCAGGTACCGCGCCCGCCGCACCTACAGCCGCAGGACCACAGAAGCAACACGTGAGTTCCTCCCTCTGCCTCCGCATGCTACTCAGAAACACGACACTTCACGCTTCACCTTGTCAGCGCCGACTGTCCCTACAGCGGTAAGAGACGTGAGTGTCTCTCAGCATGCCCAAACGGGTCTCTGTCCCCAGGATAGATAGCGATACAAAAAAAAAGCTGTATAATAGCGTCTCCTCTCATGCCCTGGGCCTGGATCCAACAGTTCCGACGAAGGAAATCTTTGGCTGTAATGACACACAATGACAGCTCTATACTTTTACGTTTCAAGCAAGGATGCACGTCCTCTGTTTGTTTGCTTTGATCAAAAGGCAAGAACGCGAACAGCTAAGGGTTAAGTCGTTTCCCGCAGCTGTGAAAACAGCCCAGGAGTGTCCAGTCAGCTGACATTCCCCACGACAACACTGCGCTCCTTATGCTATAATAATGTAATCTTTCTATAATCATATCAGTTAGATGTACAGTAAATCCATGAAGTTATGCTCTGCGCTCTCAGGCGTAAACAGCAGAGGGAAGTTTGGCTCGGGTACAGTTTAGTCATCTTGCTGAGAGAGTGACATGGGACGGGGGAAGGTGAAATCAAGATAACAACATATTGGGGAGGCCAAACATGTGGGAAAAGGGATACAATTACATCATGGAGAGAGTGACATGACGAACTTCTGCGAGGGATTATTTCAAACTTAAGCAAGCTGTAACAACAGACGATGAGCTGTTCAACTGCTCTGACTGGAGTGAGGAGGATCATCTGACCT
This sequence comes from Euthynnus affinis, assembly GCA_029490765.1. Classification (NCBI taxonomy): domain Eukaryota; kingdom Metazoa; phylum Chordata; class Actinopteri; order Scombriformes; family Scombridae; genus Euthynnus; species Euthynnus affinis. Next base: position 6,509,002 of record CM055845.1, read on the forward strand.
TCAGGGAGCTAAGTCCGAGCGTCAAGTCTCGTTCAGTCGGAGTGACAGCCTCAAACCAGTGGAACAGAAAGCATCAGATTGCAGTTGTCTGTGTGTTATCAGCAGCCAGCAGCCCCTGTGAATCCTCATGATTACAGACAGAGATATGCACCTGTAAACAGAGCGTACAGACTCAGATTTCACACAGCTGGGTCACATTCAAGTCCTGACATTGTCCCTGGTGTACGCGCAATATTTGTGTAGACCTCATACACAAGTCTCAGCTTGCCACAGCCACAAAGAGGCGAGGGGGAAAGGCAAAACTGGAGCAAAAAAAAAAAAGCCCCCCCCCCCCCTCCAAAAAAAGACCTTTTTTTTCATTCACTGAGTAAAATGAGATGAGCCAAGAGAAAGAGATGTGGAGATAATGTGTTCTGGAAGTGAATGGGGGAATGAAGGAAGGGCCAGATCGGAGGGATTTGGGCGGGATTTATGCTGCTAATGTTGACCAGTAATTCTGGCCAATTCTCAGGACGAAGTCGAACCCTGGGGCTTCTGTTATTGCATGCGTTGGCTAATAGCTGGTCACGCTAGCTTATGTTGGGACATGCCTGCGGACTGAGCACATTATTGCGCGACGCGTGGCAGATTGATGGCGTAGCAGCATCTGGAGGGGGATCTTCAAACATGTCATTGCCCTGCCATATCCTGACCCAGATGTGAAAGCGAGAGCTAACGTCTGTAGGCTGCTCGCCACCATGCCGCTCAGTGACAGCCAGCACGCTGAGAGGACTCGGAAATGTTTAAACCAGCTTCATATCTCTGACCTCATCTCCACACCTGAAAAAAAAAGCTCCATTACAGATCCATACAAAAGAGTTTTGTGTATGTTTGAAACAGGACAGGATATGTTTTCCATTATTACAGCTTTAAATGCTTTAATATTAGAACACAAAATTTTATTATTTTCGCATTAACAGAAAGATGAGAACTAAAAAAGATTGAATGCATTTTTGTATTTTGTTGAGTTTCACCAGAAAATGGATTGTGTCATTTCACTGACAGTCTTGTTTTCATTCTGATTTAAATCTGGCAGTGTTTATTAACACATTGTTTTTGGCCCTGTGTCGTGTATTGTGGTTTTGGAAAAGCAAGAGCGTCCACTTGGTACAATCTGTCTATTTTTCCTCTCTTTTCAGTGTTCTTCATTAAAGTTCAAACACCATTGAAATTCCTTTATTTTTTCCTCCTCAGTGAACAGCCTGGGCATCAGTGACGAGCTGAAGCAAAAGCTCCAAGATGTGATGGTGGACAGACATAAACTAACCCTTGGGAAAACCCTGGGAGAAGGTAGTGTGTGTGTTTTTTTGTTTTTTTTTAAACTGTGTCAGTTTCATTTCTGGCACAGCCTGAAGTTAATATGTAGAGTATCAGTTAAGACGCAGGGAGTGCCTGACAAACAGCAAAGACAAAGGCTTTTGTGAACACTTTTGTATCAGGGTTGGTGCACAGTCAGGACTTATCTCCCACAGCTCGCTTTCAACTTATCTCCGGTCATTTCCGTCTGATATTAAAAAGCTTCTGACCTTGAACAGTTTACAATGTGCTAACTTTATGTACGCTGTACGCTGCAAGTCAGTAGACTAACTACCCTTCACTAATGAATGAGACATCTAAACTTGTGTTTGTTTATGATTTAATTTCTGTCTTCAGGCGAGTTCGGCTCTGTGATGGAAGGGTTGCTGACTCAGGAGGAGTCGGTTCTCAAAGTCGCTGTCAAGACTATGAAGAGTAAGTAGACAGTTAAAGTACTCAGCAGTGACCACAATGAATCCCTTCATCTGAGGGAACACAAGCCATTTAACAGACAACCCCTAGGGTCAGAAATTAATGGGTGTTTGGGGGCAAAAATCTCAGTTTTTGATCAGAAAACAGACAAAGATGCAACTTGTAATATTGGCAGAAGAAAAAATCTGAGCCCACATAAACCATGGTGCCAAAGTAAAGACAGTTGTATGAAAACAGTTCACTGGGAAAAAGATGATTTTTTTTTTTTTTCTCATTTGGGAAAAACAGCTCCGCCCTCTTCAGTGAGACATTCTGCGAGTCTCAAGCTGTGGCGAAGAAGTTAAAACAAACTTAGTGGTTAAAACTGCTTGCATGAATTAATTAATAGTTTAATATATCCGCCCTCTGAAATAAAGGCTTATTTCTTTCTTACCGTACCCACTGAGCTATACAAAAACCACACGGCCTCACCTCTGTACCGTCTCCTCTCCAGTTGCCATCTGTACCCGCTCAGAGATGGAAGATTTTCTCCGTGAGGCCGCCTGCATGAAGGAGTTTGACCACCCCAATGTCATGAGGCTTCTAGGTGAGTTAAGGTTCATACCGCTTGGCGAGGCAAGACATTTTTTTCCTCACTTACCCCCTTAGTTTATCTGCCCTGGTTTTGAAATTTCAAAAGTTTCTGCCTGAAACAATGGGGATTAAAAAACTCAACAACAATGTGTCTTTCCATAAACAGCATCTCAGTTATTCAGGATAATCCACAAACCTCACTATCAACTGTTTTCTTTGGAAGAATTAGTCCCACTGAAACTGCATTTTTGTTGTAGTTTATTCAAAGTCACAGGGACATTGTTTCGGGAAAGACAAGTTGTTTTTGAATTGTGTAGCGGAGGCCACAGCATTAAGATATGTGTCTCTCTCGGAGAAGGATTTCTCAAAACCTGGGTAAACAAAAGCAAAACCTGCCTTTACTGGCCAAAAACCACTACAGGTATTTGGATTAACATTTTGGGATTATGAGTACAATTTTGTTACCCTCTGAATATACAGAGCATGTGTGAAGTCTATGTGTACGACACTAAGCCGAGGTGTTTTTACAGGTGTGTGCCTGCAGACTGTGGAGAGTGAAGGTTACCCCTCCCCTGTTGTCATCCTGCCCTACATGAAACACGGAGACCTGCACAGCTATCTGCTGTACTCGAGGCTCGGAGACTGTCCTGTGGTTAGTCTGATTGCATATTATGAAAGTCAGCAAAACGCGCACACATGTACACACTCAGCCACTTATGCAGACGTACACTCCACACAATTTAACAACTTAATGGGTTCAGGGTTTAGAAGTTCACATTAATGTCTGTCAGCAAAACAGGATCGAAAGGTCATATAGATGTAGAGTATTTGTTACAGTCAGTCCCCAGCCACGCCCCTTTGGCAGCACGTACCCTCTGAGATCATAAAAACACAAGATATGTGTACGTTGTTGCTATCTGCAGCTTTACTTATTAACGGATGAAGTGTTTTTTGGAATGGAGAAGTGCTATACGCAGTGAGTCTCTGAAGAGCCGGATTGAGAAACACAAGCCTAATCAAAACAAGATTCCCCACAAAATGTTGAAACATCCATGCGTTCGGCAAACATTCAAGAAACACAGTGGTGCTGAACCCTATCCTTCCCACAGGAGTAGGCTGTTAGTATGTGGAGCAGAGAGCACTCAGTTCAGATTGATTACAGGTCATTACACAGATAGGCTGTAGTGCCCTCTACTGTTCCAAAAATACACGTCAGCCGTGGTGGATGTGTGTGGATAAACCCTTTTTTTTTTCTCTCTCTGTGTTGTCCTATAGTACCTCCCGTCTCAAATGCTGGTAAAGTTCATGACAGATATCGCCCGAGGAATGGAATACCTCAGCAATAAGAATTTCATCCACAGAGACCTCGCGGCTCGCAACTGCATGTAAGCGCAATATCTGCTTCTGTTTTTCACTCTCTCAGTTCCTTTATGTGTTCTCGTTTGGTTCGTCGCTTTCCTTTTTTTAACCTTCTGCGAAAAGGCTTCTTCAGCCTTTTAAAAAAAAACAACTAAAATTCTTAAAGACCAAGAGACTGAGCTCAAAGGAAAATCCAAAGCTAATCAAAGGAAACAGATTGCACTCTCTCAAGGGCAATAATAGATAATTAAATATACAATGCATCATTTTTCATAAGATGATCATATGTTTTGCATGTAAAATCTTAATAGCTGTTAAATATATGTAGTGGCTCAAAAAAGTTTAAGTGCAAGTTCCTCACAGCTGTACATACATACAGCACTCCAGTAAATGTGCTTTGTTACTTCTTGAATGCCCCCTTTTCTGCCAAAAACAGCTCTGTAACACTGGTTTCTCTGTTTCAGGCTGAACGAGAATATGAACGTATGCGTGGCCGACTTCGGCCTCTCCAAGAAGATCTACAATGGAGACTACTACAGGCAGGGACGGATCTCCAAAATGCCTGTCAAATGGATTGCAATCGAAAGCCTGGCTGACCGCGTCTACACCACAAAGAGCGATGTGGTTAGTTCACCACCTGTGTGCTTCTGTCATTGTGTCTGTGTGTGTGTGTGTGTGTGTGTACTTGTATTAGTGCCATTTTGGGGACACAAATCTGCTCACCTGCCATCTGGGGACCTAAAAGGCTGGTCCCCACAAGGTTGACCATTTGTTGAAGGCTTCAAAATCTGTCTGTTCAGTATTATAAAAAGACTTGATTCTAAAAGGTTTGTAGTTTTCCTTAAGTGCAGCAAAGGGCAGCTTTGGTTATCCTAAATTCATTCAGATTCTTCCAGAGGTGATAAATTAGTATCAAAGAATCAAAAAAGCTTTTCAAATCACTGCTGCAGCTTAATCCACTTCTCTATATCACTGTTTATATTGTACCATGTGTATTTTAGCCTATGTTATCCACATTTTGGCACAACTAAAAAGTAGTGGTTTGAGAAGTCTTGATGTTTTCTGTCAGTGGTAACTATTAGATTTGATCTCTTCTAGGGAAGAAATAACTGTACAAACTTCTCACAGCCACCTTTCATGTCTACTGGTGGTGAGTGTTTGGTCGTAAAAAGTAGATTTGGGCGACTACAGCGTTAAGTTTACCGTAATGTTATAGGGATATGTAGAGATATTAACTGTAACAGCTGGTATATTATTGCTTGTATGTTGGTGGGGCCCTGGTGTTCAAGCGTTAAAAAGTTGTACATTCTTTAGTAACTCGTGGATAAAGGGGGATTCTCGGAAAGCTTAGACACACATAGCAGTTTTATTTCCATTGGCACTGTTTGACCAGCGCAGATTCATGTTTGAGTAGTGTGGCAAGGTGTGTAAAACCTAAAGGACTTAAAATTCCTCAACCCTTTCCCTCTCTATCTCTTTCTCTCCATTTCACACTCTCTCATGTCCTCCTCTCTCTCTCTCTCTCTCTCTTAGTGGTCGTTTGGAGTCACCATGTGGGAGATCGCCACGCGGGGCCAGACGCCGTACCCTGGGGTTGAAAACAGTGAGATTTATGATTACTTGAGACAGGGTAACCGTCTCAAACAGCCTCCAGACTGTCTGGACAGCATGTGAGTGTCTGCTCCTTCACTGTACATTCCTCACAAAACACACTCAGCTAATGATGAAATACCTTCTCTCCTGATTTGAAATGCCTTTTTTTTTTTTTTTTTCTATAAAGCAATCACGGCTAATGGCCAAAAACAGTTCCAGTCTATCTGCTTTTCAAGAGGCTGAGATGGCGTTTCGAATATTTTCCAAGTTGCTTAAAGATTCTTTGATAAACATGCCTTTACTAAACCGTTTATATAAATAGATATCCTCCATTTGGATAGCTGGAACCCTGTATCAAATTAAAAAACATTCATCAAAATTGTTAAATAGCATTTTGGAAAGCAGATTATCTCTTGATTTTCAGGTAATGCATTATTTTATAGGCACCATCATTTCTTAAGAACACCCCCCAAAAAATCTTAGTTGTATTTAATGATAAAATAGTTAAAGAGAAAATAGTAGAGATAGAATTTCATTTAAAATGTGTTGTTTGTATCTTAATTATCTATCATAATATCCTGAAAAACTGACAGAGATCTATTTAAGTCAAGTTTGTGAGTCCTTTCCAGCAAATGTCTTAAGGATTTTACACAATATGCTGTAAATATCTGTTCATTTCTGGTCAATTATTGGAAACTGTTAAAGGAAAATTTACTGATTTTCACATGTAATCATTACTTATACAAATTAACGTGTCATTTTTCTCTCCAGCTATTCCCTGATGTTCTCCTGCTGGCTGCTGAGCCCGAAGGATCGCCCATCTTTTGAGTCCCTGCGCTGTGAGCTGGAAAAGGCCCTTGAGGATCTGCCAGACACCCAGGATCCAGACGAGATCTTGTACGTCAACATGGACGAGTCCTCCATGGAGCTCGGGGCTGTCGGAGGCCGTGACCCCATTGGAGGGCCGTCCCCTCTCTGCCTGAAGGGCCTGGACTCTGTGACCACGGTGGAGGTCCACCACCCCAATCGCTACGTCCTCTGTCCGCAACACGAAACCAACCGTGCCCTCTCTGACTCCCTGGAGAGTCTGGACATGCCAGTGTCTTCCTCCACGGCCACGCTGCCTCTACAACCGTCCTGCCGCTCCACTCCCAACCCCACCCCAGCTCCGCCCCCGACTGTAGAGCTGCTGGATGACAGGGAAGCGTCCAGGAAAATGCCCTGGCAGTGATGGATTCACTCTTTTAAAAAAAAATGACAAGACTGGTCACTGCCAAAGTGCGCCGTCCTTTCACCCCAGTCAGAGAACTAGATCCAGCCTGTTCCTTCTGACTGTAAGAAACCGAATGTGCCCATGTAAATACTTTGCACAAATACACTCATACACACACACACACACACAGCCGAAGGCATTCCAAGGAAGTGAAGGATTGGGGTTATTTCCTTTGTCAAGCCCCCTCTCTTCTAAAATGAGTGTAATGTGTGATTGCTGTACCAGGAGGAAGACTGTTACCAGTGGATTTAAGGCACGCATACTGCAGCACAATCAGAGAAAGAATAAAATTCCCAGTCGTTACAGCAATAACATGCCACCTCTACCCCAACCATCTGTTTGCAGCAGAGTGACCTCCTCCACACGATTAAGCTAAAGCGAAAATAAATAAATAAATAAAAAAAGCAACCGTCTCCTTGAAACCAGTTCACACACTGCCAGACTTGATATACAACCGAATAAACTCAGGAGCTTGAACTTTCCAGTGAGAGGAAATAAGTAAGTGCTAACACGGAGGACTCACCAACTGAGGAAAGAGAAACCCCACCCAACACTTGATCCAAACTTACTCATGGCTCGGTGGAAAAGACAGGAAGAAGCAGCTGTGTCTCTTTCCCTCGACTAATCATCTGATGAAGACAACTGGCTGCTTTAAGGCTACATTACAGGTTCATGAGGGACAGAAGAAAGATTTTTTGGGGCTAAAATCACCATTATTACTGTTATTTGGCAAAATCCTTTTTTGGAAATCTTGCTTTGAAATCTTGCTTTTGAAGGGTGTCATAACTTTGAAGATGGTAGAATTTTCTTTTCTCGTAGAAAATCTTTAATTTAAGTTCACCATACCTGAAGTTATAAGTAATTTTGCCCGTTAGCAATTGAATAAAAATTATGAATTTTAAAAAAAACAGAACCAAAATTTTACAAAGAAAATGAAAATCCACTGCCAGCTTCAGAGACTCTTTGTGTAGCTGTTTTTTCTTCTTCTTTTTTTCTTCTCGCTTATTCGTTTACTACCTACAGTAGTTTTTGTATAAAAGCCTAATGTAGCTCTAACAAGGCCCTGCATCTTCTCCAGGGGTTTTTTTTACTGCTGGTTGTGCATGAAGCACCGTGAGCCATTTCGCAGTTCACATGAGGCACTCTTTCCTCACTGACAGGCGAGGCACCTGTGCAAGTCCTGATTCATCTTTGACATAACTCAGGAACCTGAGACTGTTCAACAGGGACAGAGGTGCTGGTCAAATCAAGAGAGTACTAATAATCAGAGGAAGGTGGACAGACTGAGGGTAGGTACGGGCATGACGGAGTTACCCAAAGCAAATGGCAGGATAAGCTCCTCACCTTTGCTTTTGGCTCAAGCACAGTGTTATTACACAATTTGTAATTTTTGTATGCTGTTTTTTTTTTGTTTTTTTTTTTGTATTTCTACAACTTTGCACTAATGTTTTTATATCAATGTATGTTTGTTTATAGTTTGTGTATCTTTTATGCTTTTCAAATGACTTTCTGTACATTCTGAGTCATCCTTTAGACGCCTCTCATGAAATCTGTTCACAAGTAACAATTTGCATTATTCATAAAGGCAAGACAACACGGTCTGTGAAAACATTACAGGGGCGTTTAATTCCATTTCGATGGAGTGTTTTCCATAAATGAGCAAAGACTGGTAGACCGGGAAACATGACTAATCTCATCATCTTACATCATCCTGCCACTCTTATTCTGAGATATTTTTGTTTCTTGAGGTTTAGCTCTGTAAATAGAAGTCTGTTACCAGCAGAGTCAAGTAGGATACAGAAAACAGTAACTGAAAACTGAATAGGAGTGAAGATCACCTTAATCCTCCGCTTTGAGGAAGATCACCAGCTGCAACTTTGCATCATGCATGCACTTATTTATATATACAATATATATATATTTGCTTTAATTCATAATTTTATCATTGGAATGGACGTGACCATATTCCAACACACGTTTTGGGAGAACAAAATTTGTTTAGATGAGATGTTTTTTCAGTTGTATACATCAATGGTACTTATATATAAAACAGTATACAAGTGTACATTTCTTAAATACGTTCGGTACTGTATCTGCATTGTTTTGACTGAGGCACTGGTCCAATTTGGTTTATATGAATATCTCACCAATTTGAATGCAGGTACACTTACTGTATTATTCTGTGTTTGCTACCTTTTTGGTTTTGAACAAAAAGAAAAAAAAAAACAAACTGTTCTTCCAAACAGATTCAAGCATGAGCTGAAATTTCTTCTTTGTGATTATACTCAGTTTAAATCTCAGAATTTCACAATTTTTTACCAAGTGCCTTCAAAGAGCCAGTATTTTTGCATTACAGTAGATTTGTGTGTTGTAATTCTCCTGGTGTGTTGAATTGGGAGAGGACTGTATTACTGCCTTTATTTTGTCACTGTCATTGATTTGTAAACAAATTTTTATACAATACCTACAGTATTTTGTATAAGAAATAAATCTGTTAATTCTTGAAAGAGCTTTGATGCGGTCAGTATTAATCTCATCCATCCATACAGCTGATAATGAGGTAAAGTTTTGTCTTTTTGATATTTACGATCACACAGCAGGAAGATTATGAACAAAGCAGGGGTCGACACATCTGCAGAAATATCACCCGACACGTAAGAAGCACATGAAATAGTTGAATAATGTAGAGAATGAATACTTTAATGTGTAAGTGTGTGTGTTGTTTCAGAAGTGAACGTAGGAGATCTGCACATCGCCTTCTATCTCCAGCATGTCGATCTCGTTAAAGGACCGGTAGCGGTGAGGGAAATTGAACAAGTGCTGCCCGTTCACAAAGACTTTAAATCTCTGGTTCCCGCAGCGAATTGACATCTGAGGAACAAAGAGACAGCCATAGTTAGTCAAAACAATGCAGACAACACTTACAACACCTAAATCACGTAGAAATTAATTATGAAAGGAAAATATGATGAATGAATAACAGATACTACTTACATCAAAGTACTGTCCCTCCATGAAGGGGTTCATGCTGAGCTCTCTCTCCTCTTGACCCCACTCACCTCCGATCATGCTGTTTCTCACCACGTACCCTTCACTCACTCTGGGGTTCAAGTGGAAGGCGATGTCCCGAGATCTGCTCGACATGAAGTTGATGCATATGCTGCAACACAAGAGACCCGGGACTGTCTGTTAGCATGCACATACCACCTTATACTGATGTATGCACACACACACACTCAGAAACACACCTCTCTGCTCCATAGGTCACCATGCCTCTGATGATGACGGTCCTCTTAGGGTACATCCCTCCTGGGATCATGTCGGAGTAGGGGATGGGCTTTAATCACACAGCAAAGACAAAATATGACATTAAACATAATAAAAAAAAGACTTAATAGCAACACACATGGCCGCTGTGAGGTTACTGGAGAGATAACTTCTATATCCTACTGGGTCAAAACATGTGACGCTTGTCCTGAGGAATGTGTATGTTACCTAACTCAAGAGTGCTTCCACCGTGCAGTGGCCATTTTAGGACATAGACTCAGTTTGTCAGGCTCAGCTCAGCTTTAAACTGTACTTTATCTGTGTCACAGCTGCACTTAGGCTGCGTTTAGCTAAATGCAAATACAGTCGTGCTGACATTAACCATGTTAACATGCTCTCAGTTACTAAGTAGAATAAAAAAATACAATTTCTAAGTTGTTATCTTCCCCACTTTGTTCTTGTGTTAATTGTTCTGCTCCCTCTTGGTATAAAAAAAAAAAAACAGTAATTCTTTTTTTAAGTTAATCATGACACCCGTTAACAAATAAAATGATCATTTCATTGTAATTCCTTAGCTACTAAATTCTTAATTGAAATGATTTACAGGAAGTGATAGTTTGAGGAATTTAATGTATTGCACTTCCTCTGTAGAGGGAAGTAAACACTAATTAATATATTCAGGTTAACTGTCATGTTCAAAAGTCAAGTGACCACAATGATACGATGAAGGTGAGGCTACTTTTCAGTAGCTTCAACTAAACAAATTTAAAGGACCAGTGTGTAGGATTTAGTGGCATCTAGCAGTGAGGTTGGAGATGCAGCCAACTGAATATCCCTCTCCTTCCAAGCATGTAGGAAAACCTACAGTGGGCCAAGTTTTTCCCAGGACGGTGAAGTCATGTCCTGCCCTACTCTGATTAGAAGTGTGGGCAGAGTAAGACAGGTCACGACTTCGTCATCATGGGAAAACAAATATTGCACATAGGGGCCGTGAAACTTGTTGAAAACTTGAAAGGCCCTCTCTAGAGTCAGTGTTTGGTTTGTCCATTCTGGGCTACTGTAGAAACATGGCGGAGCAACATGGCCGGCTCAGTGGAAGAGGACAAAGGGTTCATTCTAAAGTAACGAAAACACGATGATTCTTATTTTTAGGTGATTATACACTAATTAAAAAATACTTAATAAACTCTACACACTGCACCTTTAAAGCTAAGAAACATGATAACAAAGTGTATCAATACATAACATGATTATGATACAGCAAAAGAATATTAACAAACACTGTTAGTCTGATTTCACGAATCCATCGACGCTATTTTTACGAATTTTAATTCTTATTGCAGTTCTGTTTTGCAGCCACTGGAGGGCAGCAAACACTGACGGTTAAAAACACAGGTCAACTGTCATCTCGCCTAATGTCAAGGCAGACATAACCGCATAGTTACACAGTATCAGTATCCAAATAGTGCAGAGACGCAATCGACCTTTCAAAACACCAAAACCGAGTGACCACTGCGAACAAGGCCTCAGAATAAGTGATTGTCAGTCAGTTTCAATGAGTGTATCCTCTCCAGAGAGTGGAACATATTTTACTCACAGGGTTGTAGACTGGCTGCCCACCCATGCTCTGTAATAAGATGAATAGATATAAGATTTAAGGATGAAAATATCACATCTACATAGAGACGATGTTGACTTTATGGATGTGTAATCATGCAGTATTCTCACCGGCAGGTTTGATCCTGGGAATCCTCCCTGACACAAGGAAGAAAAAACAATTTGCACAAATTTGATGCCAAAGTCTGATGATTACATATTCACTTTTATATTGAACATCAATATCAACTAGTTTAGTTTTATATAAAGCAATCAAGCGTACAAAAAAAATATAATATGGAAAATAAAATTGTTTCATACCCCCATACCACCTCCCATGCCTCCTGGATATCCACCCTGTGATGAAACAAATATTAATAAATAAATATAATATAATAAAGGAATTTGAGAATGATCTGGACTCTGATGATTAGAAATGAAAGTATTTATTTATAGTAACTCTTACCCCCATTCCACCTGCTGGACATCCACCCTGTATTGAGACAAATGGTAAGTTTTGTTCTGCGATTTATGAGCTAAACGTCTTCTTCTGTATTTTAGATGTGTTTCTAAAAGATATAATATTAATAAATGAATCTGAGCATGATTGATCTAGATTCTGATGAAGATTAGAAATGAAAGTATTTAATTATAGTAACTCTTACCCCCATTTCACCTCCTGGATATCCACCCTGTATTGAGATAAATGGTAAGTTTTATTCTGTGATTTATTAGCTTAATTTCTTCTTCTGTACTTTAGACGCGTTTGTAATTGACACATTATAAAATAAAGGAATTTGAGCATGATCTGGACTCTGATGAAGATTAGAAATTAAAGTATTTATTTATAGTAACTCTTACCCCCATTCCACCTGCTGGATATCCACCCTGTATTGAGACAAATGGTAAGTTTTAAATCTGTGATTTATTAGCTTAATTTCTTCTTCTGTACTTTAAACATGGTTGTGATAGATGTAATATAAATAAAGGACTTTGGGAATGGTCTGGGCTCTGATGAAGGTTAGATATGAGAGTATTTATTTATAGTAACTCTTACCCCCATTCCACCTCCTGGATAGCATCCCTGTAGAAAGGTGGTGAACATGTTAAATGCTGCTTAATGCTCTTATTTATTTAGTATTTTAGGATTCTTGTCATGAACAATAAAGGCCTCTTTAATGTACTTACTCCCATTTCACCTCCCATACCACCTCCCATGCCACCTGGGTATCCTCCCTGAAAAAAACAGTAAGAAGAAGCAAAGGTTTGTGAAAATACATCTCATAATATTTTACTATATTTCCAGAACTTTTCAAAGGAAACCACATTAAAGGACAACGAACACCAACAGGACTAACATACCCCCATTCCTCCTGGATATCCTCCCTGTTTGAGAGAGCATGAACATGTTAAACACTGTGCAATCCTGCATTAAATTAAATGTTTAAACCTCAAAATTATTAATGGCCTGACATGATTAAAGGTACTTACTCCCATGCCTCCTCCCATTCCTCCTCCCATTCCTCCGCCCATTCCTCCGCCCATGCCTCCTGCCATTCCACCCTAAAAAAGACCAAACATTGACATTGACTTGTCACAGGAGATTTCACAGGATTTCACAGGAGAGTAAATAAAGCTGTTATCTGCTATCAAAACAAATTGATAAGGCGATAAAGGAGTATCTTGCAAGGGTAAGGGTCAGGTTATATCAGCACAGTATTCTCTAAGTAATGACAAACCCTTTTTAGAAAGTCATAATGGGAGTAATGTTAAGATTTTTTTTTAAAAAAAAGAGGGAAATAATGGGGTATTCTAATGCTTTCTTATTTTCTAAAGGTGAAACATTACCTGAAAACACTGCTGGTGCTGCTATATTATATATACCTACAGTCAACTCCATGACAAATCCTCTGACTGCTACCTAATAACACCCTGACAGCCTAGAAACCACTAATAATACCTTAGCAACCATTGGTAATTGCCTACAGGAGCGGCAAGATATGATTTTTTTTTTTTTATTCCAATGAGGTTCCAGCGAAGCAATAAACATTTTAAACAAATTTATATTAAGCAAGCACAACCGTATTCTAAATGCAATACGACATTGACTGTTTTTCTTATTCCCATTCCTCTAGGATACCTGTTCACACCACCTCGAGCACCCTGACACAAAAGCAATCATCCGTCCATGATTTATTACTTGGGGCTCTAAAATGTAATTTCTTTCCACGAGGAAGCATAAAGCTGAAAGATTCAGTGACTGGACGTCTCACCCCGATGATATTAATGGTCTGGATGGAAACATCTCCTCCAATCTGCATTGCACGCACTCTGTCCATAGGGATACGGTGTTCGTATGTGTGGAAGTCGTTCCCCCTGACTTTGATCTGCAGCAGAATAATGTTAAATGTAAAGCAGAGTGTGTCATGGCACTGTCAACATCGATCCAGTAATAAATAATTATCTTTAGTCTGTTTAAGGAAAGTTATGTTCATCTTGCAACATTCAAATTAGCAATAAGACTGCAGCAAATCAAATGTGTATGTGGACTTGTAACTTCTGTCTGGTCTGACCGTGTAGCCCTGCGAAGTTGCCAAGATGACCATTTCAAAGGGCTCGCCCTTGGAGAAGGGCATATCACGGATCTTCTCCTCCTCGTTCCAGGCGTCATCCTGGCGAGTGTTGAAGACCACTTTGTCCCAGCCGTCAAAGCGAGGGTTGAAGTGGAGGGCGATATCGCTGGACTCATACTCTCCACATAGCAGGTTGATGAAAAACCTGACAAAAGCGACAGCAGGAAAAAACCAGACACATTATATCCCTGAATCCTGGAGTGACTGATAAGTTAGTTTAGTGTTAGAAAACAGGAGAAATGCAAACAGCACAGGTGGGGCCAAGTCTTCCCAAATGAAAGCAAAAGATCTCATGATACAGTCAGGTATGTGCAGTGTTTGCTTTGTCTGCTAATGGCCTGTAAAAGTACCTTGGCCAACTCAGATACTACTATTTTGAGAAGGGGAGGGATGATGTCTGCTTTGATATCCATGAGTGAAAAGAAACCTGCCCCACCCTGTGTGAGATTACACAATGTGTAGCCTGTTATCAAAAGGGTTTACAGTTACTTTCATGGAAACCTCTCAAACAATATGAGCTGAACAAACAAGATGTTTTATAGTCAAACATTTGCTTTCTACACTCACCTGGTAATATCCTCAGGAATAGATCCCTGGATGTAGATGGACGTACCGTCCCTCAGGCCTCCATAAATGGGCCCAAGATAAGGGATTGCCTGTAAAGTGTAACAAAAAAAAAAACACTCAGCCATACTGTCTAATGCAACCAAGCATGCCAGACACATCTCCAAATGTCAGCCACTTATACAGAAAACTAGATGGAAATATCAGAACTCCCCATAAAAACGGGTGTAGCAGTCGTTTCATGTCACTGTTCGCTATTCTCAGCTGTGAGGAGAATTACTGTATATTCCTCTTAGGTTTGTTTTAATTTACATTTTTTAAATATCTATACATAAATCAAGAGTATTTCTCTCATGAGTTTCTAGATCTTTTCGATTTTGGCTCATATTGCAATTTTCAATATATAAATTCGCTAAATTCTACAACATTAATTAAACTATAAATAGCTGCAGATACCTCTGACAAAAAGTTCACAGTTGAGTCCAGAATCTTTAATCCTTCATATTTAAATTAATGGGGGCAAACACTCATGCACTGACATATTTCAAACATTGTTACTTTCATCTGGGCCACATGCAAAAACAATCTATTACAACGTTGAGTAAAACTACTACCTACGCTTGTCCAGCCTGTAATATAAGTATACACAAAGTCATCAGTCATCATTAAGAAACCAACTGGTGAACTCTTTTGTCTGAACCACGTCACGCTAACATATTTTTAGCATTTGCTGTCCCCACAGGTGGTTAAATCCTAATCCCCTTGCATTAGTGCAATGCATTACGCACCAGCCTATGCAGCGCATACGGGGACCCTATAAAAGGGTATGATGGTTTTTAGCAGCAGGAGTCAGAGCAGATACTTACAGGGTTGTAGACTGGCTGGTAGCCAGGAGGAGCAACAAACGTCATGGCTGCAGTTGATGAGTTGAAGAAAACAGAGAGAAACAGGAGGCCTGTCGGGCTGCTGGATGCCTCGTCTTATACAAGTGACGAGGGAGGGGCAGAGCAGGGTACCAAACCCAGGCCTACATCACTATGTTTACTTTGGAGGCACGAGATGCACATTAACCTTAGACCCAGCAGAGGAGTGGCACTTCATGACAAAAGACAGAAAATGTGTATGTGTTTGTGTATGTACGTGTATGCAAATGTGTGTGTGTGAGAGAGGGAGACAGAGAGAGGTCTGTAGGTCACTTTTGGGGACAAATTTTAGACTTAGGATCAGTTAAATGGGGACACCTTGTCCAATCAGGGTCAGTGTTAAGGTTGAGGTTGAGGTTAAGGTTAGGCAAGTAATGGTTATGGTTAGGTTAGGGTAAGTCTCCAGAAAATGAATGTAAGTCTATGTAATGTTCCCAAAAGTAATCATGATCTGGTATGTGTGTGTGTGTGGTCTAGGTCTATCTGTTTATACAGTCATGTTATGGGGACTCGCCTCCCTTATGGGGACAAAAAGCAAGTCCCCTTAACATAAATCATTAGGGTAAGGGTTAGGTATGTGGTGGTTAGGGTTAAGGTAAGGACAAGTCTCCAGGAAATGAATGTAAGTCAATGTAATGTCCTCTGAAATGACGGAAACATGACTGTGTGTGTGTGTGTGCTGAATGTGGAATGAAAAACCAAAATGATTGAAAACTGTAATTGTTATTGATGCAACAAGTATCCCTTCTAAATAATTACAGCTTATAGCCCTCCAAATTAATACACAGTGAAAAAAAAAACCTGGCATAATAAAACATGAAACCTACATCTACCTATCAGAATATTTCCTGCCTTTCTTAGTGGGTGAAAAGACAACAGAGTGGAAATCTGTGGAGACATGATCTCAGTTCAGAACATAAAGGTTTCACTCTTGTACTCCCTAACTAAATGTAGGAGGGTGTGTGTGTATGAATCATGAAATACACAGCGAGCCTGCCTACTAAAAGCAAACAGAAAATGACCCTTATCTGACATTCAGGTCACTGTGTATAATTTTACATGCATACCACACGAAGGCAGGTCAGGCCAAGAGGTGTTTTACGAAGTAAGCACACAAGCTGGTCATAGTACACAGACACACCGGCGCACACACACAAACACATTTAATCAGAAGAAAGTCTGTTAAAGTGATAAATGGGTGTTTCCTGAAGAGCGTAAAGCACGATGATGGACTTTTGATATTTGATTAAGATAAAGATCCGCCAAAGCCACCATGAAACAACACTGCAACACTGACGCCTGAGAGAGTGAATGTTTAATTTAATAAACTGCAGAGTAGGCGTCTTAATATCATTTCAAGATGAGTGTACCTTTTGCAGAGCATGACGACAGCGCAGGCCCGATAATCTGCTAAAGATATTACAGCATACTGACAAATTTGTATCATGACAGAACAAGAAAGAGGATATTACTAGGAATAAAAATGTCATGTAAACCACTTTATTTGATCTAGTACTGTTTCCTTACAGTATCTGCATTGTACATATTGTTATCTTAATGTAAATAAATCAAATAAATGTATATAAAATATGTCCTTCTGCACATTTGTGGCGATCTAGAGGAACAGGTCAGTCAGAAAAACCAGCAGGGGACAAATAATCAAACAGAAAATATCTTAAGCTAATACATATCTGTAAATGGATTTAAATGTATGTTATCTATGCAAAGTAATGCTGACTGTAATAATAGTTACAGTAGCTTAAACACACACACACACGCACGTACACAGACATTTGCACAACTATACCTGTAGAAACCAGAGCCTAAACCTAATTTTAACCCTAAAACCACGTTTTATTTTTTTTAAAAGTCCCCTGAGAAAGTGAGAACCAGACAAAATGTTCTCATTTTCCAAATATGTCCTCACTCAAAGTCTAAAACCGGTCCTCAAATAGGTGGAACAAGTGAAGCATTCACACACACACAGACACGCACAGACAGCGAGTGCAAACAGAAGCTTGCATGTAAATGAGGACACGTAATCCAAGTGCTCCTTAAAATAATCTGTTTATTCTGTATTGAAACACAGGGTTCAGTCAGAGGACACTCAGTCAGGTGGAAAGTAGTGATCTCCATTCAGCTCCATGAACATCCAGCTGCCTCCGCGCTGACCACAGCGGCAAACGCACACTTCAGAGTCGTCGGCAAAGCGAAATACTCCTCTGCCTCTGACACAGCGAGTCTTTAACATTAAATACAAGATGGAGAGTTCGTGGATTTGTGTGTGTGTGTGTTTGCGTAAAGGACGTACTGTTCTGAAAGAGGCATAGTGAGACAGAACTGTCTGAGATCAATGCATCACACATGACTTTCTTGATTGAGAAAAATAACCGATATGCTAGACTCCTAAAAATAGCTATCATAAAAACCTAACTAGCAAAAACAAAAGCTAATTTGCTCTTCCGACTGCAAACCCGGGCATTTACTTCCACGTGACCAATTCTCTTCATCAGTGTGGATTTCACAACGGGACATATGACACGTTCACGTCCGAAAAAAGTAGCATGGATCGTTTAAATTCTTCAAAGCCCTAAAGAAAAATAAATATATGTATCTATGATTTATGTAAAATATGTATTTTCATCAAAAGGCCTCTAAGCAGCAGCCTAGTCATTACTCAGTTATACAGATGACGCGTCGGCCAAAATGTATACATTAAATACATTCATTACTTATTTTAATGCACTGACAAAAACTTATTGTGCATAAAGTGTCATAAAACAGACTGTTGGCCTGAAATACAGACGGGCTAAAACGGTCGTCTTCAGAGGATTTGACCTGCATATAAACAATAAATAAATAACCTTGGCATCCTCCTATATTGTATGTGTGTGTACATCATCACTATCTTATATGGCACAGAGACACCAGTGGAGATAGGGGACCACATACATCCAGGGACGCATCGTAAGACTTCAGAGTGCAAACTGGGTTTGTCTATACAGCTGATTCACACCAGTATATGTCACGTACGCAGATGATACTGTTTTTTTTTTTAATTTTCTTGGCAAGTCAGTTTTCCACAAGAGTTCCTTTACACAATCTCTTATGTTGAAGACACGTCTCTGAGTCTTGAAAGAGAAAGAAAAGGAGCGAGAGGGGGGGGGGCCGGAAAATGTTCACTGCTCCCCTCGAGGACCTTGAAGATGCGACTGTGAGCTGCTCTCTTTCAAAACTGTCTCATTGAAACACCAGAAATCATACACGAAATATCAGATGGCAGCAGCCACATACATTAAAAAAAAAAAATCCAACCTTCCTAACAATGTAAATACAACATATTCACTCTAATCTCAAATAAGAGTTTTAAAACAAAAAAAACTATCTGATGGCCAAAGCAGTGACGTTGCTATAGGCACTATAACACAGTGTCTACACAGCCTGCGTAGCGAAAGCAGCACGTTAGCAGAGCAGCAGCAGCAGCTGCTTCAGTCCTCTGTCTATATCTACACAGGATGCGTTCAGGCACAGAATTAAGTGTAGGTCACCCGAGTTTTGGCAGCTATCAGAGCCTAACACACGATCATTGTAGCATCAGACGGACGACAGAAAAAAACGCAGCTGAAACTCTTTCTATGTAGACAAGCTGTAATGTTACAACAGTAGCGACTGTAAGAGCCCATTGTGTGTAGACACAATTGATATGAAAGGCAATCTATGTATATTTTACACAAAAAAAGGCCATGTAGTGTATTCATAGTGGAATAAAAAAGGCCCCTGGCTTCGTGTGTCTGTTTATGCCTCTGTTATATTATTACTCTGCTTTTTCTCAAGTTTAATCTGTCAACTTCCTGCTGCAGTTGGAACGGTAGTGCAGTCAAAGTGTGCATAGCTTCAACAGAGGAGAGAAATGTGCAGACAAAAGGCAAAACTAAGACGTAGACATGTTCGATTTCTAAAGTTCTAATCTTTCTTCTCTCTTTCTCTCTCTGAATTTCACTCCCCTCCTCTCTCCTCTCTTTCTCCCTCAGACGCACGTTCACGATGCGGGACGTTATCCGAGCTGATCCTCATACTGCTTCCTGAAGCAGTCTCCGGCGGGGAAGAAGTCCCAGCATCGCTCCTGGTACATCTTCCACACGTATGACTCCTGATGAAAGACACGAGAGGAAAATGTCACAACACGAGACAGGATTGTAAATAACGGATGATTTTAGACATCGTGTTATTTACTGACCTGTCCTGTGTGCTCCGTTTCATCTTTATTGATGAGATACATCAGGAAGAACCTGAAAGATAAAAAGGGAAATACAAAGAAGGAGGTTATCCACTCATTAAAAACACTTTCAAGAACTATTATTTCTCAAAAATCAAGGATTTCAAGGCCGTCTGGAAGCTTGGAAGTAAAGGTAATTCATCTAAATATAAAAAGAAACACATTTAAAGCAGCGGAATTGTCACATCTGCGCTCTGAAAGGTAACTCACATGTAATTGGCTAAGTTATGTTCTTCTAAGGTGTGTGTCTCGAAGCCATGCGGCGTCGTGTCAAAGTAGTCGCTTCCTATTCCGCAGATGAAGCACTTTGTCTGGAGGGGAGAGAGGACAGTTTAGATTAAACACGTCCCTTCTTCGTAACTGAAGGAGAACTGAAGGTGGATTCAATAAAGTGACCAATTAAATCCCGATGAGACTCATTATCTTACCTCCATGTCCTCTCTGACCTGCTCCTGCTGGTCTCTCAGCTCTCCAAAGGCATCAATGATCAGACCTGACAGAAAGACAGACTTCTCAGTAAAGATACAACTGAGAGGGTTTTCTTTTTTTGACAAGTCTTCCCAGCAGGTCTAAGTCAGGTCTCCTTATTGTCACATCATGACAGAAATGCAGGAAAACCGGATGACATCTCGTCTCTATCAGATCTACAAAGCACTTTTTTTTTTGTTTGAGAAAATAACCACATAGCTGAAAACAAACCGTAGACAGGACTATTCATACCCTGAATGATAGCCAACAGGATGACAATGACGAAGAAGAAGAAGGTGATGTCAAAGACCACTCGGTAGAGCTCGTATTCGTCTCCAGCCGGGTCCTCGATCTCATCTCCTATGCCACCACCGGCACGCACGCCAACATACATGTGGAACAGGTAACACTGCGGGGAGGAGTTAGCAAGTAAGAGTTAGCAAGCTTAGTGACCCAAAGCTAAGTTGACGTCTTCTAAATCACGCTTCATAATTGCACCGATCTGCCCTATAACTCACAGTCATCATGTCGTCGCACTTCATGTCCGGTTCGTCTTCGTCCTCGCTCTTGTTGTAAAATTTGCGGAAGAAGTTGAAGGCCACCACGGTGTAGAGGTACACCACTACGGCCAGCAAACCCACCGTCATCACCAGCTGCAAAGGACAGACAGATGTGCCGTTCAGTACGAGGTCGGTTTGGTTTGTAAAGGGAGAGAAAGCCTCTCGATGCGTCGTCACAGTGGAAATAATGTGCAGACCTGTTTGCCGTTGTGAGTGACGGAGGAGAGAATGGTGCGCAGGGTTTTGACACCCATGGCGATGTCCAGCAGATGGCAAGCAAAGAAGAAGTTGTTGTAGTGTCCAAGCAGAGACATTAACAGGTACCAACACAGGTAGAGGAAAGTCTGAACGGTGAAAAAAAGAGATGTCAGTAACACCATCCTCAAGTTTTTCTCATTTTACGTTATACTATGAAGTGTTTGGTTAACTCACATTGTCAGTGAACACAACACCAAACTTCCAGATCTGGTACTTGATGTCAATAGATGTTATCCTGCAGAGAGAAAGACGTGTTTGTTCTGTGATTTTTTTTGTCCTATAAACCTGCTAATGAAAGTTGTTTATGTAAAGAGCGCACAGTACATACCAGCTGAACATTGAGGTGTCAGGTTCAGGCTTCTTCTCATGCATCATGGCACTGACGTCTAGAGAAGCCAAGTCCATACCGAGCAACTCCGCAATCCTCTCTCTGCCGTAGATGTCCCCGTATTTATCCAGCACCTAGATATCGCACACTCACTGTCATTAATCTGCAAGGTACAGTATATCTCTAAAAAGAAAAACTAAACTAAAGCTGTCAGAAAAAAAAACTCACCTTTCTTTTCACAAACTTGTCCCAGTAGTTGTTGGGGAAAGTGCTGCATTTAAAGAGAAACATCATAAAATGTTAAAGAGACAGTTCATTTCCAATTCTGTATATTAGAGGTCTGCAGTTTAAGCCTAATTCAGGCATGTTTTCAAAGGAATAATCCTGGTTCAGGTCAAGTTCTGATAGTATATTAGTAGAGCCTGACTGATATATTGGTGAGCCGATATTGGCCTATCAGATATATCGGTATCGGCCTACATGTTGTCCAATATACGTCAATATATATATTGATATTTTTCTTAATTCAAGTTTAATATATATGTATATGTTTTTTTTGTTCTGTGGTTTTATTTATAGTTATTTATAATCATTATTTCCAGTAAAGTTCATTGTTTCAATGCACTGATGTCATTTTATACAATTAAGTTTACTGTTAAACTGTGAAATATCATGCAGCCATTAAATATCTGTGTCAAGTGTTTGATAATCACATTTGAGCGATTATTGCAAAAAACGTATATAAAAATCCTTTATCAGTCAGGCCCTAAATATTAGTGCTATTAAATATCAAATATTACCAAAAATTAAAATTTAAATGATGAAATGTTCCAATAAAATAAAAGTCCAACACAAACTTCTTCATTCTGACGGGTCATGACTTGCCAGCTAGAGAAAGTTATTCTCTTGGCCGTGTTAGATGATTATTAAATGCTAAATATATGTTTCAGCAAGTGTGTGACAATCTGGAGGAAGTTTGTGAAACAGCTCTGGCGTGTCTTACGGAGTGTTGAGCACCAGTCTGTCCCATTGGCCCTTGATGTCATCGTCCTCGGGCTGCTCAGTGACGTAGACGCCGTCAAACTCCAGCTTTCTGGCCAGCTCCTTCTCTCTCTTGAAGATAACCAGAGGGACCTGGAGGAGGTACATGAGACAAAACTGCATGAAACTCACGAGAAGACAAAGAAAAACACCGGCGCAAAGCAGTAAAAGTAAACATCGCGCACCTTGAGACAGTTGTAGCCGATGATGCAGAGGAAGGAGATGATGGTGTGGACGATACTTAAAAAGGCTAAAGCAGGCTCCATGTAGCCCGTGCTCTCCTCCAAGAAGTAGTACATGGGACCTTCGTCGTCGTCATCTTCTCCTCCCTCATCTAATCCAGAGCCTTCCTCCTCAGCACCAGAGCCTTCAAACAAGCCAGAGCCCTCAAACAGACCAGAACCCTCAAAGTCCTCCTCACCTGGAGGACTGTCAGACACCTGGAGAGGTCAGATGAGAAGATGATGACTCCTGGAAGACTTGCTTGTGAGTACATTTTATATCTGCGGCATGACACCAAATTATTTCTTCTTTAAATAAGTCGAATGCAGGTTCGGTGGTCAGAGAAAAAAAAAAGGACAGACCTTGTAGAAGAGCAGGATGAAATTGAGAGCGAAGGCGATGAACAGAGCCAAGAATCGCAGGTTGTAGAAGTTACGAGAAAGGTAGTTCTGGGAGGGAATAAAAGACGTGAGTGAGACTTTTACTGCATTACTATTTGAACATGGATCCATATTTGAATACGCAACAACATGATAGCGGTTGCCAAATATTTACCTAAAGGTTCACTCCCTAAATGCCGAACAACTAACCAGTCCAAAACAAACAAAATCTCTAACAAACTGGATGAACATGTCCGTTTTTAGCATCTACATTCTTTACAATACGGTACAAATATGTTAAAGCACGAGTCTCACCATGAATTTGACTCTCTGAATCTCCAGCTCGTTCCACAGCTCGAAGCCCTCCTCAACAGGTTTCTTATCCTTCTTCGACTTGGGCGTCACCGTCTTCTCCTCTTCCTCCTCGGGCTCTTCCTCCTTCACCTCGGGTTCAGGCTCTGCCTTCTCTTCCTTCTCTGCCTTCTCGCCGTTCTCGGTGCTGGAAGGGCACGACGAGTGAGACGTAATTGTGGAGAGAAAAGTCACTGTTTTAATATTTAATTTGGATGACTTGGACGACAGCTATGTGATGATGTGAACAGACACATTTGCAGTGCGTAGAGTGAATTACATCCATTTTTAAATCTGATAAAGTTAGTTCATAATAACTTAGTAGTTCAATATGAGCATGAGCACATATTATCTTTAGCAGAAGCTGCTCAGTTTTGAAGTGAATCCTGACAGGCCGACAACTTACTCTGCTTTCTCGGTCTCTTGAGTAACCTCTTCTTCAGGTTCAGCCTTTTCTCCTTCTTCTCCTTCTTGTCCTCCGACTGCGGCCGACAACTGTTTTAAATGGTAGCTGGTAGTTAACCATCTGATCGATGGGGAAGGGTAAACGTTACACAACAGTAAATCAGAAAACACCTCACCAATTTTCTCTTCAGCAGCGGCGTGCCCTCCGGAGTCGGAGGCTCTTCGGGTGTCGTCTCACCAAAGTCTCCGAGTCCTCCAGGAGTATTGAAACCGGGCAAACGTCCACCTTCTCTATCCTCACCATCCTCCTCTTCCTCCTCTCCTACCACTGCATCTAAGAGATCTGCCACGTCTGTATCTAGGTCCTCTCTAGCCCCCGGTTCAGGTGGTAGGTCCCCGTGAACCTCGTCCTGCGTTGGATCGGGCATACTGGCGAGGATCTCAGTCACTGTCATCTTCTTGGCACCCTCCACTAAGCCTCCACCGAACAGCACCTTCCATATGAGTGTGAAGAAGCCCTTGCATACACTATAGACGAATATCAAGATACCCATCAGAATAGTGTAGAAGAACGTAGCCAGGCCGATCACCATCTCCTTCACCGTCATTTTTCTTAGTTTGCGATACCGACGCCGCAGGTTACGGAAGGTGAACATGTTGAAGAAGTTAACCACGCTTGTCAGGAAGTCTGCGAAGGCCGAGGTCGACTCCGCAGCTGCCCCTTCGCCGTCCTCTCCGTCTCCGGAGTCGGCCTCGTCTCCTCCGCCCTCCTCTTCCTCGTCGTCGTCCTCCTCTTCTTCACCCTCTCCCTCGGGCTCGGAGATAGACGCGGCGATGTTCATCTCAAAGATGGTGTCCTCGCAGAAGTTCACAAAGAGCTCCATCTTCTCGCTCTCACCGCCCTCGTTGACCACATCAAAGATGAACTGCCGCTTGGACTCCCTGACCTGCGGCATCTCCCACTGGTTGCGGTTCGCCTCGCTGATCTCAAAGTAGATGCGCTCGATCTTCCTGCTGTATCCCATGATCTCGATGCGGCCGAGGAAAGGACGGAAGTAGTTGAGAACGCTCTCCGCCTGCTCCAGGAAGTTCTGAAGGCGGGCGTCGTGGGGCACGTGCTCTGACAGGTTCGTGAGCAGAACGGCAATGTTGAACCCGATGTCTTTGGCTGGTTCCTGGAAACGATCGGCGAACTCCTCGAAATTGATCATCTCGTTCTCGTCGGCCTCTGAGCAAGAGAGGAGGAACTGGATTTCTGAAGGGGAGTACTGCTTCTGGCTGTCCATGGCCTTGGAGAAGTCCTTCTTGGAGATCAGCCCACGGGGATCGGTCACGTAGTCGCGGAAAGCGTCAGACGCCACGATGTCCTTGAGCTTGAGGAACATGTCGAAGAATTTGAGGATCATCTCCACGTTGCTGGAGGACTCCACCAGCATGTCAACCATCTGCTTGGCAATGGTACCGTTGACGACATTGCCTAAGAGCAGCACAAAGGTGAGGAGGAGGAGGAGGAGGAGGAGGAAAATATATAGAAGGTTTGACGGTATGTGACAGAAGAGGAGAGGATATCACTAGACCGGGAAGGACTTACCTTCAAGTAGTGACAAAAGCATCACTACCATGTCCTTCTGAAGATCTAACAGTTCCTTTAACAGTCCAATTTGACTGGAGTCCTGCAACAGAGCCGAAACACACAGCAAAAAAACAAACAAACAAACAAACAGTGGAGAAAAACAATGTTCTTAATGTGAGCACTGGCTGAAGATTCTCATTTTAATGATATATCACAGTTTGATCTGAGAGGATATGTGCTCCTTTCTGGTAGGATTCAGCTAGTCAATTGCAAAACTACACACATTATGAGAGATAAAATGTTGAGAGACGCTACCTCAGAGTGTGCTCTACTCCAAAAATGATCCTGGGTTTGCATTTTTAAATAAAGAATATGCATTTTTAACATCACAAATAGTACACTCAGTGTGGTGGAAAGCCAGACAGACACTGGAAACACAGGCAGGTATGCGAAGAGGGACAGAAAACCCCTCTGCCAGACACCACTGCCTTTCCCCCCTTTATCTGAAAAAGTGGCGGATGCATGGGAGCAAAGGAGGAGACATATCTGCAGACGCTGATCTTAGCAATCCTGAAGACCTGCACCAGGTGACGACAACAGCCACTAATCATTTAGACAGTGGTCTACAGTAAGTTGTCAGGCTGGTGGAGATCTGGAGGAAAAGGATGTCAGGATGGGCAAGCATCAACTGCCAGTGAAATCACCATGGTACCTTTTCATACCGCAGAAACAGCAAAATACACAAAAAAAACAAAAAAAAAAAACACGCGAAGCAAGACGTTCAGATGCTTTAGGGAACAAAATAAATCTCATAAATTAGGAGGCAATCGATATTCTTCCACATGAAAAGTCTAGAAACTCAGCTCATTGAAATCTGTAATACACATTTTAGTTTTTAACCTTTAAGAATGAAATAAGATCTTCAAAAGTATCTATCTTTAGTACTTAGTATAGATTCAGTGCTGATTTTCCTAATGAGCGTTTATTCTCTGAATCAACTGTCCCTCTATTCTGGGACAACGTCTGATGGCTAAAAAAAAAAAACAACCCCAAACTATAATACTGGTAAATGCAAAAGAAAATCATGGATCGTGGTAGAGAAAACACACCAAGAAAGAAAATGATGGAGGTGTTAAGCTGCGTAATAAAAAAATGTGGAATGAAGCATGAAATATTCAAAGAAGCATGAAGAGCCTGTAAATGAGATGGCAATTGGCGGAGAGACACAGATTCTTACGCCATTTCGTTGTCCAGGATCAGGGTGCATCTGACAGGGTTACACATGAAAATAAAAATGTTATCCATCAACATTTTTACCACATTTTTGCATTTGTCTAAGCCTGCATGTTATTTTACAGATTTTATTCGAATTATTTGATTCTCAATGAAGTCTTGATTTTAATCCCCAGGCCAACATCTCTCTCTTTTTATATATATATATATATAAGGTTTCTGAAAGCCTAGAAATGACTACAACTCCTCTGCAAGTACTTATGCAAAGGCTGTTTTTTTTATCTCGTTTTGTTTTGTTTTTCTCTTTTAACAAAACCTGGGAAGATACTCAAGATATAAAAACACAAAAATGCATTTTAAACAGCAGAATCAACACTGTCACACAAAGTTAGACTGAGTAGGAAACACTGCAGCTCCTTGTTAGAGGTCAAAAAGGTTAAAGACCGCAAACACAAATTATTCAAAGCAAACACACAAAGCACAACCAAACCAACATTAAGCTCTGGTCAGTATGACATGAATATATTCTTAAATCAGGGGAGGTGGATTAACCGTATTATACAGAATCAGAAAATGTAAAGCGACAGAGAATTAAAGTAAAAGAGAGAAAAGAGAGACAGTTTTTTTTTTTCTCAAATTGCTTCTGCGATCTTCACTTGAATTTATGTTGTCGACAATCTGATCAGTTTAATTAGGACACAAAAAAAGTGTCCTAATTAAAGCAGAATAGTGAATGGATGCAACAAGCCAAAAAAATAAACAACAAATCTAAAAAAAGTCCAAATAAAGACTATTTAAAACCAATTATATTGATTAACACAGCTAATTTATGCTGTAATTGCTATAAAAGATCAGTGGGAACAATAAATGTTTAATGACAGCTTACTGTATAAGTCTCTTTGAATGTATAAATTTATGAATATCAATAAAATATTGTATAATTATATTAATAAATCATTAATAGAATAGTTTTAGAGTGTAAAATGCACTGCATGTAAATATGAATTGCAGAGGAATATAACCTGAGGACATCCTGTATAATTTCTGTTTTCATTAATTTATAATATTTTATAACATGCTCTCATCAAGTCTCTTTAACATAAAGTAAAGAGGCAGAAACAATCTGACACAGAAAAGAGGGGAAAGCCAGTTAAGATAAAAAAACCAGTTCATTAAAACAAAAGAATAATCAAATAAATACATACTTTACTCTGGAGGAACCATGAGAGAGACAGTTCACAAAATTAGTATTCTCAAAATAAACGAGTGAATTAAAATACTAAATATATTCTTTTTAATTGTTTTTTTTCATGGTCAACTGTAACATGACGAATGATGAATATCGAGACATTATTGATGATTCAAAGTGTAAAATTTTCAGGGTTCTTTACAGACATTATCTAAAATACACTGATAAAGGGGTTAAAAATGTGACGTCATCATTAGGATGTATCTTACCTGTGCAAGCTTCATCATCATGTGAGCAAAGACGTGCAGGAAACCCACCACAGCGTCCCACAACCTACTGTGGGCCAGAGACTGCTGGTTACCAGTACAGGGACCCTGACAGACACAGAGGCAGAATGCGGAAAATATAATAATATTCATCATGTTAGGAGATTTTCCTGTGTTTTAAAGGGCATATTCTTAATCAGAAACTGTCTATGTACTGGACTATATATAGAAAAGGGAGGAAGATTCAAATGTTAAGCCACAGTAGTTTAAAATTGAGTTTCATTTCATTGGCTTTAGTGTCTTGTTTTGGTTTGTTTGATGGTTTGTTAGCTAGCTAGCTTTGGAGGAGCTATATCTTAATATATGCTGTATATGAAGAAATGCATTTATTGCTCTATTTAGGAGAAAAAAACTTCCTGGAGTTCCTGTATTTTAATTGTCTTTTTCCAATCTTAAATGGCCGTTATCCTTGTAAGGTGTTCCTTGTCACTGCTAACTCACCGCTAACTAAGACATAGACAGAGTCGGATGTGACGTCGGATCAATAATCCTGCACGATTCTACTGTCGATCATTCACACAGCAGCTTTCTTACCTGGATGTACTCAGTCAAGCTGTTGAACACCTGCTTGGCCACAGTCATTGCTTTGGAGAAGTTCCTCTTACCAGGATCGTCAATGATGTCTTTTCCTGAGTAGTACCAGTAGAAGTCGCTGATGGACTCCTGCATACAGGAAGGAGGAGGATTGTTGTATGTTTATATCACAGTGTTATGATTGATATGGTTTATTCTACAGTACAGTTTTAGTTTGGCAGAAAAAATCTATGTTTACCTGACTTAAGTGGTACTTTAGTATAAGATATTTATTTAAATGAATGCATAAACTAAATCTCTCTTTCAAAAATAAACAAAAGATTCATCCAGTCATGGCAAAAATCTATGAAATGTACAGCAAGACATGGCTGTTTTGTCTCATTTTTATCTCAGTGATAAATGTTTTAATGACAATCAACTAAATAAAGTGGGTTTTAGTAATATCTATACATTGCAAGGTTTCCTGCAAGAGTCTTAAAGGGCAACTTAACACAACTTGATGTTAAATGACCTTTCAGTAAGACTTTAAGTAGACTTTCAATGAGACAAAGATCAAAGTATCAGTGTATTAGAAAGACCTGTAGTCGGAGCAGGTAGTCCACAGTGCAGATGATGATATTGATGGTAGTGGTGCTGCCTGTTTGAGTCCTCAGGTAGTTCTGGAAATCTGAAAATGGACAACAAAAACAATATCCACTTTTAAATGACACTTCCGACTATTTAAACACCATAAATTCATAAATAAAATCAAGTACTGGAATAATAGCTGCGGTTAATAACTCTCAGATTAGTGAAGAAACAGTGGTTTGTTGTCTCCTACAGCGCATCGTAAGGAAGCCCAGCAAGCACTCCTCCTCGCTGGAACGTCAATTTAAGCCAAGAGACGGATCTGTTCTTCACTGACTCACCGTTATTATGGCCCTCACAAAGGAGCTGCAGGAAGCGGAAGAGGTCACATGTAAACTCGTCGTCAGCCATCACTTTCTCATCTGGACGGAGGAAAATGAAATCCTAAATTAATCGGTGCAGAAGAAAGTTTGAACAGTCCCAGTATAGAGTATATATATATAGTATATGAAGTCTGTAATCTGGCTGTATTATTCCGTTAGAATACACAGAAGACACAAGCGATTAGATTAAAGGAAAGTACCAGTGTGTTACTTTTTTTTTTAAAAGCTCAACTCTTTCCGTCATCACTCAAAGTGTCCTCTTAAAGTCATGTAAGATATCAATCATATTGCCTTGCAAAAAAAAAACACATTTCTACCAAATAAACCTACTTTACTGTCCTTATATAGACTGTCCATTTTTCTTAGGCTCTCAACACAAAACAATACACTGGCAAGAATCTCCGTCTTAACAAGTCATTTGATCTATTTTGAGTCGTAAATTCAGATTTTTGGACGACAAGCAGAATAATTCTGCCTTATTAGGCAAGATTGTTTCACCAATGACCAACAAAAGCCTTGTTAAGACAGATGGTTTATGTGGACTGTAGTATTCAGATTAGACTTTTTAATTAATTTGAGATTATGGCTTTTTTTTTTTAGAATCAGCACAGACAGACACAGCACATTTTTATGTGGGTAGTTCAGTATTTTCCTTCATTAGCAAGCACAGAGTATGTGTGATGACATTGAGGCTTGTGCTTGTATGTTTGCATGTTTGTATGAGTGTCTGAGCAGAAATGGTAAAGTTGTCAGTACCATCACCTCACGCCACTCCCCTGCTTTCATTAGAATATGTTAGTAAAAAACCACAAAGACCTCTGAGTCCCCGTCCATTTGTCAGCAGGAAAAGGAGGCTGAAGCTTCCATACTGACTCCACTTTTGGGTTTTCTTTCCTCCTGTTCCCTCCCACAAACTGTACCTTTGTCTACAGTAGCTTCTGTAGCCACATAGCAAGCTACAGAAAACATCTATTCAACAAACGGACAGCATATCAAAACATCACATCGATATGGACAAGGAACACACGGATAAATGAGGACAGCACACCAGGGAACAACAGATATACTGTACACACACACTCACACATAAATATATAAATATATATATATATATACAAGCTCACAACACTCATGAGTCGTGACACAAATGTCGACAGTGAACACAGAAATACAGATAACTTCAAGGCACACTGTCATGCAGGACAGATCTACTGAACTCTAGTAAGCTACGAGCACGGGACAAATATCAGAACACACTGATTTCAGTCACGATCGTAAGTTGTGAGTTAATCACAGTTTTGACTTAAATATTTATGATGACGTACATTTTAAATCCCATCCGTTACAAATTGCACATTTTAATAGCTCTCTATTAGCATGCTATCAGAAACTGGCTGCTTGAAAAAACTGCGCACTTTGTCAAAAATGCACAAGCATGCTCAGATTTAACTGTGACGGTACATAAACAAACAAAAACAGGTCGGGTTTCACGTTTTTTACACAACAACAAACATTTACAAAGTACCAGAAGAGGAGAAATCTGTAATTATAGTAAGCAAGTACTGTCACTTACTATAACAGATACTGAGATATATATATATATATGTACAGTATCTGTAAATAAAGGGCTGGGTTCACATCCAACCAGTTATGAACACATACAGTATTAAATTATTACAGGATACATAATAGTTAGTTAATATAACTTGTGATTTTATTACTCCTGCATTATCCTGCCTGTTACAGCATTGCAGTATTTTTTTTTAAAGGCTGATACATACTTGAGATCATGGCTTGTTTACTTCTTGAGATTTTAGTGTATCGCTCTGTTCCCTTTATGATCCACGCTTTGCCTCTCGTTAAACTCAGCTGACCACCTGCTTCAGACTCTCGGTGGCTGTGTGTAAGTGTCCTCAGCGGACGAAGGATTGGTGTAGAGAGCTCTAGCTATCTTGCACATGGCCGAACATTATGCATTGGTTTTCACACTTCTTCTTACTTTAATGTACCCTGCTACTCAGAATATTGTCTCGTTGATTCATTCCTAAAACAACGAGGTCACAATTAAATGTTGTGACCTGATATTCCGCAGAAAACCCCTCATATGCTTTCATGATAAAACGGGGAAAATCAAAAATGATGTGCAGTCGGTGAGCATTTTAGGGAACGAAAGGATTTATATGCAGTGATTTTACACAGATGGTCAAGCCGTGTGGGTCTATAACCACATGTCGGACGGACCGACTAATAGTAAACGGTGGGATTAAAAGGGAGATATACAGGGTTTAGAGAGCCCCTGTTGCTGCTGCGATTCATTTCAGAGTTTCTAGGACATCAGGTCAGTGCAGTTCTCCATGATCTACTTGAGAGAACTAACTGGGAGAGGAAAGATTGAGGTTACTGCCTTTCCTTCCCATCAGGGACAATTCCCAGTGGCCTGCCTTAGTCATCTGCTCATTCAAATATGTAGGCATGCAGGCCCTCCTCCTCCCTTTGGTCCAACGCACATCTCCTCCTGCATCAACAACAACATCGTCTGGAATAGTTCCAGTCTGTGCACAAAAACACAGTGAGGCAGGGTTTTCCTGACTATTAAAACAGTGCCTCGGCCGAGTGAACAGACATAAGCTGAGAAAACTATGCTGAGCGTACTCTTCCACATCTTGGTGTCATTTATGGTCACGCTAGCTTCTCTGTCCTCTCCTCTGCTCTCTGTGTTTCACTGAGGGCGAGTCGACACCAGAGAGGTCAGTGGAAACGACGACAACTATTCTCGTTAAGCACAATAAAACGTTTGCGAGTAAAAAGTCAAGTAATTTACCAAACCACCTGCTTTGACCGTAGTGTCCCATCTACTGCCGGTATGTTTTATACACCCACAGCGCGCTGGTTAAGCTAACAGCTAATTATTACAAACAAGCTAAAAGCTGTCTGTATGTCGCCTAATTGTTTAGCTTATTTTGCAAGGTAGCATTATATTATAACCAGCAGCACCAGGCACACACTGCACCATAAAGTGTCTAGTTTTCAGTCAAATGACATTTTGACTTCTTCTGAATTCTCTTTTTTTTTCTGCCTGCTCTCACTGTGTTGCTGAATCAACTATTATTCGACTTAATATGATGAAATGAGAGCACCTTCGTGATGCACTTTGAAGATTTGGCTGTGTAAAAGTAGCCTACATATGTGGATGGTAAATAATAATTAAGCAGATTCATGTCTCGGTCTAGATACATTTGTGTTTGGGTCCGGAGTCTGTCTATTGAGTACCCCTGGTCTATGAGGTGGCCTGGGTAGGTGTGAGATTCCTGGCCTGAATTTTTGTCCCAGTCCGGCCCCGCTTCCCATTGATGAGTTATAAGACTGACAGTGTCGGAGTTACAGTAGATCTGTGATAAAAACACTCAAGGATGAAAGTGTAACTTTACAATCACTTCAGAGATGAAATGCATAAAGTACAGCTCCAGTATCGTGTGCATCATTTGTGAGGTTTCCATTACAGTGTAACAGTGAGCAAGTAATTGTAAAGCTAGATTTCACTGGGTCCTTGAGTGCGAAATGAAATGCACATTAAGTCCACAGCAAGGAAAAGACTAGTCAGGTGAAGAGCTAAAAGAGACAGAGAGAGGACAGGAAGGAAGGAAGGCGAAAAGAAAAAGGGAAAATATATGAGAGCAAAGATTCATTTACCACGTTCTAGCTTCTTATCTGAGAAACGTGAGAGCAGCAAATTGACAGGTGGGAAAGACATGGGCATGAGGGGCAAAGGGGTTGAAATGGGCAAAGTGAACGTAATGTGGGAGAGAGAAAGACAAAGAGAGACGCAGTGAGTCCAGAAATCTCATGGCTGTCAGCGGGTGAACAGTTTCATACATGAACGGTCAAAATGCTCAAAATGACTGAATCCAGGATCCAACACTCTTAAAACACACTCACATGAAAATATACCTGCAACCGGACATCCATGAACAAGCACACTCAGACAAATACACACAACAATAGACACACTAGACCTACAAATATGTCACATTATATCACAAACCAATGCAGAATATGAGAACAACGACGTGGCAGTGTGTGTTTGTGCATCTGTGTTTGTTTGTATGACACTATGTTCAGATACTCATAAGACGCTGTAGACGATACTCACTGGTGCCTTCCTCTGAAACCATCCCAAGTCCCTCAGCCTTGTTCTGCCTCTCAAAAGCATTCAGGTCCAAAACGCTGTCAACATCGAATACTGAGTAAGTTTAACAGGTTTTAGAGTACATGTGTCTCACAAACTTCAACCATCAAAAATAAGAAATGTCAACAACAACAAAAAAATGTCATGTGAATTTGTTGCAAACCTGCAGGTCTGCATCAGAGACTGCACGCTAAGGAAGAATCCCACATCCTTTTTATCCTTCAGATAGTCCAGCATCCTCTGCACACAGACAAAAAGACGGATAAAACTTAAGATAAGATTGTACTTAATACTGTTGCTAGACTACAGTGCATTTTGTATAATTGTATATAATCGTCCAAAAATCTATGACAAACTCCTACAGGCTTTGTTTACCTGCTGTACGTCACTGTTGCCCCCGTTGAGGATGGAGATTCCCAGTTTGAGTGTGGAAGAAACCATGGCTCCAGGTTCGCCTGAAACACGACATGATTTTTGGACCCAATAAAAAACAAAGTAGAGATGGGTAAGCTCTGTTGACGCGTTATTTCAGATATTGTTGATCTCTCTTTCTTTCACTTTAATTTACTTTAATGACAACAAATAACAGCACAGTCCCATCAATAATCAACAACGTCACATAGACAAGAATCATAAAACCACAAAACTCACAGAACTGTATTGCAACTTCATTACAGCATCTATTTACGTTGAATTTCCCACAAAATTATTCAAAAATCATATACCAAAAATTGCTCTTTAGCACTTTTGTAATAACATTCACTGCGTAATTTGCTTCGGTCATTGTTTGTTAGATTTTCTGTGTGTTAAAATCCACTGATCTGATTTTGATAAAAACCTGGGAAAGTGGTGTTTCTCATATCTGCACCTTAATATTCAGTGTTACATTGACTGAACTGTTGGGGGGAAATGACATATTTCTTACAGATTAGCCATGATGAGTAACTTACATAGCAGATGGCTACGGTTATGATAGCTAAAAGGTAAATGATTTAACTAAAAATATCATCCTCACAAGTGAGAAAAACATGTGTGTGTGTGTGTGTGTGTGTGTGAGTAGGTGGCTTTAGGGAAGCAGCTACCTTTGCAGGCACTGATCATCTGCAGTACCATCTCTGCAGCCCCACGGTCGTGTAGACGGGACTGCTGGTACAGAAGCCTCTGTTTCTCCATCTCCTTTTCCTGTGGAGCAGAGCAGGATGGACACAGCTGTAACCCTGCCAACACTGACTGCACTGCCCCCCGCACTCACTCGCACACAAACACACCTTGTATCCGCATCCTTGTACTGTAATTTTAACCTAATTAAGACCATTAGACTCATTTCTCTTGTTAATTTGAATCTTTTTTTTTTCAGATGTAACCTTAACAGTAATCTTGTAGCTCAAGCTTTGAACAAAAACATGATTGTTTTAATTGCTAAAAACACAACATCTAATTTTTAATTTCTACTCAAATTAAATAATTAAGATACAGCTTACGACAGAGCTAGTTAGCGCTATCTGGTTTTTTTGGCGTTTTTTTGCTAAACTTCTTGTTGGATTAGTCGGACAGAGACGAAGCTCATATAAATCTTTTTGTCTGTGACTGTCACCAGGATGGCAAATAAATATATTTCCTCAAATATTAGACTATTTCTCTTAAGATATATTTTATATTTTATTTTATTTTAGATATATTTATGGTGGCAGCACTAGCCCCTTAAACACCAAAAGCCAAATCAAAGCCAAATAAACGTCTAAAACACGCAGACACACACACACACACACACATATATATATATACATGATCTCTTCCATTGTACACAGTGTGTATTAGTGACGGAGGTCGTTATTCCAGCTCGTCATCTTCCAGAGGCAGCAAACATTCGATGGCAGCAAACATATTCTTCCCAGAGCATAACACACACGTCACACATACTCTTACGAGGAAGCAACAGCAGTTGTCTGAGTGACACTTACAGCATGCCGTCATTCCTGCTACCAAACAACAGGACAACCGAGTGTTGTTCTGTCCTCTATCTTACAGTTTGCACTATTTCAACTAAATAAAACTATATTATTAATGTTTAATTTCATGCATTTGCGTTTGCTAAACTATATGTTAATGTTATACATACAATATAGA
Organism: Euthynnus affinis; assembly: GCA_029490765.1. Classification (NCBI taxonomy): domain Eukaryota; kingdom Metazoa; phylum Chordata; class Actinopteri; order Scombriformes; family Scombridae; genus Euthynnus; species Euthynnus affinis. Next base: position 6,544,957 of record CM055845.1, read on the forward strand.
AAATGTATCATTTAGACCTGCTGTACAACGTTTAGGAATCATTAAATAAAGTATACAGTGCGGTACAATATTACACTGTATTACACTATATGTTACATAATACAGTACATATTAAATTACATTGCTCCCTTTGTAGAAAATAATACAGTATTATAGCTGCTATAAACCATCCTGTTGACAAAAGAGGTTAGACTTGACCCACCCACTGCAATCCATGCATACAGCCCCACCCAGAGCACCCAGACCTGTATCTAACCCCTCCCTCCACCCACCCCTCCCACCCCCCACCCCCCTCCCATAAGCCTGACCATGTATTAAAAAAAATATGGAGAGATTTCTCTTCCATTAACAGAGGTCTTGCTCCTCTTTCAAGCCAAACTATGTGTCTGTTATGCTTGGTGATTGTGTGTGTGTGTGTCTGAACGTTGTGTCTGCGAGAGTGTTTTCAGTGTGTGCTTGTGTGAGTGTGTGTTTTTGGGTTTGGGACGGTGTATGTACTGGCTGACTGTGCAGGCTTTTACTGTAGTCCTTAGTGAGCACAGAGAGGGAGACTTCAAAGTCCAATTCAAAGTAAAGACAAACAAAATCAAAGGGATTATCAAAGGGAGTTGTTAGATCTCAAACTACAGTTATCAAGTGAATGGTTTTTCGGTGAACACAGTCCAATTAGCAGGTGAGTAGAGGAAGGTGTAAGTCAGGAAAAGGTAGGTGGTGCGAGTCCAGGAGAGATCGACCACAGAAACACAAGACCAGAACAAGCAAACTTGGTTCTACTGTTAGCAAACCTGTTGCAGGACTTGGCTTAATAATTGTTACAATCACACAGCTTCCAAAAGTAGCTGCTTAGTAAAGTCTTGGATGGCAACATCACATTTCTGAACACACACATCAGGTGCTAAAATAATGACGTTCAACTGATGGATATGACTGCGGGTAAGAGTCAACGTTGAACTCATTGAGGAGATCTTTACGGTTAATTAAGGAATTTGCAGTGTAAATAGGTGTAATGCCACCTTCCAGGAAAAGCCATAAATCTCTATGACTACAACATCACAGTGTCCAAACTTGGCTTTTGGGTTGATTTACTCGGATTTATTAAGGATTTGTTTTTAGGTGCTGATGAGCTTGAGCTTCTCCATAGAGTAACTATTAAGTGGCATGACTAAAAACTGCCTGTTTGACTGTTAGACTCTCTTTACTTTCTTTAATTCCTTAAAAGTAATCTGGTTTTCATGTACACAAGAAAGAATTTTATTTTTTTTAAAACCTTTAGGGGTCAACAAAAATCTCCCAAATTGACATTTTTGTCTTATATTTGTATTTCAAGCTCAGCAGCACAGATTTTACACTAGTTTTTTGTGCTTCCTTGTTTTGATGCAGGTGGCATTTAAATGTATTTAACTGCAGATTTACTCATTTACATAAGCAATCAGTAGATATACTGAACCACGCAGGGATAGGATTAGACTTAAATCAACCCCCTTAAACTTTTGGTGCACTTCAAGCTTGGAAACTGTGATTCTGAAATTAATCAGCTAGCAAAGACTCAGTGGTTTGTTTCAACCTGGGTTTTCGTTTTGTTGTCTTTAGCTGCACCATCTCTCTGCACTCAAGTCATGCAAGGAAACGGAAGTAAAAACAATTGAGTCCGCAACACTGATCCGACTGCTGGGCAGAGGCCAGCAAAGGCATGCACAGGTCAGTCCACCATAGCAGGAAAATAGGCAAGTGGTGTGAGTGAACGAGAGAGAGAAAAAAAAGACAGGAAGAGGAAAAATTAGCAATAGTGGGTCAGGTGTGGGGGGGGTGTGCCGAGTGTGTTGACGAAGTGTGGTCACTTGTGGGGAGTTGCTTCTCCGCTGACTCCCCTGTCTCCCTTCCCCTGGTCCCCCCATACCATCTCTGTCTGTCGCACCTCAAAGGATGGCTCCTCCCCCTCCAGTTCTCCCCCTTCGTCCTCCTCACCAATGTGGCAGCTCTGAAGGGAAATTTAAAAAAAAAAAGGCAAGTCAGCAACTGAGTACAACATCAGGATATGATCGATGAATAACAAATTGTGATGGGCTGTTAGTAGCTGATAGAGCTTAGTAGTGGTTAAAGCCTCAGACTTTAAAACATATACGTTTACCAGTACTACCTATACCGTGACACGAATCCACACTTTGCACGTAAGATTCACGTTTTGTCGATGAAGCGTCATTTTCACACGGTCGTCATGCACAAAGGTAAGTTCGCATGAAGGCAAGTAAACCACAGCCAGCTTAGTTTTAGAGTTCAAGTGAGTGAAGCTTTAGTTACAGTTCAGGTTAGGTAACTGAAACTATTCTTTAAAGTTAAGGTCAGATTTTGGTTAAATGAACAAAAAGGGGTTAGAGTTCAGATTTGAGTAAAAAAATTACATTTGAAATCAACCCGAGCAGTTGGTGTTGAAGGTAAATGCACTTCATACAACCGTAGCCAACCCCCAAATTAACACCATACTGTCTGCTGTGCAATTATCCAGATAATAATCCAGGCAATACTGTGTTAAGAAAACACATTTCATTTTTTTCATATCATTTTCCATGTGCAGAGGATGATATGTTTATGAGATGATGCTGCTGATGAGTGACTCTCTGGACTCTTGGTGTCGTACCTTTGCCATAATATCAGCATATGACATATAGAGATGATCAACATCTAACTTTCTGTAATGAGACGGGGAAGAAAAAAAAAACAAGGATCAATTACATCTCAGTTGAGGAACAGAACTCATAAAGGTGAGCCGCAGGAGAGGTCGAGACACTCTTACGTCTTTTCCGTGAGAGCTGTGCGGCTGAAATGAAGAATCAGCTGATGAAGGGGGTCTGGCTTTGTCTCGGTCTCCTCTTCCTCTTCCTCTTCTTCCTCCATGGCTTTCTAATGATTGGCGAGGACACAGGAAATCGTGACAATAACAAACTCATACACACAACCGTACGTCTCGGGGTTTAAGGGGGAGGATAACTTGCCGATAAGTCGTCGATCATCTTGTCCTCAAACGAGTAACCCTCCGTCTCCAACCAGTTGCGCTTGTATGCATCCAAGAACATGTTGGTTGCCCTGTGCCTGTGAGAGGAGGTCATTGAGGGTTGTAATAGTTTATTTATAAGGCCTTTTTGTCTTTATATATTCTTTTGTTATTAAGTATAAAGAGAATAATTACGTGGGGATGTTGTACAGGGGCGTCATCCTGAAACAGGCGACCACGGCCCTGCGACGCTGTTTGGACAGCAGCTTGTGCCACACCATTTTCTTTGACTTGAAGGGATGCTCCGTCTGAAGCAAGAAAAACCTCCAATGAACAAATCCTTCCTGACTATATTTCCCTATTTTATGCAACCGCCCGACTTCGTGGGGGTAAAGCTTCCTTTTGCTGCCGATGAGGGAGAAAAATCTATAATGTAATCTACACTGTGGCGGCTCTAATTTGTGATTTTTGTCGATAAAATATGTGTACTTTGCCTAATGCAGCTGCAAAGCTTTTCACGGGGCTGCAGCTGCAAAAGAAGACTTCTTTTTAATTATTCATACTTTACCAAACCGTCAGATTCAGCCCGATGATCTTTCAGTCACATGCCTACTTTTCTTAAAATTAGGCTGCAACAGGCCAATAAATAATATCTGCACCTTCCATGAAGTCATCTGCGTGTCTTTGAGCTTGTGCTATACTCACCACCTCAATGTGGTAAAGGACGGCGGACACCTCTTGTACTCTTTTCACCACCTTCTCAGGGTCCTCGGCATCTTCAGCCTTTCCAGACATCTCCTTATAAAGAGACATCTGCCATCGCATAGCCGGGTCCTCCACCTGAAACAAAGGGCAAGGGTCAAATGTTTATAATAGATGTGAGGTATTTATGAAGGAATAGGCATATTTATATTCTTTTTTGATATGTAAAACAATTAAAAGGTTCACTCACTTTGCCTTGCAGATGCAGATTGTTGTGCAAGAACTCCCTCACCTCTTCATCTGTGTCTTTCTACAAGGGAAGAAGCCAAGACTCAGAGGACATTCGTCATTTATTTAATCATTCAAGATGATCACAAAGATCTTAAAGTTTAGTAAAGAACAATATGCTGAGATGTATTTCAGCCTCTATATGAATTCTTAATGGAAAAAGAAACTGAAGCGTTCATAATAACATCAAATATTCTCTATAAATTCAAAGCACCGGATGTAGAAATCAATCTGCAAAAGGAAAAATGTGCCAGTTTACTATGTCGGGACAGGATACAGTCAGTGAGTTGGCTTCAAACACGTCACAGTACCAGTGAGTATCTGATCTTGGCAAGATTGATGAGCTCCTGGTCTGCAGGAGAGCACATATTGAGGCCAATGGGAAGCATCTTCTTTAACGCTGCTACGATAAGGGAGGTCTGAACAGAGTAGCGATCCCCCCGCCGCTTCTTCTTGGTACGCTCCTGCTCTGAGCCTCCAGACTAAAGAAGAGGAAGAAAAAAAAACAATCAGGCTGATGCATCACTTTCCAGTTTATAACCCCGTATAGACGACACACCAAAAAAAATAAAAATATTTTCAGAAAATATTTTTTTGTGACATCAAACGCTCTTGAGAATATCCAACAAAGTGATGGAGTGAAGCTACGTCTTAAACCAAACGAAACAAGACAAACAATAAAAAATGAGAAGAACCAACTGCCGAGAAATGTCCCGCGCGCAATATCACAACATGCTGGAAAAACTGAATCAACAAGAAATTGAAAAAATAATTATTCATCAGCTGAAATCAGACAGACCAACAATTACAGTTTCTTGTAAACAACAGGCTCCTGGTGAGGTTTCAGGTGCTTCACTGCTGCATCAGTACTACAGTCGTTAAACACAATGCAGCCTCACTGTTAGTAGTGCCCGACAGAGGACATCCTGTCCACCGGGCAGCACACAGAACAGCACAAGACTATGGGGTCAGCTCCGTCGCCCTGGAGCTCTTCTCACACACTCCTGTCCAGAGGCTACCGATGCTCATTACTGACTGTTGTCTGGCCCCACAGCGCCCTCTCTGCCCTTAAACGACATGGTGTGTGTGTACGCGGGTCAGAAGCGCTCTTTGGGCAGAGAGAGGCATTGTAATGATCAGGTAACAGGCGCTCACTACAGTAATGCCCATCTGATCGCCAAGGAGAGGAGGTTTTCTCATTTGTCTTCCAGCAACCATGAAAAACATGAAACAGTTATGAGATAGTCGATGATTTAATATTTTAATGGTGTCAATGAATTAGACATGGAGGGACGAGTCTAGTTAGTATATATGATGAGAGCTACCTGGTGTTGTCAAGCTAGCTCAAGTTTCCCCCCTGACAAACCAAGCTAGCTATGCTACTGATATGATAGCTCAAGTGAATCAATGGTGATGGCAAAAGGATGGTAATGGCTTTTTGGTGTGAACAAGTAGTGAACAAAAAGCCAATAATATATATATACAATACTGAAAGGAGAAGAGTCCCCCAGCGCAGGAATTTGTATTACAGAAGCTGAAAGAAATCCAAGCGACAACAACAAATTTTGAAACATCACAAAATGGCGCAGGCCCCACAACTGTACGCCACGGGGGAGGGGGGGGGAAATCTGAAGGCAAACTGTTTATTAATCAAACAAAACCAGGGTGATGGCGCTCGGCCGCAGAGGTGCACGCTTCAAATTATAGATACACGACTGCTAAACCGAGCACCATAAAACCTCTCAGGCTGCTAAAATCTACGGCAAAGAGCTTTCATCAAGCCACTCCAGACCCCTAACCACACATATATAAACACACACACACACACACACACACCACTAACACACTCACGCTCAATCTTACTCAATCATACATATGTCCCACTCACCCAGAAAACATTTCAACTACATTATACACTGTATCATTTCATCCATAAATATGCGTTATCATAACATTGCTATCACTAAATGACTGGTGAGTTATTTTCTAATGGTATCTATGTGTTTATAACCCCCTTTTTTTTGTGTGTATGTATGTGTGTGAACATCAGGGTCTGTGTGTAAGAAGTGTGGTAGTCCATGGCAGAGCTTGATGAAATGCCTTCTCAAACTCGGGGTGCCATGCGATCAGCACAGCGCTCGTGCACAAACACAGTCTAACCTCTCCATCTCCGGCCTAGCAGGCCCAGCGTCCAACCCCCGACACAGGATATAAGGAGAAAACAGAGTTAGCGACACTCCTACTTCTGCCTAAACACTACAAACTGCCTCTTACAATATCCTGGAAATGGGAAAAGTTATGTAATACTCTTACATTTCTAGAAACTGATTATTATCTACAGAAAAATAATTTATTATAAACTGATTATTATCTATAAAATGATCATTTACCTGACCTTCTTATCCACAATATCTTAAAGGAAAGATAAGGAAATAACATCTGATAATAGATCTAGAGCTTGTTCCCTGCTTAAAATGGGAGTTGTTAGTGCATTATGAATGATTAGAGTTTAGTTTCTTGATGTGTTACAGATATGAAGTGATCAAACATCATAATAGATGACAGGCTATGATTTATTTAACGACTCGTCTGCTCGTCCGCTCTCACCTTGCTCATCTTGCTCTTACTGTCAGCAGTGAGGAAGGACATGTTGTTGATTTCATTCATCACCACAAAGTTCTGCTCCTCTCTCTTAAAGTTCTGCCAAAAATAAAACACACACACACATATACAAAAAAAAGTGTTGCAGGACAAAATAGTCAGAAATAAGAATAATCAGAAAAGATCATAAAACAGCAGAAGACAGACGAGGAGGACAGGTGACTTACGTGGGATTTGGACCAGAAAATAAACACTTCTCCCACCATCCTGAAGAGTTCCTCAGCATCTGGGTCTGGACAGGTCAACCATCTGGCCCTGAAGACAAACAGCAATAACAAAAAATGGATTAAATCCAGTACTTGAATAAAGGTCTTACTTTTTTTTTTTCATTACAACTAACCAAACTGGGTTATTTTTGCAAATGTCAGACGTTTTCTCTGCATCATTCGGTTTTGCAAACAACATAGTCGAGTAGCATAACGACGTCCTTAGATGCTGAAAAGGCTTTTAGCAGATGGCAGCTGGATTACCCTCTCAGCTAATTAATACATTTGTACCACCAGCTGCAGTGCAAACACTTTAATAAACTTCCATCTTCCACTTGCACAAACGCATATGCCAGCGTTTAATTGGGTAAGGTTCCATTATCTCATATTTTATTTGCTCTTGCTATTAAACATTTGTCAGAAATAGCTTGATTGCATAAGAACATACATGTTTTACTTTTCTTTCTAATCCAGAATGACCACTCTCCGCTTTGGTAGGTTCAAATAATTTTTCTGGATGTCTATTTTTCTGGCCATAAAGTTCATTTAAAAACATCTAAAGCTCCGTCACCTTTTCTATCTCTCTAGTGAAAAGTTTTGCTTTAGACACATTAAATACAGTAACAGTCTGTGCATCAAAGTGTTCTTAAAGAAGACTGTAAATAGTAAAACTAACAATATACAATATTAATGCAACAGCAATAATGTGTCCTGCATATCATTAATAATGTCATCAGTACGTTCAGCTACCTGTTATTGTCCACGTAGCGGATGAGCAAGGGGTAGAGAGCGTACAGGTCCCGACACAGCACAGCAAACTCGTCTCGTATGGTCCCGTTTTCACTGTCCACCTCTGTCTTGCCCTCCATACGTAGATGATCCTCCTCGGCCACCACCTTCCCTGAGCGCTTCTTTAGCTTCTCCATGGTGGGGATGAAGTGGGATTTAAGCATCTCCGGTTTAGCCCTGCTGACAATGGGCTGGGCAAACACTGGACAAGCGGGTACAACAGAGGAGTCAGTGATCACCAGAAGCGGTAAGAATGTATTTTTCTCCAAATATGAGATGTAGAAAATGTGAAAATGAGGTTGTCTAGACTCTATAAAACATGTAATATAGGATCAGGAAGCCATTTTTCTTACAAAAACTTAAGAGCCCTTCCACTGATACTTTGTCGTTGCCAAGCAATTCACCAAATAACCATGGCTGGCCAATCAGAAGATGTCTTACACCACCTGGAAGCCTTTTGACTTATTGAGAAACCTCTGCTCACTGACCTGCCAATCTCTTCATCCACGAGGCTTCATCTATACCCAGGTTGTTCACCACGATCTTCATGATGCTACCCAAGAGCTGGTTGAGTTGCTCGGAGGTGACGGAGGTGCAGAGTTGACCCTCCTGTTCTGGGAAATTCTCCGGGCCCCTCTCCCACCAGCGAGGGAGGTAGTTACACATCATGGGCAAGGTAATCTCAATCACATGGGGCATTTCTGTGTAGCGGGCCCCAGACTCCGCCAGATCATGGATCTCCTTCAGCAGGATCTCCAGCTCTGGGATGTCAGGGCACAGCTCCTCCACTTGGTTGGGAAGACCCAGAACTGGGGGAGGAAGGGGCGGACAGGTCCAAGTAAAAAGATAAGGAAACAATTATCAACTCTTTCTTTATAATTTGGTGAACGTAAAATAAAATGTAAAGGTGATGTGCTTGGATGGGGAGGGAAAGAAGACAAAATGCTAAAAAAAAAACCCACTGGATCTCTCTCTGGGAGTCTTGGTGGTGTAAACAGAGAAAGCGTTGAACTCATTCAGCGCTGGCTCCAGGAAAGCCACGGGCATCGCAGCTGCTAAGTGGGCCAAACACTCTCCGAGAGCCGGTCGCTGTCTGCACAGGTGAAAAATACCACACAGTCATAATATTAGAGTGTATTCGTTGATTATTTTTCCTGTTGATGGCAGTTTTTTCCTCTGAATCAGGAGTCCAAGGACAAAGAGTGTTATATATTGAACAGACTTGATGACGATTTTGGGCTAGATCAATGAAATTTACAATTAAATTCAAACAAAGGAGCTTTGTTATGGTCTAGCGGTGACAGTGGCGGTTAAATCTTTTTTAGTGCTTTCACAGCAGAGTTTGACCTCATCATCAAATCATGTTTTTATTGCAGAGCAGCTTGACTGAATTAACAAATATATAAATAATCAACAGCAAAAACTACACTATTCTCTTTCAAATTAATTCCTTTCAGACTTCAAACTCATAGATGGACAGACGTCTCTACTCACTTCTCTACATGTGGAGTCTTCACGGTGCCCAAAGAGTAGATACTGCACATCGTACGATAGCAGGATATTTGCAAGTCGTCCACTGAGGATGCAGGGGAGAAGAGAGAGCAAAGCGTTAGTTTTGCGTCACTGAGTCAAGAGCCATACAGGGCAAATTATTAACCGTTAATCCACTCACACATGACGTCGTCTCCGAACTGGTGCTGAGCGATGTGGTCAAACAGCGAGGTGAGGACTGGCAGCAGGGCTGTGGTGGTGTAGTTGATGTTTTGGGCCACACCTTTCACCTATAAGAACACGCAGCATGCAAATATCAGCTTTAAAAAAAAAAAAAGAATGAACAAGAGTGTAAAAACAAGGCAGCGTGGTGCTGTGTCTGACCTGGTTTCGACTGGACACTTTGCCCAGTTTCAGATTCTCGACCATCTTCTCAATGTCATCGGCAGCGCTCTCAAAGAACTGACGCAGGCCGGCCTTCACGATCTCAGGCCCTGATTTCATGACAGTCCTGGAAAAGAAGGACACACAAAAAAAATAGTCATAAACGCGCATTTATCATCCGAGTTAGTTTGTTTATATTTTCTCTCAGAGTGCTGAGGGTGCGATGTGAATAGACTGCGAGTTACCTGGCATCCAGCGATCTTGACAGGATGTGCAGACAGTTTACGACTGCGCCCGCATCCGTTCCTGAAAACGGCACATCAAAGATCCGTTGTCGTAGTGTCAAAAAACCCCACTGTCTACAAGAGCTTGTTAGTAGTAGTGTGTTAGAAAACATCAACCAAAAACCCAGAATTACATTAAAACCTTTCATTTTTTTTCCCCGTCACAGATGCAATACAGTCATAACTAAGAAAACTTAAACAGGTCATTATGGAGCAATCCTTTATAATGTAACATAAGTGATACCATGTGCTATATTCTCTCACTTCTTAACTGCAGTACCTCCATTTTGACTTCAAAGTAGCAGATCAGTTAAAGTGTTTGACTATCATGGCCACATGCTACTGGTGAGCCAAGCTGAAGGTCACAGGATCAGTGCTAGTGTCTAATGACCGCTGGTAACATAAGAGTGACTGACTATTAAAGAGACACATGGTGGTGAAGGGGGGAAGGACAATGAGGATAAAGCATAAACTGCCTCGTATAAGCCGGGATGAGAACACGTCACGGAGCTGCGTTATACTACAGTCGAAACCTGCTACCACGACAGACATTCATGCTCAAAAATCACTCTCGGTTTGTGAGTGCCAGTCTGAGTCTGAGGCCTTAAAAGCAGAAAAAGACAACTCTGAAAAAAAAAACACCAGGCTGCAGAAAAACATCAAAGCCAAGCAGAAGATGAGCTAAAGAGAGAGAAGCATTATAGACGAGGAGATCCAGACGAGTGAGCGTGGGAGGTTGATGAGTATGTAAAAGAAGAAAGTATGACGGAGGAAGAAGTGGAAAAAGATTTGGAGAAAAAAAAAAAAAAAGAAATAAGACAGGAAGACAGATACAGAGGGACAGATATGGTGACAGGGCATAATGCCACCATGCAGATTCCTTACCAAAAAGAGATACTCTGTGCCTCACCAAAGCAGCCAACTTACAGAAGATACTGAGGTAGGAGGAGAAAATAGGAAAAAGGAAGGGAGAAGGAGGGAGGACGATGAGGGGAAATAGGGCAGAAAAGATGTTTGAAGTGACACAGAAAGCAAAAAAGGGAGGTCAAGGAAATAAAGGATATTGCAACAACAGGAGAGAAATAGAGAGACACCAAAGAGGGAGATGACATACACTATCATAAAAAAGTACTGCACTAAAGGAAAGGCAAAAGGTCAAGAGTTCAAGTCATTCAGAAAACAAACCAGTCTTCTTTTTAAAATAGAGCCTTTTTTTTGAAGTTTTTACTGAACCTACCTTGCAATCATTTCCTTCTCCTTGTTGGAGGAATGCCCTCCGCTACCCAACACTTTAGCAGGAGTGGAGAGGAAGTAGAGGCAGTGATTCTTGAAGTACTGATTGATCAGCGGCAAAAGAATCTGTAAAAAAACAACATATAAATATTAATTGCAGAAAATATGACTTTGTATAACATACTTTGAATAGCTGACCTGTCTCCAAACCATAAATTTTGGCAAGAATTGTCAAAGTTGAAGTAACTTTCAGCAAGATCCCGACCCCTCACTCCTCTAAGTGTGAGCTTCTGTTACTACTCGTGACCTCTGACCTCCTTGTAGTGGCAGACAAACAAACAAACAGGATAGCTCACCTTGGCAAAGAATTTGATCTCTTGTTCATGTGGTGATTTCTCCACTCTACCACTGCTAACCACAGCCTCTGTTAAAAAAAATAAAAAAATAAAAATGTTGGAACTAGAAAAGACCACATTACAAAGTGCTACGTCCATGGGAGGCCTTTGTCTTTGTCTCTCAAACTACAATTACCGAGATGAGCGATGAACTCCTGGGCGATGTCCATCCATTTGAGAAGCTTCTGGAGGAAGCCGTAGGCGAAACGCTTCTCAATGGAGGAAATGTCCTGCTCCATGTCCTTCAGACCCCTGCGCACGGAGAGAAGAGTGAGCGAAAAGGAAAGAAGAAGAAGAAACTGAAGTAGGCTGTGTGTCATTTTATAGTAATGACACAGCACATACAGTCAAACGTTCCATATTTATACAAGTGCAAGTGATGTTTTTGAATATAGACAGAGCTGGCCGCCTACCTTGTCACAGCATATCCATTCAACTGGAGGAACTTGAGCAGGTCCTGGGCCTTTTCTCTGTCCCTGGCCTTCTCCTTAGCCGTCAGGGTGTCATAAGGCACGAGCAAAGGATGCGTACCGCCGCCTAAAAAGGAGCACAAGACATGTTTGGAATCAAAAGGCTGCGAACCAGCCACGCCATGTGTAATGGTGTGTGATAGAAATCCGTTTTACCTTTGGCTTGTAGCTCCAACTTCTTCTTCCTGCCCCAGGTGTTGTGATAGTTTTCAGCCAGCTGCTCAGCCATAGACTGCACGGAGACAGTAAGCAAATTAATCTGTAAAGCTCCTGGCAAAGAAAAATATGAGACCTATCAGTGCTATGGAAAAAAAAAACACATACCTGCAGCTCTCTGGACAGAGCCATTGCTGTGATGTCTACTGGCTGAGGGTTGTAGCCTTGACTGGGATCATAAGTGGCCTGAAGACAGAAAAAAAAACATTATATAGAGCAGTGTCTCTCCATGGGAGGTTTGGGGACCTCTTGAGGATTCAAAGAGGATCCCAAAAAAGGAGACTGCTTTAAGTTCAACACAAGTTCACTCATTTATTAAGCCCAAGTGGAAAATATATGGGAATGCTGATATTAATAGGTCAATAAGTATGTACCCTCTTTTTTTATTCCCAGTGTATAAGGGTCAAGATAAAGGAACACATAGATATAAAAATAAATACTGAGTCACTCTAGACCTTCAGATCCATCATTGCTTTTGTGTAAGATGCCCAAACTGGCACCACAGCAAGCATTAACAAAATCCTCCAGACTACTTTTTCAGTCGTTTTTTCAGTCGTCTGTCTCGTACCTGAGCAGTTTGGGAGATTTTTCTTGTGGCAGCCTTCTTCTCGACTTCTAGCTCCCCGTCCCTGGCTTTCTCCACGGTCCACTCCCATGCCAGCATGGCTTTGATGGATTCTTTAATGGGCCAGCGGTAGATCTCCTTGTCCTGAGAAACAGAGATAAGAGGAACTCGGAAAGTGAATAAGGGAGCCTGTAAACATTTAGACTCTGTGGAGATCTCAAAATGGCTCAGGATAAATAAAATAATATTTAATAATAGGAGAAATAGGTTCAACAGTTAAGTGTCTGTGTGCATGTTATCAGGAAGTGGACTAGACAGAAACTGACAAACCTTTTCAGAGAACGTTTTGTATGGCCGGAGCATCGGGTGCGTCTTAGCGTTCTCATCTAACGCCTCTCCGTATGTCCAGTTGTTCTGAATCTGAAAATTGATTATTTTTTTGCCATTGAGACAATCAGTAAAACTTTAAAAATGTTTCAAATGAACAAACAGAGACTTGATTTATAACTGGTGATTTTTAACTTTTCACAACTGACCTTTTCAAAGGCCCATTTGTCATGAGTGTGCTCTGCATACTTGTTGATGAAGGCATCCAGCCTCTCAGGGATGATAGTGCTGTGAAAAGAAAAGAAGTCACATTTAGTATTGCACAGGTTATGAACTAAACTTCAGTTTGAAATGCCTTTATTAGCTGGTAATAACCTTGAATTTATGTATAAAACATTTATCGTAGGTCTCTGTCTTTTATGCAGTGCCTACTTTTTTAAAATTGGAAATTAGATACTGATGTACATTCATGACTGCACTTGGAGTTGTCAAATGTCAATATCCACTTAAAATAATTCACTTAAAGTCTTTAAAAAAACAAGTTCAAATATATAATTACAAGTACTCATTATTGGCAAGTTGGTCAGTATATGCAACACCTTAATAAGTATAAGAAATGCAACATATAACATCACAATTTGAAATCACGAGCTCAAACTAAACGTTTGTATTAATGTTGTATGTTTAAAGTAACATTGTGCACTAAACAACATTATGATTAAGTGTTTTAACTGTACTGTTGTGCACTGTATACGCATATATATGTATGTATATACGGTATTTCTGTAAGCCACTGTGAACTATTTTTGTGAATCTATTTTTCCTCCCAGTGCTCACTTGGTGGTTTCCACTGGTTTGGGATCAAAGTTGCCTTCAGCATCCACAGAGGCCTTCTTCTCAGTGTGAGAGGAGTAGCTGGCATCCACATAGTCGGGAGGGATGGCTCCTGCTATAGCACAGAGGCAGGGCATGGTGATCTTGAAGAGCTCTGCATCAAATTTCTAGAGTTCAAAAGGCATCAGAGAACCCGAGTTAGCAATGACGTAAGCTTAAACCCTGCGTGACTGTACAGTAGAAACACTGTTCGGTTCGTCTCTCACCTTGTGTGCCAAAGATTCAAAGATTCCCCAAAAGAGTTTACGAGAAAGATGCAGCTCCTCCTCTGAGGTCACCCCGAAGTTAGCCCATCCGTTAGGCAAGCAGTAATATTTCCAGCAGCGCTCGTAGTGATTGGTCAACAGCTGGAAGAATCAAATCACGGAGGGAGGTCATTAGTGGGCATAACAACTGTTAGAAAATGCATTAAAGACTGTAATGTAATCTATGTGTTGGTAATGGACACTATCCACCCATGACGCAATCTACTCACTCTGTGTTTACAATGATACCAGTATGTTTTCTTTAGCAATAAAATAAAATAAAACCAAACAAATGCAATAAAATCAAACAGCAGCCGAACCTTGAGTGGCATCTTTGCATATTCGTTGAGGATGGGCACATCAAACACCAGCCTTCTGAGCAGATGCTGTAGCATGGAGGGCCGAAGGTACCTGTGAATATCATCAAAATGTTTCATGAGGAATTTAACTCTTTTAAATAGGCAAGGATATTGTTTCTTTCATGTCTTTCGGGTCCTATTTTATTGTGCAACATGTTGTAAATTGAAAGAAAGAAAGAGTTTTCCAGGTTGAATAAACAGAAAGTAACAATCACTTCATTATTATTACCATTTATATTTTTTCTAAATTGAGATATTCGGATCAGTACTCACTTGCAGAGCGACATGAGGCACTCCTCAATAACGTCCCGCTGAGCCTTGGTAAGGGCTCGGCCACGGGACAGACGATAGATGGTGTGGAGCATGGAGTCGATCATGATGGCCCGGTGGTCCGTCCCGGCAAACAAGGGGGCGCACTTGGTGAGCAGCGGCAGAACAGCTGAACACAGGTAACGGTTTAGGGCCAAAGCCATTTCAGTCGTACTGAATGCCACCTATAACCAGAGAGGAAGACAGAAAAACTACAACATACAGCTTTCTGGACTTGACAGAAGGGAAATCTCTCTTTTTTTATATTAAAGTATACATGTGAGTCTTGTCCTACTCACAGTGTCCAGAGAAGCCGAAGCTCTCATGTCCGGCAGGAAGCCGACCTCCAGTACATGCAGCAGGAAGTCCTGGTTATCAATACCGTACACTCTATCAAGGAACAGCACCATGGAGGCCTTGTGGTCTGGCACAAAACTGGCAGACATCTTGGGCTCAATAATCTGACCATCTGTGATTTGGAGAGAAGTCGTCATACATGAAGGAGGATGCCAGAATATCATCAAATACTGTACATTTACACCAGTATGCTCAGACAACATTCAAAATTTCGGATCTAACCTTTGCCATAGGCAGGAATCTGTACAGGCAAGCTGATGACTCCCACCAGGTCCTCTATGGGCACCAGAGACCTCAGGATGGCCCTGATTCTTAGAGCTTCACCCTTGCCTGCTTGGATCAGCTATAGATATGAACATTTAGGAATTACTATACGTGACTAACGCACAGCTCATCAACTACCAACTGGTCCGCTCTGCCTGGAGGCCTGGAGAGAAATCAGTGTTGTGAAACGCCTTCCTACTCACATGCATCTCTGGGGCGCAGCGGCCCAGCAGATCGATGAGCGCTGAGTAGAAGGACATGATGGCGTTTCCCAGATGCACGCGGTTCTCCTCCTGCTGTTCCTCACCGCCAAACCTGCCAATCAAGAAAATGAGCAGCGAAAGTTTTGCAGATTTCAGAGAGAAATGGAGAGAAAATGTATCTTTTCACTGACACGACAAAATATGAGGGATAAAGTAAGAATGCTCGTTTTGAACGTCATCTTATGATCATGTAAAAAAAAAAAAAAAATGTAGAAGAGGCTCAAACATGCTGATGAAATGTTGATGATGAAATGTTCCCAGAATCTCTAACAAGCACAGCTTTGATCTTTCAAAAACTACATCAATATGTATATTGCAGGAATGTGGATGATGACGATGTTTTCAAATGTGGTAGCTGTGCTTAACTAAGATTTTTCGGAGCCCTAATGTGGATGTCCAGGCATCTTTTTTATGACTGTTTTATGCCAACAAACCTGGTACATATTAGGAAGCAGCATAGTTTTAAAACAATACACAACACAAGTCCATTAATCAAGTTGTTTAAGTCGTTGTTTGGGGATCATATCTTTTGTACTCTCGCTTACATGAAGCGTCTGTCTTTTTTGACAGTGGGTCCATCCCTTGCCGGATCCTCTGAGATCTTGATGGCCTCCTCCATGGCAGCCAGCAGACCGTTGCCGCCCTCTCCTCTCAGGGCCGGGCCGAAACACTCGGGTCGACGGATGAGCAGACGCACCACAACGTTGGCGTTCTCCTCCACGCTCTCTCCTGTGAGGAGCAGGTGTTGCTAACGTTAGCAACAGTTACTCGCAATTCAAAAACCAACAAATGTAATGAATGGTGATATGAAAATGGCTGACCGTTAACAAAGACTGCAAAGCGGAGGAAATCCAAGTATCTCTCTCCTCCACAGGGGTTCCAGCCGATGTCAGGGTAACCCTTCGACAGGAGCATTGGACACATCTGCAGCCCGCAGCCCGCCAAGTATGTCACCACCTATGTCATAATGCATGTGGGAGAAAAACCAAGAGCGTTAAGCTATAAATGAACAAGTCCACTGTACCATTTTTTTGCAATTTTCTTTCTTGTCTTATTTAATTTCTCAAACCATTTCCAGGTCCTGCTCCTGCAGAGCCAAAGCCAGCTCATTGTTGTCAATGCAGGAAGCAGCAGCCACATCCAGAGGGGTGGACCCACGCATGCCTGCAAATGAGAAAATGACACACACAGTGAGTCTCTATTTGTTAATTCATCATAATATAATATATAGATATATGTAATATACAGGTAGCATACATAATACAGGCTCACTCTTCAAGGTTTTTACCAATTTTTGATGAAAAAAGATAAAATCAAAAGGAATAGATGGATTTAAACAAAATACATGTAAATTTTTCTGGCCTCCCAGGCATCAACGTTAGTTTTATGTTCTGCTATAAAAGGAAACATTTACAGTTTACAGTGAACAGGATCTTCTCGCTGCTCAGTTTAGAATCTAATCTTCGCATCTTCAAACATTCAATATAAATCCA
Source organism: Euthynnus affinis (assembly GCA_029490765.1). Lineage (NCBI taxonomy): Eukaryota > Metazoa > Chordata > Actinopteri > Scombriformes > Scombridae > Euthynnus > Euthynnus affinis. The sequence goes on from CM055845.1 coordinate 6,562,141, forward strand.
CTTTTTAAAATAAAGGTAAAATAAAGCGATTGGTGAGTGATACTGACCCAAGCCGATGCCGCTGTTCTGTAGCAAGTAGCTCAGATGGTCGAACATGGAGCGCTGGTTCTGTCTGCTGATACGACAGAAGTAACACAGGAAACGGCAGCAGTTGGTCACCATTTGAGGGAATCGAATCTCCTGGAGAGAGACGGTAAGATGCGCTGTTACATTATGTCTACTGTAGTCCAAAGAGCACCTAAAATTACACTGGTTAGGATGAATAAAATAAAGTTAAAGATGACATAAACTAGACAAATGTGACAGTTACCTTTGAGTCTCCTCCTCCGCCCAATACGTTGACCATCACCTCCATGACAGTCTCATGCATACCGAGAGCTCTCATCAAATTGGGGTGTTGGTAGAAGACCTTGTTGTTCATGATATTCCTGGAAATCAGATTTTTACTTTAACTTTGGAAACATTTAACTGTAGAATTAACAGTGGATGTACAAATAAAAGTATTTCATAATCAGTATCATATCTCCCAACTTTATCTCCACTACAGATACATAAAAAGTTACATATCACCACTCCCACACTGACCCGATGCTCTGGATCATGAGCCGCTCCTCCTCTGGGCCCATCTGGACGATGAGCAGTGAGCGGATCTGTCCCAAACACTCCAGTAGGTCCATGGTGTCTTGATAAGACACCGCGTTGATGGCGTAGGCTTTGGGCAGCGCTCGGGTCAGCTCGCCGAGTCCGTCGTACTGCCTGTGGAGCAGGCTGAACATCAGACGCACCAGCTCGGGGTTCTGGATGAACGACTCCTGCGCCCAGTGAATCATGGTGTGGGAGATCAGTTCCTGAAGGGTGCCTTGGTGAAGTGGACACAGAGAGGTGAAGCATGTTTGTTATGTAATCTCTTTGATTGGAGTGCTATAGTCTCTGTTCTGTACAGTCATTGAATACCTTTTCATTTTTTAGCATTATCTGTTTCCATTTTCTCCATTATTACTTTATTATTTTTATTATAATTACTATTTTTTTTTAGTTTGGAAACAACTTTTCAACAGTATTTTGACCACCTATCACTAAAATACCAGTGAAAACCAAAGTAATGGAATTATTTTTCATGAAATGTAAACCCTACCCATTATTTTTGACCACATATAAAATAAATCCAAGTTAACTTTATGGAACAAATGTTATTTATGAAACATGCCAATCCAGTTATTCAAATATCTAAGGTATTTTGGTTGTTAATCTTACTGGGTTTGGGGTCTTCCTCGACCTCTGGCTCCTCCTTTTCCTTCTTTTGGCGTATGTTCTTTACTTTGTCTACCAGACTGAGGAGTCTGCCCCTCAGTGAGGTGTCCACCTCCTCCTCCTCTGCCTCCTCCTCAATATGTATGCCTGTGTGTAAAATGGGAATTCAGCATTAAGAGCTTCAAAATACTTAACATAAAAAAGTCATTCACACCTGCAGAGTAAAAACTACACGGGATCTTTAAAGAAATCCGTACCACAGTGAAGCAAGAGGTCATTGTGAAACTCTCCCAGAGTTTCCCTCACGTCCTCGGGCACTGGACATTCCTCATCCTCTGGACAGTGCTTGAAATTGGTCAGCATAAGAACCTTGAAGAAGAACACAGTAAGACAATCCCTTCAGCGTGTTATTATTTTTTTAATCTTGCTTCTTGCTTCTTGTTTTGCTTGAGGCATTTTTATAAACTTCTTGAGGTTTCTTGGAGTCTCTATAACACACTTGACACAACATCTGGTGCCTGATGCCCGTTGCTTCATATAACAATTCAAAACCCTACCCCTGCTCCAGCAGATGTTCACCCAAAAATCACTGTGAGAATAACTCAATCCAAAATACATCCAAATTTTTAGTATGGTGTGTGTGATCTTGAATAGCCAGACTTCCTCTTCAGTCTCATGGACTGTAGACACTGGGCTTCTGTTATTCCTCAAACCAGTAAAATGACAGAATGAAGAACTTGTTTGTACCCAATAAAAAACCATCTGTTTCCAAAGGTGTGCATTTTCAGACTCAAAGCCAATCAAAAAGCTACTGAAGGATTTCCAAAGGTGTTACTGTCCCAATTATTTGAGAAAATGTTCTCCAGAGCTTTGTGGACATAATGCTACAGTTATGAATAAGTGACCCTACACAGCCAATTACAGTAGCTGGGTAAATCTCAGCGTCAGTTGTCACTTTCGTAAGAAATTAGATGTCAACATATAACTTCAGGGAGAAATATTCTACAAATATTTAAGCTCCAAAACTTATATTTGGTAAGCAAAAAGGAAAACTAGTACCTGGTCCTGTGGCGGTGAGCGGAATTCACGAGTCTTGCGTGCAGTTTCAGCAGCCGACATGGTGAAGGCTCTCATTAACTGGTTGTAACGAACTCGTTGGTTTTTCTGAATACCGTGGACGAACTGGTCTGAATAGGCCACGATGGCTTCCACTCTGTGCCGCAGCTCACAGTCGCAGAAGTACTGAAGGAGTGTGCACATCTAAGAGAGGAAGATAAGAGAGGAACAAGAGTTTGAGAAAAAAAGGTTTTTGAAGTAAGATGTATTTGAATATTTCACAGCTGTGGATGGCAGACAGCGTTTTAATATCAGAATGACCTGCAGTTTGACAGATTCTGGCAGCTTCATCTGGAGTAATCCCTCCTCCAGACCCTCCTCTTCTTTTTCCAATTCTGCCTCCAATGCCTCTGCCTCCTTCTCCTCCTCTGCCTTTTCCCCATCCACTTTTCCTCCTTTGGCTTCTCCCTCCTTCTCCTTCTCCTTCTCCTTTTCCTTCTCCTTGTCCTCCTCCTTCTCCTCCTCTTCTTCCTCCTTAGGTTCAGCCTCTTCCTCCTCCTCAGCCTCTTCTTCCTCTAGGTCTTTCAGCTCCTCCTCATCCTCGTCGCCAACCCCTTCGTCCTCAAGCTCCTCAGCTGTTTCCTCCGCTGCCTCCTCCTTTCCTTCTTCAGTTCCTCCTTCAGTAGCTCCAACCTCTTCGTGTTTTTCTGCCTCCTCCTCCTCCTCATCCTTTCCACTGAAAACATTGGGGTCGATCATCTTGAGGATGTGTTTGGTGTCGTCGTCATTGAAGATGCCCATGATGAGCAGCGTACTGATAAGCTTCAGGATTGGGACGAAGTGGAATTCTACGCTGCCGCCAACTGGATCCCGCATAGCCTGGCTACCATCCAGCACAGCCTCCGTTAACATGCTAATCGCCTTGGTCTTCAGCTCCTGTGGGGGGGAAAGATATAAAATAAGCAAAAGGCAACTGAAATTTCATTACATGTTTGCACCAACGCAACTTGCCTCTTACCTGCAGAGGGAAGACAGGACTAAGGGTGTACAGATCAGGGTCCGTGCCGACAAAATTGATATCTGAGAAATGCAGTTTGGGTCGTAAGCAGGTGGTGAGACCCACGCCTGGGAGAGAATGCGCCTTTATTGCATCAGGATAGAGATGGATGCTGAGAGTCTCCTCAGTCATGGGGACAATAAACTCCCTGTTAGTGCCAAGGCGTGCCCGCTTGGCAGACTCTAAGTGGATGCTGATGAGCAGGTCGTAGTAGCCGCTGCGGAGAGGTCCGGGCAAATAGGTGTTCTCGATGGCGTAGAAAAGCTGGGATTCATCCACGTGGCTGCACAAGGCGTGAGCCACTCGGTTGTTGCCAAGTGCACACACAGCACAGTAGAGCATGAGGGTGTGGAAGTGGAATTTCATCAGATCCTGGCGCTCCGACAGCTCCAGGATGTCAATACATCTGAGGGACAAACAGAGCCTCAAATATCAATACTGGTGAGGTAACCTTATCCTAATCATAAAATTAAAAAAAAAGGATATTGCTCATTTTAATTCTTGTTGTTTTGTTTGTGAGACTGGTTTAAACATCGGAAAAAAATTAAAAAACAAAGCTGAAATGTCAAAACTTCTACTCCTGAAACCTGAAACTGTCTCTGACCTGTTCTCCTCTGGGATGTGCAGGGCCATCATGATGAGAGGTTCAGTGCACTCTACCATCCAGCCCAGCCTCTCGCTCACTCTGCCCACCTCCGGTTCGAGGAAGTGATTAGGCATACGACTCCAGATAACTGGAGTCAGCATCTGTACGTCCAGCCTGGGAGGGCACTGGGGGACTGCGTTATTACGCTCGCTGCGGAACATAGCTGCCGAGATGGGCATGATGTTCTGATACGAGAGAGGAAGACAGAGTAGAGGAGGTTTAGACAATCACAGAAAGACCTATGCACGTGTTCATATAAGATTTATGTCACAGTTACATTGAAATAGGCAGCAGAAACAATCATAATGTGATTATATTACAACCAAAAGGCTGCTGAGCTATTAACCTTATGAACGGTACTGATCTGGTGGTAAAAGTAGGTGGTAACTGAAAAGCAGCAGACCCAGGACAATAACCCTAGCGATCGATCTGTTATTGAGAATAATAATCAAAAGATTGTTGTGGTTATTTTCAATCATATCTCAAAAGTATGCTATTGTTTCAGTTTCTGTTGTTTTCTTGTACACTGCAAGAGTCTAGAAAATGTCTACATGAATTTACAGTTTGGTTTTTCTCCCCTTAATGTTCTTTTCTGGGTGGCGTAAGAAGCTGAATAAGAAGAGAAAAAAATGAGTTTCAGCAAAACACACACACTGCAGTATCTGAGTAAAAGTAATTTCTGACCTTAAGTTTGCCCAGCTCCAGCTGCAACATGTTCTGACTGGAGGGCTGAACGAAGACAGCAGGGAACAGCTTGGTGTTGGGCTCCACCTGAAACAAAACACTTGTGGTTTTTCTTCTCCATAGCGTCTCAAAGCTCATCCAGACTAATTGAAAGCTGAGTCAGAGAAACACAAACATGAATACACACGCAACCCATAAAGTGTAGACTCTCCTTACCTGGTAGAAGGTGTTAATCTCCTTTCCATTGGCTGTAAAAGTCATTAGACCTGTTGCCAGGTCGACCAGGCAACCAATCACCATGTCCTCCTGGCTGAAGCGGGTCTGCTGAGTGCTGACAAGGTCCCCTCCCCACACCATGTAACAGTTACTGTGCTTCATACTGCAAGGAAACAGCAAACACACTGCTATGTTAAAAACTAATCTCAGCTCAACACATTTTGCACATTAATCTGATTCACTCATTAAGTTTTGGGCCAATTGCAGACTTGTTTTCCTGTAGGTGTTGTCAAGCATATAAATGTAGAAAATAAGGGGACCAAGTATTGAACCTTGGGGGACACCACCAGAAATAAAATATAGAATCAAGTTCCTTATTTCTTCACTACTACTGTTACTTAGTTTGATAGTCTGGTTTTAATTTAATTTAAAACACTGACAGTCTGTTAAAAATGCAACATAAGTAAGAAATTTTCTCCTCTTCTTCAAAAACTGAGGTGCTATTGAAGCTAAATTATCCATACCTATATATTTATCATTAGAACTACTTTGCATTGATCCAATGAATTAGGTACCGCTTATATATGTGGAAAAGACTAACCTGTCGTGTACGTTGCCTCTGTCATCTCCCACCGTAACAGTGACACAGCGCACTTTGGAGAGGTCAAAGTTTGGATCATACTGGTGATAGTCTGGGGTGACCCAGCCGACCCACACAAAAGAGGGCTCCTGCCCAGCAAAGATCCTCACAGAATAGTAATACTGGAAATAGAGAAAGAGAGAGAGAGAGAGAGAGAGAGAGAGAAAATAAGACAGAAAGTAAAACTAATACAAAGAGGAAGACATCTAAGAGCAGTAAAATTGGATTATTTATAGATATTATATTAACTTAAGTACTATGATGCAAACCAATGTAAACTCCAAATGAGCAGGGTCAGTAAATCATTCCAGCCTTATCCATGGAAAATGTTAAGCTTACAGTGGTGGTATTTAGGATGATCTCAGGGTCATCTCTGTCATCCGGGACCACATCTTCCACCAAACGTGGCACCGTTGGAGGGGCAGGAGGAGGGGCAAGAGGTGTCATGGCAGCCTTCCTGGCCTTGGAGAAGAATCTGTGTGTGCAGATGATAATATATTTAGCGATTTTTGCATTATTCTATTTAAAAAACTTGACTCTTGCAACTCCTTCGCAATTCCACTGGCTGTAAATCACTGAGATGTAAATGTTAAGACTGGACTTAACAGAAAACACATAATTCTGTCATGTAACACATAAATATTTACAAAAAGTAAGGAAAGGATAACTAAAGGACAAAATAGGAAATGTGTGTTGTTGAGAAGAGTCTGGCTGTTGCTGGAGGGATGATTCATACAATGCTGTTCAGGACACAGTTTACATTTCCCTATCAATTTTAAATTGAACTGTTAGAAATGTAGCAACTCTTCAAGGTCTCAATCAGTGAGGATGGGATGCTTTTCTATGACCCATGTTTTTATTTACTCTGAGAAGATGGATGTAGTCTGCCCCTGCGACACTAATAACACATAACCTACCAAACTTACCCTCTTTTCTTTCCCTTTTCTGACGTAGTGTCCTTCTCATTTTCCAGGGAGACCTCCTTAGGTACTGACGGCTCCTTCTTTTCCTCGTCCTGCTCCTTACGGCTGGCAGACTTCTTCAGAACCTCAAACTCTGAGTCAGGCTCCACCACTACCACCTCCTCCTCAGGTATGGTGAAGACACCGGTGAGTGGCGTGGTGCCTGCCTGGACCTTGAAAACCTCATGGAACTGGACAGGCATGCTGAGTCTGAGGAACATCATGTCTGTATTGGCGTTCTGCGACCCAAAGGTCTTATGGGTCAGCTTCAGACAGGGGGCGCTGTCCACTGTCCCGTCCACACGGGACACCTGGGAGAGAACAGATTTCAAGATAAATAAATCATCACGTTTTCTAGCTCACTTCATTAAACATTGAAAGTGTCAGTATATAGTTACCTCAACATGATGGTGATCAGGGGGTACAGGCACAAACTGGGGCAAACTTTTACTGAACCACATGGTAATGTCTCGCTTCATATTGATGGCAAAGGGTTCAAATCCTTCCTGCAGGCCACAGATCGCAAAGTAGCGTAGACTGCTGACATTTTGACCAAGATTAATCCTTCCAATCTGAGACAGGCCCAGAGCACAGACTGGTATAAAACCTGAGAGATAAAACACAGTAAAGTAATTAGTAAATTATTATTATTAGGATTTATGTCAACTATGTTTATGTTAACTAACGCTGATCAAATAAGATAAAAATGACCATGTAACTCTTACCTTCCCCAATTTCAATGTCTTTGAAAGCCATCTCCGAGCCTGAGTCGCTAATCAGCATTTCTCCATTGAGTGTGAACATGATGTTCATCTCAGTCAGGTCAATCATACAACCAACTACATCACCAGACTGCCACTGGCGACCGAAGGGATCATTGCCAATATGCCACCTTTGAGCCTGAAAAGGATTACACATAAATAAATTATCTATAAAGTACAACTTCAAATTTACATTCAAAAATTAAAATTGAAGACATCAATGTCAAACTATAGGGCACTCTAGGAATCTTTTCTAACTTTCGGAATGAGTGTTGAGTTTTTCCTAGTTATCTAAAAAAAAACAAGCCCTTCAAGCAATTTAAGAGATTTTGCCTTTCAAAGCGTCCTCAAAACAGTTTTTTATTAGTTTTAAAAGTAAAGAAAAGAGCAGATTTTCTAGATTGTATCCACATCTCATCTGTTCATATTAAAAATTATATTATTATATCATCATATTTAATCATATTTAAAAATTTTGAAAAGAAGATTACACAACTTATTGCCTATCTAAACCTTTATAAGCACTTGATTTGCCTCCCAACTTTACTGAACTGGTCTTGGAGTAACTCTTATTCAGCTAAGGTGAACCTCAAAATGTGGACTTACCTTATTGCCATTAAAGACGTAGGCTAGTTCATCTGCTCCCAGTTCGGTATCAGAGCGGACACTAGGACGGGCCCAGCCCACTCTCATCTCCCCCGTGGTCACTGCCTCAAACTCGAAGTACCACTTTCCTTGGGTGACAGCGTACGACTTCTCTGCCCTGAAGATTCGTACCTTGTCACCACGGATGTTCTCAAGGCCATGGCCAGCTGCAGGTTGACGGGGAAAAGATGACAGATTAGATTAAGGAAGAGGTAGGAAATATTGTTCTGGTTGGGGTTAAATTTTGACATGACATGACTTACTGCTCTCCTGATCTGGAGGCTCAATGTTGTAGCCATAGCCAATGAGGGTGCGGACAGCGTTGTTAACACTGTCTCGGTTGGTTTTCTTAGTTCTCTCGTCCAGCAAGTTGTAAGGTACCAGACGAGGGTTTCGCTTATTCAAGATGTCCTGAGAGGATCAACACAGTATGATAAATATCCAAAAGGTGTTTGTAAAGATTATGTACAAAAAAAACGTAACCTCAGTTGAAGTATACTTACATAAATAGACATAAAATATCCATCTTTTCCTGTCTAAATAACCCTCCAAAGTTAAAAGTGCAAAAGTTTGTTAAATTTGAGTTTTAAGATGTGTGTGGAAACATGGACTTGATTGAATTAAACTCACCAGCTATCAAAAGAACTTAATAAAAATAATAGATTTCCTGACTGATTTGGAAAATTAAGCAATGGAGGAGTAACAGCTGGATTTGCAAGATCATGAGATCACGCGAGAATCCGTCTTGTCAGGCTTGGTTTGGACCAATCTGCGTCCTATGAGGATTCTCTCATGACCTTGCAAATCCAGCTCCCTCTCAAGGTAAGACGGTAACAGATGGTTCAACCAATCATCTGCCAAGTATTTTTTGAAAGTGCTTTCCCTTTTCCAAACTGTTCCCAAGGACGACATCTTAGATGATTCTACGTAACAAACCATCAGGATAGAGGAGTAAAGGTTACCTGCACAATACTGTAGGTCCATCCTTGCCGTACCCGGTCCCTTGCCCAAACATTATGCCCATTTTCTGCCAGTTTTTCCACAAGCTGGTTCTGGTTGGGTGTCAGTTTGACATGGTTGAGGTCAAGGGGGGCAGGCTTGTAACCATTGGTCATCACATAGCTAGAGAAGAGACACATCCATATTCAGATATACAGAAGAGAGACTGCAGAAAGTTATTTTATATTACCAAATAAATATTTGTCACCATACGTCTTGGGTAGCTTGATCTTCTTGAGATTCTCTTCTGCTTTCTCGTCACCCATACCAACGTGGCAACCCAGTGCCAGGAGAGTCCTGCAGGATGACGAAGAGGCAGGCATTATCAACAGTATCCATGACATAAAATTCCTGCTCTGAACCCTCACACCTCTCAAACTGAAACCTCTTCAGGACCTTAATCACAAACTCACTTGAGAGTCTCTCCAGACATTTGCAGGTTATAGTTCCTCTCTGGTTCAGGGAGACTCTGGAAGTCCACCAAGCAGGGATGAAGTTTTTTATTGTCATCTCTGAACTGTGGAGGATAATGATCGTAGGTTACACACTAGCAAAAAATAAAAATTACAAAAACTATCTTTTTGTTCAGTTAAATATTACTTAATACTTTGTTTGTCTTAATGGACCCCATGCTCCAGTTACACTACATACACCGTATTCACTGGATTATCATGATCAAGATTCATTTTAGCCTATAAAGGGGCACTACATCCCTCCATTTTCAACAGAGATATTTGATATAACTGACATTAATCAATGGAAAATCTTGGTGAAATTTGCACTATAACACCAACATCGCAGACCAAAAAAAGAAAAGCAGGCAACTCACGTAACTCAAATCAAACTGTTAAACTAGGCAGTGCTAATCCAATATGGATCAAGATTCTGTTACTGCATTGCCTATTTCTCACCTCAAATGTGTTCACAAACATTTTTTAGTGTACTGTTTAGCTGTAATTTGAGAGTTTGTGACATGGCGGCCATCTTGGAAACGGACATGGAGGACATAGAGGGACTCAAAAAATTGGGGAGGACAGGAGGAAAACCAACATCGAATCTTAAAATAAACTACATCAAACTATGTATCATTGCCCCCCACCTGACGAAATCAAACCAAATCAACCAAATATTCTTTTTTATATTATTGATCTCCCTCTTGCCTCTCGAAAAATAGAGGAGGATCAACCTCCTCTACCTCTATGGACCAGCTTCCACTGACTAACATGCATGTGCGGCCAGTGAAGCTCCCAAAACAAAAAAACAAGAGAAGCTCGAATAACAAAACACACAGAGAAGGAGTGCGACTTCATTCACTGCTCAGGTCGCCATCACTCCACTACGTCCTTATAGTTGTTTGCTGACATCCAGTGAGGCTCAGTGTAATTTATTGGACCTTTAAGGAATAGTAGACTCTTTTTTTTTTAGAAACAATAACACTAAGTTAAATACTGGGCTCCTATATTAAATAATGAATTTCAATCAGTGATATATTTTTTGTAAAGTGAATACATAGCGATTTGAAATATTGTGCTCACATTACTCCAGAGATCCAAATCATATAAATCCGAGGCAGGGAAATCAATATTCCTACACATTTGCTTCTGTACTGCAGTGCTAAGTCCATACTCACAGTCCCATAGGTCCAGCCCTGCTCAATACGGGTGACGGCCCAGAGCTCGTGAATATTCTCCGCCAGCTTCTCTCGAATACGCTCCAAGTGGGGTGGCAACACAATCTATACAGAAAGCATACAAAAAATAATATAGTACATCATTTTTTTTTACATAACCAAAGCCTGCTTTTAGGTTCTTTGGCTTTTCAGAGGGTTTTACCTGAACAGTGTCCACAGGGCAGGGGGTGAACGAGGTGTGGGTGAGGGACAGGGTGGGACCAAGCAGGTTGCGCACTCCGTCAAAGTCATGCTTGTACTCCTTGATGGGTTCGATGCGCATCCTCTCTCTAGGCAGCAGAGCCTCATAGCATGGGGCGTAGCCAGGTGGGGGCATGAACTTGAAGTCTCCATGACGACCACCAAGGAGGAACCGAGCTCTGAGGTGACAAAAAAAGAGTCAGTCTTTTATCTTTTTTTTACAAAGATATCTTTATATACTCCAAAAGACCTTAATAGCAACAGTACCTTGATCTTTATGAGGCTCATAATAAAAAAAAACATTTATTTAATTTCTGTACTAATTCCCTCTGTGTTTCCTTCTCTGCTTGCATCAGTAAATTCATTCATTGGCCCCATAACTTTGAGGGACCATTATGACCATTACAAGGTTTACTGGGGAGGTTAAGAGATAATTTAAAGGATTTAATGGGATTTAAAGATTTAAAAGTTGTGTGAAACGCAGCACTGTTTGGAAAATAGTTTGGGTAGGGTGCAAATAAATCTGTCTCAATGTCTGCATCATTGCATTGAATTATTATTTGCTACACTGATTTGCAGTTTGCAATTAAATAAAGAAATTAAGGTTAATCGATAAAATTAATCAACAGAAAATGAGGGAAAACTTTTAACGGACAAACAATATTTTTTTTATCTTGAACTTACTTGACTCCAGCTGAGAAACTGATCACAGGGAAGAAGAGGCCGTCCACGTTGAAGTTTTCAAACATGCCCTGAACCGGGTGGCCGTTAATACGGAAGGAGATACTGGGCACGCTCAGATCGAGACAACAGCTGACAACATCATCGGCAGCCAGAGTGTGCTCGTTGGGTGAAGCCACCTGGCGCGGTACGGTACCTGGAGGATGAAGCACAGAGTAAAGACGTCATAAAAACAGAACATACAGTATCATAGTATCAAATAAGTTAGGGGAATCATCTTACCTGACCACAAGTGCAGTCCATCAAAGCCATAGGAGTAGAGATCATCTCCCACACCGTTGCCTCCCCAGCCTTCTCCTCCTCCAGGGTAGGGGCTGTAGCCTTCGGTCATAGCCCAGCCCACACGCAAGTGAGAAGACTGCGCTGTCACAAAGGGTTCCACATAGTCTACCATCATCTCGTAGTACCACTTCTTATACTGCGTGGACCCCTCGCATGTACCCAGGAAGATGTTGGGCCTCACACTGAGCACAGAAGAGAAAAGGAATCAAAACTAACTTTTACAGATGGCAGCTATTTATCAGAGTGACTAATGACTTCCAAAAACATATGTTTCATATTTTATTACAAGACAACAACCTTGAAATCTAACGTTTTGCACCTTTTGTAGTGTCAAAAAAAAACTCAGAAGCAACTGTTCAAGTACCTGGTCGCATAATTTATGATGTTGGTCTGCAGCAAGAGGTCACGACCAGGAAGCAGGTTTTCAGTGATGAGGTTCTGATTGGACCTCACAGCGACACCATTACACACACAAAGAGAGCGCAAGACATCCAGGACCTAAAGGCAGTTCAAAGACAGAAGACAACAGTTTCACCTCAATGTTTTAATGTGGCCAAGCAGACAATTCACACTTTCATCCACTGGCTACAACTGGAAGTGTTTATATGAGCCAAATCCGATTTTAAGATGCTGTAATATTCCAAATAACATCTGCAAAAGTGTCTGGTTAAGTAGACAACCTTACCAACTGGACCCACATTTTAACTTGCTCCTGGCTAACATTACTTCCCCACCCTGTTCCTGACAAAGAAAGAAAAGACAAACCTTGTGGTTCCTTCCATGTTTGTCCAGGAGAGAGATGATGGATTTGATGTGATTCTCCTGGATGATGTTCAGAACCTCAGGACTTTCAATTAGTACACAGTACAGCACCTCAAGAATACCTAAATGTATAGAGAAGAGGAATATAATAAAGTCTCAGCATGTTTGAAAAAAGTTACTGCATTCATACAAGAAAGTAAGTAATTGTATATATATAAAAAAATCTGAATATTGTAAAAAAAAACAACTGCATATAATCAAAACGGTCTTCAGCCTGAGTACATGGAGTAGACAGATCAAGTCTATTTATGGGTAGAGAATGTATCAGTGAATAAGTGAGGCACATCTGATACCTGAGGAGGCCTCCAGACGGTCCAGCTTGCTGACCAGCCAGTCCAGGTTGTCACAGAACAAAGCGCAGTTTGAGCGGTTCCCCCTGATTAGAGAAGCTTTTCAGTGGAGACACAAACAAAGAGAGAGAGAGAAATAATGTTACTTTATTCAACACAGACAGTATATAATTTGTATTTTATTTAGTTCATAGTGATTCTTCTACCCAGCAGTTCATAAAGGAGGTTGACAATCTCCTTCCAGGACTCTGCAGCTTCCTCCCCGGCAAATTCAGAGAAGTGGGCAGCAGTGTTGTACACATTCAGGCGGTCTATGCACTCCAGCACAATGGTGATCATTCCCTGAGAAAGAAAACAGAAACAAAGAAGCCCAGAAAGGTTATTATTATGTGTTTTTTTTTGTTAGTAGTGGTGGCAATATCATGGTTTTGTTACAAATTATTGTTGTTATTATTGTGGCACAGCTACTGTTATCTTCATTCTATTTTCTTTTAGTTTTCCATTATTTGGCATCTATCTGCAGCGTTTAGAAACTTCATTTGAACGTCAAAACGTGTCTTCTCCAGGAGATGTATGCTATTTTTTTTTTCTAGCATATTCCAGCGATTTTATATAATGTTTTAAAATATTGTGTTTTAAGTTTTGGCTAATAACTCATGAACCATGAGGTGTAGAAAAACCATATTTGTATTTTGTGTTCCTTGGACGACGCCAATTTGATATTGGCCAGTGCTCCTCATAACTCTTCTCTTATTTGATTAACATCATGCTGTTTTATAAAGATGTGCTTCATCACACCTGCAGGCAACGTTAGTCTTGGTAGAATTTCAATACTATTCAGCTTCCAGCAATGCAACACAATCAATTTCAGCTTTCAGCAATCATACGCAATTTCTTCTGAAATTGCACTTTCTTGTTAGTATTAATACCTCACATTGTAGCAACAAACACATATTGATACAAACACATTATGTGGTCTGACCTTTCATCTGGGGACAAAAAGTTGATCCCCACTAGATAAAGTTTTTATGGTTGCAGGTTAAAGTTTGAGTAAATGTTACGTTTAAATGTAGGTTAAGGTAACGTGTGGTTATGTTTACAGTAAACCTCCAGAGACTAAATGTAAGTTACCACGTCTTCACAAATGATAAAAATAAGTATATGTGTATAAAAAGATGAAGATGCCCCATGCACAGTAGTGTGTCTTTCCTGGGTACCGGCTGATGCGGAGCAAATTACAGAAAGTCAAAAAAGTATTCCAGCGCACACCAAGATACTAGAATAGACACTTTTGAGCGAATCTGATGAAGCAATGAAACGCATAGCTCACTCCTTTTGTTTTTTAATGTAATCCCCCAATAAAATAGTGTCTATGCTTGTATCCTGGTGTGCGCTGGAATACTTTTTTGACTGCAAGTATTTGTGCATGTTTTGTATGTGTGTGTGTGTGTGTGAGAGAGAGAGACGTTAACAAAACTGCTGGAAGGCATAAAAGTCCTCAATGCTGTCAAAGTTTCCCCTTGCATAACATATTTATTTTAGTTATAGGAACTCAATAGAAATGGCAAGTCTGAAGGTGTGTGATGTTGTGCAGGCAGCATGCGGATCACCTCCTCTTGGAAGAGGTTCTGCCGGTTGCGGAGGGAGCGGAGCTTGGTCTGCTTCTCCTCGTGCTCCAGTTCCTCCTCGGGAGGACGAAAGTAGAAGATGAGATCCTGTAGAGAGAGGATGACCCCGTCCAGAGGAAGTGTCACAGGACCTGGTGTCTTGCTCTTCCCACTCAGAGAGTCCAAACCCCTGAAACAACACAAAAAAATCACTTATTAGAACACATACTGAAAATGAAAAAGCTCTAGCTGAAGATGTTTTTCTACTCTTCCTCCCACATTTGTTTTTATATATTTGTGTATTTATATACTTACTTGATGAACTGCCTGAAGAGGCCCATAGTGCTGTAAATCATACGAGCAGCCTGAGACTCTTCAGTCTGGGAGCGGGACACAGTTAGAGCGTCATCCATATGACCCTCCTGATGCAGAATGACCTGGAGACATGGACAACAATATTATTGCAGATTACATTCCCCACTTCTCTCTGCTCTTCTCCTACAAATCCTGTTCCTGATGGCTGTATCATGTAATAGCTTTCCAAGTACGCTTATCTTTATTTAGCCATTTCCACTTTTGCCTTATCCAATTTCCAAATCATCAGATTTTATCCTGATTAAGAATAACCTCTCGCACTAATACAAATTAAGTTCCAGATTCAGATTAATGCTCCACTCCAGCAGCGGAGGACGGTCAACACTTCAACATCCTGCTCTTTTTACTCCTGGGCAGCATACTTCACACTCAGACACAGAGCTGAGTGGCTCCCTGTTCGCTTGTTTATTCAAAGTTGAATAATATTTAATAAGCATGTCTAAACTGCAAAAAATTCAATTCTGCACTTCCTTGGGTCCCCAACAATACAGCCGCCAAGTATGAAGTTGATTGAATGAACGGTTGTCGAGAAAAGTGAGGGACATACATACATACATACATACATACATACATACATACAGACAGACAGACAGACAGATAACGAGTCCTTGCTTTATAGTTAGATTATTTTGATCCCCAGGGAAGATCCTTACCTTCCTCTTCATCATTCCCAGACGAGCAGCTTTGGCATCTAGCGCAGCATATGTGAGCCACAGGCCTGTGGACACATGCTGGACGAAGCACATGGACTCTCCATACTTTATCTCTGGAATGCCCATCCCCTCAACGTCACGCTTATGAGCCACGTCCACCTTCTCCTGCTCAGGAGAACCAGGAGGAAAGAAGAAGTGGGAGAAGATAACAAAGAGGTGAATGAGAGAAGAAGTCAAAGCATAATAACAGATAGACAAAAACCAAAGGACAGAGTGTAGAGAAACTCAAATTGTTCATTTCTGGGGTGCGGCAAATACTGCATAATCGCAACATCCATGGCTTGATTCTGTGGACCTTTGTTGCATGTCATACTGTCTCTACTCCTGTTCCTGTCTCTCTGTCAAAAAGTCAAAATCGATGAAAAAATAATCTTGAAAAAAAAAAAGTTTGTTAAATTAATTCTGACCTTTGACACGCGGAAGCAGAAAGCAGACAGTTTGGTGTTGGCCTTCTCTGGGTCAACCACCAACAGACCCTTCTCCTCATCCAGACACAGGTACCGGCCTGTGGTGATGTGGCGAATGCGGAAAGACTGCCCCCACTTCAAGTGGCTACCGCTCCAACTGCAGAAAGAAAGACGTTATTAAAGTCTTTTAATGGGAGAAATATTCTTGTCATCACGCAGGATTTCTACTCCTTAGATTTATCACTATTCACTGTGACTCAAGGGGACAGTCACCTGATTCTCAGCGGCTCTAGCCTCCACAGGGATCGAGCCTGACTGCATACGGCACCGCCTTCATAGTGAGCCATCCTGTAAGACAGTCAGGGCAGACACACATATGGTCATATGGTATCATGATAACAGGTCATTATGCTCGAAATAGCTCTGTTTCCTCTTCGTATTACCTGCGCTTTTCCTCTCCTTCCTCTGGCGTAGAGATGGCCAGACACTCGTCCATATGGCCGTGGAACAGCCTGAGAACGTGACCTCCTGTCAGAAACCCTGAGAGGAGGAACACACACTACAGTAAGTGTGCATGCTGTGTGGACATGTGTGTAAATTTGAGCATGTGAGCAAATTTCTCTTTATTTATATGTTAAGGGTACACCTCCTGATTTCCGATAGCACCCAATATCACCTCACAAACTCCTAAATCTTCTCCGTGTTCACAGTTGGTATTTTATCAATATGTACTTGTATGTGTGTGTGTGTGTGTGTGTGTGTGTGTATGAACTCTCTAAAGCAAGTTTTGTACCCTCGGCTAGTTCACATCCTGAACTAATTGGGTTCATATTCCAGAGAGTCTGCATGAAGGAGGCATCCACCATCAGATCTCCACTGGCATAGGACAGATGCTGCGGACGAAGGACAAGAAAAAGAGGAAAAGGGAGAGTTTAGCACAAGATATATATATAAATCCTCCATCATGTAATCGTAAGGTGGATGGAGCTTGAGGGGTCTTACCAGGTATCTCTCAGAGGATACACTGACAAGGATGAGGTCATCACCCACCCTGACCTTTTCACCTTCTGACCTCTGCTTAGAGGCTGGATGAATGGTCCACCAACAGGCCTCACCTGCAAGTAGAAGAATAACAAACAACTACCTAAATGTCTTTACTCTATTAGGATAACACAAAAGCATGCAAATAAATTTAGTACAACTTAGAATTAACTTAAATCTGTTATGTTCACTTGAAGTATCACTGAGAAAAACAGAAAACCAGTTTCCTCAGAGTAATATATTAACAGCCTTTATATTTCTGGGCTAAACTACAAAGTGACAGTAAATAAACTGCACTGCTGACTCCATTAATAACAACCGCTTGTGAAGACAAACTGCGAAATTTAAAAACTTTACACTCACAAAAAGAAATTTAACAATACAACTAAAGAAAAATGAGTTCCTGCTAAAGTTCAGACAAATGCAGGCGTAGAAAATAGTGCTTTGTTGTATCGTAAAAAAAGAAAAGATTTCCAAGGTTAGTCTTACCAGTGGCATCTTCTTGTAAGCCCACGTCGAAGGCCAGCTTGTCTGTGAGTGACCGAGATGTCGTCAAACAGCTCAGGTACTAGAGAGAAGGTTTCGATTCAGGACATGACCAGAATTTTTGCAGGTTAGGAAAAAAAGAAGACTTTAAACTACAGTAAAGAAACTGGAATTAAACCATCCATGTGAATCAATTTGATAGGAAATAGCCAGTCTTACCATGCTTGAGTGGTTGTGTCTCAGAAGGATGGCATGACCGTACAGTAAGGTACGATGGCCTCCACCTTGGGACGACTAGAAGGGAAGAAGACAAGAGAAATATTCAACAATTCAGCCTCACACAGCTGACAATAAACTTCAAATATACCTTGATCAGACAGGGAGGAAAACAATGCTATATTTTAGAAGACCATGTTATAAAGATCACAACATACCATTATCAACTTCCGCTGAATCTATTTTGTTTGTTTGAGACGGTACTTTATAAATGTGAGTTATACGTAGCATTTCTTTTTAAAGCTGCATATGATGTGAAAGCACAAGCTGTTCACTTATCTCCTTTGGGGAGCAATAAAAACTGTGGTTGCATGCTATTCTCATTTTATCTTAGTAAGAGATCAAATTAAGATTAGAATGACAGGACGAATATAACAGTTAGGCTAAGTGAAGGTAAACAATTATAGCAATTTAGAAACCGAATGTGTGTTGAAGGTTAAGCATTGTATTAAAACACATTCCTGAAAAGAATAAAGAATTATAATAAAGCAGAAGTCATTTCTGTGCACAAACATTATCATTACCCAATAATGATTAACAGTCCCACAACACTGGACAATGACTTTTTCCCAAAAACACACAACATTTTGGGACTGATAACGACAAGAACCACATAGAATACGAATAACAAAGCAGTGTAGAGGTACTGCTCAAACTGAGACAATATTATGCGATGAATCATAATCTTTAGAGAGGGTATTAACAATGATGTGACTGACAAAAGTTTGACATGAGGGAAAACAGACTTTCAATCCAGTTTGTCCACAAAAGGCGAAACACAACATCAAACCATCCTAACTTTTCTCAACATTCAGCAAGGATGACAACAACAACAACAACAAAGAAAGCACAATTACTGCAGCAGTGAAAGGTAGATAAGCTAACAACTGTTTATCCCAACCGACAGGAATATAACGCTAAGCCTCTATATAGGGTTAAGCACCCATAATCCACTGGGATGACTAAGGGGTACGTATGTTAAGTGGTAGGACTACACCATTAACCCTGGACCACATTAGCACTAAACTCAAGACAGGTGGTGGTGATGTGTGTGTTTTCCCAAGTGTGTGTGTATGTGTGTGTGTACATTAAGAGGGAGATGGGTCTGTCCAGAGCTCTGGGGGTGTCCTGTTTCCTTATCTACCCCTGACAGAGGTGGGGGGCGACTCTCCGTTGGGCTGCATGCCATGCTATTCTCATCCTCCCGCTCACCATTAGAAAGGCCTTCCTCATCCATATCTACCAGCTCCTGTGAGGCCAGGATTTCTTTCAAAACTAGCCATGATAATGCAACTAATAAAATGCTGCAAATATAGAGCCGCTCTTCAAGCTAAGCTAAAGATATATCAGCCTCAGCGTGATAGGAATTCTTTCATCTGTCTCTCAAACAAAGCTGAAATATGATACTGGGGTTTCCCCGTCCATATTCTATTCTCCGCTACTGTACATCCTATCCCTGATGACGTTTTGATAGCTATAGCTGTTGCCTATGACGAAGACTCATGGGAGGATACTTCTTGGTCTTTACAACAAGCTCTGGTTGTTAGACCGGTACACAAAGTTAGCTCAGATTATGGCCAAAAAAAAGAAGAAGAAGAATCAATCAATCAAGAATCCACTATTGAAAAATATGTTGAGAATTGAAAGCTAGTGGAACAGAAATTAGCTTAGAGGTGAGTTCAGCTTTCCACATCTTGGGAATGTAATGTCACCGCTCACCAAACACCTTATTGATCATCAAATCATGATATATCAACACTAGGGTGAACCCACTTTCCCTTGCTTAAAATGTGTTGTCAGTTTGTGATTTCCCCCCATTTCCTAGAATGTCTTATGACCACCCCAGAAAATAGGCATCAAATATTTGCTTTCAACTATTAATGGAAAGGGCAATAGTTATAATAAGAGCAGCAGGGTTTCTTAGAAAAGTGAGTTAGACTGCAACAAATAAGTCTTTTGCCTGCGTTATACTCGGGTTATTTGAGGGTGCTGTTGGTAAATTGGTAAGTTGATTATTATCTTTAACCACTGAAATGGATTTCTCATTTTATGATTGCTAGATGCAAAATTGATAGCCTATAAAAGCCTGCTTGTTGATTCAAAAAGACATCTAAATCTAGGTTTCTGGATGTGGTATGATATTATCTATGTTTGGGATCTTATCCTTTGGAATAGAAAAGTACACAACTTAAAACATGCAGTGTTTTATCCATATCGAACTTTAACAGATAGCGTGGATTTTCAGTTATATAAGCTATCTCTGTCTGGTTTGTTTTTGCAACACTATGAAAACACGTTCTGTATAAAAAGGGAACAGAAATTAGCTTGACGTGATCAAAAAACAATGTGCTGAAACATAAGGAACGACATCAAGCAACACAAGGTAATGAGGTAAGGTGATATTTCAGCATGAAATGCAAATGATTGATGCATTGTGACACCTTGCTAGATCCGGTAATGTTAAATAACAGATACATGTGTAATTATTAAAAAAAAAGTGCATGAATGAACTGCACACTGAAGCCTTTACACCAGCTTTTAAACTGTAATTTTAGTCAAATTAATCTAATATTTAAATAAAGCTTCATTTCATTTGATGTTACAACTAACTATCAGTTCATAGATGATGAGCAGCTCAGCGTTAAAGATTAATCTGTTTACTTGGTCCCATGAGTTACTGTGGCTAAAGATTAGTGACAGGCGTATAGAGCAATCGCCACCTCGGGGTGAGAGCTACACGGGTATGAATCAAGATGTGAGAATGATACAGCACAATTTCATTCAATAGGACATCCAGTGGGAAACAGGACAGGAACGCGGACAGTTGCCACGTTAGTTGGGACACACGTTACAGGAAATAAGACATGTTAACAGACATACCCATTTGTCCAAATCGACTGCCTGCTAGGCAGAGAGCAAGAAGGGGAGGGGAGGGGGTGTCAGATAACAAGTTAAAAAAAAAAATCATAATAAAATAAATGCAAAGAATAAGTCCATCGATGGTGCTCACATAGACTGGAGGATCATAACGTACAGTATGGTGAACTTCAAAGCCAAACAGCCATATTTACATGAATGTTTAAATTTGTGATTCATATGTAAACAAAAAAAAATAGCCCCACCAAATAAAAAACAACAGAAAAACACATGACAACCACATGAAACCTGAAATAGAAACCAAATAATAGAGAGATATTTAACGACATGGTCTAACACCAGACTAGTGATTAATATTTTGGTGCTGTGACTGGTTTGTTAACAAACACAGGCTTATATTTTCAACTATAATCAGTTGAGAAACACATAAAACCTTTTGTTTATCATCTGTAAGGCAAAATCTTCAATTATATCTACAAATGTAATTACGTTATATATAATAAAGAAGGAATTTTTCATTACTGCGCTGCGACTATGAGCTCGGGTAAGCAGTGTCTGATAGAAGAAAAATTATCTTCAAGGAACACTGTGACATTTTTGCAGATAAGCTTGGTTGCCCTCTTGCACACAGTCAGATAAGAAGATCAAAAGCAAATGTATCCCTGTGTCCGAAACAGAGAAAGGTCCGGGAACTGTTTAGCATAAACTGGATGCAGAAGAAAACAACAAGCCTCTCAAAACAATACGTCTTCAAAATAACCCCCAAAACTGTCTTATTTACATGTTATATCTTTTAAGGCTGCAAAGCTAGTCCAAGCGTTTATTGCTCCACATCTGCCAACCTTTACAATGAGGACAGTGCTTCTGCAATGCAGCTGCTGTTGTCAGTCATAACTTCAAAGTGTAAGCTAGATGTGATAAATGTTCTTTCAACTTGTGTTAAATGCTACACAAGATACAGCGTGTAAAAAAAAAAGAAAAAAAAAAAGGACAGTTTTGGTATTGTTGGAAGGCAAACAGTTTCTCCATGTGTCCAGTTTTTGTGCTAAGCTAAGCTAAATACCTCTGTAACATACTGGACACGGATTAAATTGCTGTTCATTTTCTTATGTAACTCTGAATAAGAAACCAACCTTGTATCTGTTGCAGTGTTAATTTTAGTAAGAAATTCAGTGTATGATATATATTCCACTGACGCACCTACACAATCTTCCACTTCCCCTCTAAAAACACATTAAGTCTGCATTCATAGTCCACATATTCCTCTCTCTATGACCCATTTCTTTATGTCTGTTTCTGACTCCTACCTCGGTCTGCTCCACTGTGTGGGCCAGCATCTCCTGCAGAGCGCGGACCGACAGGGACTGCTCCAGAATAAAGGTGCATATGGCCAAGTCCGGGGGCACATTCTGCAAAACGCACAGGAGTAAAGATGGTAGACAGGTAGCTTTATTAATCCCCAGGGGGGGCAAAAAAATAAGGAGTGCAAGTGTATAAAAAGTCATGTTGTTGTTGTGAGGTTACAGAGGATGGTTACCAGCGGCTTACCTGGGCATTGGACGTGGTTTCGAGGAAGCAGAGACGGTTCCCGAAGCCCTCACAGGACAGACAAAGCTTAATCTGCTGTTCTTTCAGGATGGAGGCAGTGCTCTGCAGAACGACCTGGTCATCCTGCACCCGATACAAAAAAACAAGCAGTTAGAGACACATTTATTCGCTGCCATTTCACTTTTTGGGACGTGCTTTATGCTCCTGCTACTAATTCGAGTTTTCAACCACACGCTTATTTCCCTTATACCATTTTTTCCCTGCTGCTTATCTCTGCTCTGCCTGCTGTTTCACATTTTAGTACACATTGCTTTTATATGTTTTAAAGCGCTTCTTGAACAAAACTGGGTTGACATGACATTTGGTGTCGGCATTATTGTCTACAATGCTGACCTTTTATTGACTATATGTTTCGTAAGGAGTGCAGAAGAAGGAAAACTTGCCTGGAGCACATTTTAAAAATGGATATTATTGTACAGTGCACAATAACTAAAAATATGGTATTGATGTGCAACCAGGTGACTATCTGACCTAAAGAACAGTAAGTTTTTTTTTTGTATGTGTTATCCCAAACATGAATATTTTCATTGTTGCTGGCTGTTTTGCAAATCATGATGTTTAGCGGTTTTAAATATTTGAATTAAACAGCATCAGCATAACAACAAAAATTTATGGTTAAGGAGGAAAAACTGTCAACAACACAATCAGCCAGTCGAGGAGGCATCAAACAGTTCCTGGTGCGGCACAATAGATAAACACAACTCAATTTCACAAGCAGAATCCTAACAGACAGTAATTTGTTGCTCCTCGTCAATGCCAGGACCCTCCGGAGAGTGGTGTAAATACAGCGATAAACACCCCCACCCCCTGTGAAACCCACACCTGACACTTGGCATTCTCAGCTGTTCCTTCTACTCCGTCATTATGCAAGTACATCCATCACTTCAAGGACCGGCGTGTAGGATTTAATGGCATCTAGCGGTGAGGCTGCAGACTGCGACCAACTGAATAATCCCTCCACCCCCCGCAATCCTTTTCCAAGCGTGTTGGAAAACCTACGATTGCCGTGAAAAATGCAAAAGGTCTTCTCTGTTTGATTTGTCTGTTCTGGGCTACTGTAGAAACATGGAGGTGTAACATGGTGGCCTCCGTGGAAGAGGTAGATATATATATATGTAGATATATGTAGATATATGTAGATATAAAGGGATCATTTTAAGTTAAGGAAAACACAACAATTCTTATTTTCATGGGAATGTACGTTAATTAAAACCTAACGAGTCTCTTCGCTAGATGTCACTAAATCTTACATACTGGTCCTTTAACCTGACTTCTATTTCTCTCTCTCGTTTCTGGACAGATTCCTGACTTCTCTCTCCACCCCGTCTAACGACTAATGAATCATGTCTTCATGCTCTTGACCCGCTCGCCGTCTTTCCCTCGCACCACCGATGTGTCATGACTTAGTGTTTTGGATAATAGGCAGGCACTTTAAAGCGAGGCCGGGGGGGGTGCAACACAGGAGTTTGCATGTCTGTGTTTATGGCACAGAGTAGGAAAATGGAAAGTGATGCCTATCTGTGACCTCATAACACATCCTCCTCTCTTATACCCAGAGGCCTCTAGTGTTTCTTTGGCTGAAGACTGTCCCCCTCTTCCTTTGGCTGGGCTATCATTTATCTCTCCTCAGCCTAGAAATGTCTCCTCTGTCCTGTCCTCGCGTTCCCTGCTTTGCACTCCGGAAAGTGGAGCAACGTGCCCTCTCTCCTTCACTGCAGACGCGAGCAACGCCACTCAATATGCTAACTCAAGTGCTACTAAAACTGTACGTGGACCATACAAACAAACATGACTTTTAGCCAAATGAGTGAAAAAGAGAAATCAGGTTCTCAATAATGTTCCCAACTCTTTCACACAACAACACTCACGTCCCTTCAAAGCTGAGATTCACAGTGATAGCTACTCTGCATGCACTACAGTGACATGGATCTTTGTTTTTCAGGACCTGACTGTAGACTAACACACTTCTGAAACCAGACTTCACCGCAGAAAAGTCATACGGTCACAGAAAGAGCTCAGCTGAACTGGGCTGAGCAGGAGTAATAACGTTGGCTGAACTGGCCGTGTTTTGAGGACAAGCGCACACAGACTCACACCGCAGTCCCCATTAAGGTTACGGGACTGAGCCTGTGGGTGTCTAAAAGCAGACTGAAGTAACCGAGTGACTCATTGCTCAGGGACAAGATGTGTGATCAGATGACCACTGTGGACGATCTATGCTCCAAACGTTATACAGCAGTCCTACCCTGTGGCTTCCATCTGTTTTACAGCCGTAGTCTCACATGGCAGAGTCGTTACTCTGCTTGGATCACTCCGCAGTCAACATCAAAAAGTCAGAGAGGACCTACAGGAAGACTGTGAGAGCTCAAGGGTTCAGGTCTCAAAGTTGTAGAGAATATTTTATTTAACTTTCTTCATCAATTTTTTATATCTGTAAAGCACCTTGTAAACATATCCTTGAAAATGCTATATAAATAAGGACTCCTATTACTTTAGAAATATATATAATTTAGATTTTGATGAACTGCAGAGCATATAGCAAATTTATATGGTAAGTTGTAACTATGGAAACTTTTGTAGGGAGCCATGAATATAATGAAATTGGATATTTTATGTTTCTAATTATTGCACAAGTAAGGAGGACCCACTTTTTTCATCCTATAAATTCACAGCATTGATTTTAAAAGAAGGTATTTTGCAGACTTAGCCTGACAAGTATGATATTTAAGCACATGACAAAACCCGGACAGCTGGTTACCTGCCAAACTGGCTGATGCTGCAGACCATTGACTGTATATAAATATGGATGACGTGTCTCCACTTCCTACCACTATGCAAAGGTGAAGCCAAAATATCTCCTTTCCAGGAGCTGCCATCTTGCTTGTATGATGTCATTTGGAGCCAGAGTGTATTGTCAAATAACTAATTAAAAACAAACTTATCAGATAAATTAGCACTTGGGAAAACATCAGTGTGATAAGAACTACCTAAAATGACAAAAAAAAAAAATCCCGCCCCCTCCGTCAACATGGAAGGGGCGGGATTTATGAGCTATACTGCAGCCAGCCACCAGGGGGCGATCAAGATGTTTTGGCTTCACTTTTGAGGAGCTGTCATGACGTCCATATTTATATACACTCATTGGTGCATACAAACATATAAGCCTCACCCGACGTTTAAAAGCACTGGCGTTATGTTACACTGTTACAGTTTCATTTAGCAGACGCTTTTTATCCAAAGCAACGTACATCTGAGAGTTAATGCAACACAAGCCAGAAGAGAACAACATGAGCAGACAGGCAGTGCGCAGAAGTAGAATTTCCTCTTCTTTTTTTTCAGTCCAACAGGTGAGGAGGTGTTTGCAAATGTTGTTGTTGGTCATCAATCATGACACCAAACTCTCGAGCTTTCTAACTGGATATTGATCTGTTGTTGTATAGAGGGACTGGCTGGGACGACAAGGAGCTGAGTCTTAGAGAGGTTAAGCTAAAGGTGGCGTTCTTTCATCCACGCCAAGATATCGGCAAGGCATGACGCGATCCGTGCCAAGACTGCGAGGTCTTGCGGTCGGAACGAAAGGAAAAAACTGGGTATCATCAGCATAGCAATGGTAAGAGAAACCATGGAAGCTGATGATGGTGATGATGATGATGATGATGATGATGGGTACTCAGACTTATAATATCACTCTGTCAGATACATCAGCAGCTACAGAGCCGTGTCCTTCCAAGAGTCACACAGTGAGAATCACTTCCAATTTGACCACGTGAAAAGCTGACACGCAGACCACACAAACCCTTTCGGCTTAA
The DNA here is from genome assembly GCA_029490765.1 of Euthynnus affinis. NCBI lineage: Eukaryota > Metazoa > Chordata > Actinopteri > Scombriformes > Scombridae > Euthynnus > Euthynnus affinis. The sequence goes on from CM055845.1 coordinate 6,588,262, forward strand.
CTCACCGTTTTATTAATAGAGGAAGGTGTTCAGGATTTGAAGGATGCATCTGGCGCCTTATTGTAAGCCGACCTCAACTCCTGATTATTTGTTAATCTCACATGACCATATTCAATAAAGCCAAGACATATATTGAGTGAAAGTCAGAATGTGCTGGTTATCACCCACCGGACCCGCTGAACTTTGAAAACAGGCAAATATTTGTTCATATAACACATTCAATGCCACATCAACAGCACGGGTGTAGGGTTACAGCCAAACCCTGTTTGGACTTGGCGGCTAAAGCATTTGAGATATGTGGAAGTTCGGGGTCAGAAGGAGAGGTAGAGACAATTGGATGTAAACTGACAGACAGTTACACAAACACACTAGTGTGCGCAAATAGAGGTGTGTAACGCGGCACAGATTTACAACCAGAGGCACAGACAGTGCCTGAAAGCAGACACCTTTGTATATTCTCTAGGGCCGTCTGATAGTGCGCTTGCAGACAGAGGGTTAGCCAGGGTTCCCCAGACAAGCAGGCATGCTGCCCACCCTAAACAGGAAGCAAAACAGATGCAAAATGGTGAGATACTCTATCCACTCCCTCAGATCCTCCCGTGCTCTCCTAAACTTATCTGTAGGATGGGGACGGAGGTGTTAATCTATATCTGTGAACACAGCTTATATAGTTCTTGCTGTGAGTGTTTTAAATTGTTGGGATTAATGCGTGTGCAGTGACACTTCAGATTATGTAGGATCTTCCAAGTTCAAATGAGACAACAGAGCCTTGAATAAACAGTAAGTCTACCCGTGACAGAGATTAGTTTATCAGTTTATCTGCTGTTTTGTGGGACATTTTTACACCACTTCAACTAATGCTGCTATGATGGGAAACGAATACCAGCGTCCAGCCAAGTGCTGATATATTTTTAAGTACATTTTTTTGGAAGGATTGTCTTCTCCTTTAGCCAGTAATCATTTACGGTTCAGTGTTTGTTGCCTGTTCAAAGCCAAAAATTACATTCATAACTGAGAGATTGGGGCTTATTATCCTTTCACCACTCTGGCACAGTGTTAAAAAAGTTCATTTCCTGGCTTAACTTTCTACAGTATGTTGTTAAAATAAACAAACTTTTTAAATGCTGTTTCATGCTGTTTTAACTGTTTGACTAAGACTTTTAATCTGTATTTCAATTCATGCTTTTTTAAACATTCTCAGCTCAGTATTGATTTACTCTTTCAGCCTTTCATGCCTCACGCTAAACTTCTGGTTTTGACAAAGTGCCAGATCCGTGCCCCCCTTGAAAACTGTCCTGTAATCAAATCATTCTTATCAAATATCTCTCATTCATTTCTGCCCGATGCCCTGATAAAAGTGTGCTGATTCAGACCGTTCCAAGATTATCGATTATATTCCTGCAGACATAAAAAGAGTGACGGACAGCGCGTTGTACAGTATGTGGGTGGCGGAAGAGAACAGTTCAATAAGGCAGAGGGGAGACCGGTGATGGAGTACAGGCGGTGGGGGTTTCCCTTTGAAAACTGGGAGAGACCATGCAGGTGCACCATCAGCATCCTCCATGACAGACTGCAGTCTAAAGGCCCTTGTAGCACTCTAACTCTCCTAAATTATGCACTCTCGCTCGTGTTTTCTTCTCTGCTTGCCAACATATTTAGAAGAAAAGAAAACCCTACAAAACAACCTTCCACTTTCACTTCTTTTTATTTTAATCACTTCTGTCTTCTATCATCAGTCTCAAAGAAGGTTTTAAGGGTATATATATATATTTTTTATGAATCAATGCATGTGCAAATATAAAGGTCAGGCTGACAGTTTTGGTGACACACAGTACACACCAGTCCTACACACCATCTATTACCTGTCACCTCTAAAACAGTCAAACCGTCCCATTAACTCTCCACTGTGTCAGCAGATACAGAAGTTCCTTTCCTTTGCAGGTAACTACTGCTGCCGTTTGAGGAGACTTTCGCATTTTTACTGTCTTTCCAGGCACGATAAGGTGCAAGGAGAGGTTGTTAAGCCAGACCACCAGGTGTGCTCTCTGTTTTATTTGTGTTTTCTTTGGTAGAAATTGTTACTGTGCGGCCACGAACAGGAATCCATCCCGGCTAGCACCAAGATTTCTGCGGTGAATATATATTTTTTAATAACTGAACGGCAGAGGAATCCTTTCACTTCTGTGTGTATTTCCAAACCTCTTTCAATTAGTCATGAAATATTATGATGGTAGTGTTTCCCATGTTCCATACATTAAATAATAAGCAACTTATAATTTGTCTTTTTATCTTGTTATTTTACAGCCTACAGGGTCCAATGCCCTGATGTAGTGTAAAAACCCTCCAGCCCATTAAATCCAATCAGACCTTTATAATGATGCATGATCAACCTTACAAATATAGAAAAATGTTTCCAATCATCACATACAGCGAAACACGATTTCTGTGTCGAAGAGCGAATTAATTCTAATTAGTCAAAATTAACTCTATTCAAACACCGTGAAAATGCATTTTTTAAGTTTCTATCTTATTATTATCAAGTGTTTATGAAATATTTATCTCTACCTTCAGGCTGCTGATTTTTTTTCTAGCAGCAATGCCAGAATGGGACGACAAAACCATTATTATTTCATCTATAAGAATATAAAAGATTAAACATGGGCTGTGTGCTCATGAAAACGACCGTGAGAAAAACGCCTCACACTGATGTTGTAATGCAGGAGTCATTTCAGCCCTGAGAGTGTGTGTATGTGTGGCTCTGCTCCGAGTTAATTTGGTATGGACGACTGGGTTTTACACACAACTTATGAAGTACAAAAGTTATAAGTGGCTCGAGACAGAAAAGTTATTGTGCTTTGCTGAATCACTGCTGATAAATCTTTCAACTGAGCACAGATGAGAAGAACGTTAAGGACATTTAGAGCTTTGTCGTTTTCACATTCTTCTGCCACTGCTGCTGCTGCCTCTCTCTCTCTCTCTCTCTTTCTCTTCATTGTGTGGTCTCTCCCTGTCTGTCACTCCACACTATTAACTTCTATCCGTTCTCCTCGTCCGTAGCCACTCTCTGTATTTTTATTATTTCATTGCAGTCCTCTTTTATCTCCCTTCTCTCCATTACCTCTACCACTCTGCTCTGGGCCTTTCCCCTTCCACTCCTCTCCTATTTTAGGTGGCTGCACCTGTCACTATCACATTCCCTCCTTCTGCTGACCAGCAGATACTTCGAGGTCTCACTTGAGAGAGAGAGAGAGAGAGAGGGAGAGAGAGAGCCAACAGCGACTCTCTTGCACATAGGAACAGTACTGAGCCCAAGAAAACTAGCTGATAGGTCCAACTAACTGATGAGCAATAAGCAAAAGTAAAAATCAACCAATCACTGCCCAAAAAGCAGATTACCAAAGTCAGGTCATCACTTGCTTCCAGTATGTTTATGTATGTACTTCATAGCAGAATACAGATGTTCACTGCAGTGGATTTAAACCTTTAAGGGATCTGGAAGATATTTGGGAGTTACTGTGTGCATATTAGTGTTTTATGAGCGGCATCTTTAACATTTTAATTTGTTTCTCTCTCTCTCTGTTTCTCTCTCTGTCTTTCAGCAGCCACCATCAGCAGCGATTCAATTATTTAATAGACGCCGAAGCAGAAGTTCATGCTCATATCATCTGTTTTAGCTTGAAGGTATGATGATTCAGTTATTCAAATATCCGAATATAACCATTCTGCACTCTCTTAATGTGAAGTGGTTTTTTCATATCAGGGTTTAAAATCTTCTCAGAGGCCACAGATGGCAAAAAATATACAATCCTGGTATTGTGGGTTAAAATGAAATATGTCTGCTAAACAGCGTGATGATATCCAGGAGAGTTAAGTCAAGGGCAGCTGGACTCGGCTGTAGATTTTAGATGATAATGTTGCCGTATTTCATGATCTCCTGGCACCATCAACGAGACAGACACTGCAGGCTACGTTCAAACTGTGATCATTCACAAGTTGGATCCCAACAAAAACACTTAAGTTGGAGTTTAGTGACACGTTGTGATCTGACAGCCTACAAACACTGACTTCATCCCCCTCCAGCTCAGTTAAACATCCAACAAACTACCAAACATCAAACATTAAACAGCCTCCGCCATTTAGAAAGACGATAAGTCTGGCAGACAGCAGCGATTCAGAGGAAAACACTGTTATAAATAAATTATTTCAGCTGGCCAGAATCCATGGTACATTCCTCCAGAAAAGTCTATTTGCCTTAAGAGTAAGCAAAGTACTTCCCTGACCAGCGGGGTCTGTATGAAACAGATGTGTAATCCAAAAATTGAACACAGGAGAGAGGCAGCAAGAGAGATTCATTGCGCAAGACAGGCAACATCCCCTG